>OX393560.1:2020000-2620000 GCA_947650365.1 Chamaelirium japonicum
TCTCTGTGGGGGAAAATCTTCGTGCCGACCCGAAGACCTTCGCAGCACCAGTCAATTGGAGTCGAAGTTAATGCTGAAGATCGTTGATCGATCGGTTGGTTGAAGTCGAAGCTTTTTGATATGTAAAACAGAAAAGCAATCAGAGAAATTGTGACACGAGATGTGATCTCGGAGTTCAGCCGAAGCCTACGTCTCCGTGCTATAAGGAGCAACCCGAATTCACTAACACTTCAGTTGAAGTGACCTCGACAGGCCGAGTGTCACTGAAAGCTCCCTGATCTCTTCGAAAGAGAGAAGAAGATCAAAGAGAGATGGTAGATCGGAGGTTAGAAATCCCAAAGCTCTGGTTCTGAAAGTCAGATCTCAGAGTGGAAATCAGATTTTTGGATCTTAGATTTCGATCCATTTACATTCGAAGGCTCTGCTATTTATAGACATTCTGGGTGGCGAATGACGGTTTTTGCTATCGTATCTGGGGATCCTTCAGGTAAAGTTGCGTCCTCGTGGGCCCACCAGGCAGGGCCGGTGGGTCCCGTGGTAGTCCTTGTGGGCCCACCAGGCAGGGCCGGTGGGTCCCGCTGTAGTCCTTGTGGGCCCACCAGGCAGGGCCAGTGGGTCCCGTGGTAGTCCTCGTGGGCCCACCAGGCAGGGCCGGTGGGTCCCGCTGTAGTCCTCGTGGGCCCACCAGGCAGGGCCGGTGGGTCCCGCTGTAGTCTTCGCGGGTCCACCAGGCAGGGCCGGTGGGTCCCGTGGTGGATTTATGCCAAAATTTGCACCCACAGTTACCCCCTCCAAGTTAGCTAGAGTGCATTCTGGCTGGCTTGGACTTGGTGCAAAAAATAGCAACTTCCTGTTTTGAAAAACGGACACGAAGAAACTTGTCGCATGTTAGAGAAAAAAGTGATTGATCGGTCAATTTGGACCGATCGGTCAAATTTGACCGATCGGTCAAATTTTGACCGATCGGTCAAATTTTGACCGATCGGTCAAAATTCAACCGGTCAAGAATCGGGTGATCGGTCAAAAAACAAGGTTTTTTGACCGATCCAGTAGTAATTTTGACCGATCAACTGAAATTTGACCGATCGGTTAAATTTTGACCGATCGGTCACTTTTGACCGATCGGTCAAATTTTGACCGATCGGGCAAAATTCAACCGGTCAAGAATCGGGTGATCGGTCAAAAAACAGGGTTTTTTGACCGATCCAGTAGTAAATTTGACCGATCAAATAACTTTCGCCGATCGGACATGTTTGTCCGATCGGTGAAAAATATCCGATCAAGGTTCGAGCGATCGGCAAAAAACCTTGGTTTTTTGCCAGATCCAGTAGAAATTTGACCGATCAGATAACTTTCGCCGATCGGACATGTTTGTCCGATCGGTGAAAAAATATCCGGTCAAGGTTCGAGCGATCGGCAAAAAACCTTGGTTTTTTGCCAGATCCAGTAGAAATTTGACCGATCAGATAACTTTCGCCGATCGGACATGTTTGTCCGATCGGTGAAAAAATATCCGGTCAAGGTTCGAGCGATCGGCAAAAAACCTTGGTTTTTTGCCAGATCCAGTAGAAATTTGACCGATCAGATAACTTTCGCCGATCGGACATGTTTGTCCGATCGGTGAAAAATATCCGGTCAAGGTTCGAGTGATCGGCAAAAAACCTTGGTTTTTTGCCAGATCCAGTAGAAATTTGACCGATCAGATAACTTTCGCCGATCGGACATGTTTGTCCGATCGGTGAAAAAATATCCGGTCAAGGTTCGAGCGATCGGCAAAAAACCTTGGTTTTTTGCCAGATCCAGTAGAAATTTGACCGATCAGATAACTTTCGCCGATCGGACATGTTTGTCCGATCGGTGAAAAAATATCCGGTCAAGGTTCGAGCGATCGGCAAAAAACCTTGGTTTTTTGCCAGATCCAGTAGAAATTTGACCGATCAAATAATTTTCGCCGATCGGACATGTTTGTCCGATCGGTGAAAAAATATCCGGTCAAGGTTCGAGCGATCGGCAAAAAACCTTGGTTTTTTGCCAGATCCAGTAGAAATTTGACCGATCAGATAACTTTCGCTGATCGGACATGTTTGTCCGATCGGTGAAAAAATATCCGGTCAAGGTTCGAGCGATCGGCAAAAAACCTTAGTTTTTTGCCAGATCCAGTAGAAATTTGACCGATCAGATAACTTTCGCCGATCGGACATGTTTGTCCGATCGGTGAAAAATATCCGGTCAAGGTTCGAGTGATCGGCAAAAAACCTTGGTTTTTTGCCAGATCCAGTAGAAATTTGACCGATCAGATAACTTTCGCCGATCGGACATGTTTGTCCGATCGGTGAAAAAATATCCGGTCAAGTTTCGAGCGATCGGCAAAAAACCTTGGTTTTTTGCCAGATCCAGTAGAAATTTGACCGATCAAAGTAAAGTTTTGAACCTGCCCTTCAGAGAAGGTTTACTGCTCTGTTCTCCGATATTTTGGCAGAGTTTTGAACATTGATGGAGCTTGATTCTTCTTGTTTTGAATCCTTGGTTGACTTGATGGTTGCTTTGAACCGGCGGTCCGGTTTACCCAGACCGGTGGCTTGCATGGACCGTTGGTTCATGTGGACCGGTAGGTCCGACGTTTCGTCTGGTCGCGACTGTTCGCCTGATTTTGCGCTTGCTACGGATGGATGCCACGTGTACCTATAAAAACACGCGATTTGATATGGTGAAGACACGTGTCTTCTCGATTTGCGCACCTGTTTTACCCTGGGTACAAAAGTTTTCACTGGCTGTCATTTTGCCTCACGCTTCCAAAATTTTTCGAAGTCCAGACCCTTGTTCTCCTGATTTCTGCTCTTGTTCTTGTTCTCGTTCGATCGGTCCAATGGCTTCATCTGGCAATTCGAAGAAGTCCGGTACAGCTCCCTCGAAGAGAAAGGGGAAGGAAATTGTCGAGGTTCAATCTCCTCCGAGGGGCCGTGGCAAAGGCAAGGCTGCTCTCGTTGAACTGGGCCAACTGGGCAAGAGGCACCAAGGGGTAGGTTTTGCCTCAGCGCCATCAAGGCCAGAATTCATCCCCAAAGTGAAGTTTGTTCTGGGTCCGCTTATGCCCCTGACAGAGGAGACGGAGTACATGTACAATGTTGGTGGTGAATTCACAGATACGAAGAGAAAGAAGTGGCAAGCACTTCTCTCTTATTTCACTGAAGGGAAGGGAGCGCAGCCTTCACTCCCTAGCATCCAGACGGCTTTCGGCATCGACAAGAAGACCGTCTTCACCAGTTTTGCCAGCAACGAGAAGGTCATGGGAACCATCGTGACCATCGGCCAAATGAACTGCGGCCTACGTCTGCCTCTGCCACCCTTCGCTGCAAGACTACTGAATACATCTGGCCTTTGCCCGGGGCAAGTCACTGGGAACGCTTGGCGGATCATCTACGCATTCTGCCGAGTGGAGTCAGATTTCCAGGAAGACTTGAGGGCATGCTACTCCAGTATCCCGGAAGGTGAACCTGCCCGGATCGAGCTTGGATATTTTTTCTTTCATTATCGATGGAATTACAGGAAGGACAGCCCGTTCTACAATTTGACTGGTGTGTCTCCGCTTCGTCCGTTAACTGATACAGTTCCTTCGGACAAACTGTACACAGACTGGCCTATCTCTGTTTCCGGCGCGTGGACATCTATGTCAGTGCCCGACACCCCCCGAGACAGCGTGCACGACGCAGTTAAGATGTACAGCGCTGGAGGCATCTTCGCCTGGAATTCTGAGAGGGCTGGAGCCATAGATAACTTGTTCCTCGAGCTAACCTGTGGAACCAGGTCGTGGAAACAGTTTTCTAACTGTCCTGTGAGATATGGCAAGGCCAATCTCCTCCACAGATCAAAGGACAGGTACGAGGACAACGAAGTCCTATACTCTGACTATGAAGAGGATCCCCACTCGGGCAAGGTAATCCGGAAGGTTCGGGCCGAGAAGAAAATCTACACTGCGAGGCGCCGGTTACCTACCATGGATGAGAAACTGGTGATCCAAAGAGGCCCAGTGAAGAAGAAGCGAAAAACTCTCGTCAAGCCTAAGGAAGATGAAGATGAAGGGAAGAAGAACGAAGAGGAAGAAGAAAAGAAGAAGAATGAAGAAGAAGAAGAGACAGAGAATGTCAGCCACGACATCAGTGGCAATGACGAAGACGAGGACGGGGACGGCGAGGACGATCCGTCTTCTACCCCCTCCAGTGGGGATGGTGAGAATGGGGGTGGTGAGGAAGAAATTCCTCCCACCCCCACTGGTGGTGCAACGGGGGAGGACTCGATCCCTATTCCCATTGACGAGGTTAAAGCCCGTCAGATGGAGGAAATTCTCGACACAGAAGGCGACGGCAAAAAGGTGGTTCCCACCTACAAATTTGACGAATTGAAGAGGCCGATGCGCTTCAAAATTAAACTATCGAAGAGTGCTGGGGTTGGAAGCAACCCCATGCCTCTTGATCAAATCCCCCCCGACGCTCTTCGCATTGAGGGAGCAACAATGAGTGGGGGTGTAGAGGTTGAGCAACCCCCTCCCCCCTCTCACTCTCTGCTCAACGAGGTGGAGGCCATGGTGGCCGGGCTCATCCAGCCAGGCGGGTCGCAAGAAGAGAGAGCCTCACCTCCCAGGAATGCTTCCCCCCCTGCTAATTTGGAGAGGGGAAGTCGAGTGGGCGATGGGGCTCCTCAACCTCAACCAGCGCCAACCCCGATTCAGGAGAAATCGACTCCTCAGAGTGGCTCTGATCGTCGGAAGGGCAAAGAGCCGAGGGTCGAAACATCAGGTAATTGAACTTAACTTGCTTTGAATGTCTTGTCTCTGAAGTTCGAAAATAATCTAACACTTTGATTCCCTTTGATTGCAGGTGCGCCTGCTGGATTGACTCCAACAATAAAAAACTTGGGTGACGTTTATATTAACCGCCCCACTGCTGCGATCAGAAAACTCATCAACCTTCCGAGTGCCACTTTGGATGAAGCTTTCGATAGAATTAACCTGTTGGTAGGTGCATCTGCTTGATCGATCATTTGAATCGTATCTTTCTTCAGAATAATTCAACTCTTTTGTTCTTTTGCAGAACTCAGCACTTATGAATGTTGCAACCAAACTCTCCATGAGGGCGGGAGCAAAAGAAGCTGTAGCTGAAATAAATCAGTTGACCGCGGAGAGAGATGAGCTGAGAGAGCTCCTGACTTCGAAGAAAGCCTCTCTTAAAAACCAAGATTGAGGAACTTCGCAAGGGAAAGCTGGAGATCAAGGGGCTGAAGGATCGATGTGAGGCACAGAGTCACGAGCTCGAATCCTTGAAGACTCGACTCTCCAAGGTTGAGGATGTGTCCTGTGGTCGCACCATCGAGATCCAAGAGCTGAAGCAACAACTTGCTACTCAGCACGCTGCCTTCACTGCCAGAGAGGAGACTTCCAAGAAGGCACTGGAGCATGCGCTGTCAGAGTGCAAGGTTTACAAGGAAACAGCAGAGAAGGCAGCAGAAGCGCTCAGGACTCATGTAGCTAGCGTCGGATCCTCCAAGGCATCAGTGGCGAGTAAAGCTCGTCCTGGATCTGAAGGGGAGAAGTCGCATGCGAAGAGTGTGGCCAAGCCCTGAGACTTTTCTTCTTCTTCGTTGTTGTACTTGTAAATTTTTGAAATGTGACAGCTCCTTGTATCTGACATATTTTGATGATAATAGAAGACATCTTTTTGGTATTTGAAACTTGCACTTCTTTTGAGTTGAATGTCTTTGAATGTTGAGTTCTGGAATGCTATTTGACATGATTGAGTATTCATACATTTGAACGTAAGTTGAATACGCATATACTTGAATGTAAGGGGTTGAGTCGCTACTCAATCACCCAAACTTGTAACTTTGAAAATTGAATTTGAATTCGAATAACATTTGAATGTAAGGGGTCGAGTCGCAACTCAAACTCCCAAACCTGTTAGACGATATCGAATTGATTGAAATTGGATATTGAATTTCGAAGGTCAGTTTAACATTCGCTAGTAAGGGGTCGAGTCGCAACTCTAACACCCAAACATGTTAAGACCTGGTAACTTGAAAATGGTCAGTTTTTAACATTTGCTAGTAAGGGGTTGGGTCGCAACCCTAACACCCAAACTTGTTAAAAGACCTGGTAATTTGAATATGGATAACTTGAAACTGCTTCAGAACTTGGATTGAAAATCAGAACACTTGTACACTTGAACATTTGAAAGAGAGCTTTATTCATCACAGAATTTACATTATGGATAGAACAACTTGAGGTGTCTAGAATTCCAAGCTCGAGGCAATCTATCTCCTTCTGGTGTGATCAGTCTGTAAGAACCTTTGCCTCCAACTGACTCAATGATATATGGACCTTCCCAGTTGGGAGCAAGCTTTCCACTGCTGTGCTCTTTGGTATTGTAGAAAACTGCTCTGAGAACTAAACTACCCACTGGGAACTGTCTCTTGTGGACTTTCTTGTCATAGGCTCTTTTGATCTTCTGTTGATATTTGGCCACACGAAGTGATGCTAGATCTCGTAGTTCTTCAGAGAAGTCTAGATCATTGATCCGAAGTTCTTCATTGACTCCTTCTTCAACAGCTTTGGTCTTCAAAGTACTAGATATATTTTCTGTTGGGAGTATTGCTTCTGATCCATATGTTAGACGGAAGGGTGAGAACCCTGTTGATCTTCTCGGAGTTGTGCGATACCCCCAAAGAACTTCAGGTAGGACTTGCTCCCACAATCCTTTCTTGTCGTTGAGTTTCTTCTTGAGTATATCAAGTATAGATCTGTTTGAGGCTTCAGCTTGACCATTGCATTGAGGATATCTTGGAGTTGAATAGAATAACTTGATACCGTTGTTCAGACAGAACTCTCGGAATTTGTCTGAGTCAAATTGAGCTCCATTGTCAGCAACAAGAACTTGAGGTGTGCCAAATCTTGAGAAGATGTTGTGCCGAATGAATTTGATCACTTCGTCGTCAGTCTCTCGAAAGAGGGGCACAGCTTCAACCCATTTGGTGAAGTAATCAGTAGCCAGCAGTAGATATTTCTTCTTGCTTGGAGTTGGAGGGAAAGGACCCAAGAAATCTAACCCCCATTGATGGAAAGGCCAAGGACTTGATAATTGATGAAGTTCATCTGCAGGGAGATGGATAGCTCGAGCGTGTCGTTGGCAAGGCTCGCATCTTTGAACGACTTGTTGAGCATCCTTTGCCATTGTTGGCCAGTAGTACCCTTGTAGCTTCGTCTTGGCTTCAAGAGATCTTCCTCCTGAATGATTTCCACAAGCTCCAGAGTGGATATCAATCAGGATTGATTGTGCTTGCTCAGGACCAAGGCACTTGAGCAACATCCCGTTGTGAGATTTGAAGTATAGATCTTCTCCTTGCAAAATGTAGCACGGGAGTTTCCTCTGAAGTCTTCGGACTTGATTTGGATCTTCCGGCATTTTGCCATGCTTGAAGAAGTCGAAAATTGGTCTTCTCCAGTCTTCAAGCTGATCTCCACCCCCAGATCCTTTTGTAGTAGTAAGAATCTGTTGATCGGGGATGGTCTTGGGCACTTCTTGATAATCGATCTGTATTTGCCTTCCTCCGAGTGAGTCTCCAAGAACTGAGGCAGCATTAGCTAAGGCATCTGCTTCTCGGTTCTCTGCTCTGGGGATTTGAATGAATTCAGCGCTAGTAAAACGTTGTTGAAGACATCGTACTAAGGCCAAGTAGAGTTGCATTCTTTCTTCTCGAGCTGTGTACTCTCCATTGATTTGCCTTATGATCAATTGGGAGTCGCTGTATATGATGATTCGATCTACCCCCAGAGATTCTGCCATTTCGAGTCCGGAAATGAGTGCTTCATATTCAGCTTCGTTGTTGGTGGCATTAAACCCAAGGAGAGTGGCCTTCTGGAGATGATCGAGTTCGGGGGATATTAAGACTATCCCAGTTCCCGAACCGATCGAACTTGATGCTCCATCAGTATAAAGCTTCCATGGAGGAGTTGCAGAAATAACTTCAAGACTTGAATCAATTTTTGTTGCAGGATTGATCGGAGGAGTATCCTCATCTTCCAAGCGCATGTCGATATCCTCTTCCTAAGTGATGGGGTCTTCAACTGGAAAGTCAGCTAGAAAATCAGCAATTGCTTGACCTTTGATAGAAGTGCGAGATTCGAATTGAATCCCCAGAGCACTCATTTCGATCACCCATTTGGTCATTCGACCAGCTCGACCAGCTTTGTCAATGATATCTTTGAGTGAGTGTTCTGAAATGACAGTAATCTGGTGGGAGACGAAGTACGGTTGAAGACGACGCGAAGCAGTGAGCAAGGCCAAGATGACCTTCTCAGTTTTTGAGTAGCGAGTCTCAGCCGGAAGAAGAGTGTGGCTGATGTAGTAGACTGGATGTTCGATGCCTTCTCTTCTACTGACTAAGACCGCGCTGATTGCTTGATCGGTCACGGCAAGGTAGAGCCACAAGTCTTCTTTTGGAAGTGGAGCAGTCAGGATAGGAGCTTGCACCAGATATTTCTTGATACTTTGAAATGCTTCTTCACAGGTTGGACTCCAGCCGGAGGTATCCGCCTTTCGTAGTTTGTCGAAGAGTGGCTTGCACTTGTCTGAGGACTTTGAGATGAATCAATTGAGTGCTGCTAACCTTCCAGTGAGACGTTGAACTTCTTTTCGATTTGTAGGTGAAGGCATATCGATGATGGCTCGAATTTGATCAGGATTGGCTTCAATACCTCTCCTGGTCACAAGATGACCCAGGAATTTGCCAGATTGAACTCCGAAGGCGCACTTGGCTGGATTGAGCTTCATTCGATACTTTCGAAGGACTTGGAAGGTTTCAGCTAGATCAGATAGATGCTTCCCTCTAGTGAAGCTCTTGGTAAGGAGATCATCTACATAGACTTCGACGTTGCGACCGATCTGATCTTCGAACATTTTCGTGACTAACCTTTGATAGGTGGAACCAGCATTTTTGAGGCCAAATGGCATGACATTGTAGCAGTAGAGACCTCGGCTAGTCACAAAACACGTTTTCTCTTGATCATCGGCGTGAAGAGGAATTTGATTGTACCCAGAATACCCATCCATGAAAGACAACAGCTCGTGGCCAGCAGTGGCGTCGACGAGTCTATCTATCCTTGGCATGGGAAAAGGATCTTTGGGGCAAGCCTTGTTGAGATTGGTAAAGTCGATGCAGACTCTGACTTTCCCATTCTTCTTTGGAACAACCACTATATTAGAGATCCAAGTTGGATACTCTACTTCTCGGATGAATCCGGCTGCGAGTAGCTTGGTAATTTCTTCTTGAACAGCAACTTGCAGCTCTGGTCGAATGGTGCGAGG
Organism: Chamaelirium japonicum; assembly: GCA_947650365.1. NCBI lineage: Eukaryota > Viridiplantae > Streptophyta > Magnoliopsida > Liliales > Melanthiaceae > Chamaelirium > Chamaelirium japonicum. The sequence continues at coordinate 2,029,354 of OX393560.1, forward strand.
CTTTTGCTTGACGGGCTTCACCTCTTCTTTGATCGCAAGTCGGTGACAAGCGTCATCTGGATTGATCCCAGGCATGTCTTCGAAGCACCATGCGAAGACGTCGATATTGGACTGGAGGAAGGATACCATGTCTTGCGCTTCTACGTCGCTAAGACCGGTACCAATAAATGTTTGTCGAGGGAGATCTCCGCTTCCTATGTTGATCGGGATGATTTCTTCAATTGAAGGTGATGCTTCCCATTCGATTGGCGGAGGTTCGATCAGCGGAATCTCCTTTGATTGCTATTTAGAAGAGGGACTAGCTTCATCTCGTGGCCGCTTTGGAGGAGCAATATTGATCTTTCGATCTGTTTTAGCAGCAGCAGCTTCACAAGATCTTCCAGCTTGCTGATCGCCTCGAATGCAGACGATGCCTTCTCCAGTTGCAAACTTGAGTAGTTGATGGTAAGAGGAGGAGATGGCATTGATCTGATGGAGGAATGGTCGCCCAAGAATGGCGTTATAGCTAGACATTCCTTCGACGATTGCAAACCTCACCGAGACTCGAGTCTCTCGGCTGAGGTCGATGGTAAATCTGGATTCGCCCACTGTGATGCTTTGTTCACCATTGAAGCCGGTGATCACAGTCGGGACGACGTCGAGGCTTTGATACTTATGTCCCAGACGTTTGAAACAGTCTGAGAACATAATGTCAATGGAGCTTCCAGTGTCTATAAGGATTCGATTGACGGTGCTTCCGTCGATGATGAGTTTCAAGACTAGGGGGTCTCGATGGGGAGTGTGAACTCCTTGAAGATCGGTGTCGTTGAAGACTATGGATGGCCAAGCCAGACCTTCGATGGGCTTCTCGATCCAGGTATCTTCTTTGTTTGCAGTAGATCGAACATGGAAGATGCGTCGAACCTGCCGATCGACTTCCTTCCCGGTCAAAGCTTGATTGTGCAAGGTTCCATGAATGCCAAAGACATTGGCATTCACAGAAATTGGTTGCCGGTTGGAAGAGATTTGATGTATCCAACACACTTCTTTCCCCTTGGCAGAGGTTCGACGTTGATCGTGCCCATTGTTGACGAATTCTTGAAGGTGGCCTTCTCGTAGTAAGTCTTCAAGATGGAATTTCAGCCGAAAACACCGATCGGTGGAATGGCCGTGACTTCGATGGAATTCACAGTAGACTGTTTTGTCTGCTGTGAATTTGGAATTTGGTTGAAGAGGATTGGGCCTCCGAAGATACTCGTCGTGTTGAATACGGTCGAGTATCTGCTCGACTGGCATGTTCCACTCGGTGAAAGTGGTCTTCGTTGGAGATCGACGCCCATCATTCTTTGATCTTTTGTTGGCCGGAGAGGCTGCTGCTTCAGTGTTGTGAGCCTTTGCAGCATATTTAGGTGCTTCTCTTTCAGCAGGCCTTCTCTTAGTTTCTCGCCCTTTTCGAGCGACTTGATCGTCTTCCACCTCAATCTCCCTCTGAATTCGATCGAACATAGCTCCCAGAGAAGGAGGGGGATTACGGATGAAGTCGTTGTAGATGTGTAGATCGAAGCGGAGAGCGTTCTGGAAAGCCAACATGATGGCTTCATCATCCAGATGCCTTCCAGAGAGAGCAGCATGCTCGTTGCGAAACCTCCTCGTGAAGCTGCGGAGAGTCTCATCTGCACCCATCCTTAGTCGATATAGAGAGTCGAGCTTCTTCTCGGGTTTCAGGTTGAGCTGGTAATGCTGCACAAAGAAGTTAGCCAAAACACCGAACTGGGTAATGGACCCAGCTCGGAGATTGTGATACCAGTCGAGTGAAGGCTCGTCGAGACTTCCCGCGAAGGTGCGGCAGAGCACATTGTTTTCCTCTTCGTGTGGCGTTAGAGCTTGCTTGAAGGCAAGTATATGGAGGCTTGGATCTCCTCTGATACAGTTGAATTTGGGGAGGATAGGAGTTCTCCATCCTCTTGGAAAGGTGGTATCGAAGAGACTTCGATGTAGAGGTCCGGCAGAGGAATACCCATCCCTACGACCATGTCCTCGACCTAGAGGTGGGTCAAGAGGCAAGATCGCAAGGTCTTGCTCTGGTATTGAAGTGTTTGCCGGTCGAAGTCGATGTCGAAGGTCCGATCCAAGTCCACGTTGGAGTGGAATGGAAGGGGAGACTCTACTCTTTGAAGGAGCGCCTTTCATTTGGTGCTTCCTTGGCAGGTTGAGCTTCGATGGTGCTCTTTTGTCGCAGTTACGACCAGATGAAGATTGGGAGGACTCGTCTTCAAGACGATCCCAGACACTCTGCTTCCAAGGAGCAGCAGAGGGAGTTGGGTCGCGTCGAATCTTCTCGAGAGCATCAGTGCCCATTGACCTCCGTTGTTCGGAGTAAATTGAATGTCGAGGAGGATCAACCCTCTCACTTGCGGAGGGGATCGGAATAGCAATTCCAGCTTCGGAAGCTGCCTTCTTCAGAGCATCCCTCTCAGCAGTGAGGGTGGCGTTTTGCTTCGCCAATTGGAGTAGTTGGAAATCGATTGCAGAGATCTGGTAAGTCGATGGAGGATCTTCAGCAGGAGCAGGGACAGTCTGCCCAATTGATTGATGAGGATGAGGGGCGATCGGTCGATCGACTGATCTCCCGCTTCCTGAGTGAACTCCCATCTCGGGGACAGCAAGGGGCTGCCCGAAGTTGAGCCTTTGACTCATTGAACGAGTCTCAGGACGAGGTTGATGTTGAGTGTTACTTCCTTCTGGTTGGCCCTGGTGTTTGGTTCTCGCCATTCAGAGTGCGAAGGGTACAACGAGATTGCCGACGTCCGATCAGTTGTCTGATCAACCGAGGGGGCGAGGAAGTTTGGCTATTGATCTGGTAGTCGAAGTAAAGAGAGAACACAGCTTCTCGCTCGGATCCCACAGACGGCGCCAAACTGTGGGGGAAAATCTTCGTGCCGACCCGAAGACCTTCGCAGCACCAGTCAATTGGAGTCGAAGTTAATGCTGAAGATCGTTGATCGATCGGTTGGTTGAAGTCGAAGCTTTTTGATATGTAAAACAGAAAAGCAATCAGAGAAATTGTGACACGAGATGTGATCTCGGAGTTCAGCCGAAGCCTACGTCTCCGTGCTATAAGGAGCAACCCGAATTCACTAACACTTCAGTTGAAGTGACCTCGACAGGCCGAGTGTCACTGAAAGCTCCCTGATCTCTTCGAAAGAGAGAAGAAGATCAAAGAGAGATGGTAGATCGGAGGTTAGAAATCCCAAAGCTCTGGTTCTGAAAGTCAGATCTCAGAGTGGAAATCAGATTTTTGGATCTTAGATTTCGATCCATTTACATTCGAAGGCTCTGCTATTTATAGACATTCTGGGTGGCGAATGGCGGTTTTTGCTATCGTATCTGGGGATCCTTCAGGTAAAGTTGCGTCCTCGTGGGCCCACCAGGCAGGGCCGGTGGGTCCCGTGGTAGTCCTTGTGGGCCCACCAGGCAGGGCCGGTGGGTCCCGCTGTAGTCCTTGTGGGCCCACCAGGCAGGGCCAGTGGGTCCCGTGGTAGTCCTCGTGGGCCCACCAGGCAGGGCCGGTGGGTCCCGCTGTAGTCCTCGTGGGCCCACCAGGCAGGGCCGGTGGGTCCCGCTGTAGTCTTCGCGGGTCCACCAGGCAGGGCCGGTGGGTCCCGTGGTGGATTTATGCCAAAATTTGCACCCACAGTCTCATTTAAAATTTATTTTCTTTTCAAGATCGGATTTTAAAAATTTTAGTTCTTGGATCGGATTTTAAAAGGCACATCCAAAGGGTTTTGTTGGTGCTGGAGTGTTCTCATTGATACTCACAGTTTACTTGGAGTAAGAGTTTGATGTGGTTGAGTGCATTTTTACTGCGGGCTCTGTTTGCTGCATTTGCTTCCAGCGCAATCACAATGTGCCAGGTTCTTCATTTACTGCAGGCTTTGTTTTAAAGATTTTGCATCAAAAATTGTTGTTGGATATAGCGTTTGATTTTTTAAATCTGAAAATTCTCTTATATATATAATAAAATGTATTGAATTTGTTGTGCTGTTCTTCATTTACTGCAGGCTTTGTTTTAAAGATTTTGCATCAAAAATTGTTGTTGGATATAGCGTTTGATTTTTTAAATCTGAAAATTCTCTTATATATATAATAAAATGTATTGAATTTGTTGTGCTGTAAATCCCTTTTATTCCTGCTATGCTGAATTTGTATTGAATTAAATGTATTTGTTGTGCTGAATTAAATGTATTGAATTAAAATTCTCTTATTTTCTTTTATGCAGTAAATTCGTTTTATTCCTGCTGTGCTGAATTTGTTGCTGACTTTGATCTCTTTTTGAAAATTGCAGTAGTGATCGGCTACCACAAGGGAAAGAATCTCAAGTAGAGAAATGAATATAGAATAGAGTAGTTGATTAATTATAGGTGTTTATATCAACCCAATTCCAAGTTTAATTTATTACTAACCAAATGTTTTCCCTTCTTTGAACAGCAGAATTCTCTCGGAAGCTCAAAGATCGGTAATCGAAGCTATGAGTTTCAGAGTTTCTCATTGTGGTTTTTGATAAATATCTTCGCACCCAAGTTGGAACTCAACTTAGCATCAATCTAATGTTTACATTTTTTGTATGGAAAATGCTACGTCAACATCGGATTTTGGCAACATCCTGATCTGGCACTCGATCGCAGCCGTCTGATGCACCCATCGGTACGGGTGAATCGCACTGACCCCCGACTGGTAGGCATCATACTGCTATGATCGGCTGCAATGTCAGGATGTTGCTAACATCTCGATGTTGTAAATTTATATAAGCTATATATTTATACAAGTGCACTTTCTTCTGTAATCCATTGCTTATTATTATTCATGGAAATGCAATTTATTCAGGCAGCAGTACACCCAAATGCCTTGCCAGTTGGTAGCCATTTTCCAGTGTCGACGAATTACCAGCAATATATGGGCAATCAAGTGACAGACTGGAGTGTCATTCTGACTGTACACTAATTCGCACCAATGTTGGGACTCAACCTAGCATCAATCTTATGCTTATATTTTTTATGTTGAATAAATCGACATTTTTATAGTTGCACTTTATACTATTTTCCATTGCTTATTAGTCATGGAAATGTAATTGATTGCAGAAAGCAATGAACTCTAATGCCTTGCCACCTGATATCCATTTTCCGGTGCCGATGAATCACTAGCAAGGCAATCAAGCGGCACTCCAGAGCATTGCTCCTGCTCCAACTGTACACTATATTTGTGCCCATGTTGGGACTGAATCTAGCATCAATCTGATGTTAATATTTATTGTTGAATAAATCAGCATTTTTATATTTGTACTTTCTATTGTTTTTCATTGCTTATTCTTCATGAAAATGCTGGGACCTGTAAACCTAAATGCCTTGCCACCACCTGGTAGCCATTTTGCGGTGCCGGTGAGTCACCAGCAATATATAAGCAATCAAGCGGCAAACAAGAGCATCGTTCCGAGTGCAAACGATATTCGCGCCCATGTGGGGACTCAATATAGAATTAATCTAATGTTTATATTTTTAGCATTAAATAGATCTAAATTGTAATGTTTATATTTTTAGCATTGGATATATCTAAATTTTTATAATTACACTTTCTGCTGTTTACCATTGCTTATTCTTCATGGAAATGCAATTTATTGTAGAATGCAATAAATTCTAATGACTTGCCACCTGGTAGCCATTTTACAGTGCCGATGCATCACCAGCAATATATGGGCAATCAAACGGTTTGTAACTTAATCATTTATATTGTTTTTTCACTTCGGTTTTCTTAATAGCATGGCTTTGAAATTTTGGGCAAATTACAAAAATCTCCCATGAACTATAGGCATAATTTCACGTTGGTCCTTCAAGTATTTTTTTGAACAACTTGACCCATGACTATACTCCGTCTGCATGTTCACTTCCTCTGTCAACTTTCAACCTTCAACCTTCAACCGTTAAGCTTAATTTTTTTTTCCCAAAAAAGACCATTCCCAATGAGACCAAACAGATTTTTTTAAGACTACTTAAATTGATTAGGAGGAATATCACTTTAATCATGTCAAACGTCGATCGCCACACGCATTACCAGCTACACCGTATTGCCCAACACTCATTTCAGTTTTTTTTAGTGCCACCGGAAAGTTGGTATACACCACTTGAAGAAGGGTCTCTTCTTAAAGATGTTTCTTGGTCCTGTGAATTTGCCGGTGGCAACGAAGGATGTTTAACTAAAAGAAGCAATTGATTCAGTTTAGCTCGATCGAAATCCGAATTGGTACTATATGTTTGTATTTAGTCGAACCCTTGAGCCATTGTTTGAAATGAATGGCAAAGAAGGAAATTCAACCCACATGTTTTGGATATGCGTGCTCACGATTGATATGGAAAGCATATTATTTTCAAAAGTTGCGGTTTCATTCAAATGCCAGTTCCACTACACCTAAAATTTGGAGGAACGCTGTATTCTCCAAAATCTATTGTATGTAAGTATATTTTTTGGTAGCCACTAAGACTAATTTGCACCTGTTGTTCTACATGCACTCGGGCCAATTATATGCAACAATAGACTGAAACAAAATAATTTTCCCTTGAAAAAATGTATATCTGAAAGTAAAAATGAAAGATGAATACAAATTGGTGGTTTTATTTCTCACTTCAAGTTGTATGCATTGGTTGTTTTTTCTTTTTTTTTCCATGGTAAGTATGCTTGGGGTTTTACATTCCTAATTCGTTTGGTATTGCTTACTTTTTTTGTCCACATAAATTCTTCAATTTTAATTCACAAGGATTGTTTATATGCCTCATATATTTAATTCAAAACACAAACGATGAGGTGGGCAGTGACGTGGAGCTCTTGCATGTATGACTAAAGTGTTGCCACCAAAGGCAGTTGTTTGAGTGCCAATAGGCACGGGTAGTACTACGTATTGTAACATGGGAGGGATGGTAGATAGTTTCAGGAGATAACTTCAATTCTCTTAGGGGGCAAGAAATTAATTTTTGATTCTACTGTTTCTTGGGTGGATGTTCTCACCCTGCTCGACAAATTGGTTCTCGAAAGCTTGGAACTTTGCAGCTACCGTCATGCCTCTTGACCCAACACACGAGAAGATATGGCAGTCAATGGTGTAGGTGCTACCGTAAAAAATTATCGTATTGATCAAATTTGAGAGCTCCCATCGACTATGGACGTCGCCGAACAAATTTTGACGCCCCCGCGAATGTCAGATGTCATTGGGTATCCATAGAGATCGGTGCTATTGGTTTACTACATGAGTGGTGGAGTTATATAATAAGATTAAAGATTGTTTTTGCTGATGAGAACTTTTGTCACATCATACAAAGTTTAGATCAAAAGACAACTTTGTTTGGGGGAGTTGAAAATATTCAATGAGTCAAGAGTACCACGTCAGCCGTGTATTCCCCACACCCAATGCCCTATTAAAAGTTTTTATTTTAGCCACTGTTGTCTGCCTGTCACCACTGATTAATAGTGCATTGGGTGTGGGGGATACACGGCTGATGTGGTACATCTGACCCATTGAATATTTAAGAGAGAGAGAGAGAGAGCTACAAGTTCCATTTAGGTATGAGGTTGAATCCCCCTTTTAGCGAGAGAGCGACAAGCCCCATTCAGGTATAAGGCTGATTCCTTCTTAGAGAGAGAGAGAGAGAGAGAGAGAGAGAGAGAGAGATGCTACCAATGTTGCGCCACTGGTTGGGTGTTGCCGGTGTGGAAGAACATGTGGGGAGGATCCGAAGGGACCGTTTGTGGTGCGTCGGGGTATGGGAATATGGTGGATGCTAGAATTGTTGGTGTGGCGAGAGGTTTATGCCCAGGTGTGTTGATGCTGAATGTGGCCGATTTATTTTTGGTGATAAAGGTGGCTGCTATAGTGTCGATGTCGCCGAAGGCGGCCGGTGTGTGTTGCCGTTGAAGGTGATCGTCCAAGGAAATCCAAATTCTTTGCATTATAACACAAGGTTCTATTTGCACCGTCTAATATGGACGTTTTCACATAATGTAGACGCCCCCGACATATATGGGTGCCCTCGCCGAATATTCATGTCGACAGACGCATGCATTACTATTATTATCTTTGCGTAAGAAATAGTGTTATCTCCCTCAAAATATTATTGCCGCCTTCGAAATGTTTTGTTGCCATCTTTGAAATATTATCACCTTCCTCGAAAATATTGTACCCGCCTTTGAAATCTTTTGCGTGCCGACAGGCACGGGCATTACTAGTATATATATATATATATATATATATATATATATATATATATATATAGAGAGAGAGAGAGAGAGAGAGAGAGAGGGGGGGGAGGGAGAGAGAGAGAGAGAGAGAGGAATGTTACAGTGAGCTATGAGCTACGGAAGGAGAAAATGAGCTACAATCATTTTGACCACCCTAGAAGTTTTGGAATTTCATAAAAATTGGTGGGTGTGTTGTTTAGGGTAACATGATCTTCCTTATCAATTTTCAAGGAATTCCAAAACTTCTAGAGTCATCAATGGTCGAAGCAAAATTAACGGTTACTACGGACGGTGGATAAATCTTCTACCATTTGATGACCCTAGAAGTTTTGGAATTCCTTGAAAATTGATGAGGATGATCATATATGTTACCATATACAACACACCCATCAATTTTCACGAAATTCCAAAACTTCTAGGGTGGTCAAAATGATCGTAGCTCATAGCGCACTGTAACATTTCTCTCTCTCTCTCTCTCTCTGTTACCATAGACGACACCGCACGCACCGCACGCCGCATTTTATCATTTCTATATAAATATAAATATATATATATATATATATATATATATATATATATATATATATATATATATATATATATATATATATATATATATATATATATATATAAACATGTATAAAAGGGCAGGGAGCTTGCACCCGAGATGTAGTATCATTGTTGCACCTCTCACTTGTTTATCTCCCTAGAAGTTTTGGAATTTGATAAAATTTAGTGATGGTATTTTCTAGGGTAAGATGATTATCCTCACCAATTTTCATCAAATTCCAAAACTTCTAGAGGGGTCAAATGGTCAAAACAAAATATGCAGATTTTAATAATGATTGCGGACGATTGATTTTGCTTCGATCATTTGATCCCCCTAGAAGTTTTGTAATTTAGTGATTTTTTGTGAGGATAGTCATCTTACCCTTGACAACACCCTCAACAAATTTAATCAAATTCTAAAACTTCTAGGATAGGTAAACAATGCCTGGGGTGCAGCAACGATGATGCACCTCAAGTCTAGGCTCTCTTTTCCCTATATATATATATATATATATATATATATATATATATATATATATATATATATATATATATATATACAGAGAGAGAGAAAGAGGAATGTTACAATGAGCTGTGAGCTGCCTATTTAGAAAGTGAGCTGCGGGTATTTTGACCTCCCCTAGGAGTTTTGGAATTTGATAAAATTTCGTGAGGGTGTTGGCTAGGGTAACATATATGATCATCCTCACTAACTTTCATCAAATTCCAAAACTTCTAGGGGGGTCAAAATACCCACAGCTCATTTTCTCCTACCGCAGCTCACAGATCAATGTAACAACCCTATATATATATATATATATATATATATATATATATATATATATATATATATATATATATATATATAACAAGGGGTCACGTTTTTAAATTTTTTCAAACCAAAGATAAACGAAAAGATAAACCCCCCAAATAACCAATGGTTGAGATATCCCCAATCAAACTCGTCGCCCTCAGTCAGCAATGCCCACCATCCATGTTCATCATCCATCATATTATATCTCCCTTCAATCATCCCGCTCGCATTGCTCGCGATCCTCTCGCCTGAAGTGCTCTGTAATCCGCAATTCTCTCATGATTCCCTTGTGATCCTCTGCATCTGTACACACGACCCAATTTCCTCCCCTCCCTGTCCCTGTCCCTCTCCCCTCCCCCCCTCTCTCTCTCTCTCTCTCTCTCTTGTGGGTGCAAATTTTGGAGAAAAGCCCCAGAGACCGCGAGACCCACCAGCCCTGCCTGGGGGGTCTACAGAAACTATTGCGGGACCCACCAGCCCTGCCTGGGGGGTCCACAGAGACTATCGCGGGACCCACCAGCCCTGCCTGGAGGATCCCCAGAGACTACCGTGGGACCCACCAGCCCTGCCTGGAGGATCCCTAGAGACTACCGCGGGACCCACCAGCCTTGCCTGGAGGATCCCCATATATAACGGCAAAAACCACCATTTGCCCCAGATTGCCTTCCAAAGTTTCCTATAAATAGCAGAGCCTTCAAATATAAAAAGGATCCAGAACCAAAGATCTGAAATCTGATTTCAAAAACCAGAGAACAGAATCCAGAATCCCAGAGCTCTGGAATCCCAGTATTTCGATCTTCCAAATTTCCTCGATCTTCTTCTTGTCTCTGAAGAGTTCAGAGACACTTCAGTGACACTCGGCCTGTCGAGGTCACGACGAACAAAGAGTTAGTGAAATTTGCTCCCTATAGCACGAAGACGTAGGCCTAGGCTGAACTCCGAGACCACATCTTGTGTCACTCTTCTCTCTGTTTGTATATCGAAAGTCCTAACTCAAAGTCACCAAGGCATCGACCTTCGGACCTACCTTTTAATCAACAGATCGATCAAAGATCTACCACTCAACTTCAATTGACTGGTGGAGTGAAGTCTTCGGATCGGCACGAAGATTTTTCCCCCACATCTCTCTCTCCACCCAAAAATTTGTGTGATCCCCTCCCTCCCGTCTCTAATGATCCCCTCCAGACCCTTACGCTTTCTCTTTGTGGTCCACACAATGTCCTCCCTCTCTCTCTCTCTCTCTGAGAACCGCCCGATTGATTCTTAAATGCTTTTTTAGCTCTTTTTTTTTGTAGCCCTAAATCTGGACCCCAAATCTGAACCAATGCATGCATTGCATGAGGTTGGGGAGCTTCTGCTCTGCTCCTTAGATCGAAGAACAGGAACGTCTGCAGCTCCTGTGGGTGCAAAATCTGGCTAATGCCGAATAGTGGGACCCGCAGCCCTACTTGGGGCCCACGAAGACGATAGTGGGACCCGTAGCCCTGCTTAGGGCACACAAAGACGATAGTGGAACTCGTAGCCCTGCTTAGGGCCTACAAAAATGATATTGAGACTCGCAGCCCTTCTGGGACCCACGAAGATAACAGTGGGACCCGAAGCCCTGCTCGGGGCCTATAAAGATGAAAGTGGGACCGTTAGCTCTGCTTGGGGCCCATAAAGACAACGATGGTACCAACAGCCCTTCCTGGGGCCCATGGTACCTATCCGGGGTCTGGTAAACTTCCCCAGATAATTACCCAGAGCCCGGGGATTCCCAAGAATATCCCTAGAATATTCCTCAGAATATTCCTTGGATATTCCCAAACTTCTATAAATAAGCCAACCCTGTGAATAAACCGGATCCCATTCCATTATTCCCAACTCCACTCTCTCTTTTCCAGAGCTCTCTAAGCTTTCTGGTATTCAGACTCTCAAGCCTTCTCTACCCTCTCTCTACTTGTATAAGCATTCCTCGGCCTGTCGAGAGTAGCTCTACTTTACTCAGAGAGAGTGGATTCAAAGGTTGCGTCTTACCACATGGAGATGTAGGCTTCGGTCGAACTTCATCAGCACATCTTGTGTCAATTTTCTCTATCTCTCTCTACTCTATAGTGTATGTGTAACAGCTAAGCACACGACATCTAGGCATCTCACAGTGCCACACCTTGAAGATTCAACCCTTCAATCGAATGTTGGAGGGCAGTTACGTACGACAACCGAAATTCTCCCCCATAGTTTGGCACCGTCTGTGGGATCATCCCTATCGACTTGCGACCTCCATCCTTCCCAGCTCCTTCGGTCAAGCATCAACCACCGATTGCCTAAGCAATCTGTCTATCTCGTTTGCTACCAGAATGGCGAAGACACGACCCGTGGACCAACTGGAGGGAAGCAACGTTCAACCCGACATTCAACATCCTATGACTCGTTTAATGAGTCATAGGTTTGCCAAGTCAACGCTTAGAGCAACACCCTGCTGTGAATTCGAGGAGTCATCGGTCAGTCGACCGTGCAACTCTGGCTCAGCCTCAGTAGTCTCCTCAACTGGCCGATGCAATTCCTCAACGCCAAGGGAAAGCGCACGTTTCACCCATCACTAACCCTCAGGCGATGTATCAAATCTTAGCAGAAGACTTCCAACTCCTCACCTTGATGAAGCAAAATGCTGCTTCCATAATTGAGAGAGATTCTTTCCAATGTGTTACCATCGAAGCGGAAGCTAATCTCCATCGGTCAGCTGCCGATATCAATGATGGAACAGACCTCTGCCGGTCGCTTGACTTGTCCCCTTCTCCATCCAGAAATTCAGTCATCGATACCTTTGGCCAGTTCCTCAAACCTCTTTCCAGAGGACCCCGACCATCCCTTCTAGGCCAATGGTTTGGGAATGACTTAAAAGTCGGCTCGTCATCCTGAGCCTCTTTGCTCCGGGTCATCCACCAATCCCTGCATCGTGAGGGATGTCTGGAATAACGACCGTTGTCCCAAAGTTCAGCATCATCCCAACTATGATCGAACTCTAGCAAAGCACCACACGATGAGGACTCCAATGCCCTCGTTACCTCCTCTTCCTCCGAGGCACCTCTCAGACGAATGAGGTAGCTGTCGAAATAGCCACGCTTTCGAGGGACCTCTTCATTGACAAATTCTCAGGGCTTCATTCCCTCAGAGCTGGCAAACTCCGGTTCTCCGTAAGTTCAATTGTCTTACTGGAGATCCAAAACTGCACATCCTCGCTTTCAAACAAGCATTGACGCCTCACGATCACAACTACCAGGTTCTGTACCGTACCTTTGCGGGCAGTCTGGACGACATGTCACTTGATTGGTACCACCACCTCCCAGCAGGATCCGTGAGTTGGTTCGGGGATCTGGCGGATCTCTTCGTCCAGCACTACTAGCTAAACCTTAAGTCGAAGAAGAAGCTTGACTCCCTCTACCGACTCCGGATAGATTTAGATAAAACCCTCTGAGAGTTCACTCGGAGGTTCCAGAACAAGCACGCAGAGCTCTCCAAACAGCATCTCAATGATGAGGCCATCATACTTTGTGTTCCAGAATGCTCTACGCTTCGATCTGCACATCTATAACGATCTCATCCGCAATCCACTGGTACCTTTCGAAGCGTTATTCGATCGAATCTAGAGAGAGATCGAAGTGGAGGACGATCAGATCGCTCACAAGAGTCACGATATTAAGAAGTATCCGTCTGATAAGGAGCCTTCGAGACTGGCAGCCCAAGCCCACAACACTCAGACTAAGGAAGGTGGAGCCTCCAAGAGGCCAAAGTGAGCAGGCAATAGACCCGCAAAGCCTTGGAGGACTATGTTCACTGACTGGACTCTGCCGATCGATATCATACTCGAGCAGATCCAGCACGAAGACTATCTTAGGAGGCCCAGCCCTCTTGAGCCTGACACCTGGTATACGGAGGATAAGTCGGTCTAATGCGAGTTCCATCGATGTCACAACCACCCCACCAATCGGTGCTATCGCCTAAAATATCACCTGGAGGATCTTTTACAGGAAGAACACCTCAGGAATTCAAGGCTGACACCGACCCCAACATGCGATTCACTTCCTCCTCCTCAAAGGGAGAAGAAGATGTGTTGGATCCGTTCGATCGAACATCAATTGATCCCTATCATAGTTCAAGCGGAGATTTACGAAATTTACAGTAATCTCCATCACCAAACTCCGACTCGGAAAGAAGTTGAATGCCAAATATGATGTGTCCATCATGTGCGCACTGTGCCTCAAATAAAGGAGTCTTGGATTGAGAAGCCCATCAAAGGCCTCCCTTGGCCGACGATCCTCTTCACCGACCAAGACCTCGACGGAGTCTATACTCCGCATCGAGACCCCCTAGTCCTTCATATCATCATCGGTGGGAACTCCATCAATCGAATCCTCATCGACACCGGTAGCTCCATTGACATCATGTTCTCCGACTGCTTCAAGCGTCTCGGGCCACAAAAAAGAAAGCCTTGACGTAGTCCCTACTATCATCACCGGCTTTAACGGAGAGCAAAGCATGATGATGGGAGAGCCAAGATTCTCTCTCGATTCTGGACAAGAGATACGAGCATCCGTCTAATTCGTCGTTGTTGAAGGAATATCGAACTACAATGCCATCCTAGGTAGACCTTTCCTCCATCAGATCAGCATCGTCTCCTCCTCTTATCACTTACTCCTTAAGTTCCCGACTGGGGAGGGCATTAGGTATATTAAGGGGAGTCAACAGACGGGCAAGTTATGTAAGTCTGCAGTTGCAAGGATCCGACCAACGCTCAATGCTACGCCGATAAAGCATTCGGCCGACGAAGCTGGTCCCTTGACCAGATAGCAGTCAAGAGAGCCTTCGTTGCCTGAGCCTGCACCGATGGAGTGGGAGGCTCTCCCTTCAATTGAAGAAATCATCCAAGTGAATCTCGGCAAAGATGACCTTCTTCGAGAAATATTCATCGGTACCAGTCTTAGCAACGCAGAAGCGCAAGACTTGGTATCCTTTCTCAAGTCCAATATCGATGTCTTTGTGGGGGAAAAATCTTCGTGCCGATCCGAAGACTTCACCTCACCAGTCAATTGATGTTGAAGTTGGAGATCATTGGTCAATCTGTTGGTTGAAGGTAGGCTTGAAGGTTGAAGTTTCGGTCACTTTGAGTTAGCGTTTTGGGTATGCAATCAAAGAGAACGTTGACACGAGATGTGATCTCGGAGTTTAGTCGAAGCCTACATCTCCGTGCTATAGGGAGCAACCCGAATTCACTATCACTTTGTTTGAAGTGACCTCGACAGGCCGAGTGTCACTGAAGTATCTCCAATCTCTTCAGAGACAAGAAGAAGATCGAGGAGAATTCAAGGATTGAAAGCTTGAATTCCAGAGCTCTGGTTTCTGGATTTGGATATGGATCCTTTTTACTTCTGAAAGCTCTGCTATTTATATGATTTCCTGGGAGGAAATCTGGAGGCCAATGGCGGTTTTTGCTGTCGTATCTGGGGGATTCTCCAGACAGAGCTGGTGGGTCCCACCGTCATTTCTGGGGATTCCATAGGCAGGACTTGTGGGTCCCACCGTTATCTCGGTGGACCCACCAGGCAGGGCCGATGGGTCCCGCGATAGTCTTTGTGGGCCCACCAGGCAGGGCTGGTGGGTCCCGCGGTAGTCTCGGTGGGCCCACCAGGCAGGCCGGCGGGTTCCGCGATAGTCTGTGTGGGCCCACCAGGCAGGGCCAGTGGGTCCCGCGATTTGTAGACTTTTTGCCAAAATTTGCACCCACAGTTACCCCCTCCAAGTTAGCTAGAGATCATCCTGGCTGGCTTGGATTTTTTGGTGCAAAGCTAACAACCCCCTGTCATGAGTGTAAAGAAATTTGTTGAGCATAGCTGCTGAAGGACTGATCGGTCAATTCTGACCAATCGGTCAAAGTTGACCGATCGGTTGAATTTGACCGATCGATCAAAGTTGACCGATCAGTTAAATTCAACCGGTCGAGGTCGAGGCGATCGAGCAAAAACCTAAGTTTTTCGCCCGATCCAGTAGAAATTTGACCGATCGGTTGAACTTGACTGATCGGTCAAGTTTGACTGATCGGTTAAATTCAACCGATCGAGGTCGAGGTGATCGGGCAAAAGCCTAAGTTTTCTGCTCGATCCAGTAGAAATCTGACCGATTGGTTGAACTTGATCGATCGATCAAGTTTGACCGATCGATTCAATTTAACCGGTCGAGGTCGAGGCGATCGGGCAAAAGCCTAAGTTTTTTGCCCGATACAGTAGAAATCTGACCGATTGGTTAAACTTGACCGATCGGTCAAGTTTGACCGATCGGTTAAATTCAACCGGTCGAGGTCGAGGCGATCGAGCAAAAACCTAAGTTTTTCGTCCGATCCAGTAGAAATTTGACCGATCGGTTGAACTTGACCGATCGGTCAAGTTTGATCAATCGGTTAAATTCAACCGGTTGAGGTCGAGATGATCGGGCAAAAGATCCTATTTTCTGCCCGATCCAGTAGAATTTTGATCGATCGGTTGAACTTGACCGATCAATCAAGTTTGACCGATCGGTTAAATTCAACCGATCAAGGTCGAGGCGATCAAGCAAAAGCCTAAGTTTTTCGCCCGATACAGTAGAAATCTGACCGATTGGTTGAACTTGACCGATCGGTCAAGTTTGAACGATCGGTTAAATTCAACCGGTCGAGGTCGAGGCGATCAGGCAAAAGAGCCTGTTTTTTGCCCAATCCAATAGAATTTTGACAGATCAGTTGAACTTGACTGATCGGTTAAATTCAACCGGTCGGAGTCGAGGCGATCGGGCAAAAGAGCCTGGTTTCTGCCCGATCCTTTGAAAAATTACCCGATCGTCTGCCTGTCGAATGGGTAAAGTCTTCGAACGGCGATTGTGGACATTTGTTTTGTTGGAGCCGGTGCTTCTCCTGGACCGGTGCTTCTCCTGGACCAGCGGTTTGCCTGGACCGGCGGTTCATCGGGTCTGACGTTTTGTCTGGTTCCGACGGTTCGCCTGGACTTGCGCTTCCTTCATATTGACGCCACGTGTCCTTTCTGAAAACACGGCTTTTGACCTGATGATGCCACGTGTCTTTTTAGTTTTCGCGCCAGTTTCTCCGGGGTTTATAAGCCTCTTTCGGAGTTCATTTTTGCCTCACATTTCCAGAAATTTTTCAAAGTCCAGAACCCTTTGCTCTCGAATTTGTTGTTCCTTGTGTTCTCCCGATCGGTTGAAATGGCCTCTTCTGGCAGCATGAAGAAAGTGAACGTGGTCCCATCGAAGAGAAAGGGGAAGGAGAGGGCTCCGGAGTCACCCGTACAGAAAGGTCGGGGCAAGGGCAAAGGCATCCTCGGTGTGCTGGGAAAGAGGCACCAGGGCGTGGGGTTTGCTTTCGCACCTTCAAGGCCGGAGCATATCCCAAAGGCAAGCTTTGTCTTGGGGCCCCTCATGCCGCTGTTGGAGGAGCCTGAGTACGAATATAACACTGGCGGCAAGCTCACTGACGTTAATAGGGCTAAGTGGCAGAAACTGCTGGTCTGCTTCACGGAGGGAAAGAATCGACCAGCGCTCTCTGGAGTTCAATCTACTTTTGGGATTGATAAGCGGACAATCTTCACATCGATCGCAAGCAAGGAGCAAGTGATGGGGACGATGGTCACTATCGGCCAGTTGAACTGCGGACTGCGCCTCCCATTGCTGTCGTTCGCTGCGAGGCTGCTGAACACTTTGGGGCTCTGCCCGAGGCAGATATATGGGAATGCGTGGAGGATTATCTACGCCTTCTGCCAGGTGGAGTCCGACTTCCAGGAGGAGCTCAGGGCTTGCTACTCCAGCATCCCCAAAGGTGAGGAGGCCAGGATCGAGTTGGGCTATTTCTTCTACCACTACAAGTGGGCCTCGAGGAAGGATAGCCCATTCTTCAATCTGATCGGCGTCTCCGCTCTTCGCCCGATCATCGACACCGTCCCCTCCGACAAGCTCTACACAGATTGGCTGATCTCCATCTTCGGGGCGTGGACTCCTTTCTCTGTGCCTGAGACTCTGCGCTCTTAGGTTCACAAGGAGGTGGACATGTACTGCGCGGGAGGAGCTTTCGCATGGCCGTCGGAACGGGTCGGGTCCCTCGACAATCTCTTCCTAGAGTTGACTTGCGGTACGCGATCGTGGAAGTAGTTCTCAAATTGCCCAGTCCGGCACGGCAACGCCAACCTCCTCCATCGACTGTAGGTCCGGTACGAAGACAACGAAGTCTTGTACTCCGACTACAAGGAGGATCCTCGTTCGGGCAAGATCGTCAGGACCGTTCGGGTCTAGAGGAAAGCCTACGGGGCAAGGCGCCGTCTGCCAACGAAGGAAAAGCTGGTGATGACCCGCAGGGGTCAAGTGAAAAAGAGGAGGGTCCTCAAAGAGGAGGAGAAGAAGGAAGAAGAGAAGCAAGAAGAAGAAGAAGAAAAGGGAGGAGAAGGAGGAGAAGAAGAGGAGGAGGAAGAAGAAAAAGGAGAAGAGGAAGATGAAGAAAATGACGACGATGGTGACGATGGCGATGATGACGACGAAGATGGAGGAGATAGAGATGGAGGAGACGGAGGTAGTGAAGATGGAGGAGATGGAGGAGACGATGGGGGCAATGGGGGTGAGGAATCTCAGCCCATTCCTATCGATGAGGCTAAGGCCCGTCGTATGGAAGGTATGATGGATACGGTGGGCGACGGCCAGAAGGTGTTGCCCACCTATCATTTTGAGGAGTTGAAGCGCCCCACGCGCATACAAATAAGGTACTTGGGGAGGGACGTGGTTGCGAGCAACCCCACTCCCCTCGACCAAGTACCCCCGAGCGTCCCTCGCATTGAGGGTGCATTGACGAGCGGTGGGGTGGAGGTTGAGCAACCTCCCTTTGCTGCCCGTCTTTCGGCGGCCCAAGTGGCGGAGGAAGCGGCCACCCTCATGGCCAGGCTTCAGCAGACTGCTGAACGCCCGGAGGAAGGGGAGATAACTCCTCTGCGCGATGTTCCTTCTTCCTTGCAAAAAGAGGAAGGGAGTCGCGTGGAGGTAGGGACTCCTTAACCTCCGCCAGAGGCATCCCCCGTCAAGGAGAGGTCGACCCCCAAGGGTAAGAGCTCCGACCGGGGGAAGGGTAAGGCCGAAGCATCTCGAGTCGAGGCCACAGGTATCCTTGCTAACTCCTCTCCTCGAATATACTTCCTTCGACATCCAAAAATTCTAACTGTTTGAACTCTTGCATTGATTGCAGATACTTCTGCTGGCACGGCTCGGCTGCTGAAAGACTTAGGTGAGGTTGACATCAACCACCCGGCGGTTGTGATACGGAAGCTCTGCAACCTTCCGGACGCTACCATTGACGAGGCCTACAACAGGCTTGAAGTTGTGGTAAGTGCATCCGCTTGACTTGATTTTTGAGTTGTATTGTTAGAAATATTTCTAACTCTTCTTCTGTTTTGTTCGCAAAATTTAGCAGTCCTGAAGCTCGCTACAAGGCTCTTCAGGAGGGTCGGAGAATGGGGGGCTTCAGCTGAAGTATCTCGTTTGACGGCCCAACTGGAGGCTATGAACGAGGAGAAGGAGAAGCTGAGTGCAGCTTTGGCCGCCAAGAAGGAAGCTCTGAATGCCCAGAAGGAAGCTCTCCGCAAGGAGAGAATCGAGAGCAAGAGGTGGCTCGAGAACGATGTGGCTCGAGGCCATGACCTCGAAGAATTGAAGAATCGATTCTTTAAGGTGGAGACTTTGTCCGTTGATCGCGCGATTGAAATAAAGGAGCTGAAGGCTCAAATTGCTACCAAGGAAGCTGCGCTCGCTGCCAAGGAGGAGGCCTTCACGAAGGAGCTCGAGGAGACACGCGCTGAATGCGAGAGCTTCAGGTCTACGGCAGAGAAAGCGGTAGAAGCCCTCAGGGTTCACGCTGGCAGCGTCCAGTCTTCGAAGGCATCTGCTGCAAGCAAGGCTCGTGGTGGATCCGAAGGAGACAAGTCGTGCACTCCAAGTATGGCCAAACCTTGATATATTTGTTGTAGCCCGTGTGTCCTTAGCGTGGATTTTCTGTATTAACATTAATAAAGATGACTTTGGTTATTGCTTTAATTAGAATACTACTCTGGTATATGATAATTCTCATATAATAAAAAGACCCTAGGGAACACAGTAGGCCACTGAGGCGCATGGAGGATCCATGCTTGGGAGACCTAGTGGACCAGTTCTGTGTAGACCTAGAACTAGTTCATAGCTTAGGTAATGCCTGTCGCTTCACCGAGAACAAGCTGTTGGCAGGTAGAGGATGTGGTGAAGTCTCCACCACGGGAACGTGGGATTCCCATTCACCTGACCAAGCACGATGATCGTGTTGAGTCAGGTGAATGGGAATCCCACGTTCCCGTAGTGGAGACTTCACCACATCCTCTACCTGCCAACAGCTTGTTCTCGGTGAAGCGACCGACATTACCTAAGCTGTGAACTAGTTCTAGGTCTACACAGAACTGGTCCACTGGGTCTCCCAAGCATGGATCCTCCATGCACCTCAGTGGCCTACTGTGTTCCCTAGGGTCCTTTTATTATATGAGAATTATCATATACCAGAGTAGTATTCTAATTAAAGCAATAACCAAAGTCATCTTTATTAATGTTAATACAGAAAATCCACGCTAAGGACACACGAGCTACAATAATCTCCCACTTGGCCTAGCGGGGAACAACAGTCTTAACTCCCATGGCATCCACGTGCTTCTCAAAAGCCTTGGTCGGTAACGCCTTTGTGAAAGGGTCCGCCATGTTATCTACAGACGCCACCTGAGTCACTGCTACCTTCCTTCGCTTCTGCAAGTCCCGGATTATGTAGTATTTCCGCTCGATATGCTTGCTCTTCTGGTGATATCTTGGCTCCTTGGATTGTGCTACTGCTCCACTATTGTCACAGTAAAGGACAATACGATCTTGATCTCCCGGTACGCATCCTAAGTCCGTGAGGAACTTCTTGAGCCACACCGCCTCCTTAGCTGCTTCGCACGCCGCAACGTACTCAGCCTCTATTATCGAATCCGCAATGCATCACTGCTTCACGCTCCTCCAACTGACAGCTCCTCCTCCTAATAAAAACACAAACCCTGGCATCGATCTCCTGGATTCCGGATCTGACGCAAAGTCAGAATCCGTATATCCAATCGGTATCAGTTCCTGTGAAGAGTAAACTAACTCATAATCTCTCATCCTACGGAGATACTTGAGTATACTTTTCACAGCAGTCCAGTGCCCTGGACCCGGATTTGACTGATACCTGCCCATCATGCCTACTGTATAGTATATATCTGGTCTCGTGCACTGTATGACATACATCAGACTCCCTACAGCCAAAGCATAAGGTATCTTCTGCATCTCTGCCCTCTCCTCAGGAGTCTTAGGACCCTGATCCTTGGACAATTTCATTTCATGTCTGAATGGAACCAGTCCCTTCTTGGAGTTGTGCATACTGAATCTGACCAAGATTGTATCTATGTAGGCTGACTGTGACAGCGAGAGAATCTTGTTCTGGCGATCTCGAGTTACCTTGATCGCCAGAACATAACTCGCTTCACCTAGGTCTTTCATGTCAAATTGAGAGGATAACCACACCTTCACTGTAGACAACGTTCCAACATCGTTTCCGATAAGCAGGATATCGTCCACGTAAAGCACTAGAAAAACTACAGCAGTCTTATCGCTCCTTTTATAAACACATGGTTCATCCACGTTCTGTTCAAATCTATAAGACTGGATAGCCTGATCAAAACGCATGTTCCAACTTCTGGATGCTTGCTTCAGTTCATAAATGGACCTTTGCAACTTGCACACCAGACCTTCCTGACCTTTTGCGACAAAGCCTGGAGGCTGAGACATGTAGATGTCTTCTTCCAAATTCCCGTTGAGGAATGCGATCTTGACGTCCATTTGCCAGATCTCCCAATCATAATGGGCTGCAATGGACAAGAGGATCTGGATAGACTTAAGCATAGCCACTGGCGAAAAGGTTTCGTCATAGTCGATCCCTTCTCGCTGGGTATAACCCTTAGCGACTAGTCCAGCTTTGTAAGTCTCAACGATACCATCCGGACCTCTTTTCCTTTTGTACACCCACTTACACCCAACAGGTTTAATGTTGTGAGGTGGTGTTACAAGTGTCCAGATCGAATTTTGGGACATCGATGTCAGTTCTGCCTCCATGGCTTCCTGCCATGCTGCATGGTCAGTGGATACCATCGCTTCATCATAGTTCAGATGATCATTCTCTTGAAACTCTGGATCAACCATAAAGGCTTCTCCAAAGTATCTATCAGGAGCACTTGTGGTCCTCCCACTGCGACGAACCTGCGATGGTTCCATAGGAGTCGATTCTACAGTACCGTTAATCTTAGTGGTATCGGCTCCCACTACGTTTTCTGTCTGTGTACTCCCATCAGTACCAAGCAATTCTTCAAGAACTACTTTACTGGTGGGCTTATGGTCTATTAAATAATCTTGCTCCAGGAATACGGCGTTCATCGAGACGACAACCTTTCTATCCTCAGGATCATAAAATAAACCACCTTTTGTCCCTTTTGGATACCCAACGAACAGACATAGCTTTGTTTTTGACTCCATCTTATCTCGCTTGTCCTTCGGCACATGTGCTGGACAACCCCAAATCCTAAAGTGTTGTAGGCTTGGCTTTCGCTTCAACCATAGCTCCCAAAGAGTTAGGGGTACTGACTTTGATGGAACAAAGTTCAAAGTATGTGCTATCGTCTCTAGGGCATATCCCCAAAAACTAGGTGGCAATGTTGCATAACTCATCATAGTCCGAACCATGTCTAACAAAGTTCAGTTTCTCCTCTCAGATACACCGTTCAGTTGTGGTGTCCCTGGTGCAGTCAACTGGGATACGATCCCATACTCACGCAGGTACCCAATAAATTCATCCGATAGGTATTTGCCTTCTCGATTCGATCGAAGAGACTTGATACTTCTACCCGTCTGCTATTCTGCTTCAGCTCTGAACTCCTTGAACTCATCAAAGGATTCAGACTTCCGCCGCATTAGGTATATGTATCCAAACCTCGAGTGATCATCCGTGAAGGTGATGAAATACTCGAAGCCTCCTATGGGACGGACACTTATGGGCCCACATACATCAGTGTGTACCAACTCCAATACCTCCTTAAATCTACTACCTTTGGCTTGGAAAGACCTTTTAGTCATCTTGCCTTCCAGGCAATACTCACACGTCAGTAGGCTTTCTGAAACATTCGGACTTAAGAGTCCTACCTTAACCAACCTGTGAATCCTGTCTGAGGCTATGTGTCCAAGCCTTAGATGCCAAAGGAGTGTTGGATTATCTGAGGGATTTTTCCTTTTAGATGAATTAATCATACAAGCTTCAGTTATGTTATCCTGCTTATGATTGGAGTTAATTACATAGAGACCATTCTATATCTTTCCCTTACAAACAAAGGAACCATTCAATTTAATTGACACACCAGAAGCATCAAATAAAACTGAAAAACCTTTATTATTTAATAAGGAAACAGAAATTAAATTATGTCTCAAGGATGATACATAAAGTATGTCTCTAAGTAATAAACTTCTTTCATCAAGGAACTGCAAGATGACATCTCCAACTGCTTCAGCCTCTGCCACAGCCTCAGTTCCCATGCTTAGGATTATCTCCCCATCACCCAGTTTTCTTGTCTCCTTGAACCCCTGCAAATTATTGCAAGCATGGTTAGTGGAACCAGAATCCACAATCCATAAAACTGGAGAACAACTGGATGCTACAAGGGATTCCACTATGTAGGTTTGAGATATACCTGTCTCAGCCTTCTTGGGAGCCGCACGGCAGTCGCCCTTCCAGTGCCCTTTCTTGCCGCATCAGAAATATTTTCCTTTGGGCTTCGTCGGACCATTCTGCTTGGGAACCTGCAACTGCACCTGGCCCATCTTCACGGGCTTCTTAGACTTTCTTTTCTAAAACTTGCCCTTAGCTTTCAGAGAAGAATTCCACTCAATGTTTAGACATCTCCAACCGGTTAGACATCTCCAACCAGTTAAGGTTGAAGTTGGTAACGAAGCCCTCAAACGCTCCTAACAGAGACGCGAGAAAAATGTCGGTCTGGATCTCTGCATCCAAGATGACATCGAAGGAACCAAGCTCGTTCACATAGCCAAACAACTTCAGCATATGATCCCGAACTAAAGTCCCCTCTGCCATCTTCGTGGACACCAATTTCTTGATGGTCAGGTAACGAGTTACCCAACTACGACCCTCGAATATTTCCTTCAGGTAGAGCATCATGTCTGAAGCAAAGGCCATGTCTTCGACTTGCTTCTGAAGGACGGTCTGCAAGGATGCCACAATATAGCACTTGCACATCTCATCAGCATCTAGCCAGTCTTTCCATTCCTTTAACTGAGCCTCAGTTGCACTTGGTCCCGGCATAACCGGTTGAGTGGTACTTAGGACAATTGTGTGTTTGCCAACCCTTAGGACGAGCATTAGGTTACGCTTCCAGTCCTCGTAGTTTGGTACCGTAAGTTTGTTATCGTTAAGTATGGAGGCAAGGGGGTCGAGCTTGGTCATGATTTCTGTAAACAATGGTTTAAAGCAATAGTTAGGGTCTACTACAATCTATTTCATGGAATTTAGAAATAGATAATATCTACTCCAGCCGCTATGTCTTCACCACCTCAAGTGGAGATATCCAGGAATCTAAATTCCCTGGGCTCGAGCACTGAGACTATCGGCCCTGAATTGGAGACAGCATCTCGGTGAGAGCATGCAACCACTTCTGCCAATGGGGTTTTTACGACCCAGTCTTCATCAGAATTACCCATGGTAAACTGAAAGACCTTCCAGTCTCCTTTTGGCCAGCTTTATGTGACCCGCGTGCGTAGCAACAGCGGCTTCACACAAGCTTTCAGATGCTTCCCACAAATCTAGGTGGTGTCGGCAGGGGGGTTCATAGGCTCCCGCGGTGTAGGATAAAACTGTCACCCACTGCCACCGGCATCCTCCATGTCCCGAAGGAAACCACTAGGCGAACCAGCATAGAAGGAAACACAGCTCTCACCCGGTAGGAATATCGAACTGCGTAGCTCCCACCCAGACCCTTAGCCGGTTGATTGTGGAGGCCAGGGGCTCCCCTTTGGAGGGATCCTAATAGGAACCAAGACGGTGCATAGTTCAGTGATTCAGACACTGGTGCAGAAACCGTCTTACTACTATAGATAATCTGTCCTTAACCCTGAGGGACCATGTTCACTGGGCTAACCAGTTGTGTGGTGCTTTGATGTGCCAACGTGTGCGGACCTTCCATAGTCCAATACCACGGTACGTTGGGTTACCCGACTGGCGCTTGAGTGACATGTAATCCCTACAGGTTATCCGACGTCCAGTGTTGGATGGGTGCGTTTTGATGAGTCAATCTGTCCACACTGTTAATCCAGGCCTGGTGGTTGTCAGTATGACTGGCGACGTTCTGGATGCTAGGCATAGCACCAGAAGGTGTGTGGTGTTATAGATGACAAGTCACCAAACCCTAGTCAGATGATCGATCGGGATCTGACGGTGCTCCCCACCGCCCGAGTCGTATCATGGCACCAGTAATAGGAGGGATAAGGATTATCGGAGTATCGTAGAGAACAGGGTTACAAGGGAGTAACATAAGTTTAGGATCACTAGAATTCAACTCGCGTCGCACTCTGGGTGGCTACGCGGGTTAATCGGATTAGGGCTGATTAACAGAACTTTCGGTGTGTCACCGGAACAGTTAATCAGGGATCCGATTGGAGCTAGAGATCCCGAACCCTGAAGGTTCCACCCTGTCATTGCATATAGGAATTGTTCCCCGACCTAGTTGGATACGTTGGATGCAAAGTAGCGCGATGGAGCGCAAGCCCGGAGCCAAAGAACCTAATTCACATGTGTTACGGGCCGTAGGGGTATTTTGGTAAATACTGAAATATGGCTCAGAACATATTGAATATGGATCTTAGATTGAGCGGAATAATTCCAGGAGCTCACAGGCGCTGACGGAACTCGATTCCGAGTAGCGCACCTCACTCAGTCTCACTTTCAGTTTTCCGCTTTTCGTGAAGGGCATTTTCGTCCAGACTTCACGATAGACACCCGGAAGACCTAAATCTGACTCCCCTCATCCCTATCCACCTAGGGGCCGGCCCTAGGCTCCTTGGAGCCATGGAAGACCAGCCCTATAAAGGAAATAGGGAGGGGAGGGCCGGCCCTAATGGTTCTACTCCCTCCCCTCCAAAAATCTGACCCGTAGTCCCCCTCCTTTGTGGTTTCGGCCAAGGAAAAGAGAGGAAGAAGAAGGGAGAAGGAAGAGGAAGGAAGGAGAAGGAAGAAAGGAGAAAGAGGAGGAGAAAATCTTGAGGCTCGCCATCATCTTCGTAACGGATTCTTCCGTCGGCTCGAAATCCTTGCACTCAGAGACGGGATTTCGAGGATTCTTCAATTCGCAAAGGACAAGGTGCTATCCGACAGTTTCCCTTGCAATTCAAGTGCGGTTCTTCATCATTCTGTAATCTCCGGATCATAGATCTATAAGGTATGATGAATCTAAACACCTAAGTAGATGCATGCATGTCTTCCGTAGATCGTAGTATGCCTCTAGGGTGTCCGCACATATGCTAAGATCATAGATTTGCATGTAGATTGTTTTGTATCACGAATTGTAATGAAACATACACCGTATGATCTTCGGATCTTTCTTTTTGCTTCCGCTGCGACTCTGATTAGCGGAACCCAATTCCAACAGTATTCTACTTCTCTTCTTTTGTTGTTGTATCTGTAAGCTTAGCATATGTAAAAGCTCCCTTGTATCCTGAAATTTTTGAGAAATAGACTTCTTTTTGGTGTTTGAAATTGAATGTCTCTTGTGTTGAATCCTTTCAATGTTTGTATTCTGGATGGAATGCTTGAATATACTTAACACTTGACCGTTAGGGGTCGAGTCGCAACCCGATCACCCAAACTTGTTAAGTAATTTGGTACTTGAAGGTTGTGGTATAGTAACTTGAAACCGTTTAACACTTGCTTGTGAGGGATTGAGTCGCAACTCAAGTACCCAAACTTGTTAAATGATCTTGTAATTGAAGGTTATTTAACATTTGTATGTAAGGGGTCGTGTCGCAACACGAGTTCCCAAACTTGTTAAATTGACCCAGTGACTTGGAGGTTGTTTTGTTTTATAACCCGAAACTGTTTAACATCTGCCTGTAAGGGGTTGAGTCGCAACTCAAGCATCCAAACTTGTTAAACGACCTGGTAATTTGAATGTAGACTTAGAACTTGAATGTAGATGACTTGGAACTGCTTGAGAACTTGAGTCGACAAGATGAACATTCGAAAGCGATCTTTATTCAGCATGGAGTTTACATCAAGGATAAAACATTTTGAGATGTCTAGCATTCCAAGCTCGTGGTAGTCTATCTCCTTCTGACGAGATCAGTCGATAAGATCCCTTGCCTCCTATTGACTCGACGATGTAGGGGCCTTCCCAGTTGGGAGCTAGTTTTCCGCTGCTGTGTTCCTTTGTGTTGTAGAAAACTACTCTGAGGACTTAGCTGCCAATTGGGAACTGTCGCTTGCTGACCTTCTGGTCGTAGGCTTGTTTGATCCTATGTTGATATTTGGTAACCCAAATGGTTGCTTGGTCTCATAATTCTTCAGAGAAGTCAAAGTCATTGACTCGAAGCTCTTCATTAACCCCCTCTTTGATTGCTCTGGTCTTCAAAGTATTTGAGATGGTCTCTGTTGGGAGAACTGCTTCTGACCCTTATGTTAGGCGAAAGGGTGAGAACCCAGTTGATCTTCTGGGAGTGGTTCGATAGCCCACAAGACTTCAGCTAGAACTTGCTCCCATAATCCTTTCTTGTTATCGAGCTTCTTCTTGAGTAGACCAAGGATAGCTCTGTTGGAGGCTTCGGCTTGACCATTGCACTGAGGATACCTTGGTGTTAAGTAAAAGAGCTTGATTCCATTGCTCAGGCAAAATTCCCGGAACTTGTTGGAGTCGAATTGAGCTCCATTGTCAGCAATTATGACTTAGGGTGTGCCAAACCTTGAAAAGATGTTATGCCTGATGAACTTAATGACTTCATCGTTAGTTTCTCGGAAGAGTGGTACTACTTCAACCCATTTGGTGAAGTAATCTGTGGCCAAGAGCAGATACTTCTTTTTGCTCGGCGTTGGTGGGAAAGGACCCAAGAAATCCAACCCTCATTGATGGAAGGGCCAGGGACTTGTTAGTTGATGGAGCTCATCTGCTGGGAGATGGATAGCTCGAGCGTGTCGCTGGCAAGGCTCACACCTTTGAACCACTTGGTGAGCGTCTCTTGCCATTGTTGGCCAGTAGTAACATTGCAGCTTTGTCTTGGCTTCAAGCGATCTTCCTCCAGAATGATTTCCGCAGGCTCCGGAATGGATGTTGACTAGGATTGCCTTTGCTTGCAGAGGACTCATGCATTTGAGCAACATTCCATTGTGCGATCTGAAATATAGATCTTCTCCTTAGAGAATATAGCATGGGAGTTTCTTTGAAGTCTTTTGGCTTGAATTAGAACTTCTGGCATTCTTCCTTGCTTGAAGAAGTCAAAAATTGGTCGTCTCCAATCTTCGATTTCATGTGTTGTGGCGTGATCGGAGGCTGGTTGTTCTCTACCCTCGATCCTTTCAGTAGTGGCAATGACTTGTTGCTCAAGAGTAATCTTGGGCGATTCTTGATAGTCAATTTGTATTTGCCTTCCTCCGAGCGAATCTCCAAGAACCGAGGCAGCATTGGCTAAGGCGTCTGCCTCTCGATTTTCTGCTCTCGGGACTTGGATGAACTCAATGCTAGCAAAGCGTTGTTGAAGATGTCGCACTAGAGTTAAATAATGCTGCATCCTTTCTTCTTTCGTCATGTACTCCTCGTTGATCTGTCTTATGATTAGCTGGGAGTCACTGTAGACGGTGAGTTGATCTACCCTCAGGGATTCAGCCATTTCGAGTCCGGAGACGAATGCTTCGTATTCGGCTTCGTTGTTGGTGGCGTTGAATCCAAGAAGAATGGCCTTCTGAAGATGATCAAGTTCGGGGGATATCAAGACTATCCCAATTCCTGAACTGATCGTGCTCGAAGCTCCATCAGTATAAAGTTTCCATCGAGCTGGCGAGATGGCAGGAGTCTCAAGGCTTGGATTGGTCTTTGAAGCCAGATTGAATGGGGGTTCATCTTCGTCTTCTAGGCGCATATCGACATCTTCCTCCAAAGTTATGGGGTCTTCAACTGGGAAGTCAGCTAGGAAGTCAGCAACTGTCTGCCCTTTGAGCGAAGTGCGGGGTTCGAATTGAATCCCCAGAGCACTCATCTCGATCACCCATTTGGTCATTCGACCTGCTCGTCCTGCCTTGTCGAGGATATCTTTGAGTGGGTGCTTTGAGATAACCGTGATCAGGTGGGAGATAAAATAGGGCTGGAGTCGTCTTGATGCAGTGAGTAAGGCTGATACGACCTTCTCAATCTTTGAATAACGAGTCTATGCCGGTAGAAGTGTATGGCTGATGTAGTAGACCGGATACTCGGTGTCTTCTCTTCTATTGACCAGGACCGAGCTGATTGCTTGATCGGTGACGGCAAGGTAGAGCCATAGATCTTCTTTCGAGAGTAGAGCCGTTAGGATGGGAGCTCGCACAAGATATCTCTTGACTTCTTGAAAGGCTTCTTCGCAAGTTGGACTCCACCCGGAGGTGTTTGTCTTTCGTAACTTGTCGAAGAGCGGTTTGCATTTGTCGGAAGACTTTGAGATAAATCGATTGAGGGCAGCTAGTCTTCCAGTGAGACGTTGCACTTTCTTTCGATTGGTAGGCGACGGCATATCGAGGATAGCTCGAATTTGATCAGGGTTGGCTTCAATACCTCTCCTGGTCACAAGGTGTCCCAGGAACTTACCCGATTGAACTCCAAAGGCACATTTAGCTGGGTTTAGCTTCATGCGGTACTTTCGAAGGATTTGAAACATTTTCACCAGATCAGAGAGGTGGCTTCCACGATTGGAGCTCTTGGTGAGGAGGTTGTCTACATAAACTTCAACATTGCGCCCGATTTGATCTTCGAACATCTTTGTGACAAGCCTTTGATAGGTCGATCCAGCATTCTTGAGGCCGAAAGGCATTACATTGTAGCAATAAAGACCTCGGTCAGTTACAAAGCATATCTTCTCTCGATCATCCGGGTGCAGAGGAATTTGATTGTACCCCGAGTATCCATCTATGAAAGATAGGAGTTCGTGGTCAGCAGTGGCATCGACTAGTCTATCTATCCTTGGCATGGGGAACGGGTCTTTGGGACAAGCTTTGTTCAGGTTAGTGAAGTCAATGCACACTCTGACCTTCCCAATCTTCTTTGGGACAACAACTATATTGGAGATCCAAGTAGGATACTCTACTTCACGAATGAAGCTTGCTGCGAGTAGCTTACTGATCTCCTCTTGAACTACGGCTTGTCTCTCTGGTCGGATTGTGCGTGGCTTTTGCTTGATGGGCTTCACTCCTTCTTTGATCACGAGTTGATGACACGCATCATTTGGGTTGATCCCAGGCATATCTTCGAAGCACCAGGCGAAGACGTCGATGTTGGATTGAAGGAACGATACCATGTCTCGCACTTCGCATCGCTGAGACTGGTACCGATGAAGGTTTCTCGAGGGAGATCTCCACTGCCGATGTTGATGGGATTGATTTCTTCGATTGAAGGTGAAGCTTCCCATTCGATTGGTGGTGGTTCGGACAGTGGGATATCCTTTGGTTGCTATGTTGAAGAAGGACCAGTTTCATCTCTAGGTCGCTTTGGGGTAGCGACGTTTATTCTGCGATCTGTTTTCGCCGCAGCCGCTTCGCAGGATCACCCGGCTTGTTGATCTCCTCGGATGCAGACAATACCCTCTCCCGTTGCAAATTTGAGGAGTTGATGGTAAGAAGAGGAGATGACATTGATCTGGTGGAGAAATGGTCGTCTGAGGATGATGTTATAGTTGGATGTCCCTTCGACGATTGCGAACCTTACCGAGACTCGAGTCTCTCGGCTAAGGTCGAGGGTGAACCTTGATTTGCCCATTGTTATGCTCTGCTCGCCGTTAAAGCCCATGATCACCGTTGATACGACTTCAAGACTTGAATATTTGTGTCCCAGACGTTTGAAGCAGTCTGAGAACATAATGTCGATGGAGCTTCCGGTGTCAATCAAGATGCGATTGACAGTGCTCCCGTCGATGATGAGCTTCAGGACCAGGGGGTCCCGATGTGGAGTATGAACTCCTTGAAGGTCGGCGTCGTTGAAAACGATGGAGGGCCAGGCTAAGCCCTTGATAGGCTTCTCAATCTAGGTATCTTCCTTGTTCGCTGCAGAGCAAACGTTGACGATGCGTCGCACTTGCCGATCAACCTCTTTTCCCGTCAGTGTCTGATTGTGCAGCGATCCATGAATGCCAAAGATGTTGGCACTCACAGTGATAGGTAATCGATCGATAGAGATTTGGTGGATCCAACAAGCTTCTTTACCCTTCGTAGAAGGTCGGCACTGGTCTGGTCCGCCCTTGACGAAATCTTGGAGGTGACCTTCGCGTAGGAGATCCTCGATATGATATCTCAGTCGATAGCATCGATTGGTAGAATGGTCGTGACTGCGGTGGAAGTCACAATAGACTGTTTTATTTGCTGTGACCTTGGTGTCCGGCTGCAGAGGGCTCGGCCTTCGAAGGAACTCCTCGTGCTGAATTCGATAGAGGATCTGCTCGATCGGTAGAGTCCAATCGGTGAACATGGTCTTCTTCGGAGGAGATATGCGTCCGTCGTTTCTTGACCTCTTGGGTGCAGAGGGAATCACTGCTTCTGCATTATGAGCTTTGGCAGCATACTTCGGGGCTTCTCTTTCAGCTGGTCGTCTCTCGTCCCTTTCAGGCGACTTGGCCATCTTCCACTTCGATTTCCCTTTGGATTCGATCAAAAATTAAACCCAGGGAAGGAGGCGGATTGCGAATGAAGTTGTTGTAGATGTGGAGATCGAAACGGAGAGCATTCTGGAAGGCTAGCATGATAGCCTCGTCATCAAAATGTCATCCTGATAGAGCGGCGTGTTCGTTGCGAAATCTTCGCGTGAAGTTACGAAGACTCTCGTCAGCACCCATCCTCAGTCTATAGAGAGAGTCTAGCTTCTTCTCTGGCTTCAAGTTGAGCTGGTAGTGCTGTACGAAATGGTTAGCCAAGACTCCGAACTGGGTTATGGATCCAGCCCGAAGGTTATGGTACCAATCGAGAGATGGTTCGTCGAGGCTTCCCGCGAAGGTGCGGCAGAGCACATTGTTCTCTTCTTCGTATGGCGTCAAGGCTTGTTTGAACGCCAATATATGGAGAGTCGGATCTCCTTTGAGGTAGTTGAATTTGGGGAGAGTGGGGGTTCTCCATCCCCTTGGAAATGTCGACTAGAATAGACTCCGATGGAGAGGTCCGGCAGAGGAGTATCCCTCCCTACGATCATGCCCCCGACCTAAATGCAGATCGAGAGGCAAGATCGCGAGGTCTTGTTCAGGCCTTTGAGTGTCAGCCGGTTGGAGTCGATGACGAAGATCTGTTCCGGCTCCTCGTTGAAGTGGGAGGGATGGAGAAGCTCTACTCTTTAAGGGTGCCCCTTTCATCTGTTGCTTTCTTCGTAAATCGAGCTTCGACTGTGTCTGCCTGTCACAGTTGCGGCCCGAGGACGATTGAGAGGATTCATCGTCTATACAATCCCAGACACTCTACTTCCATGGAGCAGTAGAGGGGGTTAGATCACGACGGATCCTCTCAAGGGCAGCGGTGCCCATTGATCTCCGTGGCTCGGAGTGGATCGATTATCATGGCAGATCGATTCTCTCGTTAGACGAGGGGATGCGAAGAGCGATCCTGGCTTCAGATGCTGCTTTCTTAAGGGCATCCCTTTCAGCTGTGAGGGTGGCATTCTGTTTAGCCAATTACAACAGCTGAAAGTCGACTGTCGAGATTTGATAAGTAGATGGAGGGTCTTCAGCTGGAGCGGGGGCAGTTTGCCCTATTGACTGTCGTGGAGGTGGGGCGATCGGTCGATCTATCGATCTCCCACTCCCTGAACGAACCCCCATCTCGGGGACAGCAAGGGGCTGCCCGAAGTTGAGCCGTTGACTCATCGAACAAGTCTTCGGACGAGCTTGATGCGTGTTGCTTCCCTCTAGATGATCCTGATGTTTTGTCCTCGCCATTTAGGGAAAGTGAAGGATGCAACCAAATTGTCGGTGTCCGAACGATTATCTGCTCAACCGAAGGGGCCAGGAAGTTTCGCTGTCTTAGAACGGTTGTCTGCTCAATCGATCAAATGCTTGTTGCAGGGGTTTAACGGAGAGCCAAGATTCTCTCTCGATCTTGGACAAGAGATACGAGCATCCATCTAATTCATCGTTGTTGAAGGAACGTCGAACTACAATGCCATCTTGGGTGGACCTTTCCTCTATCAGATCAGTATCGTCTCCTCCTCTGTCACTAACTCCTCAAGTTCCCAACTGGGTCTTTGTGGGCCCACCAAGCAGGGCTGGTGGGTCCCGCGGTAGTCTCGGTGGGCCCACCAGGCAGGGCCGGCGTGTTCCACGATAGTCTCTGTGGGCCCACCAGGCAGGGCCGGTGGGTCCCGCGATTTGTAGACTTCTTGCCAAAATTTGCACCCACAGTATTTACCTAGATCATCGAAGACATGCCCGGGATAAATCTGGAAATTGCATATCATCGACTCACTATTAAAGAAGGGGCAAACACCATCAAGCAGAAGCCCCCGAACAATCAAACCAGAGTGACTAGTTGCAGTTCGGGAGGAGATAGATAAGTTACTCACGGCAGGCTTCATTCGTGAAGTAGAATACCCAACTTGGATCTCTAACATCATCATCATCCCGAAGAAGGACGGAAAGAACAGAGTCTGTATCGACTTTACTAACCTCAATAAAGCCTGTCCAAAGGATCTGTTCCCCAACCCAACTTGTTGACGCCACCGCTATCCACGAGCTTCTATCTTTCATGGATAGGTACTAAGGCAATCAAATTTCCTTGCATTCTGACAATTAAGAGAAGACTTACTTCGTAACAGATAGAGGACTTTAGTGCTACAATGTCATGCCCTTCGATCTTAAGAATGCAGGATCAACCTACCAGAGACTAGTCATGAAGATATTCAAAGAATAGATCGGCCGTAATATTGAAGTCTACTTCGACGACCTGCTCACCATGAGTCGAGTTCGAGCGGATCATCTCTCTCACCTTGCTGAAACTTTCCAAATCCTGAGGAAGTATCGCATGAAACTAAATCCAGCTAAGTACGCCTTCAGGGTTCAATCAAGCAAGTTTCTGGGTCACCTGGTGACCAAGAGAGGCATCAAAGCAAATCTAGATTAAATTCGAGCAATAATTGAAATGTCATTGCCTTCCAACCTGAAGGAGGTTCAGCTCCTCATGAGAAGGTTGGCAGCTCTCAATCGATTCATCTCCAAATCTTCAGACGAGTGCAAGCCTCTCTTCGACAAGCTACTAAAGACAGACACCTCGGGATGGAACTCGGTCTGCGAACAAGCCTTCCAAAGCATTAAATTTTATCTCGCTCGAGCTCCCATCCTGACCACTCCATCGCCAGAAGAACCACTCTGGTTATATCTCATCGTCACCAATCAAGCCATCAGTGTAGTCCTGGTCAATAGAAGGGATGGTGTCGAACGTCTCGTCTACTACATCAGTCATACCCCTCTGTCGGTCGAGACTCGCTACTCAAAGTTAGAGAATGTCACCTTGGCTCTGCTGACAACCTCACGATGACTCCGTCCCTACTTTGTCTCACACTTGGTCACCGTCATCTCTGAACATCCTC
This sequence comes from Chamaelirium japonicum, assembly GCA_947650365.1. Lineage (NCBI taxonomy): Eukaryota > Viridiplantae > Streptophyta > Magnoliopsida > Liliales > Melanthiaceae > Chamaelirium > Chamaelirium japonicum. The sequence continues at coordinate 2,063,902 of OX393560.1, forward strand.
TCAAAGACATCCTCGATAAGGCAGGTCGATCCGGTTGGATGATTAAGTGGGTGATTGAGATGAGTTCACTCGATATCCAATTCGAGCCTCGCACTCCGTCAAAGGTCAAGCCATCGCCGACTTCCCCATGGAAGATCCTATCACCTTTGAAGTGTTAGAATTGGTGTGTTCTAAGATTGTAAAACTCTGAGTTTTGATCTAATAGTAAAGGATGAATGTTATTCTATGAAATACATATTGGTACATAATACAATTAAGTGTTCTTATTAGAACAAAGAGCTATGGTTATATGGTAATTCATTAAGTCGAAGACTAAGTGGGTTCATCCACATCCTTAACGGGAGGTGCGTTCCTTGATCTAACTTACAACATACCGAATCCAGATATGGTGGTCATCAGTTGGACTGTTGACCGAGTTCGATTACTCGATGGGGCAATCAGTGGTACAATGTAAGAAAGAGACCTAGAAGGAACCAAGTCATATGAGTACTCGAGTCTGACGGTGTTCTCCACTGCTCGAGTCACATCATGGCACCAAGTGGAGGGATAACGAGTTTACCATAACTAAGCGAAGAGTAGGGGTATGTGAGAGAACATAGTAAGTCCAGGGGGAATAGAGTGCAGCCTGCGTAGCACTCTGGGTGGCTACGTAGGTTAACTCAGACTCAGAGGGTCGATGGTACACTCAGATAGTATATCGACCGAGTCCGAGTTAGAAGCTATGAACCCTGGTCCCTGAAGGTTCCACCTTATCCACATCTTTTACGGTTCTCGAACAATCTCCTCGATTCATGAGGTAAAGTATTTAGTTCGATTAAAATACGTTCTGTGTGTGCTTCGCACTAGTGCATGGTAGTTGCGTATGCTCGTGTATGCACTAGGATGTAAATCCGGAGTAGTACGGAGACACACTAGGTTATAACCTAATCCGATTGATAGTTTGTAACATGGGTGTGATCCATCGGTACGTGTTACAAGTTGACCGGATAACTTTACTAGGGGCACCCTAGGTGTTCACTGAGGGCACCCCAGTAATAATAAAATAACTAGTCATAATTCACTCAGGCGCGTCATGTGGCTGCCCCCCATATGAGGACAAAGGCATGGTCGGCCCCCCCTTGTTTCTAGGGTTTGCACTTGCAAACTTCAAGGAGAAGGGGGGCCGGGTTTGGTAGGTTTGACCATAAGGGGGGGCAGCCATATGGGTCATAAAGGGGCTGGCCTACATGGGAAACAGAGGAAGAGAAACAAGGGGACTGACCCTAGCTTCTTGGAGTGGCTAGGGGTCGGCTACCATAAGGAAAAGAAGAGAGGGGGTCGGCCACCTCTCTTGGTGAAAGGAAAAACCTGAACCCCCCTCTCAAGCTCTCTCTCTCTCTCTCTCACCTATCATCTTCCTCTTGTGCACCCTCGGACTTCATCCTCGTGTGAGGAATCGAAGGCAGACTAGGGTCATTCCTCGAAGGCACTCAGAGATCCAAGATCGACGTTCCATGCAACGTGTGTGATCGGGTGAATATAGAAGGCTTCATCCTCTCGCATATCATCGTCCATATTCGCAGGAGTTCTTCCATCTTCATCGACAAAGAAGATAATCCTCCGCGGTTAAAAGATCCGCACGAAGGTATGCATTGTTCTAGCTCGTAATCTAGCGTAGTCTTGAATTGCATACATGCTAGTTATTCGATTCGCTAGATTGACCTTATGGCATTCGTCTCACGTGCATATATATGCACGCACATTAGTTTTGTGAAAGTTTTATCATGTAACGTGCACCACGCATGGTCCTTCGACTGACAAATCGCTTCCGTTGTGAACTTTGGAGGACGAATACGATCCGGCGAAGTGCTTGCGAGTGCGACGAAGGAGCCAGACCGAGGAACCTTGCGAAGGAAGTTGAAGAGCCTGCACTATGCTAGTCATGTTCAGGGGTCGGACCCTGAACTTAATTCAGTTGTTTGGTTATTTTCTTTGTTTGTTCTTTATATTTCATATTGAACCCCGATGAGATAATCTTATTATGTGTCTTCAGAGGGAGGCCTTTTCCCTCCAGTCCGAGCGACCGTATTAGGATATAATCCTACTATATGACGTCTATTATTTAATTAACTTTTAATGATAGTAAAATCCCATCATATATGGTTTTGCCACCATTAGGTCAATACCTGCTTAGTCGGTTGTGCCTATTTGGCCAGCATCGAAACCTAAGATGAGATGGAGATCCACTAGACATTAATTGTCCAATTTATAAGTGAGGCGCCATGATTAGTTGGAGTCCTTCCCTTTGTGTCTGACCTTAGGCTATGTGATAGCCAATTTTGCAGAGCATCGAAGTTCTCAGGATATGTAATGTGACCCTTGAGTGGAGAGACCCACTTGAGGCAGGGACTATGATATTCTGATATCGATTAATGCTAGGCGAAAGGCTTGCAGTGCTAGTGGGAGCATGGTGTGACCAGGGTCTAGTATATAGGAGGTCTCTACCTTTGCATTTGCATATTCTCATATTTGCAAAATAACCCTCAATTTCAATAAGGGATGTAAGAGAGGACTCTTAGAGATCCTTTGGCCTCTATGCCCAACCACTTCGTGTTCGAGTAGGAAGGCATAACTCAACATCTCCCTCGGGTAAGAGTTATGTCATTAAATGCCGGATGACGTAATAGTCTCCCTTGGGATATGGCGATTACGGGGCCAGGAGAGAATGGCTTTTCTCACCCTCGTGGGGGCCGTATGAACTCCTGTGTCGTAATTGCTTAGGCTCATGGGTAAGCATCCGAAGTGCACATGAGGCTTCCGTTGCTTCGTATAGGGATTATGTGGCACTGGCCAAAAGACAACCATGGTCCATCAAAGCCCTCGATCAGTTGGCAGATTTCGATTAGGTCAAGGAAAGACCTTTGCAAACGGATGACACTGCACACTGCCCCTTCGAGCGGGTGTAGTCGATTCCGAGATCTTGCACACATGGTTAATTAATCCATGGAGATGTCTTCGCTTGAGGGTAGCACTGATATTTGGATATAATTAGCTTGTTTTAAAAAATCCATAAAATGAGTTTTTTATACATTCTCATCATTTAATCCTTTCTTTTTAGATGATCAAGTTAGATCCAATGTCCGCTATCCTAAATGACTACAAACTTACCGGTCCTAACTATGAGGACTGGAAGCGCAATCGTTACCTGGTCTTAAGGATTGGTAAATATATGGCAGCCCTTAATGATCCTGAGCCAGACTTACCGGGACCCAATGCCACGGAGGCACAATTGAAGGTGTTCACTGACTGGAAGGAATCTAATGAAATATGTAAGCGCTATATAATAGCATCCTTGCAGATAATTCTATAAAAGCAAGTTGAGGATATACCCGACACTTCTGATATGATATTATACCTGAAAGAGATGTTTGAGGGGCATAATCGTGTTACAAGATATCTCACCATCAAGAAACTTGTCGGCACTAAGATATCCGAGGGAATGCTGGGTCGGGAACACATGTTGAAAATATTTGGGTTCCATAACGAACTTGCATCCATGGACATTATGCTAGAGGGCGAGGTGATGACGGACATCTACCTCTCATCTCTATCTGGAGCCTTTGAAGGCTTTGTCAACAACTTTAATCTGAACAAGTTGGTAATGACAAATACGAAGCTTCTAGGAGCTCTTTAGGCAGCTGAAGATGGCTTCAAGTAGAAGGGTGCATGAGGCATTTCACGTGCAACATAGATCCTTCAAGAAGTCAGGTAAGAAGCCTTAGAGCAAGAAACACAAGAAGAAACTTAAGTCAGCACTTGTGCAGAACTTTGTGGGGACCTCTGGGTCCGGTGATTCAAAAAAGTCGAGCACCAAGTGCTTCCGGTGTGCCGAGAAGAGCCATTGGAAGAAAGACTGCAAGAGGCCTCAGAATGCTGGAGAAGGTAAATCACGACTTTTCGTTATTGAATCATTTCTTTCAAGTAACAGTTCTTTTGCTAGTTGGATTGTGGATTCTGGATCCACAAACCATGCATGTAACTCTCTTCAGAGGTTTAGGGAAAGTAGAAGGTTGCTTGATGGAGAGGTGTCCTTGAGCATGGTAACTGAACCTATGGCAGCTGCTGAAGCCATTGGAGATGTTATTCTCAGTTTTTCAAATAATAAGACTATGACACTTAGAGATATTTTTTATGTACCGTCTTTGAGACAAAACTTGATTTTTGTTTCTTCTTTGGTTAATGAAGGTTATTCAGTTTTTTTTATGCTTCTGGTGTATCGTTTAAGCTGAATTGAACTTTTATATTAAGAGGAATGGTTTAGAATAATCTCTATGTTGTCAATCCTATCTTTAAAAGGAAAAATATAATAACTTCAATATTTCATGTTAATTCATCTAAGCGTAAGAACCCTTCAGAAAATTTAACCCAATTATGGCACTTGCGTCTCGGCCATATTGCCTTAAACAGAATCCATAGAATGGTGACGGCCAGGATTCTGGAAACAGATCCCTCGGAGATCCTTCCCACTTGTGAATCCTGCTTGGAAGGCAAAATGACCAAGAGAGCCTTTAAAGGCAATAGAGTAAGAGCCACTGAGGTATTGAAATTAATCCATACAGATGTATGTGGACTTATGAGCATCAAAGCAATAGGAGGCCATGAGTACTTCATCACTTTCACTAATGATTACTTAAGATATGACTAATTTACCTGATACATCGGAAGTCGAAATCCTTTGACATATTCAAAGAATTCAGGGCTAAAGTAGAAAAGCAGACAGGCATATGTATAAAAACCCTTCCATCTGATAAAGGTGGTGAGTACCTATCTAACGAGTTTCTTGGGCATTTGGTGGAGAACGAGATCACATCCTAGTTAACTGCTCCAGGTACCCCACAACAGAATGAAGTTTTCGAAAGAAGGAATCAAACCTTGTTAGATATGGTTCACAGCATGATGAGTTACGCTAATTTACCAATAATCTTTTGGGGATACGCCTTACAGACAGCATCATATGTTTTGAACCACGTCCTATCTAAATTAGTGCCTCAGACCCCTAGAGAACTATGGTCGAGACGAAAGCCAACATACAGTATTTCAGAATATAGGGATGTCCTACACATGTGCGGATGGATAAAAGGGATAAGATAGAGCCGGAGTTCAAAGTGTGTCTGTTTGTAGGGTATCCCAAGGAGACCAAAGGTGGACTGTTTTATGATCCTGAGGATAAAAAGGTGATTGTTTTCATGAATATCGTATTCCTAGAACAAGATTATATTATGGACCACAAGTCTACTAGTAAGGTAGTCCTGGATGAACTATTGGATACTAGCAGAGAACGCACATTCGAAAGCATAGTGGGAGCTGACACTTCAAACACAAATGCACAAAACACTGTCGAACCTAGTCACTCTGTACCACCACCACTACCTTGTCGCAGTGGGAGAAAAATCAGAGCCTCTGGCATATACTATAGAGAAACCTTGCTGGTTGATCCAGAGGGTCAAAAGGATGATCCACTAAGCTACGAAGAGGCAGTGGGAGCTTCTGACAGCTCTGACTGGCAAAAGGCCATGAAGGCAGAAATCGTATCAATGTTCCATAATGTTGTCTGGACTCTTGTACAATCATCCACAATTAAAACTATTGGGTGTAAGTGGGTGTATAAAAAGAAGAGAGGATCCGATAATTTCGTTGAGACTTATAAAACTAGATTAGTTGCCAATGGTTATACCCAGAGAGAAGAAATCAACTTTGACGAGACTTTCTCACCGATAGCTATGATTAAGTCTATTTGGATCCTTCTATCCATTGTAGCCCATTACAACTGGGAGCTCTGGCAAATGGATGTCAAGATAGCATTCCTTAATGAGAATTTGGAAGAAGACATATATGATGCATCCACTAGGTTTTGAGTTAGAGGGTCAGGAGCATCTAGTTTTCAAGTTGCAGAAGTCCATTTATGAACTAAAGCAAGCATCTAGAAGTTAGAACACCCATTTTGATCTGGTGGTCCAGTCATATGGATTTACTGTTAAGCGGCCAATTTGTGCTAATTATCCTATTATTCTCAAGCTTATATCGTCAGTTTCCTATGTAAAACTTTTATACTACACGTAAACTGCATGATTATCTTTGCACTACTGTTTAGTAGACTTTCGTACGAACACAGTGATATATTGGCTCGCTCTCATACGATACATGCATGAAAAATACAGAGTCCGATAGTACAAATTATTCTTTTTATCGATAATCGTATTGTAATCTTACATGCGTTATTTCACGTGTGTACGTTTTTCAGGGAATTGATCTAGTTCTCGACGCAGCTAGCACAAGGGCATCGTGCTAAAGTGATGGATATTCTCATGGCGAGTCGATGGAGGATTCACAGCTTGTTTGGAAGCCTTTATGAAGGACGATAAAAAAGACAATTACGATATTCGGCGGTAAAATGATCTTATCGGGCGAACAAATTAATCGCATGATACAAACTAGAGGAGCACCCCGGACGTTTTACCAAGCTCAATGGAGTATGATGGTGGCTTGCGAACGTGGCACGGAGAACACGCAGACCTACCACCTTTTATCTCTCCTCCCCTCTCCTCTTCTTTCTTTCTCTTTTATTTTTTCTTTCGCTATCTTCATTCTATGCCTTGATCAATTCCATTTTATCTGATCTCATAGCCATCTAACAGCTCAACCGATCCATTCTCAGACCCCACCAATCCAACTACATTTATACCCATTCTCAATGTTCCTGATCGGGTTTTGGTCGGGTTTTCGGAGTCAATTGCCACCCGTAACCGGAAGCAATCTGAACCGCCCATTAACCAACCCAAGTCGCCCACTCCCTTCTCTTCTTATTTCACCATCGTACCCATCGCGACTGTCTATACACACAGCCGCCCATAACCTATCATGACAAGGCTTCGATCGAATTGCACAAACCCGAGACCTATGCACATCCCCAAGTCATGCACAACTTTTCTCTCTTCCCTTTCATTTTTTTATTTATTTTAATTTATTTTATTTTGCAACCAAAACTCATTCTAGTCCTTCACCCAGCCCTCCATTGCATCCAAACCAAAATTTGAAACAAGTTGTACCCATAGCTTGTTCTTTAGTTTTTAAATCTAAATTCCAATGCATCCAACACCCCATGTTCCACTATGCATGCAACTCTCTTAAACCCAACTCTCACGTGCCCCTTTTATTTGCCACGTCCAGCTGTACCCAGCCTGACACCGAACTTCTCTCTCTTTCTCTCCCAACCCTTCACATCCAACATGCATGCATCACTTCTACCAAAAAAAAAAAAACATGCATGCATCACAGCAATCCTTTATTCTGAGAATCCCACACACGACCCGGCCTCATGCAGCCATCAACCCGATCTTGTCTCTCCATCCCTTACCATACACGATCCCCACTTGATCACAGCCGTCCGAATTCACCATTCATCCATCCGAACCATTTTCCTTCCGTAATTTTTCTCTTTCTCTCTCTAAATCTCTCAACCGGACTTCTCTCTCTCCTCCCTATTTCTTCCGCGACCCAAGTCTCCAGATCGCAATCTCCATCTCTCGTGCGTCTCTATCTTTCCCACCGAACGTCTCTCTCTTACCCGATCGAGACTCAGCCGAGCCCTACTTTCTCTCTCTAAATCTCCCTACGATCTCTTTCTAAATCTCTCTAGATTTTAATCCCGATTCTTCCTCCTTCCTTATCCGATACCCACGCAACGATCACAGCCATCCATTCAACCCGACCCAGTTTCGTGCCATCTTTTCTCTCTCTAAAACCCATTTGAGAACTCTCTCTTTCTCCCGTTTATTTCTCTCTCTAAACTGAATCCCAACGCCATCATCTCCATCCGCAGCTCCCTCGCGATCGTCCCGGACCCCCATCCCAAAGTCCGACACTCTCTCTAACCCTTTCTCTCTCTACAGCCGTTCGTGTCAACTCATCCGACTCGATCACACATCTCTCTATATCCCTCCGAACTTCTTTCTTTCATTTCCTTTTCTTTTCTTTTCAGCCCAAGCTATCACAACCAAAACCCTCGGTCTCTCTTACCCGAACTCTTCTTTTCCTCTCTCTATATAATACCCCAACCGAACCATCTGGGGAAGGGGAGGACGAACCAAAAGGGAGCTTCCATCATCTCCTGACCATTTTCTTCACCACCGAATCTTCTACCATCTTCCACCTAAACCCCACCTTCTCCGGTCACGCCATCATCTCCAAGCCGAACTCCACCAATAACCTTCAAGTATCATCAAAGAAGCCGCACGCCGACATCATCGCCAGACTTGTTATCCTTCAAGAAAGAAGCATCGTCATCAACGCTAGCATGACCATGCGAGGCTAAACACTCCATTCTAAGACCTAGATGAAGCCTTGTAGTCGTATCTAAACTATGCTCTTATATGATTTTCATATTTTAGTGCGTTTAATGAAAATAAAGTGATTTTTCCTCATATATACATGATTATAATTTCTCTAATAAGTTAGATTTATTCTCCGTTATTATCAGAGTTCTACAGAAGTTTATTTCATAGTTTTATTCTTCGTCATTTCGAGTAGTTTTACGGAGAATTATTACATAGTCTTAGCTTTTGTTATTACTACGAGTTTTACGGAGAATTATTTCATGCTTATTCCGTTAAAACAAGGAAGACCACTACATTAGTGATCATAATAGTGCTCCATTTAATATCTTCCACAGAGATAGATTGACTTCGCATCTCCGTGAGCATCGTGGGAATCATATAAAAGTATAGTTTAGATCGCTACATGAGCGGATTCTAGAGCTTAGAATCTCTCTCCATATTGATTCCAACCTCAATTTTAATTAGCTTTTAGTTTTGTTTTTCTTACTTCTTTTCACAAATTAACTTCAACTAAATATCCTTTTAAACTAAAATTAATTAGCTTTAATTTTTCTTTGATTAGTTTTCAATCAAGTCTCTGTGGGATCGACCCGTATTTACTACTGCTTATCAGATAGACGTCGTGCACTTGCGGTATAACAATATAAAATCATAACATTTACTCAAAACGAGGATGAACCATGTGTATACAAGAGGAGTAACAAAACTACAGTGGTGTATTTGATACTTTATATAGACGATATTCTACTCATTGAGAATGATGTGGGAACATTATCAACGGTAAATGTCTGGTTGTTAACACAATTTGATATAAAAGACCTAGGTGAAGCGAGTTATGTTTTGGGGATCAAGGTAATACGAGATCGCTAGAACATGGTTCTTTTGTTATCACAGGTCGCGTACACAGATGAAGTTAAGGCCATGTTTGACATGTAGAACTCCAAGAAGGTTTTTGTGCTATTCAGATATGGGATTAAGGTCCTAAGACATCTAAGAAAAGAGCGGGAATACAAAAGGTACCTTATGCTTCAGCGGTAGGTAGCCTAATGTATGTTATGTATTATACAAGGCCAGATATCTATTTCGCAGTAGGCATGATGGGTCGGTTTCAGTCGAATCCGGATCAAGCTCACTGGATAGCTGTGAAGTGTATACTTAAATACCTTTATCGGATGAGGGACTATGAGTTGGTTTACACTGCACAAGAACCGACACCGATTGATATACAGATTCTGACTTTATGTCAGATTTGGAATCCAAGAAATCGACATCATGATTTGTATTCATGTTAGGAGGAACAGTGGTTAGTTGGCAGAGTGTGAAGTATAAATGCATCACGGACTCTACCACAAAGGCTGAATATGTTGCAACGTGTGAAGCAGCCAAAGAGGTGGTATGGCTCAAGAAATTCCTTATGGACTTGTGATGTGTGCTAGAAGCCTAATTACATATTGTGCTTTATTGCAATAATAGTGGAGCAGTTACACAAGCTAAGACAACACTATAAGGGGAAGCACATCGAGCGCAAATTCTACTTAATTAAGTAGTTTCAAAAACAAGGACGAGTAGCGATTACACATATTGCATCTGCAGATAATGTTATTGATCCTTTTACAAAGGTGATACTTACCAAGACATTCGAGCGACATGTAAATGCGATGGAGTACGTCAAAACCATTTTGCTAAACTAGACCAAGTGGGAGATTGTTAGAATTGTATAAGTAAGATTTCATAAGTAAGAGTATCCCTCCCCATATATATATATAAATATATATATATATATATATATATATATATATATATATATATATATATATATATATATATATATATATATATATATATATATATATATATATATATATATATATATATATATATATATATATATATATGAGAAACGGGATGCTACCTATCAAAACAGCATTTTTGCTGCTTTGAGACATTGTTTGACCATCCTAGAAGTTTTAGAATTTGATGAAATTTAGTGAGGGTGTTGTCTAGGGTAAGATGATCATCCTCACAAATTTTCATCAAATTCCAAAACTTCTAAGAGGGTCAAATGGTCGAAGCAAAATGCTGCATATTTTAACGGTGACTGCAGACGACTGATTTTGCTTCGACCATTTGAACCCCCTAGAAGGTTTGGAATTTGATGAAAATTTGTGAGGATGATCATCTTACCCTAGACAACACCCTCACCAAATTTCATCAAATTCCAAAACTTCTAGGATGGTCAAACAATGTTTCAAAGCAGCAAAAAATGCTGCTTTGATAGGCAGCATCCCATTCCTATATATATATATATATATATATATATATATATATATATATATATATATATATATATATATATATATATATATATATATATATATATATATATATATATATATATATATATATATATATATATATATATATATATATATATATATATATATATATTATATATATATATAGAGAGAGAGAGAGGAATGATAGGCTGCGGCGTGCGCTACCCGGCCTGATAGATGCGGTGGCAAATTCTGGCCGTCCGATCGCGCGGATCGGCTACGGATCGGCTGCGAACTGCCCCAAACCTCCCGCCCGTCTGATCTGCCGTACTCACCGTCTGATCCCGTATAAATCCAGTTGCTCCGGTGTGTTTCCTGGATGATTTGATTCCCATCCGTTCGATCGATGGGATCGAACGGACTAAAGTGATTTTCGCTGTTACTGTAGCGGCTACAGTAACAGCGAAAATCACTTTAGTCCGTTGGATTCCCATCGATCCAACGGATGGGAATCAACTTGATTCCCATCCGTTGGATCGATGGGAATCCAACGGACTAAAGTGATTTTCGCTGTTACTGTAGCGGCTACAGTAACAGCGAAAATCACTTTAGTCCGTTCGATCCCATCGATCGAACATATGGGAATCAAATCATCCAGGAAACACACCGGAGCAACTAGATTTATACGGGATCAGACGGTGAGTACGGGAGATCAGACGGACGGGGCATTTGCGGGGGGTTTGCGCGCGGTTCGCAGCCGATCCGCAGCAATCGGACGACCAAGAATTTTCACCGCATCTATTGGCCGGCAGCGCACGCCGCAGCCTAACACGCCTCTATATATATATGTATATATATATATATATATATATATATATATATATATATATATATATATATATATATATATATATATATATAGGGGGCGGGGATGCTGGACCTAGCAAGAACGCTGCACCTCGGCCTTGTTTTACCTATCTAGAAGTTTTGGAATTGGATAAAATTTGGTGAGGGCGTTGTCTAGGGTAAGGTGAACATCCTCACAAATTTTCATCAAGTTCCAAAACTTCTAGGGGGGTCAAATGGTCGAAGTAAAATCAGCTGTCCGCAGTCACCGTTAAAATCTGCAGATTTTGCTTCGACCATTTGACCCCCTTACAAGTTTTGGAATTTGATGAAAATTTGTAAGGATGATCATCTTACCCTAGACAACACCCTCACCAAATTTCATCCAATTCCAAAAGTTCTAGGTAGGTAAACCAAGGCCGAGGTGCAGCGTTCTTGCTGCACCTCATGTGTGTGTGTGTGTGTGTGTGTGTGTGTGTGTTAAAATACGACGTGCGGTGCATGCGGTGTCACACCACAGCCGTCTGATGCACCGCTGTGGTGCATCAGACGGCTGCGGTGAGACGCTGCACGCACCGCACGCCATATCCTAACACGCCTCTCTCTCTCTCTCTCTCTCTCTCTCTCTATATATATATATATATATATATATATATATATATATATATATATATATATATATATATATATATATATATAGAGAGAGAGAGAGAGAGGGCTGATCGGGTGCGAAACCGGGAATAGATGCGAAAACGCTTATTTGCGAAACCCAGTCGCAGCCGTCCGATTGAACCAAATCGAATGGTCGTAAAAGTTGATGAAAATCCGATATTGTTTAATAATAATAGTATTTTGTCCTTATCCGCTCTCATCCTTTCCCTCCTCTCGAGCGCCGATAGCGAAAACCTCACAGCCTCCATGAACTAGGATCCCGGCCGGCCGAGCCCCATCTCGCCTCTACGAGCGCGGATCGCGACCGGCGAATCCCCACCTCGCCTCTAGGAGCGCGGATCGCGGCCGGCCGAGCCCCATCTCACCTCTATGAACTCGGATCCCGGACGACCGAGCCCCATCTCGCCTCTACGAGCGCGGATCGCGACCGGCGAAGCCCCACCTCGCCTCTAGGAGCGCGGATCGCGGCCGGCCGAGCCCCATCTCACCTCTACGAACTCGGATCCCGGACGGCTGAGCCCCATCTCACCTCTACGAGCACGGATCGCGGCCGGCGAAGCCCCACCTCTCCTATACGAGCACGGATCGCGGCCGGCGAAGCCCCACCTTGCCTCCACGAACCGGAAAAGGTGAGAAACCCCCATCTCTCTCTCTGTCACACACAACCTTTCCCACTACTGTGGGTTTTTGGCCCTTTACCATTCACCGGCAAGCAAATCCCTCAATCCCTTCGCCGTTCATCACCGATGGGCAGCGAAACCCATCCGATTCAAGCCGATCGTCACCGTCTGCTTGATCAAAGCCCTTGAGACCTTTGCCGATATCCACTCAAGCGAAGCCCTGCGCCTTTCACTAACGGGATTCATTGGAACCCACCACCGCCCTCAAGACCGTGGCCTTTGTCCACTTGAGCGAAGTCCACCATCTTTTGTATGCAAATCCTATTGGTATGTATGGATCACCATGCATGTTCTCTGATGTAGAATGCATTGGTATTTTTTTTATCGTAATGTACTAACATGGTCTTCTCCCATAGTTGCAAGATATCTAATTTATTGTTTAAGAAATTAGGCTATGGATGTTGTAGTGCAGATCAGGAAAATATTTTGGCAAAGGGGCGGAAGATTGCGATGGATATGATTAATGAAGGTCTCGTTGACACCTGTTCTGCTATAAAGATGGCTGAACCAAGACATTTGGACCAACTTCTTCATCCACATGTATATGTACAGAGGAATAATTGTATTTTGGTTTATGTGAATTTTTTTCCCTATATTCATCCGTCAAGTGTTTATACTAGGTTATGTGGGCTATTTAGCATGAATAACTGAAATCAATGGGTATTGGGTATCTTATATAAATGATTGCAAGACTCTCTAAATCGTTTTCGACTGTGTGGGTATAAATTTGTAGCTGTGGACGCGGAAAAAAGCGTGGGTCGTCTTTATTGCGAATCACACGAGATTACAAGTGTGGCTGGGACCGGGTGGCTCGGGTGTAGCGAGTCCGGGTTGCGGCGAGTTTTGATCAGGGGATTGTGGGAAAGATCTTCTGGGGGATCCCTTTGATCCGCGTCTCCACGTGGTGTTCGTGCGAGAGCGCTGAAGGGGCTGCCCAGGACAGGGGTCTTTACAGAGAGAGGGTTTTGGAGAGGCTAAGAAATGTCCACCGTTGCTTTGTCCCTTCCGTGCTTCGCGCTTTCTCGGCTAGGGGGTTTTCGGCTTCGTTCCTCGGTCTTCGCGTCTTCCTCGTTCCTTGCTTGACCTTGGTGTCCTTGATCGTCGGTTCGCGGCGTCGATCGAGCTTTTGGCGTTGGCTTTGGCTTTGGCTTTTTGGCTTTGGCTTGGCTCCGGCGTGGCTCTCGCTTTTGCTTTGCTTCGGCGCTTGCACTTGGACGTAGCTGGGAGAGACTTGCGATGCTTTCGTTTTTCCGGACTTCGCGTCGTATCGGCTAGAACGTGCGATGCTTTTGCTCGTGTCCGGCGTAGTCGCTTGGCTTTGGCACTTGCGTTGCTTTGGCGCGAGCTTTACTGGGGCTTTGCTTTGGCTTCTTGCGTTGGCTTTAGCTTCAGCGTCAACTCGATCTTCTTCTTCGAATGACGTGGGCTACTTCTTCGGTGCTTCGACGGTTTGCGTATCGATTGGACTTCTCTTCTTCTCCGGGCTTCTTTGGCGTGATCGGAGTCGAAGAATGCTTTCGAAGATGGTGGGGGTAGCACCGATCTCCGTGCGACGGTTGTGGCGTCGGCTTTTGTTTGATGAAGACGACGAGGGTAGCGACGGTCTCCGTGCGACGGTTGTAGCGTCGGCTTTTGTTGATGAAGACGACGGGGTAGCGATGCTTCAGACGATCTGCTCCAGGCTTTCTTCTTCGTGGATGGGGCAGGCGTTTGTCGAAGACGACGGGGTGATGATGCTTCGCTTCTCTCCTCCGGGCTTTGGGGCTTGATCGGGATCGAGGATTTGTTGGAGACGATGGGGTAGTGCCGCTCCTCTTCTTCTCCGGGCTTTTAGGCTTGATCAGAGTCGAAGGCTTGTTGGAGACGACGGGGTAGTGCCGCTCCTCTTCTTCTCCGGGATTTTGGGCTTGATCAGAGTTGAAGGCTTGTTGGAGACGACGGGGTAGTGTCGCTCCTCTTCTTCTCCGGCCTTTGCTTCTGGCGTCTTCGGAGTCGAAGGGTTCTTCTTCTCCGAGCTTTCTTCTTCGTGCACGGAGTCGAAGGGATGATCTTCGTGTGCAAGGGTCTTCACGTTGATGAGGACTTTCAGTAAGCCGATCCCTCGGGACAGGCTTGACTGTGCCTCGTGAAGCCTTGGGTCGATGAAGAAGCGTCTCCTCTTCTGCAGAGCTCCGGTGTTTCGTCTTCAATTTTCCGACCTCTTCTTCATTCCCCCACCCCCTCTATTTATAGGCAAAGGGGTGGGGAGAGAGATATGGGAACTTTTTAATTCCAAATCCCTTATGTATCTCTCTCATAATTACCCAGGATTTATTCATCCATTGATGAGGGGAATAACGTTTATTTGTTTTCCTTTTCTGGCGAGGCAATTATGGCTGGATTTCGCACACGAAATCGATGGCGATCGGGCGCTTCGTCTTGTGCGTCGGATCGAGGGATCGGCACAGATCCGCGTGTGTGCAGACGTCATACGCAACCTGTTGGATTCTAATCCGGGTCAGAGACTCGCAGCGGAAGCGATTTGGCAGTCGAAAGACCGATCATGGTGCACGTTACATGATTTAAACTTTTATAGAAACTAATCTACATATGTATGCATATGTATGCACGAGAATCGAAAACCCCTAACGGCAATCTAGCGTAATGATTAACTAGCATGCATGCAAATCATAATGCTCGTTAGATCTACATGTTAGATTACACATACCTTTCGTACGGATCTTTTAACCGCGGAGAATTGTCTTCTTTGTCGATGGAGACGGAAGATCGTTCGCGAAGATGCCGACGGTACGAATGGAGATGTTGCCTTCTTGTTCACCCGATCTCACACGATGCACGGAACGTCGCTCTCGGATCTCTGAGTGCCTCCGAAGAACGACCCTTCTCCTTCTTCAGAACTCCACGCGAGGAAGATGAAGTAGCAAGCGGGAAACGGAGAGAGATTAGGGAGAGAACTAGAGAGATGAGAGAGAGGGGGGTTCGGTTTCTGTAGTACATGGGGCCGGCGCCCCATAGGTCTTTTATAGGGCCGGCCACCCCCCCCCCCCTTGGATAAGGATCCAAGGGGATAATAACCCCCTCTCATTATCTCTCCATTATCTCCTTTTTATCTCTCCGCGTATTTATCCGTTTTCCCACTTTTTAGGGCTCGATCTTAACCGATTTATCGCCCCATCCCTATCCATATGGCCGGCCCTATAGATGAGGGATTCTTATCCCTACATCATAGGGCCGGCCCTAGTGAGGTGTCCCACCACTAGGGTCGGCCAACAGTGAGGTCCGGCAGAGTGAGGTTTTTACCAAAACACCCCGACGCCTCATTTTGACCATTTCTAGCGTGCGATACCTAGCGGCCATCACTTAAGTGATATCTACTAGTTACTTACTATTAACTGAGGCCACCAGAGGGTGCCTCTAGCAAAGTCAAATAGTCAACTCACAACATACCCCGGTGCATCGCACCTATGTAGCGAAGTTCACTTATGGCTAGGGATCACTACATACGACTCTGTACTAGTCTCGGGCTCAACCCTTAGTACTCGTATGTAGTTACGCATCTACCGTGCTCTAGTGCCAAGCACACACGGAGCGTATACTTCTTTCTTCCTCATGCTTATGGTGTTCCGAGGAGACGGTTCAAGAACCGTACATAATGTTGATAAGGTGGAACCATCAGGGACCGGGGTTCATGGCTTCCAACTCAAGCTCGATCAACACACTACCCGAGTGTACCATCGATCCTCTGAGCTCGAGTTAACCTGCGTAGCCACCCAAAGTGCGACGCAGGCTGCACTCCAATTCACCCAGACTTACTATGTTCTCCATCATACCCCTGCTCTCCGCTTAGTTGTAGTAAACCCGCTGTCCCTCCACTTGATGCCATGATTCACTTCGAGCGGTGAAGACTACCGTCAGACTCGAATGATCATATGACTTGGTTCCTTCCAGGTTGACCTATATATCGTACCTCTGATTACCCCGTCGAGTAACCGAACCCGGTCAACAGTCAAACTGATGACCACCAGGCCTGGGTTTGGTATAGTGTAAGTCACACCAAGGAACGCACCTCTCATCAGGGGTGTGGATGGCCTGCAGGAGTGACATGCTAATGCAACGCCAGCCGGGTAACCCAGTACACCGTGGTTTTGGATCACTGCATATGGACCCTCACACATTGGTGCGCCAAAGCACCACGCAACTGGTTAGTCCATCAGTCATGGTTCCTCAGGGTTTAAGACCGTTTTACCCTAAGCAGAAACACGGCTTAGTGTACCAGTGTCTGCTCACTGATCTGTACACCGTGTTAGTTCCGTTCAGCCACAGACACTGTGCCTGGTGATGACCATGGTGAAGACATCCCATGAACTGTCATCGCCAACAGCTTAACATGATGAGGCGACCAACCTGATCATAGCTGCGAACTTATTTAGGTTATATGGGACCAATCCACTCAGTCTTCAACTCAGTGGACTACCATATAACCATAGCTCTCTGTTCTCAAAAGAACACGTAACTATGTTACGCACCTATATGCATCTCATATAATAATAACTATCAATCTTTATTAGACCAAAACATAAAGTTTTACAAGCTTAGGACACATCAATCCTAACAATCTCCCACTTGGTCTAGCGAAGCAAAACGGTTTTGACTCCCATCGCGTCCACATGTCGCTCGAATGCCTTGGTAGGTATTGCCTTTGTGAAAGGATCAGCAATATTATCTGTAGATGCAATATGTGTCACCGCTACTCGCCCTTGCTTTTGAAACTGCCGAATCAAGTGGAACTTGCGCTCGATGTGCTTCCCCTTTTGGTGATGTCTTGGCTCCTTAGCTTGTGCTACCGCCCCACTATTGTCGCAGTAAAGCACAATAGGTAACTGGGCCTCTGGTACGCACCCTAAATCCGTAAGGAATTTCTTGAGCCATACCGCCTCTTTGGCTGCCTCGCACGCTGCAACGTACTCAGCCTCTGTGGTAGAGTCTGCGATGCATTTTTGCTTCACACTCTGCCAACTAACCGCTGCTCCTCCTAACATAAACACAAAACCTGATGTCGATTTTCTGGATTCCAAATCTGACATAAAGTCAGAATCTGTATATCCAATCGGCGTCAGTTCTTGTGCAGTGTAAACCAACTCATAGTCCCTTGTTCTATGAAGGTACTTGAGTATACACTTCACAGCTGTCCAGTGATCTGGACCCGGATTCGACTGAAACCGACCCATCATTCCTACTGCGAAACAGATATCAGGCCTTGTACAATGCATAGCATACATTAGACTACCTAATGCCAAAGCATAAGGTATCTTCTGCATTTCTGCTATCTCCTCAGGTGTCTTAGGACATTGATCCTTAGACAGTTCTAAATGGCACAAAACCCTTCTTGGAGTTTTGCATGTCAAATCTAGCCATAACCTTATCTATATACGCAGCCTGTGATAGCGAGAGAATCCTGTTCTGGCGATCACGTGTTACCTTGATCCCCAAAACATAACTCGCTTCACCTAGGTCTTTCATATCGAACTGTGTTGACAACCAGACCTTTACCGTTGACAATGTTCCTACATCATTTCCAATGAGCAGAATATCGTCTACGTAAAGTATCAAATATACTACTGTGGTCTTATCAGTCCTCTTGTATACACATGGTTCATCCTCGTTTTGAGTAAATCCATACGACTGGATTGCCTGATCAAAACGGATGTTCCAACTTCTAGATGCTTGCTTTAGTCCATAAATGGACTTCTGCAACTTGCAAACTAGATGTTCCTGACCCTCTGACTCAAAGCCTGGTGGCTGAATCATATAAATGTCTTCTTCCAAATTTCCGTTAAGGAATGCTGTCTTGACATCCATTTGCCAGATCTCCCAGTTGTAATGGGCTGCAATGGATAGGAGGATCCGAATAGACTTTATCATAGCTACCGGCGAGAAGGTTTCGTCAAAGTCGATCCCTTCTCTCTGGGTGTAACCCTTGGCAACTAATCTAGCTTTATAAGTCTCTATTGTACCATCGGATCCTCTCTTCTTCTTATACACCCACTTACACCCAATAGGTTTAATATTGGATGATGGTGTAACAAGAGTCCAGACTGCGTTATGGGACATTGATTCAATTTCTGCTTCCATAGCCTTTTGCCAGTCAGAGCTGTCAGAAGCTCCCACTGCCTCATCGTAGCTCAGTGGGTCATCCTCCTGACCCTCTGGATCAACCAATAAGGTTTCTCCATAGTATCTGTCAGGAGCTCTGATGTTTCTCCCACTGCGACGAGGTAGTGGTGGTGTTACAGGATTAATAGGTTCTACAGTATCTAGTATATTATTGTCTGTAATGTCAGCTCCCACTATGCTTTTGGATGCGCTCTCTGATCTAGTACCCAGCAGCTCATCCAGAACTACTTTACTAGCAGGTTTGTGGTCCATAACATAATCATGTTCTAGGAAAATGGCATTCGTTGAAACGATTACCTTCTTTTCCTCAGGATCATAAAATAGTCCACCTTTAGTCTCTTTGGGATACCCTACAAACAGACATGCTTTGGACTTTGGCTCCATCTTTTCCCTCTTGTCTATCCGCACATGTGCAGGACATCCCCATATTCTGAAATGCTGTAGTGTTGGCTTTTGCCTTGACCACAGTTCTCTAGGGGTCTGAGGCACTGATTTAGATGGAACGTGGTTCAGAACATATACTGCTGTCTGAAGGGCATATCCCCAAAAGGTCATTGGTAAACAGGCATAACTCATCATGCTTCGAACCATGTCCAACAAGGTTCAATTCCTTCTCTCAGAGACTCCGTTCTGTTGTGGGGTACCTGGAGCAGTTAACTGGGATGTTATCCCATGCTCCACCAAATACCCAAGGAACTCGTCAGATAGGTATTCACCTCCTCGATCAGATCGAAGGGTTTTAATACATTTACCTGTCTGCTTTTCTACTTCAGCCCTGAACTCTTTGAACATATCAAAGGATTCCGACTTCCGATGCATAAGGTAAACGTAACCATATCTTGAGTAATCATCAGTGAAAGTGATGAAGTACTCATGGCCTCCTATCGCCTTGACGCTTATGGGTCCACACACATCTGAATGGATTAACTCCAATACCTCAGTAGCTCTCACTCCTTGGCCTTTGAAGGCCCTCTTGGTCATCTTGCCTTCCAGGCAGGATTCACAGGTGGGAAGGATCTCCGTAGGATCTGTTTCCAGAAGCCCGGCCTTTACCAACCTATGGATCCTATCTAAGGCAATATGCCCAAGCCGTAAGTGCCACAATTGGGTTAAATTCTCCGAAGGTTTCTTACGCTTAGATGAATTAACATTAAATGCTGAAGTTATTATGTTATCTTTCTCAAATTTAGGACTGACAATATAGAGATGATTCTGAACCATTCCTCTTATTATAAAAGTTCCATTCAGTTTAAAAGACACACCAGAAGTATCAAAATAAACTGAATAACCTTCATTAACTAAAGAAGAAATAGAAATTAAGTTACGTCTCAAGGACGGTACATAAAAGACATCTCTAAGAGTCAAAGTCTTATTATTCGAAAAACTAAGAGTAACATCTCCAATAGCTTCAGCAGCAGCCACGGCCTCAGTTCCCATGCTGAAGGTCACCTCTCCATCAAGCAACCTTCTGCTTTCCCGAAACCCCTGAAGAGAGTTACAGGCATGGTTAGTGGATCCTGAATCCACAATCCAACTAGCAAAAGAACTATTACTTGAAAGAAATGATTCAACAACTAAGAGTTGTAGATTACCTTCTCCAGCATTCCGAGGTTGCTTGCAGTCCTTCTTCCAATGACCCTTCTGGCCACACTGAAAACACTTCGTGCCCGGTTTCTTTGATTCTCCAGACCCAGAGGCCCCAGCAGAGTCCTGCACAGGCTCAGACTTAGGTTTCCTTTTATGTTTCTTGCCTTGAGGTTTACCAGGCTTCTTGAAGGATCTGCGTTGCACGTGAAGTGCTTCGCCCTTCTGCTTGAAGCCATCCTCAGCTGCCTGGAGAGCTCCCAGAAGCTCTGCATTTGTCATAGCCAACTTGTTTAAATTAAAGTTGGTGACAAAGCCTTCAAAGGCTCCAGACAGTGACGAGAGGAAGATGTCTGTCATCACCTCGCCTTCTAGCACAATGTCCATGGTAGCTAGTTCGTTCTGGAACCCAAACATTTTCATCATGTGTTCCCGAACCAGCGTCCCATTGGACATCTTAGTGCCGACGAGTTTCTTGATGGTAAGGTATCGCGTAACGCGATTGTGACCTTCAAACATCTCCTTCAGATACAACATCATATCAGAAGCGTCGGGCATCTCCTCGACTTGCTTCTGCAGAGTTATTTGCAAGGATGCTATAATATAGCATTTACATATCTCATTAGATTCCTTCCAGTCAGTGAATGCCTTTAACTGTGCCTCTGTGGCATTGGGTCCTGGCAAATCTGGCTCAGGGTCATTAAGGGCTGACATGTGTTTACCTATCCTTAAGACTAGGTACAGGTTGCGCTTCCAGTCCTCATAGTTGGGACCGGTAAGTTTGTGGTCATTTAGGATAGCGGACAGGGGGTCTAACTTGGTCATCTGAAAATAAAAGATTGAATGTATGAGATGCATGAAAACTTATTTTATGGATTTTTAAAACAAGCTAATTATATCCATATGACAACGCTACCCTCAAGCGAAGCCATCTCTATGGATTAATTAACCATGTATGTAAGATCTCGGAGTAGGCTACACCTGTCCGAGGGGGCAGTGTGCAGGTCTTCCGCTTACACGGGTCTTTCCCTTGACCCTATCCAAATCTGCCAACTACGGGCTTTGATGGACCATGGTTATCTTTTGGCCAGTACCACGTGATCACCGTTGTCTTCGCAACGAATACCTCACGCGTACTTAGGATGCTTACCCACGAGCTTAGGCAATTACGGCACGGGAATTCTAACGGCCCCCACGAGGGTGAGTAAAGCCTGAACACTTGGCACCATAACCGCCATATCCCAAAGGAGATCACTAAGTAGCTTGGCATAGAAAAACATAGCTCTCACCCGAGGGGGTTGTTGAGTTATGCCCTTCCACCCGAGTACGAAGTGATTAGCCGTGGAGGCCAGAGGATCTCTTTAAGTCCTCTTTTACATCCCTTATAATTCTGAGGGTTATTTTGCGAGTATGATTTTATGCAAATGCAAAGGTAGCGACCTCCTAAATACTAGACCCTGGTCACACCATGCTCCCACTAGCGTTCAAGCCCTTCGCCTAGCATTAATCATTCTCGGAATATCATAGTCCCTGCCTCAAGTGGATTTCTCCATTCAAGGGTCACATTACATATTCCGAGAATATCGATGCTCTGCAAAACTGGTTATCACGCTAATGCTCTGGAGCTAATCCTAGAGTCAGACTCACTGGAAAGGACTCCCACTAGTCATGGCGCCTCGCTTATAGATTTGACAATTGATGTTGAATGGATCTCCATCTCATCTTTGATTTCGATGCTGGCCAAATAGGCACACCCGACTAATCGGGTGCTCTCCTAATGGTGGCATAACCATATGTGATGGGATCCCACTAACATCAAAAGTCAACTAAATAATAGGCATCATCTAGCGGGATCCTAACCTCAAACAGTCGCTAGGACCGGAGGGGAAAGGCATCCCTCTGAAGACAGATAATCACATTATCTCATCGGGGTTCGATATAAAGCATAAAGAACTAATTAAAGAAAGCAACCATTAAAACTGAATTAAGTTCAGGGTCCGACCCCTGAACCTAATTAGCACAGCACAGGCCTCTAGCTTTCTTCGCAAGGTTCCTCGATCCGGCTCCTTCGTCGCGCTCGCGAACACTTTGCCGGATCATCTTCATCCTCCAGGGTTCAGCTTCCGCTCCCGATGGTGGATTTCTTTGGCACATCTCTTTTCTCGATCTGTAACCGAAAATTCTAGTACGCTACGAGCAAGTGCTCGGTCGTACACAATTTCCTAGAAAGAAAAGAAAACACACCTAGAAAAAAAAACCATGGGAAACCGAGGATGGTCAACCCCCATCACTCGCCCAATCTAAGGCTCAATTACATATCCACACACAGAAAGCAAATCCAGACAATTGCTAACTCGGGGTCCGACCCCCGGTAGCAAGCACAAAGCATAGATCTAGATTTTTTTTATAGCGGCGCCCTGCAAGAATGATTAATAGAACAAGCACAATCTATACATATGCATGATCTAAGCGTATGAACCCCGATGATCTCACGCATTCATCATGCGCACACATGTTCGTTTCATGAAAAAATGTGAAACGTACACCACTAATGCGGCTCTGATACCAATTGTTGGATTCTAATCCGGGTCAGAGACTCGCAGCGGAAGCGATTTGGCGGTCGAAAGACCGATCATGGTGCACGTTACACGATTTAAACTTTCATAGAAACTAATCTACATATATATGCATGTGTATGCACGAGAATCGAAAACCCCTAACGGCAATCTAGCGTAATGATTAACTAGCATGCATGCAAATCATAATGCTCTCTAGATCTACATGTTAGATTACACATACCTTTCGTACGGATCTTTTAACCGTGGAGAATTGTCTTCTTTGTCAATGGAGACGGAAGATCGTTCGCGAAGATGCCGACGGTACGAATGGAGATGTTGCCTTCTTGTTCACCCGATCTCACACGATGCACGGAACGTCGCTCTCGGATCTCTGAGTGCCTCCGAAGAACGACCCTTCTCCTTCTTCAGAACTCCATGCGAGGAAGATGAAGTAGCAAGCGGGAAACGGAGAGAGATTAGGGAGAGAACTAGAGAGATGAGAGAGAGGGGGGTTCGGTTTCTGTAGTACATGGGGCCGGCGCCCCATAGGTCTTTTATAGGGCCGGCCACCCCCCCCTTGGATAAGGATCCAAGGGGATAATAACCCCCTCTCATTATCTCTCCATTATCTCCTTTTTATCTCTCCGCGTATTTATCCGTTTTCCCACTTTTTAGGGCTCGATCTTAACCGATTTATCGCCCCATCCCTATCCATATGGCCGGCCCTATAGATGAGGGATTCTTATCCCTACATCATAGGGCCGGCCCTAGTGAGGTGTCCCACCACTAGGGTCGGCCAACAGTGAGGTCCGGCAGAGTGAGGTTTTTACCAAAACACCCCGACGCCTCATTTTGACCATTTCTAGCGTGCGATACCTAGCGGCCATCACTTAAGTGATATCTACTAGTTACTTACTATTAACTGAGGCCACCAGAGGGTGCCTCTAGCAAAGTCAACTAGTCAACTCGCAACATACCCCGGTGCATCGCACCTATGTAGCGAAGTTCACTTATGGCTAGGGATCACTACATACGACTCTGTACTAGTCTCGGGCTCAACCCTTAGTACTCGTATGTAGTTACGCATCTACCGTGCTCTAGTGCCAAGCACACACGGAGCGTATACTTCTTTCTTCCTCATGCTTATGGTGTTCCGAGGAGACGGTTCAAGAACCGTACATAATGTTGATAAGGTGGAACCATCAGGGACCGGGGTTCATGGCTTCCAACTCAAACTCGATCGACACACTACCCGAGTGTACCATCGATCCTCTGAGCTCGAGTTAACCTGCGTAGCCACCCAGAGTGCGACGCAGGCTGCACTCTAATTCACCCAGACTTACTATGTTCTCCATCATACCCCTGCTCTCCGCTTAGTTGTGGTAAACCCGCTATCCCTCCACTTGATGCCATGATTCACTTCGAGCGGTGAAGACTACCGTCAGACTCGAATGATCATATGACTTGGTTCCTTCCAGGTTGACCTATACATCGTACCTCTGATTACCCCGTCGAGTAACCGAACCCGGTCAACAGTCAAACTGATGACCACCAGGCCTGGGTTTGGTACAGTGTAAGTCACACCAAGGAACGTACCTCCCATCAGGGGTGTGGATGGCCTGCAGGAGTGACATGCTAATGCAACGCCAGCCGGGTAACCCAGTACACCGTGGTTTTGGATCACTGCATATGGACCCTCACACATTGGTGCGCCAAAGCACCACGCAACTGGTTAGTCCATCAGTCATGGTTCCTCAGGGTTTAGGACCGTTTTACCCTAAGCAGAAACATGGCTTAGTGTACCAGTGTCTGCTCACTGATCTGTACACCGTGTTAGTTCCGTTCAGCCACAGACACTGTGCCTGGTGATGACCATGGTGAAGACATCCCATGAACTGTCATCGCCAACAACTTAACATGATGAGGCGACCAACCTGATCATAGCTGCGAACTTATTTAGGTTATATGGGACCAATCCACTCAGTCTTCAACTCAGTGGACTACCATATAACCATGGCTCTCTGTTCTCAAAAGAACACGTAACTATGTTACGCACCTATATGCATCTCATATAATAATAACTATCAATCTTTATTAGACCAAAACATAAAGTTTTACAAGCTTAGGACACATCAATCCTAACACAACCTCCCCCCGCGCATGGCGGTATTTCCTTCCTTTTCTTTCTTTTCTTTCCTTTTCTTTTCTTTCCTTTTCTTTTCTTTCCTTTCTTTTCTTTCCTTTTTCTTTTCTTTCTTTTCTTTTCTTTCCTTTTCTTCCCTTTCCTTGCAGGGCCGGCCGGCCCCTCCAAGGGGTTCGGGTCCCAATAGGGCCGGCCCCCTATGGGGTTCGGGTCCTAGTAGGGGCCGGCCCCATGGGGTTCGGACCCTAGTAAGGGCCGGCCCCTCTTGAAGTGGGGTCCGCTCCTCTTTTGCTAGGTGCGAGTCGGGTCCGAGTCATCTGGTTTGCATCCACGTAGGGACCTTCGAGTCGGGTCCGGGTCCGAGCGCGTCGGGTTTGCATCCACGTCGGCACACGTAAGTCGGGTTCGGGTCCGATGAAATTCGTGTGTCTACAAATGCCCCCTCAAGGACGAGTGCGTCGATGAGAGCGTGTAGGGTTTGGACACGTAGGAATCGTAGAGCGCTTGTCCTTGATTCCTTTTGTGGGCGGGGTCAGGAGTCTATTTAAGGACCCCTACCCCCCTTCATCCGTCGTTGTGCTTCTTTGCGAAGGTTCTGCCGGCTTCTGAAGACCGTTGTCGGAAGAGAGCTGCCTGGGGTTGCACGAGACTTGCTCCGTCTTCTTGGTGTCGCCTCTTTCATCGGCCTTGTGCTTCTTCGCGAGGGTTCCGCCGGCTTCTGAAGACCGTCGTCGGAAGAGAGCTGCCTGAGGTTGCACGAGACTTGCTCCGTCTTCCCGGTGTCGCCTCTTTCGTCGGCGGCGATGGTGCGCGATTTTGCGGTCGTTGCGAAGGCGGGCTCGAAACGGCGTTGCGGCGATGACCGAGGCGGGGAGGATGTAGGAGCGCGGCTGAGGTGCGGGTCGCCTTCACCGTCTCTCTCTTCCTCCTTCTTCTTCTTCTTCTTCTTTTCCTTTTTCCTTTTTCTTTTTTTTTTTTTCTTTTTTTTTTCTTTCTTTCTTTCTTCTTCTTCTTCTTCTTTTCTTTTTCTTTTTCTTTCTTTTTTTTTTTTCTTTCTTCCTTCTTCTTCGGCTCCAGCCCGTAGAAGCAGCAGCGGCAGCAGCGGGGCCGGCGCACGGGGATGTGGTGCGGTGGCGCGCAGGAGGCGGCGGCGGCGGCGCGCGAGGTGAGCGGCGACCGGGTCGGGCCGAGCGCGCGCGGGGCTGCGGTGGCGGCTGCGGGTCCCGAAGGAGGCGGCGGCCGGGTCGGGTTCGGGGCCGAGAAGGGCGGCGCGCGGAGCCCGATCGGGTCGGGGTCGCGCCGGGGGCGGCCCTGAGTCGCAGGCGAAGAAGAAGGAGAAGGAAGGGGGCTGCGGGCCCCCCTTCCCTTCTTGTTGTCGGTCTCCAATTGGAAGGGGGCCGCGGGCCCCCCCCTTCCCTTTTTGCTGTCGGTCTCCAATTGGAAGGGGGCCGCGGGCCCCAGCGGCGGCTGCTGTGCCCCCCCCCTTTTTTTTTTTGCTATCATTTTCTTTCTCTTCTTTCTCCTCTTGACTCGGAAGGTGGCGATAGTAGCAATAGGTCTGTGGCGCATGGGTGTGCAAGTGGCTGCGGCCCTGGCTGGGTGGCGTGTTTGTGTCGGCGAAGCTGGATCGGCGCGGGTGGAGTGTGGGCCCGCGGGGGCGTATTGCGAAGGCTCGGGCGCCAGTGGTGGCGGGCCGATGAGTCGGGTGGTCCTCCTGACAGGGGTGCAGGCCCCCTTAGTTTTTTTTTTTTTTTTGCACGCACTTGTCTTGACTTGCCTCCCTTCATGGTCCTCTAGGGCTCGCGTCTTCGAGAGTTTGACTTCTCCGGGATGGATAGCCGAGGATTTCTTCGACGGGAGGAGATGCCTTTGCTTTCCTTACACTCGTGTG
The DNA here is from genome assembly GCA_947650365.1 of Chamaelirium japonicum. NCBI lineage: Eukaryota > Viridiplantae > Streptophyta > Magnoliopsida > Liliales > Melanthiaceae > Chamaelirium > Chamaelirium japonicum. The sequence goes on from OX393560.1 coordinate 2,091,098, forward strand.
CGCCGTCACCGCAACTCAAGGCGAGAAGACCTTCTATCGTTGCTCCGTGTCTTTGTGCACGAGCGCATCACGGAAGATGGAGTCACGGATGCGACTTGTGGGATGCCAAAATTAAGCGAGAAGATTCATACTGACAAAGGGATCTCCATGAAGCTTCTGCGGCCGAGTTTGAGTCTTCCGTTCCACCATTGTGATGAAGATTTCGTGCCTACGCCAGTCGTTGCCTTGAAGATATGCGCTAGGCTGACCCGATGGGGCACCGATTCTTGGCCTCGGGGAGATGTCCAGTACCTTTGCGGTTTTCGCGAATGGATGGGCGAGCTCTACGAGGTCTTTGGCGCAGAACCTGAGATGAACTTACTGGCCAAATTTCTGGCGCCGGCCCGTCGAGAGTACAGTCGCCCTGAGGGGATGTACCGCGCACTTTGTGAGCATTGGTGTCCGGAGACCAACACCTTCCTCACTGGGGCGGGGGAGATAGGCATCTCGCTTCGTGACATCCATATCGTTTCCGAGTGCCCCGAGGTACGGAATTACTACCAAGAGGAGGTGCCTGCCTTGAAGGACCTGCTGGACAGCAGCTACGCTCCGAGCTCTTGCCTTCTTCTGTTCAAGGCACATGCTATTATTGCGGCGCGGGATCAATCAGATCGAGTGCGTCCTTCTTCTTGGGTCGACTTTTGGTTCAGAGGCGAGTATAGGTCTCCAGCGCCTTCAGCTCACCCGATGTGGAAGATCGCTCAGATACAGAGACCTCCACTTCGCTCCTTTGTGAGGCCCATCGACTCCTTGGCCCGAGAGAAGCATTCAATGGAGGGGAAGCCGTGCCCCTGGGAAATCCTTGGATTGAAACGTGACAGCGAAGAGTGGCGTTCGGCTTACCGAGCTGCCGGGCTGGTCATCTTCCTCTGCCGGTTCGTGCTTCCGTGTTCTGGGGAGGTTATTCGTCCGGGGACCTTCCTTGCCACTTCCAGGATGGAGAGGAGCGAGCTCTTCAACCTAGCCCCGGCCATACTATGCGCCTTGTATCAGGCTCTCAGTGGGACTTACTGGGACTTGTCTGGCTCCGATAAGGCCAAGGAGGAGCTCGGCCGGTCGACTGCGTTCGGACCCTTGTATTATTTATACGGTTGGATAGCTCTGTATTTCCCGAAGGGGATCTTTGCCAGACGCGGGCATCCAGCCGAGCTGCCTTTTCTGCCTGGGATAGGAGGGATCTTGAACGCCTTCATCAGTTGGGAGCGTCCGAGAGAGTGTGCTCGCACCCTTTTGAGGAGGATGGGGAGCGTCAATTTTGACTTTCTGTCGGAGCATTCGGTGCTGCCCTTGGAGAGGTCGACTGTGTATGATAACGAGGAGCTCCCGGACAGTCTCTACTGGAACATGGTCAGCTGCCGTCCTGGCTACTTGGTCTGGCGCAAGGGGGATGTGGTGGAGGTGGAGCAGTACTCCCCCCATCGCTTTGCTCGCCAACAGGGGTTTCGACAGGAAGTTCCTGGCATGCCTCAGCAGTTGCAGGGGCGCATCAGTCCTCAAGAGGGTTACCGTCTGTGGGCTTCTCTCTATGCTCGCTTGACTGGCAGCAGTTTCTTCCCTGGGGCCAAATCTGGGTTTCGGGACGCCGCCACCCCAGAATACTGCAAGTGGGTTGAAGGGCGAGTTTCCCCTTTACTTGCGAGTTTTCCAGTCGACGTCTTGGCGAGCAGCGAGTTCAAGAATTTTTGTTTTAATCATTCTGCGGGAGTAGAGGACCGCCGCCTCCGACTGGGGGTCCAAAGAGTGCAGAGGAGCTGTAGTCGTCTTTCCAGTGCTCGTCGTGTCCCTTCTTTCGTTCCGGTGCTGGATGCCGAGCTTACTAGTGCCCCTGGGGCATCTTGTTTCCCGAAGGCCGAAGTTGAGGGTGCCCCTTCTAAGAGAAGAAAAGCTTGTATTCCTCGCAGGATGGTCCCAAGGGGCCCTTGTCTGGTGGAGGATAACGAGGAGCCTAGACTTCTGAAAGACGAGGTGATTCCTCCGTCTAGGACCGCTTCGTCTGACCACACAGGTATGGAGCTCTCTTTATTTTATTTGCCCTTTACGTTCAGGAAGTTTTATCACACTGAGCATCGTTTCTTCTTCTTGAGCAGATTCCGTTATAGTAGTAGAGCGTGGAGCGATCTCTTCAAAGGCGTCTCCCGGGCACTCGTCGACTGGCGCTGCGCAAGAAGTGCCTGGGGCATGCGGGCTAGATATCCCTCCGGACGATCTGGGTCTCCTCGGACTTTGCGGGGAGAACTTCCCTAGGGGCGACATTAACCTGGACGACATCGATGTCGACGCCTTGTCTTTTGGCGAGGAGGCTGAAGTCTCGAGCGTCGATAAGCGGCATTCCCCGATGACTGTGCCCTCGTGCCCTTTGGTGGAGACGGTTGTTGCAGCGGTAGCGGCGGTTTCTCTGGTTTCGTCACCCTCGTTGGCGCAGGCGGCTCCTGTTGCGGTTGCAGTGGGAGGGAAGGTCTTGCCTACCTACTCCGAGGCACCTCGCCCGGATTTGAGGCCGAGGAGCAGAGTCTCAGAGTTCCTTCTCGTGAGTTGCCGGCAGTATATCAAGTCGACGTTGGAGCCTTTCCAAACTGTCAGCCTTGGCGCCCTCCAGGACTGGTGGTCGACGGACAGTGCGGAGTTTTGCGCGAGCCTGGCAGAGTTCAAAGTTGACAGCTCTCTTTTCGTCGCTCAGATGAACCTGCTTGTGACCGATAGCGAGACTTATCGATCCCGGCGGGCTTTGCTGGAGGGGAGCTCCCCTTCTGAGCTGGAGGCTGCTGAGGCGAGTCTAAGTCAGTCCGAGCATCAACTTGCGGAGGCTACGTCCAGCCTGTCAAAGGCTCAGAGGAAGATAGAGTCTGTGCGCGCCTCACTTCGAAAGGCGGAGTCTCGTCTGGAGCGGGCCGAGACCGCGGAGAGCGCTTTGAAGGCGAGTTACCTGAAGCAGCAGTCGGACTTGGCAACCCACCGCGAGCTTCTGGCTGCTCGTCCCGTGGAGCTTCAACGAGTGGAGGCGACTAGGGAGGAGCTGCTGCGCCATCTTCGAGCTCTGGACACCTTCTTTTAGTTGTTCCTTGTTTCATTGTGGCTTCCTTTTCGGGACTCATGCAATGTACTACCTTTCCTTCATTATCTAATAATATCGCTTCGTTTTGCCATATCTTTTTCATGGAACTTTGTTGACTTTTTCTTTTGGTCGGACTGAACCTGAAGTATCTTCTCAGGCTGCCTACGTACCCCCTAAGGGGGATCAAGTCGCACGTAGTTCATTTCATTTTTTTATTTTTTTTTATTTTTGGACAAGGGGTGTGGCCTTGCTTTAGGCATAGTACCTTTTGAGGTACTTGTCGTTGATAGGGCCGAGTGTCAGCCCTTCTGGCATGGTGAGGAGATAGGCGCCGTTGGAGTAGACTTCCTTGACGGAATGCGGGCCATCCCACTTGGCATCAAATTTCTTCCCTCCTCGATGCGAGAGAATGATGGGGCGTTTGACCGCCAGCACCAGTTCTCCTATCTGGAATGATCGAGGACGAATCTTCTTGTTGAAGGCGCGAGAGAGCCTGGCCTGATAACATTCCAGACGCTGTTGAGCTTCGAGGCGTCTTTCATCCAGTGCTTCCAATTCTGCTAGACGGAGCTGGGCGTTGTCGTCGCTGGTGAGGCCTTCCTGGACGGCTATCCTGAGTGACGGGATCTGGAGCTTGAGCGGAAGAACGGCTTCCACACCATAGACGAGGGAATACGGCGTTGCTTGCATCGGCATGCGGAAGGACGTCCGGTAAGCCCATAGTGCTTCGCCCATGCGTTCGTGCCAATCTTTCTTTGTCTTTGAGATGGTTTTCTCCAGTAGCTTGCACAGAGTCTTGTTGAAGGCTTCTGCTAGGCCGTTGGCCGGAGCGTTGTACATCGTCGAACAATTCTGCTTAATGTTGTACAATGCACAGAATTGGCTGACGGCAGCATTTTTGAACTGCTTCCCGTTATCTGTTACGATGTAGCGGGGGACTCCATAGCGGAAGATGATGTCATTCTGGATAAAGTTGATGACGGAGTACTTTGTAACTTCCCGCAACGGTATTGCTTCAGCCACTTGGAGAAGTAGTCTGTTGCCGCCAAAATGTAGAGATGTTGCTTGGATGACTTGGGCAGAGGACCGACGATATCGAGACCCCATCCGTCGAAGGGCCAAGATGCGATGGTTGGGTGTAAAGGCTCCGGAGGTTGACGGATGTAGTCCCCGTGCATCTGGCAAGCTTGACATCTTTTCGCATAATCCAAGCTGTCTTTGATCATGGTAGGCCAGTAGTATCTCATCCTCCTGACGTGGAAGTGAAGCTTCGGACCGGACTGGTGCGATCCACAGATTCTAGCGTGTACTTCTTCGAGCGCGGTTTCTGCTTCCTCTTTCGCGAGGCACCTCAGGAGTGTGCCGTCATAGCTTCGTCGGTACAGCTCGCCATTGAAGTGGTAGAACCTCAGAGATCTTCGACGGATGTCACTTTTGCGCTTCGGATCTTCGGGGAGTTTACCATGAACGAGATACTCCATAAATGGTTGCCTCCAGTCTTGTTCTTTAATCTCGAGGACATGCACCGCGTTGGTTTAAACTGGTACTTCGGGCGGACCCTCTTCTCCGGTGATCACGAATCTTCTACAGACGGGGACGACGAGCGAACGTTCATCTGGGAACGGGAGTGTAGCCGCCAGATTTGCGAGTGCGTCAGCCTGCTGGTTGAGGTTTCGGGAAACGTGTTGGATGGAAGCAGCCTTGAGTTTTTTGAGGAGCTTCATAGCTCGCGCGTGCAACGGTACCAGGTCTTCTTTGTTGACTTCGTATGCCCCCAGGACTTGCTGGATCACGAGTTGTGAGTCGCCAAAGATCTCTAGTCCTTGAAGCTTCATTTCGTCGGCCAGCTCGAGACCGATGAGTAGGGCTTGATATTCTGCCACGTTGTTGGAACATGATTCCGAGAGCAGGAATGAGAAGGGGAGTATTTCGTTGTCCGGAGTGACGAAGATGACTCTGGCTCCCGCTATGTCTTGCCTAGCTGCGCCGTCGAAGAACATTTTCCAGGATGGGGCGACATCGACGGAGAACACTTCTTCATCTGGGAGATCTTCTGATAACTCCCATTCTGCCGGGAGAGGGTATTCTGCGAGGAAGTCCGCGAGGGCCTGCCCTTTAACCGCTTTCTGTGGCACGAAGGTGATGTCGAATTCAAGTAGTAGCAGGGCCCACTTGGCCAGACGTCCGGAAAGCACTGGTCTCGACATAATGTATTTGAGTGGGTCAGCCTTTGAGACGAGTCTGATGGTGTGAGCGAGCATATAGTGTCGCAGCTTTTTCGTGGCGAAGATGAGCGCTAAGCAGACCTTCTCGATTGGGGAGTAATTCAGCTCTGCGCCGACGAGAGTGCGACTTAAGTAGTAGCAAGCTGTCTCCACGCCAAGTTCATTGTTCTGGGCCAGGAGTGCCCCCAAGGATTGCTCCTGGGCGGCGATGTAGAGGATGAGCGGCCTCCCTTGAACCGGTGCTGATAGGACTGGCGGCTTTAGTAGATATGCTTTGATATTTTGGAGTGCTTCTTGGCATGCTTCATCCCATTTGAACGGCGCTCCTTTCTTCATGAGGCGACTAAAAGGGTGGCACTTTCCGGCCAGGTTGGCGATGAATCTTTGGATATACGCCAAGTGCCCCTGGAGGCCTCTGAGGTCTCGCACTGTCTTTGGTACGGGCATATTGACGATAGCATCAATTTTGGATTGATCTATCTCAATGCCACGATGTCGGACGACGAAGCCGAGGAATTTGCCCGAGGAGACTCCGAACGCGCACTTGAGCGGATTCATGCGTTGTTGGTACCTTCGAAGTCGTTTGAAGATTAGCTCAAGATCTTGTAGATGTGCCGACCTCTTCTTGGATTTCACCACGAGGTCGTCGACATAACACTCCACGTTTTGATGAAGAATGTCGTCGAAGATTTTCTGCATAGCTCGCTGGTAGGTGGCTCCCACGTTCTTCAAACCGAAGGGCATCACTTTATAGCAGTAGATTCCTTTCGGTGTACGGAATGCCGTGAGCTCCTCATCCTTGGGTGCCATCCGAATCTGATTGTAGCCCGATGATCCGTCCATGAAAGTGAGCACCTCGTGACCTGTCGTCGCGTCGACCATTAGCTCCGTGATTGGAAAGGGGAAGTCGTCCTTCGGACATGCGTTGTTCAAGTCTCTGAAGTCCACGCACACTCGGATTTGGTCGTTCTTCTTTTTGACGGGGACGATGCTAGAGATCCATGTCGGGTACTTAACCTCTCGAATGAAGCCGGCTTTGATCAATTTGTTGACTTCGCCTTCTATTTGGGGTACCAGTTCTGGCCGGTAGCGCCTTTGTCCTTGCTTGATAGCGTTGGCTCCATGTTTGACGCTGAGCTGGTGGACTGCGATTTTGGGGTCGAGGCCCGGCATCTCCTTGTAGGACCATGCGAAGACGTCTCTGTACTCTCTAAGCAGTTTGGTGTATGCTGCTTCCTCCTCAGGGTTCAAGAGTGTGCTGACGAATGTAGGCCGAGGCTCCGTCTCCGTGCCCAAGTTGATTTCCTTCAAGTCATCAACGGTGGACTGCCCCCCTTCTTCGAGGACTGGCAGGGCGTCGGGCAACTCGTTGTCCGAAGTAGAAGTGTCACCGTTGACGGGATCCGTAATGGAGATATGATGGACGGCCGCCATGGGTGGGTGGGTGGGTGTTGAGACGAAGTCCTCGATTGGCATCCCCAGACGATCGAACGCCGACTTCTTCTTTGATTGTTTGACTGGCCCGAGACTTTCGAACACGGATGTGCGTTTTCGATTCGACCAGTCTTTACCACCTCTGGTTTGCTTCCGGAACAAGGCTTGGCATCGAGCCCGTCGTTGTCTTCTCCTGCTGTCTGGATGGCTGAGGTAGGTAGAGAGTGCATCGGAGATTGTCGATCCTTCAGCTGCTTCATCTACCATCCTCGCCTCGATGTAGTTCGAGGTGAAGGTCTTCTTTGCTGCGGTTCTGATGACCAATGGATCTTGACTGGAGCCGATGCCTCGGCGGTTCGGGGGAATTTGCTCTCTGTTTTGAAACAGCCGAGCTTGAGTTCTCGTCATCCCATACGGAGTTACTGCTGGTGGGAGTGTGCCCATGGCGCTTTCCTCGTTGTAGCCGGCTCTGAACAGCAACTGGGCAGCATTTTGCCCCCAACTCCCTTTTGGCTTGAATCCGAGTTGCTCGAGGTCTGCCGATTCGATGGGTCTACTTGGGTTCGGAGCTTGCGTCAGACTAGGCAGTGGCACCGTCATTTCTTGCAGAGTGATGACATTGGCCTGAGATAACGACGGGGCCAGCTTCCTTGTCGGAGTAGAAGGCGATCGCTCGGATTTTCGGAGCCACTGAGGCGCGAGACGCAGGACAGGCGCCGTTTGGATTGGCAACGGGGTATGTTGCATTGCTCTTGGCTCGAAGCTGATGCGCATCCTTTGCCCAGGTTTCGGCGTTCCTTGGACCTTGAGTCTTGCTTCGTTAGAGGGTGGCACCGGATTCACGGGAAGAGGAGTCTTGTCCTTCTTTACTTCTTCAATCTTTTGGGTTCGAGGGGCTTTAGCTGGCAGAACTTCCGTGACCAGGCCCTTTGCTTGGTAGAACTTAGCGTCGACCAGGTGTGCCTCGGCCTCGTTGAATGGCTTGTCGTCCGCAACTATGCGCCTCTCCACGCCTTCTTCGTAGTACTTGAGGCACTGGTGCCAGGTGGATACCACGATGCCGTTCTCGTGCAACCATGGTCTTCCTAATAGGAGACGATATGATGTCTGGCAGTCGATGATGTGGAAGAGGACCGTTGTATCCAGCGGGCCGATAGAAAGCTTCAAACGAATAATTCCGACGGTGGACTGTCCGCCCTGGTTGAAGCCTTGAATGACCAACTGACTTGGCGAGAGCTGGTCATCGGTGATGCCGAGTTGCCGCATCGTCTGGATAGGCATGATGTTGACAGCGGAGCCACAGTCCAACAAGATTCGGTTCACTGCCTTCTCCTTGATGTATCCCGAGACGTAAAGCGGCCGGTTATGCAGCCGCGTTCCAAGTTGCAGGTCCTCATCCGAAAAGGTTATCGTTGCATCACACAAGGCCACAGCTTTGCGCCTTTGATCGTCCTTCCTCTTCCTTTTGTAGCTATCCGGATCGGCCAAGGCCGCAGCCATTGCCAGGCGAGCCTTCTTCGGGAGATGTAAAGCTTCTACGAGCGGCATGTGCAAGATTGCTTCGTCGTGAGAGGCGGTGCCCCCTTCGTCGGAATCATCTCCTTGATCTGTGGAGTCGCCTTCTCCAGAAGTTTCGCTCTCGTTCTTTCCTTCCGATGCCTCATGGACTTCGACCATGCAACAAGACACCTTGATGTGTTGGTCCGCTGGGAGGAAGTGATCCGGGAAGAACTCTTGCAAAGTTGTCGGCTCTGGAAGACTCTGCTGGAGGATATCGTCTTGGCTTGCTGGCGGCACTTTAAACGCCTTCCTCCCCGGAGTCTTGCTTTTCTTCTTGTAGGTCTTCCGCTTGGTGAATCCCCTCATCACACGGTCTTGTTTGAGCTTCTTTTCTTGCCATGGCTTTCGCCGCCGCGGTAGCATGACCCATGCTTCTTCGTCGGTGGATTCCCCTTCGCTAGGATGATGGTCGACAGCCGCAACTGGTTCCCTCGAAGGCACTTGTTCTTCCTGAGGCTCTACTGGCTCGTCTTCCGATCCCCAGCCGATGGGCTTGATTTCATCGATTGGAACGGACGGAGGCCTTGAGTAGAGGACGTAATAGTCGAACTTCCCCGAAGGCTGGCCCAGCAGACCGACTTCTGGATCTCCTTGCTCGTATCTTTTTCGAAGAGCGCGTTGGGACATAGCTTGACTGGAAGGGACTGGCTCTTCTCGAGGTCCCACTGGCTCGTCTTCCGATCCCCAGCCGGTGGGCTTGATTTCGTCGATTGGAACGGACGGAGGCCTTGAGTAGAGGACGTAATAGTCGAACTTCCCCGAAGGCTGGCCCAGCAGACCGACTTCTGGATCTCCTTGCTCATATCTCCTTTGGAGTGCTCGTTGGGATGCAGTATTGCTTGGAAGAGGCACTGGCGTGAGCAATGGTTGCCCCCAGGGCAACGGCGTTTCTTCCTCGGAGAATGCAGGAGTACGTTGACGTCGCTTCGAGACTTTCGGCCGGGAAGTTAACTTAGCGATTGGAGCTTGACGGTTGATGCGCAATTTGGGCATGCTTCGTCGAGCGGCAACGAGTATCGGCGAGAAGGAGCCGAAGGTGATGGACGTCATGTTGGCCGTAGCAACTTCTCCTGAGTCGATTTCTATCTTCCCTTGCTTTGCGAGCGCCATGATTCTTTCTTTGAAGACGAAGCATCTTTCAATGGGATGACTTACCACCCGGTGGTATTTGCAGAAGAGAGGGTCATCGACGCGATGCATCTGCTCGGGCCTCTTCGAAGGAGGGAGCTCTATCATCTTCTCTTGCAGCAGTTGGTCGAACATGGAGGAGACTTCCGAGTATGGGAAAGGGTACTCCTTGGCTTCGAGCTCCTCGAGAGTCAGCCTTTGTCTTGGTGGCGGAGGCGGTGGTATGGCGACTCCCTTCTTCTGATCCGGCTTGCCACCGATCTTGAGTGGTGTAGAGGTTGAAGCGACATCAGCAACATTGACTTATTTCGGTTTCGGTACCAATGGCTTGTCCTTATTCTCTACTTTCAAGAAGTCCTTGTTCTTCGAGTCCCCACGGTTTGCTAGGCTGAGTTCCATGTCATGGGCCCGAGTTGCGAGTTCTTCGAAAGGCCGAGGCTTGATACCTTTGAGGATGTATAGCAGACCCCAGTGCATGCCTTGGTTGCACATCTCGATGGCCGAGTCTTCAGACAAGCGGTCTCGTGAATTCAGCGCGAGGTTCCTCCACCTATCGATGTAGTCGATCACTGGCTCATCCTTCCTTTGCTTGACGGCGGTGAGTTCGGTCATGCTGACGGTTCGTCTGGTCCTATAGAAGCGATTGAGGAACTCCCTCTCCATCTGATCCCAGCTATCGATGGTCCCTGGATGAAGGTCAACATACCAGTCAAAAGCATTACCTTTGAGGGTGCGGACGAACTGCTTCACCATCTCGTCGCCATATGTGCCGGCATTATTGCAGGTCTCGATGAAGTGGGCAACGTGCTGTCTTGGATTTCCCTTTCCATCGAAGTGCTGGAACTTGGGTGGCTGGAACCCGACTGGGAAGCGTAGCTGCTGGATCCTCGCGGTGTAGGGCTTCGAGTATGCTGCCGTGATCGGAGGAAGGTTACTGCCGTGGGAACGCATCATGTCGGCTATCAACGCTTGGACTTGCTGAGCATTCATCGTTGTCGTTACCGGAGGTTGAGTGGCCACCGAGGCTGGCGTCGGGGAGACGACTTCCACTGGGACAGGAGCCGAGGAGAGCACTGGAGTAACTGCTTGAACCGTCGGAGCAACCTCTGCAGGAGCGAGAGTTGAAGACGGAACGGGAGCGGCTACTGGAGAAGCGACGGGTTGGCCGACTGCTGCAGCATCTTTCGCGCTTAGCTTTTGGAGCAGAGTGTTGATGTGACGATCCTTCTCCTCCATCAACCGAGTAATTTGCACCATGTGCTCGTTTATCTGTATGACTTGGAGCTGAAGAACGGATGGAGGGTGGTGACGGAGAACGTCTCGGTGTTGCATGTTCGTATCCTCGCCGTCATCATCAGAGATGTAATTACGCCGACTTGCTTCTGGCTGATGATTGATGTTTGCCCCCTGCATAGGAGGGGCAACGTCTGCTGGAGAACCCGAACGGGTTCGGGGTTGGGGCTGGTCCTCCCCAAACTTCTGGACATGGACTCCAGGATCGAGGCTCGTTTCTTCATGCACCAGGGCCTCGTCGGCGCTTTGGCGAGCATCTTCGGTAGTAGCTTCTGGCACGAAGATGTCCGCAAGAGTCCGAGTACGCCGAGTGTAGACGCGCACCATTGGAGGAGCATCACCCTCCAGATTTACTGGATCACCGTGTCGGAGTAGAGGAGACTCGGCGATTGGTGAGAGGCTTGGAGCAAACGCATCATTGTTTGTTCCGGCCATCGCGAACTTCAAGCAGCTTCTTCAACCGTACGGATGAAAGGAGAAGAGGTCCCCCTGGGCGTGCCAGAAATCTGTGGATGCAGAAAAAAGCACGGGTCGTCTTTATTGCGAATCACACGAGATTACAAGTGTGGCCGGGACCCGGGTGGCTCGGGTGTAGCGAGTCCGGGTTGCGGCGAGTTTTGATCAGGGGATTGTGGGAAAGATCTTCTGGGGGATCCCTTTGATCCGCGTCTCCACGTGGTATTCGTGCGAGAGCGCTGAAGGGGCTGCCCAGGACAGGGGTCTTTACAGGGAGAGGGTTTTGGAGAGGCTAAGGAATGTCCACCGTTGCTTTGTCCCTTCCGTGCTTCGCGCTTTCTCGGCTAGGGGGTTTTCGGCTTCGTTCCTCGGTCTTCGTGTCTTCCTTGTTCCTTGCTTGACCTTGGTGTCCTTGATCGTCGGTTCGCGGCGTCGATCGAGCTTTTGGCGTTGGCTTTGGCTTTGGCTTTTTGGCTTTGGCATGGCTCCGGCGTGGCTCTGGCTTTTGCTTTGCTTCGGCGCTTGCACTTGGACGTAGCTGGGAGAGACTTGCGATGCTTTCGTTCTTCCGGACTTCGCGTCGTATCGGCTAGAACGTGCGATGCTTTTGCTCGTGTCCGGCGTAGTCGCTTGGCTTTGGCACTTGCGTTGCTTTGGCGCGGGCTTTACTGGGGCTTTGCTTTGGCTTCTTACGTTGGCTTTAGCTTCAGCGTCAACTCGATCTTCTTCTTCGAACGACGTGGGCTACTTCTTCGGTGCTTCGACGGTTTGCGTGTCGACTGGACTTCTCTTCTTCTCCGGGCTTCTTTGGCATGATCGGAGTCGAAGAATGCTTTCGAAGATGGTGGGGGTAGCACCGATCTCCGTGCGACGGTTGTGGCGTCGGCTTTTGTTTGATGAAGACGACGAGGGTAGCGACGGTCTCCGTGCGACGGTTGTAGCGTCGGCTTTTGTTGATGAAGACGACGGGGTAGCGACGCTTCAGACGATCTGCTCCAGGCTTTCTTCTTCATGGATGGGGCAGGCGTTTGTCGAAGACAACGGGGTGATGACGCTTCGCTTCTCTCCTCCGGGCTTTGGGGCTTGATCGGGATCGAGGATTTGTTGGAGACAACGGGGTAGTGCCGCTCCTCTTCTTCTCCGGGCTTTTGGGCTTGATCGGAGTCGAAGGCTTGTTGGAGACGACGGGGTAGTGCCGTTCCTCTTCTTCTCTGGGATTTTGGGCTTGATCAGAGTCGAAGGCTTGTTGGAGACGACGGGGTAGTGTCGCTCCTCTTCTTCTCCGGCCTTTGCTTCTGGCGTCTTCGGAGTCGAAGGGTTCTTCTTCTCCGAGCTTTCTTCTTCGTGCACGGAGTCGAAGGGATGATCTTCGTGTGCAAGGGTCTTCACGTTGATAAGGACTTTCAGTAAGCCGATCCCTCGGGACAGGCTTGACTGTGCCTCGTGAAGCCTTGGGTCGATGAAGAAGCGTCTCCTCTTCTACAGAGCTCCGGCGTTTCATCTTCAATTTTCCGACCTCTTCTTCATTCCCCCACCCCCTCTATTTATAGGCAAAGGGGTGGGGAGAGAGATATGGGAACTTTTTAATTTCAAATCCCTTTTGTATCTCTCTCATAATTACCCTAGATTTATTCATCCATTGATGAGGGGAATAACGTTTATTTGTTTTCCTTTTCTGGCGAGGCAATTATGGCTGGATTTCGCACACGAAATCGATGGCGATCGGGCGCTTCGTCTTGTGCGTCGGATCGAGGGATCGGCGCAGATCCGCGTGTGTGCAGACGTCATACGCAACCTCCCCCCGCGCATGGCGGTATTTCCTTCCTTTTCTTTCTTTTCTTTCCTTTTCTTTTCTTTCCTTTTCTTTTCTTTCCTTTCTTTTCTTTCCTTTTTCTTTTCTTTCTTTTGTTTTCTTTCCTTTTCTTCCCTTTCCTTGCAGGGCCGGCCGGCCCCTCCAAGGGGTTCGGGTCCCAATAGGGCCGGCCCCCCATGGGGTTCGGGTCCTAGTAGGGGCCGGCCCCATGGGGTTCGGACCCTAGTAAGGGCCGGCCCCTTTTGAAGTGGGGTCCGCTCCTCTTTTGCTAGGTGCGAGTCGGGTCCGAGTCGTCGGGTTTGCATCCACGTAGGGGCCTTCGAGTCGGGTCCGGGTCCGAGCGCGTCGGGTTTGCATCCACGTCGGCACACGTAAGTCGGGTCCGGGTCTGATGAAATTCGTGTGTCTACAGTAGCAGAGTGTGCTTAAATTATTTTTTAAACATGACTCGGAGCTGTATCTCATACGTCGTAATGAAGTTGGAGCTTCTCTGTATTGGTATTGATTAGGGATTCATTCTTCGTATGCAAATCCTATTGACATTCACGCATTTTGCCCTTTCTTATAGGTTCTTGAAGATTTAGGGATTGTCGATCATGGATCCTTTCTAATGTCTTTTCCAAACATAAGAATTATTATTATTATTATTATTATTATTATTATTATTATTATATTGTCTTAGATCAAATCAAATTTGGGTGGTAAATATGTATCTAAATACTAATTCACCAATGATCCCATATGACATGATCAATGTTTGTACTGTTGTTATCTATATCTTTCCAATCTGATTATGATTATATGCTTTAATAAACAATCCATGTGGATAATGATATTAAGATCTTTAATGAGAGGGAAAATACTATTTACCCAGCGCTGATCGGTGAATCGCACTCAGCCTGGACCGGTAGGCAATGGAACACTGTGATTGAATTCCACATCCTTCGGTATAACTCGTGATAAAATACTTTGTTAACTTTGGTGACAAAATACTTCCTACAAAGACACTTGAGGTAGTGTGATAATGGGAGAGCTACGGATATGCATTTGATGCCTCTTTATACTAGAGTTTCCTTAAAACATTTCATGCAAGCCATCTTTCCTGTACGGAAAAGTCTTATCAAAGGACATGGCATCCAATCATAGCCGTCTATTTTACCCAGCGCTGATCGGTGAATCGCACTCAGCCTGGACCGGTAGGCAATGGAATACTGTGCTTGGATTCCACATCCTTCGGTATAGCTCGTGACAAAATACTTTGTTAACTTTGGTGACAAAATACTTCCTGCAAAGACACTTGAGGTAGGGTGATAATGGGAGAGCTATTGATATGTATTTGATGCCTCTTTTTACTAGAGTTCCCTTAAAACATTTCATGTAAGCCATTTTTCATGAATGAAAAAATTTACTCTGAGGGACATGGTGCCACCTTTCATGTATGGAAAATAGTTACTCAATTGGACATGGAACATTCTCCACTTAAGTTTATTCATCCACATCGAACCATTCCATAGTATAAGCTATAGCAGTGTATTAGCCATTAGTCAATTGGTTCCAAACAATAAAATATATCTGTTATGCAAGCACAAAATACATATAATAAATCTGTTTCATAAGGCTTGCAGATACAAATAAGAAATAGCATAGCAAAGCATACACATGCTCCTCCCTCTCCCTTTCAAAAAAAAAAAAATCCAGCCACCAACGTTATCATTCCTCTGGTTCATTTTGCTTTAATACCCTGAACCCGAAAGCTTTAGAAACTGAAGATTCTCGAGGATCCATCGTTGGCTGATATAAATCGTCAAAAGTAACCCACAAGTCATCTCTACATATATGGTCCACTGCAATCTATGGCTGCATTGAACATAAAATGTGTATGCAATCAATTAGTGAAATATTACTATTGAAAGAGTGAAATGAACTTAACTAATATACAAGAGATGCGAGTTACATGATTACCATAGGCATCGGATAAAGTAAAGTGAACTTGACTAACATACTTGATTGGATCCTTAATGACTTTATTACTTTTACTAAAATCGATAGGGAAATTTCTCGGGATACATATTTCCTGCTACAACAAAGTAGTTATCATTATTCATATATATCAAATATGAAATGTGAGTTTCTTTTATTCTTGCTAATTAATTACCTCCATCAAGCGATTCTGCATTGTGCATTTGTTGTATTGAAGCTTGTGATTCCATAAAACAATTGTCTTCTTCTATGGACCTGTATATTAAAATAAGTTGAACTATAACTATAAACATTGAGGATAACAGTTTTTAACAAAGCATGTAAAACTATCTCATAATTGTTCTTTACCTTCCTTTCAAAACGGGGCAATTGCGTTTGTCATGGTCAACTCCCCGTTTTCCACATCTATTGCAAAGTCGCTGGCTATTATTGGCATGTTCTATTGATTTTTCCTTCCCCCCTTTAATTCGCTTTCTGCTACCCTTCGTTTTTGACATATTTGGTGGACGAATAGTAAACTGCATGTTGTACGAATTTTTGTTCACAGTCTCTTGTATTTCATCCTCGGTAACTATTGACAATTCCTTAAGTTCTTCTTCCATGCATAATAGATGCTTTTGCACTATGGATTCGGCCTCATGTGATTGATATGCCTTGCTTCTACATCTATGCCACATCGCATCTAGCTCATTTGTTTTCGTCGATGTTGTCATATGACAACCTCCACTTAGTTCGCATCCATTATTATCAAAAATCGGATTAATTGTAGCTGCTTTAGTCCATCTATTGAGAATGAAATATTCAGGCAACTCGTCATAAAACATATTTCGTAGAACCACTAAGATATGCCTACAAGGAATTCCCTCATTCTCAAACTTCTTACACTCACACCATGCTTTATGCAAAGATTCATCATAAGTAACATGTCTTACCTTGACTTCTCCATTTCGTTTAACGGCAAAAATAGGTAAGGGTCCACCATTTGTAAGATTTCGAGCCCCATACTCCAAACTTGCTAGCAATTCGTCCTGAAAGACATTGAAAATTTCAGAAGTGTAAATGTTTGCCATTTGTTTCTCTATTATAGACCGAGTCTTTAATTGTGGTCTAGTATGCATAGACCTATTATCTGCATCCAACTGTATATGTCTTTGTTTCTTCACGGCTAGTTGAAAGTGGCTATAAAATTCAACTAAAGAATTTCTTTTGCTTACATAGTGGTCAAAAAAAGAATTCATACTCTCGCTCCTTTGCGTAGTCCTCATTCCTGCTAAGAATATATGTTTTGAGTAAGCTGGAATCCATTCATGACGTATTTCATATAACGAAGATAACCAATCATTTTCATGCAAACTGTATGTATCTAAAATCTCAACCCATCTGAGCTCAAACTCCTCAGGAGTATCAGAGCTATAAACACAACTTTTGAAGTTATTCTTGAAGTCATTTTGATGGAACATAGCACCTAATTTTTCTGACCCCTTTTTCATTATGTGCCACATACAATATCTATGATAGGTTCTTGGCAAAGCTCTTTCAATTGCAGCTCCCATTGCAGGATCCTGATCAGTTATTATAGCGGTTGGATGCTTTCCAGACATTGCTTCTATCCACTTCTGAAATAACCATACGAAAGAATCTGTTTTCTCATCTTTGAGAAATCCACATCCAAAAATTGTAGACTGGCCATGATGATTAACACCTGTAAAAGGAGCAAATATCATAGAATATTGGTTGGTGTCATATGTTGTATCAAAAACAACGACATCACCAAAAAAAGCATATGATTTTCTTGCAAATCCATCTGCCCAAAATAAATGTGTCAATCTTTTCTCGCTATCCATTTCAAAGGCATAGTAAAATGAAGGATTCATTTCTTTTTCGGTCACAAAATATTGTATTAAATTCTGCGCATCGTATTCTCGATCTTCAATTCTATTATCTCTCTCATAGTTTCTCAAATCTCTTTCTGTGCATCCAATTTTGTCCAAACCTCCAACTTGTATCCCAAAAACTTGAAGAATTTTGGAAGTACCTATGTTAGCCTTCTTGTACTGTGTAAATAGTGCTTTTTTCACAGGTGTAAGATTGCGGTGTGACGGAATAAAATGTACTTTGTTTGGTGAACATAACGGATGATTGTGCCCTTCTAAAAACCTCACAACTACCCAATGTTCATCTGCCACTTTTTTAACTCGTATCATCGCTTGACAACCTTGTCTTGAAATTCTTCTTCTTCTTTTTTGTCCATCCCCATAAGTATCAGTTTCTTTTGGTACAAATAACCCTTCTTTCCAGCATAAGAATATTTTTGAATTGAGTTCTTTTGTCTGCTTATGGTACGTTGTAGTGGATTTTCTAACGCCAAACCCTCCCACCTTAGCATAATTATCATAAAATAGTTTTCCCTCCTCTAATGATTTGAATGACATTCCAACTTTAGGTTTTATCTCGTCATCAACTTGAGGAATCCAAGTGCTACTGTCCTGACATTCGTATACTTCGAAGTTTGTAGATGACCCTTCTTCATCATTCATGTTTAAGAAGTAGACTCAAATCACAGATTCTTCAATGAAATGCCAAAAGAACAACCAATTCAGAAAAAACAAGCAGATCTTGAGACTCCAAATAGCCCCCAATCTACAGGCACAAAACAAGCTGCAAAAAAATAAAGAAAACAAAAGCCAAGTTACATTTTCATTACCAATGGGGGTAAAACAAAGAAGGAAACCATGGTCCCTTAGGTTATTTTCAACCACTCAAAACAATAGTATTTTATTCAACCCCTCAAAACATAAAAACAATAGTATTTTATTTTCTTTACAAAAAAAAAATCGACAGGTGTTCAGGATTTGCATACAAAATTGGAGGGAAGGGCTTGAGGCGAGGTTTTCATAAAAACAAAAAAAAAACATTTTAAAGCATGAGAGAAGGGTTTGCATAAAAAAAAAAAAACATTTTAAAGCATCCATTCCATACATATCAATGGGAATTGCATACAAAAAAAAAGGATTTGCATACAAAAGATGGTGAAGAGCTTGAGGACTTCGCTCAAGTGGACAAACGCCACGATCTTGAGGGCGGTGGTGGGTTCCAATGCATCCCGTTAGTGAAAGGCGCAGGGCTTCGCTTGAGTGGATAACGGCAAAGGTCTCAAGGGCTTTGATCAAGCAGACGACGACGATCGGCTTGAATCGGATGGGTTTCGCTGCCCATCGGTGATGAACGGCGAAAGAATTGAGGGATTTGCTTGCCGGTGAACGGTGAAGGGCCAAAAACCCACAGTAGTGGGAAAGGTTGTGTCTGACAGAGAGAGAGATGGGGGTTTCTCACCTTTTCCGGTTCGTGGAGGCAAGGTGGGGCTTCGTCGGCCACGATCCGTGCTCGTATAGGAGAGGTGGTGCTTCGCCGGCCGCGATCCGTGCTCGTAGAGGTGAGATGGGGCTCGGCCGTCCGGGATCCGAGTTCGTAGAGATGAGATGGGGCTCGGCCGGCCGCGATCCGCGCTCCTAGAGGCGAGGTGGGGCTTCGCCGGTCGCGATCCGCGCTCGTAGAGGCGAGATGAGGCTCGGCCGACCGGGATCCTAGTTCATGGAGGTTGCGAGGTTTTCGCTATCGGCGCTCGAGAGGAGAGAAAGGACGAGAGCGGATAAGGACAAAATACTATTATTATTAAACAGTATCGGGTTTTCATCAACTTTTACGACCATTCGATTTGGTTCAATCGGACGGCTGCGACTGGGTTTCGCAAATAAGCGTTTTCGCATCTATTCCCGGTTTCGCACCCGATCAGCCCTCTATATATATATATATATATATATATATATATATATATATATATATATATATATATATATATATATATATATATATATATATATATATATATATATATATATATATATATATATATATATATATATATATATATATATATATATATATATATATATATATATATATATATATATATATATATATATATATATATATAGGGGCAAGGTAGCCAACTCCATGGAGTAGGTAACTTATCTACTCCATGGGTTAAATGGATGCCATGTGTCACTTTTTAACCGGAGATAAGACTATCAACTTAGGTTCATCCCTCCCAATAATTGTCAAGAAAAAAATTTGAGAAAAACACATGCCAAGTAGTATTTTTAGCATGCAAAAAAAAAAAGTTTTTACGATGCATAATTTACCGTTAAATTTGTTACAACTTGATTGAGTTGATTGAGATTTTTTTCTTCGGTTTTTTTTTCATAATCCTAATCTATCCATTTTGGATTGACCATACATCAACAAAATACCCAATTTAAAAGTGTCATGTGGCGTCTATTTAGGCCATGGAGTAGATAAGTAGCCTACTCCATGGAGTAGGCTACCCTTTCCCATATATATTTATATATATATATATATATATATATATATATATATATATATATATATATAGGCATGCTATGCTGCGGCATGCGGTGCGTGCGGCACTGCACCGCAGCCGTCTGATGCACGCGCTGCGTGCATCACATGCACGCAACAGTGCATCAGACGACTGCGGCACAATACCGCACTTACCGCATGCCGCATTATAGCATTTCTATATATATATATATATATATATATATATATATATATATATATATATATATATATATATATATATATATATATATATATATATATATATATATATATATAGAGAGAGAGGATATATATATATAGAGAGAGAGAGAGAGAGGAAACGGGAAATGAGCTGCCAGCCCATTTTGACGAAATGGGCAGCCACCTATTTGAAGCCCTTAGAAGTTTTAGAATGTGCTGATTTTTTGTGAGCATAAGCACCTTATCGTAGATAGAGCACCCACAAAAAATCAGCACATTCTAAGACTCCTAAGGGCTTCAAATGTTAAGAAATTTATCGAACGTCCGTTGTTACCGTTAATCTGAAATGTAACATTTGATGCACCTAAAAGTTTTAGAATGTGCTGATTTTTTGTGGGTGTGCTATCTAAGGTAAGATGTATATGCTTACAAAAAATCAACACATTCTAAGACTCCTAAGGGTGTCAAATGGGTGGCTGCCCATTTCGTCGAAATAGACCGCCAACCTATACCCCGTATCCTCTATATATATATATATATATATATATATATATATATATATATATATATATATATATATATGAGAAACGGGATGCTGCCTATCAAAGCAGCGTTTTTTGCTGCTTTGAAACATTGTTTGACCATCGTAGAAGTTTTGGAATTTGATGAAATTTGGTGAGGGTGTTGTCTAGGGTAAGATGATCATCCTCACAAATTTTCATCAAATTCCAAAACTTCTAAAGGGTTCAAATGGTCGAAGCAAAATCAGTCGTCTGCAATCACCGTTAAAATCTGCAGCATTTTGCGTCGACCATTTGACCCTCTTAGAAGTTTTGGAATTTGATGAAAATTTGTGAGGATGATCATCTTACCCTAGACAACACCCTCACCAAATTTCATCAAATTCCAAAACTTCTAGGATGGTCAAACAATGTCTCAAAGCAACAAAAACACTGCTTTGATAGGCAGCATCCCGTTTCTCATATATATATATATATATATATATATATATATATATATATATATATATATATATATATATATATATATATATATATATATATATATATATATATATATATATATATGGGGAGGGATACTCTTACTAATGGAATCTTACTAATGAAAGTTACAAATCGCTTTTACCTAACCTAAAGGTTTCAGAATTTGATGAAACTTGGTGGGGATGCTCTCTATGGCAAGTTGATCATCCTCACCAAAAATCATCAAATTCTATAACCTCTAGGGGCATCAAATATGTTATTCAAATTAACGGTTAAAATGAACGGTCGATAAAACTTCTAACATTTGATGCCCCTAGAGGTTATAGAATTTGTTGATTTTTGGTGAGGATGATCAACTTGCCATAGAGAGCATCCCCACCAAGTTTCATCAAATTCTGAAACCTCTTGGTTAGGTAAAAGGCGATTTGTAACTTTCATTAGTAAGATTCCATTAGTAAGAGTATCCCTCCCCTATATATATATATATATATATATATATATATATATATATATATATATATATATATATATATATATATATATATATATATATATAGGGCAGGAAGTCTACACCTGAGGTATAGCATCGTTGTTGCACCTCTCATTTGTTTACCCTCCCTAGAAGTTTTAGAATTTAATGATTTTTGATGAGTTTGTTGTCTAGGGCAAGGTGATCATCCTCACCAAAAATCAGCAAATTCTAGAACTTCTAGGATCATCAAATGAGCTCAGCAAAATTAACGGTTATAGTGAACAATAAAAAATGTTTCAAACCTTTGATGACCCTAGAAGTTTTAGAATTTACTGATATTTTATGAGGATGATCACCTTACCCTAGAGAACACATCCACATAAAAAACCAAATTCAAAAACTTCTAGGATGGTAAATAATGCCTAAGGTGCAGCATCGTTTACACAGTCTAAAACAGCAACAGGATGGAACGTCATCTTTTTTATATAATATAAATAAAATAATTACACAGTGCAAATAATGTGAAATACAATCAAAAATACATAACCACATATGGTAGTGGAAGGAAGCAAGGAAGGTGGGGGAAAAAATAATCATAATTTTTTTTTAAGGCCCAAATCACACCATACATTCCCCAGCAGAAACATCAAGAACTCGAGTGACTACAGGTTATGTTTGCGCACAGGAAATGGAACATCACATGACGTCGCTTCTGTTCCAATACACAATCAACATCATCAGCCAAGGGTATGAACAGCACAGATGGATTATGTATTCCACTGCGTAATCATCATCATCATCCAAGGGAATAAACAACCCGACTAGATAGCTGCTTGCCCAAAGCCCTCACATATCTGTGCAACTGCATCTCTAATTCATCAATATGCCTCTTCTCGATCGGGCCGAACGCTCGCTGAAGCTCCTATTAAAGAGGGGGGGGGGGACACAACAGTACATGTAAGATAGACAAGCTAAACTCAGATGAAATTGTAAGAGCTCAACAAAAAATTAGTAAAATACAATAACCCGGTATATATCCTGCTCATAGTATGACTGACCTTTACAATCACTCCAACCTACATAAGATCATTCCTCATGATCACCAATGAAAACATCTTTTTCATCAAAAATGATTCGTCATGATTGCCAACAAGCACTACATAATAAACGAAAAGCAAAGAGAAGTTTTTTGGAATCAAACAACAACGGGGGATCAACCGTTGGGGATTACTTGAAACCTGAAAGTGACAGACAACCCGGAGTTCATGTGGACTTTCATCCGCTGTCAACACCGTTGGACAGCACTGCCAACTATTCATGGAACTTAGAAATGAGAAAGTTTATACATGTGGGAACTTTGAGTCCATGAACTCAGCCCATGGAAACATTAGTAGTTTAGTGACGTAGAAGGAACTCATTTATGAATGAACTCCAAAGTTCACTAAACACCTAATGGGGTACTTTGAAATTCCACAAACGCCTAACAGGGTGCTGCAAAGTTCCCCAAAGTTCCCTCTATTAACCCCTCATAGTGTTTTCTTATCTTGGAAACATTAGTAGACTAGTAGTTTGGTGACATAGGTAGAACTTATTTGTGAACGAAGACTCGGATAGCAAAAGCTTTCAACAGCCTACAACCTAGCATGTATGCCAACAAAACACCAAATGACATACAACAATTAAGGACAATAACTCACACGGAACAAGATAATGAACGTGCCAGAAGTAGGTTGTGGATCTTGATATAACATGTTGTAAAGGACATCAATACAAGGACTCAGCTCACTAATTTCCACAACTAGTAGCATAGAACAAAGATACCATTGGGGTGCATACACAAACACAATGCAACATCAATAAAAATGATAATAGATGGCACATACCTTAAATTTCACGCGTGAACCGTTCAAATCGATCACTATATTACTGATATCAGCAGTTTGCAGATCATCTATCACTGATGTACTGCATGATTCTGGACTTGATTCATCATCCAACCATCTTTCTAAAACCCCATATTCAAGGCCAGCGTCATCATCATCACTAGAAGCATCATTCAGGCCACCAGGATTAGGATGAGAACCTGATTGTCCAAAAGAATTACCAAGAACCTGAGTTGATAATGCCCGATCTTGTTGGACCACACAATCTGATAGAATGACATATGATTTTTCATCAAGTAAAGGTCCTGCAATATCAAATGGCACCCACCTGCAAAATCCAATCTTTAGAAGAAGAAAAAAGTCCCAAGATAACCTTAGGTCGGATACCACTCAGTTCAAGCAATAGTATCATTATAACTCAATAAAAAGAAATAGGGACAATTTACATAGAAAGCTTTTTAGTAGAATTGTAAGCTAACAACCATCCTGCTAACAAGATGCTCAGTTCAAGTGGTACCAGAAATATGATGCTATTATCTCCTAGTAATTAGTGACGATCATGGCATATCGGACGGGAATACAAAGCACTTGTCTTGGATTTAAAATTTTTGGATTTCCCCCCTTTAATTCCAGTTGGAAACATTGTTAATATGCAAATAACAATTTTTATGACATAACTGATTATGTTTACAGCCTTTATCCCGTGTCATCATTCCAACTAGTACGAACTCCCGAACAAGGCCCGGGAGTCACCAAAAAGGCAAACGTAGAGAGAGAGAGAGAGAGAGAGAGAGGGGTGAGCTCTAGGAAGCACCGATACGAATGCGGTATATGGATACGGCGTTATGTGGTTTTTTGAAAAACTATGATACACGATACGGCAGGGATACGTATGTAATTTATTATATATATAATCAAATATAATATTTTTTTGTGCTAGTATATAAAGTGAATAGTTTGAAAATTAAATATGACCATGTCCATCATTCATTACATGATTTACATCCAATACAACCAAAAAATACAAAGATAGTGTCACATTCATCAATTACAAAAAAGTAACGCTAACAACATTATACAATCGTCACATTCATCGTCCACAAAACGCTAGCAAAAAACATTTAACATTCATCATCCATTACAAAATACAAAGTTAGTGTCACATGAATCATCCAAAAAGCAAAACATATAAATGATATCATTAAGCAAATGGTTATGTATGGATGTTAGACCCATATCAAAAGTTTCGGTCAGGTACGGGTTGGGTTTTCGGATTTTGGACTACATAGCCATCCATACATATCCCGGTGTATCAATCCCATATTCCCAATGTATCGGTCCCGTATCCCCAGCGTATCGGTACCGTATCCCCGGAGTATCGAATCTTTTTTTTTATTTTTTTAAATATTTCTTCTAGTCATATCGAATACGCATCCCTTCGTATCGGGCCGTATATACTCCGATACGGGTACGGCACCTGCTTCGAAGTATCGGTGTATTACAGGGTGAGCTTTCTCTCTTTGTGCTTGCCACATGGCACCTAGAGAGGTGTGAAAGAGAAGGGATTTTCTCAAACAGTAGGGAATGCCACATGGAGGAGAGAGAAGCCGGTTGTTTGAGCCTTTGAGGCTACTACTCTAGTATATAGTAATAGATGTCAAGTTAATTGAAGTCAAGGTTCATCACTCAAGGTAGAAAAACTCACCTGTAACGAAGAGGGCAGAGAAGTTCGGATGGGCGATATGCTGCTTTGTACCTCATTTTGCTGCAGGAGTGAATATAATAACCAAGGTAGTAGTACTGAAGGCTAGGACAAAGTGCTTGTGTCTCATTAACCCAATCTATTTCCTGCAGAGCTGAATATTTCCCAAGTGATAAAAAGGCAAGGTCCGGGTCCCAAAATAAATACTTGCTTGACAAACATCTTGGGAGGATATCTACCACACCCACAGCAACAAGCTTCCCATCAATCACATATTGCTGGTGAAAGGAGCCGAATCCAGATGGCGCACTCTTGTTGCCACTGCATGGTGGAACAAATATTATTGGAGTGTCCACCAGAAATCTTCTGTATGAGCTTTCCGTGACTTTCTCTGGTTTATCATCATGAACTTTAATTTGGTATTTTCTGTAAAGGAAAAATTCTTCTGGATCAAAACTTGATCTTTTCATGCGTATCTCTAATTTTCGTTTCTTTTGAGGCAGAACTGTTCTGCTGTCTGCTGTTGAACTCCGTTTAAAATTACCTCCGTTGCCTTTCAAAACCTTTGTACATGCATCACTGCCGACAAGCATTGCGCTAGCCTGTTTTCTAGCAGAATAGAAATTAAGATGACCATTGCATGCTTTGATTAGCAGACCAGATGGTTCTTGATGCCGTTCCATGAAACATGCCAGCTTTTCTGCAACAATACTGCCTCCTCTTAGACCTGCCTCCGGTAATAAACATGCCTGGGAAACACTTTTTTCTGGTGATTGTGAGTGCCTAAACACTGCTGCAATCTGAAATGAGATGTTGCTAGTGTACAACAGATCTTCCGATATTTTTGTTAGCTTCTTTTTAGCTTGTGGAGTCACCCTTTTCACAGAAGCTTTTGGGAGTTGAACTGTAGAAGGAAATTCACCACTTCCAACGAATGCACTTACAGCGTCATCTATTTTGCTCGACAAATAATGAATGAACGTGTCTTCATTACACATCTTCTCACACATGCCAGCTGAGGATTCTTTTGCTGATAATGCTGAAATTGTTGCCAAAGATGTATCACCAGCCAGGCTAAATAGGCCCTTTGAAGACTTCTGTGGATCTTTTACTTGGTCAAGTTTCTTCATGTCAATTGTGCCATCTAAGAACCTGTGTTAATTTACATCATCAGTCCTCAAGCTAAATTTGTCAATATAATAGTGGTTAACTACAACACGAGCAGATCATTTTATCATGATAATGGCTTTGAGCAGTGTCTAAGAAGAACTGTCATATAGATTGGGGAGAGTACACAACAAATATACCTTTGCATCTTTTTACGTACACGAAGTTGCTCCTTGGAATGAACAAAATCACCTGCCTTCAAACGAATAGTATAAGAAGGGCAGCATGTCTTTTCCATCTCAGGTTTGTAAATGAACGAGCCGGATCTCCTCCAACCCCGGTCGAGAAGATCTGCCAGCATGCGCGCAAAAGACATGGAAACAGTGATTCTCCAAAAAGGGGAGGACGCATTCATGACTCATCCGAATAGAGATGCAGTCTTAGGGTAAACATAAGAATTCACAGTTTAGATATAGTTTGTTCCTTGCAAATGTTATTTTACATAAAATTGTTATCGATCTTTAGGATCTTGTGCACAAATTAGGTTATTGGTTTTTTCAGAACGGTAGTAAGGCTACAGTATTGCAGATCATTATTCATGCTTGTAGCATTTAGGCCATAAAATACTATATATCATAGCATACCTTGTCGAGTAATCACATACATGTGATACCTTTTCGTTCTCCTTTAAAAGAGCTGCATATTTCACAGTCTGAGGTTCTTTTTCAGTGGTTGTCAACCCTAACATAAACCTTCGACCTTTTTCATCCAGGACTGGGATGTCATCAGTTATTTCAGTGGCATTAAGGATATAAAGGAGTTGCATTGAAAGGCATATAGACAATTACAATGAGATGAAATTTGGTGTACTTTAAGGAAGAAAGGTACACTTCAAAAGGGTTCACCGATCTTTAATTCAAAAACTAGTTTTTTCATTTGACCTCCCACAAGGAAGAGGTCAAATGAAGTTGAAATTGAACTTTTTTGGTTACCCCAACATTATCCACTTGTCCAACTATTGCCAAGCAGTATTTGGATATCAAACGGACCTCCCCAAATGAAAATCTTAATGTGGCCGATTTAGCCTCTTTTGCAATCAGTTTCGCTACAGCACCTACAGCTCTAGCTAATTGTCCACCATTTCCAAGTGTGATTTCAATGTATGTATGGTCGTTCCGAAGGGCATATCGGTTGAAGTAGATTCTTCTTTTTTATCAATAAAACCATATTCCAAATTGTAAAGCTTCTTCTAAAGAATACGACTTTCTAAATGTATACGGTGATATCCATAGTTACCAAGTCGGAAGTCAGGAAAAAATCGGCTAGGGGACAAGTTGGAAAGATCGGGAAAGAGTCGGGAAACAAAGGGTAGAATTTTTGAACATATTTATTAATAGATGTTACAATCAAGGTTTGAGAACTCGGTTTTGGTTTCTGTTTCGATCGGAACCCCGAGGATCGGTTTCGGCAGTTTCGGTTTCGGTTTTTTTTTATAAAAAAAATAGAAAACTTAATTAAAGAAATAATTATCCTTATTTTATTAATATTCTATGATTTGTTTCTATTTTTTTATAATTTTTTGTAATTTTCTATATTTGTTTTCTAATTTTTAGTAATTGTTTTCTTTTTTGCTAATATTTTCTATATTTTTTTTATTTTTTGAATTTATATAATATTATAAACAACTATATAACATGGCACGGCGATCTACATGCTGACTAGACAAAAATGAACGGATAGATTTGATCATCATCTCTTGATCTAACCATACGGTGGGACTCATCCCTTCACTTATTCACAAGGGAAGTTCTTCAATTAATACAGAATTAATTGGCTCACAAAGAAGGCAACCCAATCACATGAAATCCCTCACGAAAATAACTCTCACATCTCAATTAATATAAGAATCTTTAGAATAAAGTACACTTTGCCCCCTGAAGTTTAGCTTAAAAACACTAAACCCTCTTATAGCTATAAAACAACATTTTGCCCCCTCCAATTCAGTTTCGATCAGATAAAAATCACCAAACAAGTATGTAGTTGACAAAATGGTGTATTGTGCTAACATTTCAAACTTTAGGGAACGATTTGGAACAAAATAAACTACATGGGAGTTAAGTGATTTTGAGCAAAACAACAGAGGGGTAATATGTAAATTATCCTAATCTTTGGGAAATTTAATTCACACCCCAAAAATCTGTAACTAGCCCCGTTTCCCTATCGACCCTTTAATACCAACATTGTCCTTTTCTTTTGTACCCCAAACCTCAAAGCCCTAACTTAGCATATTTTGTACCCCCAACCCAACCCAACCCAACCCAAGGTCTGTTTGAACTTCCTTAGCCCTAGCCTAATCCGTCGGGTTGGCCAGGTTGATCAGGTTGTGCGGGATGGATTGATCGGCCTCAATATGGTAGAGGAGAAATAATTCGGATTGGGCTCGGGTTGAGTTCAGGTTAGCCCGCCCAAATTTGGGTTGGGTTCGGGTTGGGCTCGGGCTGGGTTCCGGTTGGCCCGCCCAAGTTGCAGCCCTACGTCTGCCTTCAAGTAGGGGTGGCAATGGGTCGGGTCGGGTTGAGACATAGGTATAAGGGCAAAACACCCAACCCGAACCCGACCCGTTTAATAAACGGGTCAAAAACTTAAACCCAAACCCGACCCGACCCGTTTAACCCGTTTACTAAACGGGTCGGGTTGGCTACCAAAACGGCCCGGTGACTTGGTTACCTCACTCACAGCCAACATACCCACCATTTAGGCCCGGCCCATTATGAAAAAAAATAAATAAAAAAAGGTATCATTTAGAATTTTCGCCTTAGGCCTCAGTTTGTATCAAGACGGCCCTGCTCTCTCTCTCTCTCTCTCTCTCTCTCTCTCTCTCTCTCTCTCCCCGGGGTAGCGGAGTTGGGGGTTGGTTGGTCGCACCGAAGGCTCCCGCTTTGTGCCAATCGGCACGAGTTTGCCGAAGACGGTCAGGTGTATTGTCGTCACATACGACGGTGGGGGTGGTGATGCCCGTGGGGTGTGTTGCTGCCGAAGGCGGCCCGCTGCAGTGCCGACAGGCACGGGCATGCACTAGTATTATAATATCTTATAAAATTTATAAGTTATAAGTTATATAACTTATAAGTTATGTAACTTATAAGTTATAAGTTATATAACTTATAAGTTATATAATATAGGATAAATTACACTTTCCCCCCTGATGTTTAGCTAAAAACACTTAACCCCCCTATAGTTTATTTTGTTCCAAATCACTCCCTAAAGTTTGAAGTGTTAGCACAATACCCCTTTTGTCTAGCACTTAATATCCTCATTTGGTAATTATTATCCGATCAAAACTGAATCGAAGGGGGCAAAATGTAGTTTTTAACTATAGGGGGGGTTAAGTGTTTTTAAGCTAAACTTCAGGGGGTAAAGTATAATTTACCCTATAATATATAACTTATAAGTTATATAATATAGTGTTATTTTGACTTTGCCCCCCAAATTTTGCCTTGAATTAGACTTTACCCCCCATCTTTTCATTAATTAGACTTTACCCCCCAAAACTAACCGTTTTGGGGGGTGAGCTGATGGAACAGTTAGTTTTGGGGGGTAAAGTCTAATTAATGAAATATGGGGGGTAAATTCTAATTCAAGGCAAATTTTGGGGGGCAAAATCAAAATAATCCTATAATATATATAAGTTATAAGTTATAACTTATAACAGAGGGCTGGGGCTGGGGCTGGGGCTGGGGCTGGGGCTCGGGCTCCTGTTAGGGTTTGAGGAGGAGGGAGGGGCTCCGGTTAGGGTTTGAGGAGGGAGGGAGAGAAGGAGGGAGGGGGTACTTGGTTACCGGCGACGGCAACGGTGACGGCGACGGCGACGGCGACGGCAACGGAGACAGCGACGGCGATGGCAACCACGACAGCGACGGCGATCGGCATCGAAATTTTTTTTTTCTCTTCTCATCCACCTGTTTTTTGTTTTTTGGTCTATGGTTTCGTCCGAAACCCTCTAGTTTCGCCCGATCCCCTCCGATCTGTGGCCGATCCATCCAAGCATGCCAAAACATGGGTGATTCGGGACCGAACCCAACCGAAACCGATCCAGCCGATCCGGATTGGTTTCGGGCGAAACATTATACCATGGTTATAATAGGTCTTTTGAGCAATACATGACGGGATTAAAACACATTTAATCGGGATTAAAACATGAAAATCGGGATTAAAACGTGAAAATTATGACTTTTTTCATAAAATCGCGATTTTTAAACAAAATCGGGAAGAGTCGTGTAGAGAACGTTTATTGAATAAGTTGTGTTTTAATCGAGACTTATTAAAAAAATCGGAGTTTTTGGTATGGATCTTATATAACTCGTATGATAAAGTACCACATGAGTGGATATATAGGAATCCAAATCTACCGAATCACTCATTTTATGATCTTCTACATCCTAGGTCTCCCTGTTCCGTCATCTAGTAGTTGTGAAAACTTGTACAAAGAATATTTACACCATCAAAAGTAGTAGAGGCTAGATTTGACAATATTCATTATGGGCCTACACGAAGGGTCGATACCAATCCTATATATCTTTGGACTTTTCATAGATGAATTGCTACCCTAAAATTATTTGCAAATGATACAATGAAGAGGTTAGAGTTGAACGTTGAAATGGACAGAAGGAAAACTATGGAGGATAAGGATCTTCAAACAATTTAAAAGAACAAAGTATACCAAATGCAACTTCAATAGAGACACAAATGAAACATAAGCCAATCAAAATTTAAGTCCAAGAGATATTATAGTGTTATCATTGTTGTTTCTATGGATCTTTCTAAAAAAATTTATCATGGATCTAAGTCTTATTTTAGGATTGTCAAAAACAATATGTCATGCCAAGGAGAATTTGAAATCTAAAACGTCACACTACTTTCCCTTGCCAAATTCTTGCAACATGACCATACGGTTTGATGGACAACTACATAATGCTCAAATAGTAAATCATAGTCCTTCTATGAATGCAAGATTAAGAACACCCCATGATCGTCAAAAATAGGATAGCAACTGGAATTTGTGTTGAAATTTTTTATATGCAATAATCTATAAAGTTAATGTTTCAAAGTAATACTAGCTAGATGAGAGAGGAGGTGGAGGATGGGGTGCATGGCCTAGGTAGAAATTCATGGAACATTAGATAGTGATAAAACCAACATTGGTGATGAAAAGTTAAAATATGACATGTGACTATGTACTAATATGGAGTTTCGCTCCTCTTTATTGCCTAAAAGCAAGGGAGAACTTCAATAACATAGCCGGACGACTGACATTGCTTCCTCACCTCAAACTACGACCATGATCACTCCATGTTGCCAAACCCATTTAGAAAACCCAAACCCGCTATGTCAAGTGTGTTATCCACCCTACAACGATCGATTGATGCGTTGAAAGAAACTCAATTAACGTGCATCGTATCCTGTCAAAGTAAGAAACCACCAAAAATTGTTTTCCCTTTCAAATAAGAACCCCTCCATTCTCTCTCTCTCTCTCTCTCTCTCTCTCTCTCTCTCTCTCTCTCTCTATATATATATATATATATATATATATATATATATATAGAGAGAGAGAGAGAGAAAGAGAGAGGATACGAGATATAAGCTGCCACCCTATTTTCGTCAAAATTGACTTGCGGCTTATTTCCCACCTAGAGGTTATTTTTTCTGAATTTTCTTTTGTGGATCATCTATCTACGGTTAGATGATCATCCTTTCAAAATATCATCAAATTTGAAAACCTCTAGGGGGGTCAAATAAGCATTTCCTATTAACGGGTGAAATAAACGATTTTAAACCATCTAAATATTTGACCCCCTAAAGGTTTTCAAATTTGATGATTTTTTGCGAGAATGATCATCTAACCATAGATAGATGATCTAAAAAAAAGCCTCGAGGTCGGAAAGGAGCAGCTAGCCAATTTCGATGAAAATAGGCTGGTGGATTATTTCTTGTTATATATATATATATATATATATATATATATATATATATATATATATATATATATATATGGGGCCCGAGAAGGTAACCTCAAATGGAGAAGCTGCCATATGTCCTGAGAAAGTCAACAATTGCGACTGGAGGCATTTATATATACAATTATATGGGGATATATATAAATATATATATCCAGCCGCAATGTTGACTTTCTTAGGAGACGTGGCATCTTCTCCATTCGAGTTCACCATTTGAATCGTGAACTTGATTTCACCAAACCCTTTCCCTATATATATATATATATATATATATATATATACATATATATATATATATATATATATATATATAGAGAGAGAGAGAGAGAGAGGATACGGGGTATAGGCTGGCGGCCTATTTTGACAAAATGGGCAGCCATCCATTTGATACCCCTAGAAGTCTTAGAATGTGCTGATTTTTTGTGAGCATAAGCACCTTACCTTAGATAGCACACCTACAAAAAATCAGCACATTCTAAAACTTTTAGGAGCATCAAATGTTATATTTCAGATTAACGGTTACAACGGACATTTAATAAAACTTCTAACATTTGATGCCCCTAAGAGTTTTAGAATGTGCTGATTTTTTGTGGGTGTTCTATCTAAGATAAGGTGCTTATGCTCACAAAAATTCGGCACATTCTAAACCTCATAAGGGCTTCAAATGGTTGGCTGCCCATTTCGTCGAGGCTGGCAGCGTATTTCCTATTTCCTCTCTCTCTCTCTCTCTCTCTCTCTCTCTCTCTATATATATATATATATATATATATATATATATATATATATATATATATATATAGGGATGATTGGTTGAGCTATGAGCTGCCAGAGGAGAAAATGAGTTGCGCTCATTTTGATCCCCCTAGAAGTTTTAGAATTTGATAAAATTTGGTGAGGATCAATTTTGTCAAGACGCGTGCCTCGAGGCGAGACATAGGTATGCACCTCAGGCACGTTCTGACGAGGCGCATACAGCAAGGCGCGCGCCTTTGGGGCAAAGCGCAGAGCGATCGAGGCGCGCGCCTTGATGCATTTTCGGTTTTGGTCTTCAAGTTTTGTTTTTTTTTTTGTGATTTTGGTTTATTTCGGGTTTTTTCCGGTTTTTTTTTTAGTTTTTTGGTTTTTTTTTTCTTTTGGTTTTGGTTTTTTTATTTCGATTCTTTTCGGTTTGAATAAAAGAGCCCAACTCTCCTTAGAGTCTAACTCTTTCATTTTGTTAATCAACATTGTTTATGAGTTCTCATTTAGCAGTTATCACTTATGAGTATTGTATGCATTAAACTTATGAATATGATGTTGACATGTTGCATAATAACTTGTGAATTGTTATTCTCACTCAAATTGTTAATTTGATGGTCACTAGTTATGAGTTATAAGAATTGTATTCCTTTATTGTGTTTATTTAATTGAATAGTGGTTATATTTCTCTTTTTTTCATGAAATATACAATTTTTTTAATTTTATATTTTTTTACAATTATTGTTAATTTTTTTAAAAAAATACATATTTTTGCACCTTACGCACTTAAGGCGTGCATTGTATTTGCGCTCTGCGCCTCAGGCTCCAGCGGCACCTTGTCACCTTAACAACACTGGTGAGAGTGTTGACTAGGATAAGATGATCATCCTCACTAATTTTCATCAAATTCCAAAACTTGTAAGGTCATCAAATGGTAGAAGCAAAATTAACGGTGACTGCGGACGGTAGATAAAGCTTCTACCATTTGATGACCCGAGAAGTTTTGGAATTTGATAAAAATTGGTGAGGATGATCATCTTACCCTAGAAAACACCCTCACCAAATTCATCAAATTCCAGAACTTCTAGGGGGATCAAAATGAGCGCAGTTCATTTTCTCCACCCGCAGCTCCTAGCCCACTGTAGCATTCCTCTCTCTCTCTCTCTCTCTCTCTCTCTCTCTCTCTCTCTATATATATATATATATATATATATATATAGAGAGAGAGAGAGAGAGAGAATACGGAGTATGAGCTGACAGCCCAATTCTTAATTTGGGCTGTCAGCTAACAGCCTTCCGATCTCCCATCACAACCATTGATTTAAAAACAAAAAAAAAACATTGAACCCTCTCTCTCTCTCCCTCTCCTCTCTCTCACGAGCGGCAGGCCCGTCCCCGACCACCTCCACCTCCCGCTCCAGCTACCCCCTCTGGCACTGGCACCGGTTCCCCCCTCCGGCACCGGCTCCCTATCCGGTGGCGTCACCCCCTCCGATCTCCGGCAGCACCCTCCGGCGCGGATCCACCTTCCCCTCCCCCTCAGACCACCTTCCCCTCCCCCTCCGGCCCCCTCCGATCTCCGGCAGCACCCTCCGGCGCGGATCCACCTTCCCCTCCCCCTCCGACCACCTTCCCCTCCCCCTCCGGCACGGATCCAGCACCGGAGGGGGAGGGGAAGGTGGATCCGCGCCGGAGGGTGCTGCCGGAGATCGGAGGGGGTAACGCCGGAGGGGGAGGGAAGGAAGCCACGGGGGAGCCGGTGCCGGAGGGGGGAACCGGATTTGGTACCGGAGGGGGAGCCGATGCCGGAGGGGGCAGCTAGAGCGGGAGGTGGAGGTGGTTGGGGACGGGCCTGCCGCTCGCGAGAGAGAGGGAGAGGGAGAGACAGAGAGGGTTCGGTGCTTTTTTTGTTTTTAAATTAATGGTTCTGATGGGAGATCGGACGGCTGTTAGCTGACAGCCCAAATTAAGAATTGGGCTGTCAGCTCATACCCCGTACTCTCTCTCTCTCTCTCTCTCTCTCTCTCTCTCTCTCTATATATATATATATATATATATATATATATATATATATATATATATATATATATATATATATATATATATATATATAGAGGCTTGTTAGGTTGCGCTGTGCGCTGCCCGCGCTGGAAAATGCGCTGCCAATTCCCAGCCGTCCGATTGCGCGGATCGAGTGCGAAACACTGCGGAATCCCCGGCCCCGTCTGATCCTCCGCTGATCGCACTGCACTGCACCGCACTGCACCGCACCGCACCGCACTGCACTGCACCGCTCCCGCACCGCCACCGTCCGATCGTGCCCACCCGTCCAATCGAGCGGCCTCTACAGCTTTCGCTGTTACTGTAGCGGCTACAGTAACAGCGAAAACTGTTTCGGGCCACTCGATTCCCATCAACCTTTTCGATCGAACGGCCCGAAACAGTTTTCGCTGTTACTGTAGCCGCTACAGTAACAGCGAAAGCTGTAGAGGCCGCTCGATTGGACGGGCGGGCACGATCGGACGGTCTACTGTGCGCGGGTTGCGGTGCGGTGCAAGCTGCTGTGCGAGGTGCGGTGCAGTGCAGTGCGGTGCGGTGCAGTGCAGTGCGATCAGCGGAGGATCAGACGGGGCCGGGGATTTCGCAGTGTTTCGCACCCGATCCGCGCGATCGGACGGCTGGGAATTGGCAGCGCATTTTCCAGCGCGGGCAGCGCACAGCGCAACCTAACAAGCCTCTATATATATATATATATATATATATATATATATATATATATATATATATATATATATATATATAGAGAGAGAGAGAGAGAGAGGGGTGTTACGTTGCGCAGTGGACTGCCGGTAGAGAAAGTGAGCTGCGCACAGCCCGGCCGTCCGATAGCGAGGATCGCCTGCGAACCCGGCAGATAATGTGAGGAACGAACCCTCAACCGTCCGATCCCCCATCCCGATTATCAACCGGCCCAATTCAACCGCTGCAGATGGTGTATTTGGTTCGTTCGATTCCCATCCGTTGGATCGATGGGAATCGAATGGACCAAAAAAATTTCGCTGTTACTGTAGCGGCTACAGTAACAGCGAAATTCATTTTGGACCGTTCGATTCCCATCTATCCAACAGATGAAAATCGAATTGACACACAATTGAGCTGGCCCGATTCCCATCCGTTGGATCAATGGGAATCGAAAGGCCCAAAATGAATTTCGTTGTTACTGTAGCCGCTACAGTAACAACAAAATTTTTTTGGTCCGTTCGATTCCCATCGATCCAACGGATGGGAATCGAACGAACCAAATACACCATCCGCAGCGGTTGAATCGGGCCGGCTGATAATCGGGATGGGGGATCGGACGGCCGAGGGTACCTCACATTCTCTGCTGGGTTCGCAGGCGATCCGCGCGTCGGACGGCCGGGCTGCGCGCAGCTCACTTTCTCTGCCGGCAGTGCACAGCGCAACGTAACACCTATATATATATATATATATATATATATATATATATATATATATATATATATATATATATATATATATATATATATATATATGGGGAGGGATACTCTTACTTATGGAATCTTACTTATACAATTACACACCGCCATTTACCAACCCTAGAGGTTTTAAAATTTGATGAAACTTGGTGGGGATGCTATCTATGGCAAGTTGATCATCCTCACCAAAAATTATCAAATTTTATAATTTCTACGGGTATCAAATATGCTATTCAATTAACGGTTAAAATCAACGATCGATAAAACTTCTAACATTTGATGCCCCTAGAGGTAATAGAATTTGATGATTTTTGGTGAGGATGATCAACTTGTGATAGATAGCATCCCCACCAAGTTTCATTAAATTCTGAAACCCTATACCCACCAGGTCTATTAAATTCTGAAACCTCTAGGGTAGGTAAAAGGCAGTGTATAATTGCATAAGTAACCACTACATAAGTAAGAGTATCCCTGCCTATATATATATATATATATATATATATATATATATATATATATATATATATGGGTCGGGATCCGTGGACATGTAATTTTGACATGTCATCAAGTTAACCTACATAGAGATTTCAGAATTCACTAATTTTTTGTGAGGATGCTCACCTTCCCATAGATGGAATATCCACAAAAGTTGTGATTTAGTTTTGGCTTTAACCTATCTGATCCTTTGAGGTTATAACCTCAGAGGATCAGATAGGTTGAAGCCAACTGAATCACGATCGTTCTTTTGCATGCCATTTGGGCCTGAGTGTGATTCACTTATCAGGCTAGTTGTAACGAACGGTTACGATTCAATTTTGGCTGTAACGGTTAACTTATCTGACCCTCTGAGGCTTTAGATAGGTTGAAGCCAAAACTGAAACACAACCGTTCTTTTCCATGCTATTTAGGGTTGTGTGCGATTCATCGATCGGGCTGGGTGTAACTAACAATTGCAACTTAGTATGCATTAAATTTTCATTTTAGTTGTTTTCTATGAGGTTTTTTCAGTTATTAAAATATATGAATTATAAACATACATAAAATCTAAATAAAAAAATATTAATTTATTTTGTATGTCCCCGTCGTACCCAAGTCCATTTTTAGAATTTACAGTGTTGACGTACCCGTGTCCCTATACCAGTGTCGGTGCTTCTTAGGTTATAAAAGCCATGGCGCCCCACCCCCACTTCGATATCCTCTTGATGCTAGAAGAGGGTCTAACCGTTCTCAATCTCCAGCCTCCTCATCCTCCTTTTGTTGTGTGAATGTGATCCCAACACATCCCTACTTGACGGTAGTTGCCTTCATCAGCACCTCCTTGTCGGGCTAGAAATCAATCAAGCACCTCCTTGTCGGGCTAGAAATCAATCAAGCACCTCCTCCAAGCTTTCTTATGAGGAATAAGTAGTAGGAAATAATTCAAAGGAGTCCTAATCTAGTAGCATATTGGGTTGGGTTAGTGGGTACAAATCTGCAATAAGTAATAATACTTATCGGCGAAGGAATACTAGTTAAATTTAGCTAGATTTCTTGTATTATAAATAGAGCCTATGGCCATCGTATTTCCTCAAACAAAAATTATGAGTTTCTCTCTTATTTTACATTCTCTTACAGCGATTGCCTTGGTGAGATGGCTTAATTCCATGGAGCAATGCCTTGGAATATTAAGGCGCAATGCCTTGAAGCGTCTCTTCTAGAATTGGTTTTACTTGATGTTCTATTTCAATTGCTGCATTTATACTTTCGATACTACCAAACAATCTATACTATCAATTATGTACATGTCTTAATTCTTGTTCATGGAACTGCTCATCCTTCAGCCTAGATCCACCAATTAACTCGCACCATCCTTCCCAAATCCCGAATTTATGTTATAGACTTTCAATTCCGGCAAGCACATACTTTTTAACTTCCTTCATGAATCCATATTCAAAAAAAAAAACCTTTGGATCCTCACTCCATGATAATAGGCTTCACCCGTTTAGCTTCTATTTCACATTTGACCACTTTCTTAGTAAAATTAGTTTCAAATCCTACTTTCCCAATTCTGAAATTGTCCCAAATGACACTCAAGTCCCATAATCCATCAAAGCCCTTTCTTTTCATGCACCAGTTCGGAATGTGCAGTATAGGGATAATCATTGAGATGAGATCCTTGGTATACTCCTAACTCAATGAGATCCTTGGTATGCTCCTAACAAGTTAAACGATCTAGATGATTGGCTTACTACTTTGGAAATCTAAAGAGGCCAGAATTATCGTAATACGTATGCTTGTTAAAAAAAGCATATGGGTCACTTATAGTTGCTCCTATATTGATGAACCAAAATGTTTTTGGTACTAGAATTGTTTTAGGTGAGGTCGCAAATTTGATCACTGGACATAAGATTACAAAGAATTTTGTGGTGAAACAAGTGGCTCAAAAAAATGAATTTCCATATTGAATTACATATGAAAGTTATGAAACCATATAAAATAGATTAAAAGATGCGATTGTCCTTGTCACAAACAATGATTGATCAGTTTTAAACCTGGCATATGATGATTCCTTTGGTCTGGCATCATATCGATGGAAAATATCCATACAGTAGTGGTTGCATGATCGAGAGGTGGATTATAGTAAGAAAACAATTTTGTGTTCAAGGGCCAAAAGTTACATGTGATGCATATGAAGTTTGAAGAGGATCAAAGAAGAAAGTTGAACCAATCCAAGATTCGTATGCCCCTTCTTCTGTGTGGGGGCAAGACCGAAAGCAAAACAGAAGGTATCATAGAAGAGTCATCTTTACAAATTAGTTCTTCAAAAATTGAGTCATTTGAATCCCAGCATAGAAGCAGATAAACCACATGACATGCAAATCAAGCCAACAGATGATCCAACCATTGAGCAAGAAGATATTATAAACGAGTCATTGTATATAAACCACTTCTTCCATATCTAAAGTATGTCCCGCATACATGTTTATGCGAGTAAAAACCTTTGGGTAGGAGCTATGAAGCACGGGTACTCTGAACAGATACCGTACCAGTACCGGGTACTTACCGGGTACGGGTACGGCATAATCCGTACCTGGTACGGCAAATAGCCTTCGGTACGGCTCCGGTACGGCAGACAGTCTTCGGTACGGCTCCGGTACGGCTTCGGTACGGCTCCGGTACGGCAGACAGTCTTTGGAGGGTGCCGATTTACTTGAAATTGCAAATCTATCACCTGATTAGCCCGACTTGGAGGTCGTGCTATTCGGAGATGATGATGAGAATAAACTTTGCTATGCATTTTGTTTTGTATTGCTACTTTGCTTGGTTTGGTTCTAATGTAATGGATCGTATCGTCATATAGCTCATGCTTAAAAATTACTATACATGAGATTACAATGTATTGCTTGCATGAATGCATTACCATATCATCGTATGGCTCGCATCGAATAATCTTGTTTTTATGGTTTTGGAACTTTGAAGCTAGAGCTTTAATGATGAAGAAATTATGGTTACATTTGGATCTGATTCATATCAATAACGATATTATACTAAAAGTACATACATATATATATATATATATATATATATATATATACCTCGCCGTATCCGTACCCTAGTTTTTTAAGATTTTGCCGTATCAGCGTACCCGTATCGTACCCGTACCAGTACCCGTGCTTCATAGGGTAGGAGTTAGTTAATTTCCTAGCAAGGTTCAAGTGCCGTTTGGCTCAAATTCGAGTACCATAACCTAAGTTTGTTTCCGGCACACAAAGGACAACAAGCAAAATAAGGTGGGTTTCACACACCACGTGCAATCAAATTGACTATGACTTAGCCTGCATTTTTTCATTGCTAGGCTCTCTAGTCTCACACGGATCACGGATGTAACCGGGTTTGCTGTCATCCCCAACGTGATTCAAATGAGAAACAAGACTAGTCAGATGTGAGAGGATTACAGAGGCATGTGAATTACTCATAAAAAAAGATAAGCCTATAGAATGATGGACTGATGGTGTTGCAGCTGGTGGGGAAAGCATCTGGTAGCCTTAGAGACTATAAAATAGTATGACATGTCAAGTGGTACAAATGAGACTTAAGTAATTGTCTGGGTGCTGATGATTGTTGTGTATATGGAATATCAAGGAGAGCATCCCAGCTTCCCTTATTCCCGTAATGCGTGGATTTGTTTATCAAACCATAAAACTGAGTTTCATTTAATTATTAGTGAAGAACTTCAAACTTACATAAATATATAAACATACATAAATTAACGTATGACTAGTTGTAACTTGAAGCTGTAAGCCTGTAACCATGTTCCACATATGCTATATTACCATGACTCGGTAGTTGGTAGCTAGGTAGATTTGTTTCGAGTCGTCGTTCTTTAAATTTCTAGGACATATACGTATTAGTAGTTATTTCATCGTTCATATATATCAAGATATGGATCTGTAATGACCAATCAATTTCTGATTTTTTATATTTTTTACTACAGTTGAACCCGAACCGAGTCATTTTTATCCGATCCTAAGTCGAATCCGAACCCAAATTCTCAAACTTTGATGAGAAGATGAAGAGTTTAACACAAAAAAACAAAGTATTAGTGGAAGGTGAAGAGCCCAGTTCAAATTTCTACTAATTGGTCCCTCCATTAGAGATGATGACTAATCGATCTCCATTCTAGATGTTAAGACTTCTTGTTGTTTTGATCCACATTCGCAAGAAAGGGCTTATTCTTCCATATATGACAAGTCCTGTTTCACACCTATTAAGCAATAAATTTGGGATTCAAGACAAATTTTAAATCCAGTTGTCTTTCAAAGTAACATTGTTTCCAATTGTGCAATTGAAATACTCAGACCGAATATATAAAGATAAATACCTTGATAGTCTTCAGCAGTAATGCTGTGAGCCCATAAACCTGCACAAGCATCAAATATAAGAAAACAATATAAATATTCATCTTCTAGTCAAACCATGTTATGCAATTGCTTACCTTGATGAGAAAGAGCCTAGCCTCCAAGTGGGGCTGGCTAAACCATAAGAGCATTAAGGCGGTCACCTAAGGCCCCATGTTAAAAGAAGGTCCTCAAGGCCCAAATCCATTTAGTAGTTTAAGTCCCCATACGAAAAGAAAGCCCCAACCCACTTAAATAGCCTAAGACCCAATATAAAATAAAAGTCTAAAAAACCATATAAATTTAAAAAAAAAATCTTTCTACTATATTAAAATTTAATTAATATTGTTTACATTAATAAATTAAATAAATTTATTTATTTAGACTTTTCACCTTAGGACTCGACTTGTCTTGAGCAAGCCATGCCTCCAAGTAAACTACAATTCTACCAGAAATGTCAAAATAGAAAATAGAGATAAACATGACGTCCAAAATGCTTATAATGTTTACTAGTATACATGTTGTCTGAACAATTGTTGATTAACAACGAAAACACAAGAAATATTTGAGAATAAAATAGCATAAAAAATAGAAGCTCTATGCCAAGATATAAATAGATGGATTTGAATACCAACAGAGACAAATCCAACCGCTCCACTGACAACACGATTCAACTATCGCAAAGAAACAGACAGGACATGTTTGGATCATTTATGCCATTTGGCCCTACATGACAATGTAGCATCCTCCACGTATGTTGGTGTTGGCATTTTTTCTACTATCTCCATACATGAAGCCACCAACGTCCTTTGAGTCCCGCCAGATTGTTGCTACTTGATCTACCACCATTGCCACTGATACTAACCCTGACGCACTCCTCTCCTATTTTGTCTATTAGTTCAACAAGGAGAGTAAATGTATATTTGGTTGTGTGTTAATGGGTGGAAGCATCTATGAATGTAACAAGCATTGTCCCAGTTAGACGTTAACAAGGGAAGTTCAGGTGCTTGTTCCTAGTTAGCAGTCCATCCATCACCCATCAGAGTGCATCCATATATTTTTCACGCCTCTTTATATTCGACGAGAAAAGCATATATTCTTCTCTCTTTTGCATTATCTCTTGTATACGGAATAGTTGGTGTGGTGGGAGTAAAGTAGAGCTTCCAACCCATACCCATAGCAATATTAAATACATTTAAGCACGAGCAAAAGAAATTTCAAATACAAATGGAGTAAATGGAAAAAAACTATATATTACTCTCGTCTAGAATCATAGCAAGTTGGCACCTAAATCCTTTATTGAGTCAACTAAGTTCTAGCTATAATTATCACTAGAGCTTTATGGGCTTGGACTTCAACG
Source organism: Chamaelirium japonicum (assembly GCA_947650365.1). NCBI lineage: Eukaryota > Viridiplantae > Streptophyta > Magnoliopsida > Liliales > Melanthiaceae > Chamaelirium > Chamaelirium japonicum. The sequence continues at coordinate 2,133,334 of OX393560.1, forward strand.
TAAAAAAATTACATATGAGATTTCAACCCAAAACAAGCTAGAACTAAAATTGTCTTTTCGTGTAACCTCTCTAACCTTCGCATTCGAATGATCCATGATACAAGTACAGACATCACAAGAATCCGACAGAGAAGCTCAGCCTAATTTACACTTTTTGGGAAAACGGGAACATCACCAGAAAAAGGAGCATATAAGATTTGAACACGAAACAAGCTACGAATGGAGGTGTGATCACCGGAAAATCATGTTATTAAATGATTACTGGAAGAGATTCGAGGCAGGAATTGTCGAAGAGGGAAGTGGATCTGACGGATCATCAAAAGGATCATCCATTAGATCAAGAAGTAAATAGATCAACTACCCTATCTTATCAGAGATTAGGGGGGGGGGGGGGGGGGGGGGGGGGGGGGGGGGAGAGAGAGAGAGAGAGAGAGAGAGAGAGAGAGAGAGAGAGAGAGAGGATTGGTATCGGAATGAAACCGTGAGAGATGCTGGTGTAACCGGTGGATCTGCAGTAGCCGCAGGAGCTCCTCCGCCTGCCGTGATCGATGACCACCGTATCTCCTCTGCGGCTGCGTCCACCGCTGCTGCTACTCTCCCCGTCCCCCATCTTCTTCGTCTGATTCCTCCTTTGCCTCCACTCCAACGGCAAGAGGAGGTGGTACAGACGAGCGCAGATGATGGAAAGGAAATCCGGGGGTGGGGTCAATCGGTATAGGTCGGAAAGACCCGCCAGGCCAACAGCTCGTATCCAGCTTGATATTTGGCTACGGAATGACTCGGGATAGGATCCAGGCGTCCATCTATTTGCACCCATGGCACCCAAGAAAACTTTAAAAAAAAAAATATTTCCCTGTTGTCCTAATCGTCTACCTCGAGTCTATGTCATTGATGTCTCCCCCATCGCCCTCCATCTTGGCTATCGCCCTAGCCTCTTACGCCATCATCTTTTCCAACGACATCCTTTGTGGCCCTCCTTTCTCCTTTCTTCCTCCTCCTTCCTCTTCCTTTATTCCTCTTCCTCCATCTTCCTCGTGTCGGAACCTTAATGTTGCTGGCCCTCCTCCTGTTGGAATTGATAAGGTCTACAGCTCGTATAAACTGTAGTTTAGTTGTGTATGGTTGATAGCTTAGGTTTGCATCTTGGTACGTACCTTAGTACGTGTTCTGATTACAGAACAGAGAGTCATGGCGACATGGTAATCTATTTAAGTGGGGGACTCAATAGACTGGTCTCATGTAACCTAAATACGTTCACAGCTCCAATTAGGGTTGGTCGTCCTATCAGGATAAGTTGTTGGGATGACAAAGTGTGGGTGTCTCCACCACGGTCATTACCAGGCATTTTGTTTGTGGCCGAACGGAACCAACACAATGCACAGATCGGTAAGCAGACACCGGTGCACTAAGTCGTGTTTCTGCTTAGAGTAAAACGGTCCTAAACCTTAAGGAACCATGTTTGGTGGACTAACTAGTTGTGTGGTGCTTTGGCGTACCAATGTGTGAGGGTCCAGTTACATGACCCAAAACCATGGTGTACTGGGTTACCCGGCTGGCGTCGCATCAACATGCCACTCCTGCAGGCTATATATCCACACCCCTAACGGGAGGTGCATTCCTTGGTCTGACCTACATTCTATTAAACCCAGGCCTGGTAGTCATCAATTGGACTGTTGACCGGATCCGGTTACTCGGCAGAGTAATCGAAGATACAACGTATGTGGTCAACCTAGAAGGAACCAAGTCATATAAGCACTCGAGTCTGATGTTATTTTTCACCGCTCGAGTTTCATCATGGCACCAAGTGGAGGGGCAGCAGATTTGCCATACTAAGTGGAGAGCAGGGGTATGCGAGAGAACATAGTAAGTCTAGGGGGATTGGAGTGCAGCCTACGTCATACTCTGGCTGGCTACATAGGTTAACTAGGACTCAGAGGATTGATGGTACACTCGGATAGTGTGTCGATCGAGTCCAAGTTGGAAGCCATGAACCCTGGTCCCTGTAGATTCCACCTTTTCTACATAATGTATGGTTCTTAAACCATCTCCTCGAAATATAGGACACAATTAGAGGAAGCGAGAAGTCCAAACCTGCGCTATGTGAATGCTTTGCACTAGTGCATGGTAGATGTGTAACTAAGGGAAAACCCTAGGTTAGTACAGAGACCCATGTAGCGATTCATTGCCATAAGTGGACTCCGCCATATGGGTGCGATACACCAAGACATGTTGCGAGTTGACTAGTTGACTTTACAAGGGGCACCCTACGGGCACCTCAGAGAATAGTGAAATCACTAGTGCACTTCACTTATTTGTGTCTTGCAAAATCTCGTACATAAGGGACGATCAACTAGTGATATAAAGGTGTTTTTGTCATATCATGCGCCACTATGCACTAGGGGGGTCGGCCCTAGGTGTTAGGAGACTAGTCAAAGCCGACCCCCTTGGTTTTAGAAGGTTGTTGCCTCCAATGAAGGCCTGATCATAAGGGACATAAAGTGGGCTGGTTTTGACCGTTTTCAAAACCAAGGAAAATATAGAGATAAAGAAGAAATAAAGGAGAGATTTGAAAGGGTCAACCCTATCCTCTTTGGATCCTTATCCAAATGGGATAGGCCGACCTTATATAAATGCAATGGGGGAGAGGGGTGGCCGGCCATGCTATTGGGGGAAACCCTAGCCGCCCCTCTCTTCTTCTCTTCTATCGTGTCTCTCTTCCTTGTTTGCACCAATAGATGACGACTCGTCTTCCTCGCGTGGTGTTTCATAGAAGGAGAAGGCTCGTCGTATAGAGGCACTCAGAGATCCATCGATGAGGCACCGTGCATCGTGCGAGATCAGGTGAACTAGAAGGCGCTTCTCGTAATCTTTTGTTGTCCAGATTTTATATAGAAGATCAGTGATGTTTCTGCTATTGCACAAGTTACAAAACTTTGAACGATGTGAAACCATTACAAAAGTTGCATCTCGAAGTTCTCTAGCTGCAGTCCAAATTTCAGTCCAATCAGAGTTCGGAGCAAAACGTTATGGTTGTTGCACCGAAGCTATGTCGAGCAGATCTGAGGCCGTCTTCATCGACAAAAAAGAAATTTGTCGCGGTGAAAGAATCCGCATGGAGGTATGGCTTTTAATATATAAATCTAGTGTAAAGATAGAATATGCATGCATGCTAGATTATTCTTTTTGCTAGATCAATGTAGGGGGTCGTGTAGTTGCCATGCTAGGTTCATACACGCACGTGTAAATCGTTTCGATAAAAATTTTGATATGTAACGCACACTTCTCACGGTCTTCGTACATTTCCTTTGCTTCCGTTGTGGGCCTCTGCCATGGATTTATTTTCAACAATTAATATCAGAGCCACGCAACTGGTGTGTATTTTATATTTTTTATGAAACTGTCATGTGCGCACATGAATAGTATGTACCGCCATCGAGGTTTTACAAGTAAATCATACATATAGATGGTATGGTGTGTTCTATGAATCGTTCTTGCAGGGCGCCGCTGTGAAATAATTTGGGTGTGTTATTGCTTGCTACCGGGGGTCGGACCCCATGCTAGCATATATCTGGATATGTTTATCTTCTGTGTGTGGATAGGTTTTAGAGCCATAGTCGAGCAAGTGGTGGAGGTTGACCACCCTTGATTCACAGGCTTTTTACTAGGCTTGTTTTCCTTTTCTTTCTAGGAAATTATGTACGAGCGAGCACTTGCTCGAAGCGTACTAGATCTTTTTTGGTTACAGATTGAAGATGATGACTTGCCAAGAAGATCCGCCACCGAGAGGACGAGCGGAACCTTGGAGGATGATGGCGATCCGGTAAAGCGTACACGATGATAGCAAAGGGTAAGAGCGTCAGAAGATCATATACAGAGGTTTGCACCGGATCGAGGAACCTAGTGAAGGAGATAAAAGCTATAATGTGCTAGTCAGGTTTAGGGGTCGGACCCTGAACTTGATTCAATTGTGTGGTTGTTTCTTTTTACTGTTCTTTATACTTCTGTAATTTCTTTTCCTTGAACTATATATGTTGATTGGTAATATTATCTCCTATATCCATTATTAGAAATGGGTCTTCGGTGTGCCATGCTTCAAGGTACGCGTTCTAGACTTAGTTTTTCGAACAAATTTCAGGTGGTCTTCGATGCGCCACGCTTCGGGGTGCGCATTCCAGACTTAGTTTTTTGGGCGAATTTCGGTCAGTCTTCGGTGCGCCACGCTTCGGGGTACGAGTTCCATATTTAGTTTTTAGGCAAATTTCGGTCGGTCTTCAGTGCGCCACACTTCGGAGTGCGCATTCCAGACTTAGTTTTTCAGGTGAATTTTGGAAGGACTTTGGTGCGCCATGCTTCAGGGTGTGCGTTCAAGACTTAGATTTTCAAGCTAATTTTGGCCAGTCTTCGGTGCGCCATGCTTCGGGGTGCGCGTTTCAGACTTAGTTTTTCGGGCGAATATTGACCGGTCGGTGCGTCACGCTTCGGGGTACACATTCCAAACTTAGTTTTTCGAACGAATTTTGGTCGGTCTTTGGTGCACCACGCTTCGGGGGGCGCACTCCAGACTTAGTTTTTTGGGTGAATTTCGGTCGGTCTTCGGTGCGCATTCAAGACTTAGTTTTTTGCGCTAATTTCGGCCGGTCTTCGGTGCACCACACTTCAGGGTGTGCGTTCCAAATTTAGTTTTTCGGTCGAATTTCGGCCGATTTTCGGTACGCCATGCTTCGGGGGTGCGCATTCCAGACTTAATTTTTCGGGCGAATTTCAACTGGTTTTTGGTGCGCCATGCTTCGTGGTGCTCGTTCCAGAATTAATTTTTCTGGCAAATTTCGGCCGGGCTTCGGTGCGCCATGCTTCGGGGTGCGCGTTCTAGACTTAGTTTTATATACGAATTTCAGGCAGTCTTTGGTGCGCCACGCTTCAGGGTGTGAGTTCCAGACTTTGTTTTTCGGGCTAATTTCGGTCGGTCTTCGGTGCGCCACGCTTCTGGGTGCACGTTCTAGACTTATTTTTTGGCGAATTTCGGTCGGTCTTTGGTGCGCCACGCTTCGGGGTGGGTATTCCAAACTTAGTTTTTTAATCGAATTTCGGTCGGTCTTCGGTGCGCCACGCTTCGGGGTACGCGTTCAAGACTTAATTTTTCGGGCAAATTTTGGCCGGTCTTCTGTGCGCCAAGCTTCGGGGTGCACGTTCCAGACTTAGCTTTTCGGGCTAATTTTGCCCGGTCTTCGGTGCGCCACGCTTTGGGGTGTGAGTTCCAGACTTAGTTTTTTGGGTTAATTTCAGCCGGTCTTCAGTGCGCCATTCTTCGGGGTGCGCGTTCCAGACTTAGTTTTTCGGGCGAATTTCGGTCGGTCTTCTGTGCGCCACGCTTCGGGGTGCGCGTTCCAGACTTAGTTTTTTGGGTGAATTTTGGCTGGTCTTCGGTGCGCCACACTTCGAGGTGCGCGTTCCAGACTTAGTTTTTCGAGTAAATTTTGGCCGATCTTCGGTGCGCCATGCTTTGGGGTGCCCGTTCCAGGCTGAGTTTTTTGGGCGAATTTCGGCCGGTCTTCGGTGGGCCACGCTTCGGGGTGCGTGTTCCAAACTTATTTCTTCAAGTAAATTTCGATCGGTCTTCGGTGCGCCACACTTCGGGGTGCATATTCAAGACTTAGTTTTTCGGACGAATTTCGATCGAACTTCGGTGAGCCACGCTTCGAGATGCGCGCTCTATACTTATTTTTTTGACCAAATTTTGGCCGGTCTTCGGTGCGCCACGCTTAGGGGTGCGCTTTCCAAACTTAGTTTTTCCGACGAATTTTGGCCGGTCCTTGGTGTGCCACGCTTCGGGGGGCGCACTCCAGACTTAGTTTTTCAAGTGAATTTCAGTCGGTCTACGGTGCGCCACGCTTCGAGGTGCGCGTTCAAGACTTAGTTTTTTGGGTTAATTTTGGCCGATCTTCGGTGCGCCAAGCTTAGGGGTGCGCGTTCTAGACTTAGTTTTTTGGGTGAATTTTGGTCAGTCTTTGGTGCGCCACACTTCGGGGGTGCGTGTTCCAGACTTAGTTTTTTGCACGAATTTCGGTTGGTTTTCGAAGTGCCATGCTTCGGGGTGCACATTCCAAACTTAGTTTTTCTGGCAAATTTTGACCGGGCTTCGTTGCGCCACGCTTCGGGGAGTGCGTTCTAGACTTAGTTTTAAGGGCGAGTTTCGGTCGGTCTTCGGTGCGCCACCCTTCGGGGTGTGTGTTCTAGACTTAGTTTTTCGGGCGAATTTTGGCCGGTCTTCGGTGCGCCACGCTTTGGGGTGCGTGTTCCAGATGTAATTTTTCAAGTAAATTTTGGCCGATCTTTGGTGCACCGCACTTTGGCGTGCGCACTCCAGACTTAGTTTTCCTACCAAATATCGGCCGGTCTTCGGTGCGCCATGCTTCGGGGTGCGCATTCCAAACTTAGTTTTTTGGGCGAATTTCGATCGGACTTCGATACGCCACACTTCGGGGTGCGCATTCCAGACTTAGTTTTTCAGATAATTTTTGGCTGGTTTTCGGTGCGCCACGCTTCGAAGTGCGCGTTCCAGACTTAGTTTTTCGGACGAATTTCGATTGAACTTCGGTGCACCACACTTCGGGGTGCATTTCATACTTAGTTTTTCGTGCGAATTTCGGTCGGTCTTCGGTGCGCCAGACTTCGGGGTGCACGTTTTAAACTTAGGTTTTCTGGCAAATTTCGGTCGGTCCTCGGTGCGCCACGCTTCGGGGTGCTAATTCCAAACTTAGTTTTTCGGGCGAATTTTAGCCGATCCTCGGTGCACCACGCTTCATGGGGCACACTCCAGACTTAGTTTTTCAGGCGAAGCCATACTTCGGGGTGCGTGTTCCAGACTTAGTTTTTCGGATCAATTTCGGTCGGTCTTCGGTGCACCACGCTTCAGGGTGCGATCAAGACTTAGTTTTTTAGGAAAATTTTGGGCAATCTTCGGTGCGCCACGCTTTGGGGTGCACGTTCTAGACTTAGTTTTTTGAGTGAATTTCGGTCAGTGTTCGATGCGCCACGCTTCGGGGTGCGTGTTCCAGACTTAGTTTTTCGGGCGAATTTCGCTTGGTTTTCAGTGCGACATGCTTCGGGGTGCGAGTACAAGACTTAGTTTTTCTGGCGAATTTCGGCCTGGCTTCGATGTGCCACGCTATAGGGCGCCACGCTTCGGGGTGCGTCTTCCAAACTTAGTTTTACGGGCGAATTTCGATCGGTCTTCGGCGTGCCACGCTTCGGGGTGTGCGTTCCAGACTTAGTTTTTTGGGCGAATTTCAGTCAATCTTTGGTGTACCACGCTTCTAGGTGCGTGTTCTAGACTTAGTTTTTAGGGCGAATTTTGGTCGGTCTTCGGTGCGCCATGCTTCAGGGTGCGCATTCCAGGCTTAGTTTTTTGGGCGAATTCGGTCGGTCATTGGTGCGCCACGCTTCGGAATGCGCATTCCAGACTTAGTTTTTTGGGTGAATTTTGGTCGGACTTCGGTACGCCACGCTTCAGGGTATGCATTCCAGACTAAGTTTTTCAGGCTACTTTTGGTCGGTCTTCGGTGTGCCACGCTTCGGGGTGCGTGTTTTCGATATATTTTTTCAATCGAATTTCGGCCGGTCCTCGGTGCGCCATACTTCGGGGTGCGTGTTCCAAACTTAGTTTTTTCGGCAAATTTCGGTCGGTCCTTGATGTGCCACGCTTCGGGGGGTACACTCTAGACTTAGTTTTTCAGACGAATTTTGGCCGGTCTTCGGTGCGCCACGTTTCGAGGTGCCCGTTCAAGACTTAGGTTTTTGGGCTAATTTCGGTTGGTCTTCAATGCGCCACGCTTAGGGGTGTGCGTTCCAGACTTAGTTTTTCGGGCGAATTTCGGCCAGTCTTCGGTGCGCCACGCTTCGAGGGTGCGCATTCCAGACTTAGTTTTTCGGGCGACTTTCGACTGGTTTTTGGTGTGCCATGCTTCGGGGTGTGCGTTGCAGACTTAGTTTTTCTGATAAATTTCGATCAAGCTTCGTTGCGCCACGCTTCGGGGAGCGCGTTCCAGACTTAGTTTTACGGGCGAGTTTCGATCGGTCTTCGGTGCGCCACGCTTTAGGGTGTGAGTCCCAGACTTAGTTTTTCGGGCGAATTACGGCCGGTCTTCGGTGCACCACGCTTCGGGTGCACATTCCAGACCTAGTTTTTCGGGCAAATTTTGGCCCGTCTTCGGTGCACTGCGCTTTGGAGTGCACATTTCAGACTTAGTTTTTCTGCCGAATATCGGTCGGTCTTCGGTGCGCCACACTTTGGGGTGCGCATTCCAGACTTCGATGAGCCACGCTTCGAGATGCGCGTTTCAGACTTAGTTTTTAGGGCAAATTTAGGCCGGTCTTCGATATGCCAGGCTTCGGGGTGCACATTCCAGACTTAGTTTTTTGGGCGAATTTCGGTCGAACTTTGGTGTGCCACACATCGGGGTGCGCATTCCAGACTTAGTTTTTCGGTTAAATTTCGACCGTTCTTCGATGCGCCATGCTTCGAAGTGCGCATTCCAGACTTACTTTTTCGGGCAAATTTTGGCCGGTCTTTGATGCGCCACGCTTCGGGGTGCACGTTCCAGACTTAGTTTTTTGGGTGAATTTTGGCCGGACTTCGGTGCGCCACATTTCGGGGTGAGCGTTCCAGACTTAGTTTTTTGTGAGAATTTCAGCCAGTCTTCGGTGCGCCACGCTTCGGGGGTGCGCGTTTCAGACTTAGTTTTTCCGGCAAATATCGGTCGGTCCTCGGTGCGCCACGCTTCAGGGTGCACATTCCAAACTTAGTTTTTTGGATGAATTTCGGCCGACCCTCGGTGCACCACGCTTCATGGGGTGTACTCCAGACTTAGTTTTTCGGGCGAATTTTGATCGGTCTTCGGTGCGCCACACTTCGGGGTGCACGTTCCAGACTAAGTTTTTCGGGTGAATTTCTGTCGGTCTTCGGTGTGCTATGCTTCGGGGTGCGAGTTCAAGACTTAGATTTTTGGGCAAATTTTGAGCGGTCTTCGGTGCACCACGCTTCGGGGTGCACGTTCCAAACTTACTTTTTCGGGCGAATTTCGGCCAGTGTTCGGTGCGCCACGCTTCTGGGTGCGCGTTCTTGATTAGTTTTTTGGATGAAATTTGGCTGTTCTTCGGTGCGCTTTACTTCGGGGTGCGCGTTCCAGACTTAGTTTTTCGGGCGAATTTCGCTTCGTTTTTAGTGCAACATGCTTCGGGATGCGCATTCGAGGCTTAATTTTTCTGGAGAATTTCAGCCGGGCTTCGGTGCGCCACGCTTTGGGGTGAGCGTTCCAGACTTAATTCTACGGGCGAATTTCGGCCAGTCTTCGGCGTGCCACGCTTCGGGGTGTGCGTTCCAGACTTAGTTTTTCGGGCGAATTTCAGTCGATCTTCAGTGCGCCACGCTTCAGGGTGCATGTTCCAGACTTAGTTTTTTGAATGAATTTCGGTCGGTCTTCGGTACGCCATGATTCGGGGTGCACACTCCAGACTTAATCTTTTGGGTGAATTTATGCCGGTCTTCGGTGCGTTACGCCTTGGGGTGCGCATTCCAGACTTAGTTTTTCAGGTAAATTTTGGCTGGTCTTCGGTGCGCCACACTTCGGGGTGTGCGTTCCAGACTTAGTTTTTCGGGCAAATTTCGATCAGTCTTCTGTGCGCCACGGTTCGGGGTACGCGTTCCAGACTTAGTTTTTCGAGCGAATTTCGGCCGGTCTTCGGTGCGCCACGCTTCGGGTGCGCATTCTAGACTTAGTTTTTCGGGTGAATTTCGGTCGGCCTTCGGTGCGCCATGCTTCTGAGTGTGCATTCTAGACTTAGTTTTTCGGGCGAATTTCTGCCAGTCTTTGGGGTGCGCTTTCCAGACTTACTTTTTCGGGCAAATTTTGGTCGGTCTTCGGTGCGCAACATTTTGAGGTGCGTGTTCATGACTTATGTTTTTGGGTGAATTTCGGCCAGTCTTCGGTGCGCCACGCTTCAGGGTGCGCGTTCCAGACTAGTTTTTCAGGAGAATTTTGCCAGTCTTCGATGCACCACGCTACGGGGTGCGCATTCCAGACTTAGTTTTTAGGACGAATTTCGGCCGGTGTTCGGTGCGCCACGCTTCGGGGTACGTGTTCCATACTTAGTTTTTCGGACGAATTTTGGCCGGTCTTCGGTGCGCCATGCTTCGGGGTGCGCATTCCAGATTTAGTTTTTTGGGCTAATTTTGGTGCGCCATGCTTCGGGGTGCGTGTTCCAGACTTAGTTTTCCTGGCGAATTTCGGTCGGTCTTCGGTGCACCATGCTACGGGGTGCGCGTTCCAGACTTAGTTTTTAGGGCGAATTTCAGTCGATTTTTAGTGCGCGATGCTTTGGGGTGTGCATTCCAGACTTTGTTTTTCGGGCAAATTTCGACCGGTCTTCGGCGCGCCACGATTTGGGGTGCGCGTTCCAGACTTATGTTTTCGGGCAAATTTTGATCGATCTTCGGTGCGCCACGGTTCGAGGTGCGTGTTCCAGACTTAGTTTTTCGATCGGATTCGACCGGTCTTCGGTGTGCCACTCTTCAGGGTGAGCGTTCCAGACTTAGTTTTTCAACCGAATTTTGGCCGGTCTTCGGTGCACCACGCTTCGGGGTGCGCCTTCTAGACTTAGTTTTTAGGGCGAATTTCGTTGCGCCATGCTTTGGGGTGTGCATTCCAGACTTAATTTTCCTGGCTAATTTTGGCTGGTCTTCGGTACGCCACGCTGCGGGGTGCGCATTCCAGACTTAGTTTTTCGGGCAAATTTTGGCCGGTCTTCGGTGCGCCATGCTTTGGGATGCGTGTTGCAGACTTAGTTTTTCAGGTAATCTTTGGCAGATCCTCGGTGCGCCATGCTTCGTGGTGTGCGTTCCAGACTAAGTTTTTAAGGTGAATTTCGATCGGTCCTTGGTACGCCATGCTTCGGGGTGCGCACTCCAAACTTAGTCTTTTGGGTGAATTTCTACCGATCTTCGGTGCACTACGCTTTGGGGTGCGCATTCCAGACTTAGTTTTTCGGGTGAATTTCGGTTGGTCTTCGGTGTCCCATGCTTCGTGGTGCAAGTTCCAGACTTAGTTTTTCGGGCAAATTTTGGCTGGTCTTCGGTGCGCCATGCTTCGGGGTGTGCGTTCCAGACTTAGTTTTTCGGGCGAATTTCGGCCAGTCTTCTGTGCGCCACGGTTCGGGGTACGCGTTCCAGACTTAGTTTTTTAAGTGAATTTCGGTCGGTCTTCGGTGTGCCATGCGTCGGGGTGCGCATTCTAGACTTAGTTTTTCGGGTGAATTTCGGCCTGTCTTCGGTGCGCCACACTTTAGAGTGCGCATTCTAGACTTTGTTTTTTGGGCGAATTTTCGCCATTCTTCGGGGTGCGCGTTCCAGACTTAGTTTTTCGAGAGAATTTCAGTCGGTCTTCGGTGCATAATATTTCGGGGTGCGCGTTCCAGACTTATGTTTTCTGGCAAATTTTGACCGGTCTTCGATGCGCCACAATTCAGGGTGCGCGTTCCAGACTAGTTTTTCAGGAGAAGTTTGGCCAGTTTTGGTGCGCCACGCTATGGTGTGCGCGTTCCAGACTTAGTTTTTCGAGCAAATTTTGGCCGGTCATCAGTGCGCCACGCTTTAGGGTACGTGTTCCTGACTTAGTTTTTCAAGCAAATTTTAGCCAGTCTTCGGTGCGCCATGCTTCGGGGTGCACATTTCATATTTAGTTTTTTGGGTGAATTTTGGTGTGCCATGCTTCGGGGTGCGTGTTCCAGACTTAGTTTTCTTGGCAAATTTCGGTCGGTCTTCGGTGCGCCACGCTACGAGGTGCGCGTTCCAGACTTAGTTTTACGGGCAAATTTCGGTCGGTCTTTGGCACGCCACCCTTCGAGGTGTGCGTTCTAGACTTAGTTTTTCGGGCGAATTTCGGTCGGTCTACGGTGCGCCACGATTCGGGGTGCGCGTTCCAAACTTATGTTTTTGGGCAAATTTTGGCCGATCTTCGGTGTGCCACGCTTCGGGGTGCGCGTTCCAGACTTATTTTTTTGGGCGAATTTTGATCGGTCTTCGGTGCGTCACTCTTCGGGGCGTTCCAGACTTAGTTTTTCGAGCGAAATTTTGTCGGTCTTCGATGCGCCACGCTTCGGGGTACGCCTTCCAGACTTAGTTTTTTGGGCGAATTTCGATGCGCTATGCTTCGGGGTGCGCGTTCTAGACTTAATTTTCCTAGCGAATTTTGGCCGATCTTCGGTGCGCCATGCTGCGGGGTGTGCATTCCAGACTTAGTTTTTCGGGCAAATTTTGGCCGGTCTTCGGTGCGCCACACTACGGGGTGCGTGTTCCAGACTTAGTTTTTCGGGTGAATTTCAATAAGTCCTCAGTGCGCCATGCTTCGTGGTGTGCGTTCCGGACTAATTTTTTCAGACGAATTTTGGTCAGTCCTCAATGCGTCACGCTTCGGGGTGCGCACTCGAAACTCAGTCTTTTGGGTGAATTTCTATCGGTCTTCAGTAAGCTACGCTTTGGGGTGCGCATTCCAGACTTAGTTTTTCGGCTGAATTTTGGCTGGTCTTCGATGTGCCACGCTTCGGGGTGCAAGTTCCAGACTTAGTTTTTTTGGCAAATTTTGGTTGGTCTTCGGTGCGCTACGCTTCGGGGTGTGCGTTCCAGACTTAGTTTTTCGGGCGAATTTCGGCTGGTCTTCTGTGCGCCACGGTTCGGGGTGCGCGTTCCAGACTTAGTTTTTTTAGTGAATTTCAACCGGTCTTCGGTGCGCCACGCTTCGGGGTGCGCATTCAAGACTTAGTTTTTCGGGTGAATTTCGGTCGGCCTTCGGTGCACCACACTTCGGAGTGCGTATTCTAGACTTAGTTTTTCGGGCAAATTTCCACAGGTCTTTGGGGTGCGCGTTCCAGACTTAGGTTTTCGAGTGAATTTTGGTCGGTCTTCAGTGCGCAATATTTCAGGGTACGCATTCCAGACTTATATTTTCGGGTGAATTTCTACCGGTCTTCGGTGCGCCACGCTTCAGGGTGCACGTTCTAGACTAGTTTTTCAGGAGAATTTTGGCCAATCTTCGGTACGCCACGCTACGGGATGCATGTTCGAAACTCAGTTTTTCGGGCGAATTTCAGTCGGTCTTCGGTGCACCACGCTTTGGGATATATGTTCCAGACTTAGTTTTTCGGGCGAGTTTTGGCCGGTCTTCAGTGCGCCATGCTTCGGGGTGCGCATTCTATATTTAGGTTTTTGGGCAAGTTTCGGTGCGCCATGCTTCGGGGTGCGCATTCCAGACTTAGTTTTCCTAGCGAATTTCGGCCGGTCTTCGGTGCACCACGCTACAAGGTGTGCGTTCCAGACTTAGTTTTACGGGCAAATTTCTGCTGGTCTTCAGTGTGCCACGCTTCGGGGTGTGCGTTCCAGACTTAGTTTTTCGGGCGAATTTCGGTCAGTCTTCGGTGCGCTATGCTTCGGGGTGTGCATTCCAGACTTAGTTTTTCGGGCGAATTTTGATCGGTCTTCGGTGCGCCATGATTTTGGGTGCGCATTCCAGACTTATGTTTTTGGGCGGATTTTTGCCGATCTTTGGTGCGCCACGCTTTGGGGTGCACGTTCCAGACTTAGTTTTTTAAGCTAATTTTGGCCGGTCTTCGGTACGCCATGCTTCGGGGTGTGCGTTCCAGACTTAGTTTTTCGGGAGAATTCCAATCGGTTCTCGGTGCGCCATACTTCGGGGTGCGTGTTCTAAACTTAGTTTTTTGGGTAAATTTTGACCGGTTCTCGGTGCGCCACGCTTCGGGGGGCGCACTCCAGACTTAGTTTTTCGGGCGAATTTTGGCTGGTCTTCGGTGCGCCACGCTTCGAGGTGCACGTTCAAGACTTAGTTTTTTGGGCTAATTTCGGCCGGTCTTTGGTGCGCCACGCTTCAGGTTGCACGTTCCAGACTTAGTTTTTCGGGTGAATTTCGGTCAGTCTTTGGTGTGCCACTCTTCGGGGGTTCACGTTCCAGACTTAGTTTTTCGGGCGAATTTCGGCTGGTTTTTGGTGCGCCATGCTTCGGGGTGCGCGTTCCAGATTTAGTTTTTCTGGCGAATTTCTGCTGGGAATCGGTGCGCCACGTTTCAGGGTGCGCGTTCCAGACTTAGTTTTATAGATGAATTTTGGCCGGTCTTTGGTGCGACACGCTTCGGGGTGTGAGTTCTAGACTTAGTTTTTCTGGCTAATTTCGGCCGGTCTTCGGTGCGCCACGCTTCGGGATGCACGTTCCAGATTTAGTTTTTTGGGTGAATTTTGGTCGGTCTTCGGTGCGCCACGCTTTGGGGTATGTATTCCGGACTTAGTTTTTTGGGCTAATTTCGGCCAGTCTTTGGTTCGCCATGCTTCGGGGTGCGCGTTCCATACTTTGTTTTTCGGGCGAATTTTAGCCGGTCTTCGGGGCACTACACTTCGGGGTGCGCGTTTTAGACTAATTTTTTTAGGCAAATTTTTGCCGGTCTTCGGTGCGCCACGCTTCGGGGTGCGCATTCCAGACTTAATTTTTTGGGTGAATTTCGGCCGATTCTCGATGAGCCACGCTTCGGGGGCGCACTCCAAACTTAGTTTTTTTGGTGAATTTCGACCGGTCTTCGGTGCGCCATGCTTCGAAGTGCGTGTTTAGGCCTTACTCTTTTGGGCTAATTTAGGCCGGTCTTCGGTGCACCACGCTTAGGGGTGTGCGTTCCAGACTTAGTTTTTTGGGTGAATTTCAGCCGATCTTCAGTGCGCCACGCTTTGGGGGTGCTCGTTCCAGACATAGTTTTTCGGGCAAAATTTGGCTGGTTTTCGGTGCGTCATGTTTCTGGGTGCGCGTTCAAGACTTAGCTTTTCTGGCGAATTTCGGCCGGGCTTCGTTGCGCCACGCCTCAGGGTGCGCATTCCAGACTTAGTTTTACAGGCAAATTTCGGCCGGTCTTCGATGCACCGCGCTTCGGGGTGTGAGTTCCAGACTTAGTTTTTTGGGTGAATTTCGGCCAGTCTTAGTTTTTCTAGCAAATTTCGGCCGGTATTCGATGCGCCACGCTTCAGTGCGCCATGCTTCGGTCTTCGGTGCGCCACAGCTACTACTTATGAGTTCTACTCCCTAAAGAGCTACTCAGTCTATCACTAGCCAAAAAACAAACAAAGATAAAGAAAGAGCCTGGCTAACTTAGCAATCAAACCAACAGCCATCCAGAGATAGCTAGCCAAGGAAGAAAATACCTCCACTCCTCCCTAATAAAAGGAAGAGTGAATGCCAACCCAATCTTAAGGCACTCTAAAACTATAGATCGCCATCAGAAGGGTATAGCTAGCCAAAGAAGAAAATACCTCCACTCCTTCCTAATAAAAGGAAGAGTGAATGCCAACCCAATCTTAAGGCACTCTAGAACTATAGATCGCCATCAGAAGGGCCCTCCGTGAACTATGACACTGAGGAACTAGAAGGGCTTGGGCCCTCCGCCAATAGAGAAGATAAAGATCACCAAACGTCCACGAGAAGGAAAGATAAACATTCGAAACCCTTTGGGAACCCAACTTGGAATTGAGGAGCTAGAAGGGCTTGGGCCCTCCGACATCCCAAAAATCAAAGGGGCTAGGAAGATTCGATCAATAGGCGCTCTAGAACTAGAGATCGCCAGTAGAAGGGCCCTCCGCGAGCCGTGACACTGAGGAACTAGAAGGGCTTGGGCCCTCCGCCAATAGAGAAGATGTAGAGCACCAAACATTCACGAAAAGGAAAGATGAACGTCCGAAACCAAGGTCTTTGGGATACCAACTTGGAGTTGAGGAGCTAGATGGGCTTGGGGCCTCTGACATCACAGAAATCAGGGGGTCTAGAAGATCTGCTCACGAACAAGAAAAGTTGCATCAAACCCAGACTGAGCCATAGTCCTAAAAACCAAATTCAGCAATACCAAACCATACTCCATACTGTAGGAACAAGCAGCCAAAAAGTCCAAAGAACCAACAGACAAACTACTCCGAGCAACTACTACAAGACCAGAGAAAACACCTCACTGCAAAACAGTCGGGCAAGAGCTACCCATAGCCATTAGATTGAACACTGGACTCATCAAACCTAACAGAAACCAACTGAAGGCATCCGAAATTCTCCAGAAGGTAATCAACTGTTCAGCAGTTAGAAGAGTCTTAACACAAACCACATTCCAAAGAATCTCAACATATCTGTTAGCCACTTTGGAACAGATCTCCTCTATGGTAGGTAATACACCTTCAAGAGCTCTGTCAATCCGTGCTCCACTCCTCCTAATAAAAGAAAAGTGAAAGCCAACCCGGTCTTGAGACGCTCAAGAGCCAGAGACCGCCAAGACTGATCCAAATAGTCCCTGAAACCAAAACAACAATACCCAATCACCTCCTAACTGCAGGGCCAAATACTCCGAACATCTGCTACAGGCCACACCACATCCCTATAAAACAGCCAGACTAGAGCTATCCGCAGTCATTAGAGTGACCACTAGACACAACAGATCCAGCGGAAACCGAGAGACTAAAGGCATCATCAATAGTCCATTTAGTGATCAACCGTTCAACAATTGGCATAGTCTTAATGCAAACCACAGTCCGAAGAATCTCAACATATATGTTTGTTACCTTACACCATATCTCCTCTATGGTAGAAATTTCACCTTCAAAAGCTCTACCATTTCGTTCTAACCACAATGAGAAGACCACTGTAGTTAGTAAGGCACATCCCAATAATCTCTCAGGTTTAGTAGGGAGGGAAATAAGAAACTTGCAGGCTTTTTTAAGCGATTTACCAACATCTAAAGGATCCCATCCCATATTCGCACAGCTTCTTTCCCAGACACCACTTGTGAATGGGCAATTAAAAAACAAATGTTTGACATTCTCTTCATCCTAACAACATAGGACACATCTATTGGCTAGAGCTATACCGCTTCTTTGCACCCAAGGGAAGGTCGGAAGACGGTTTCTGATGGCTCTCCATACACAAAAGATATGATTAGTAGGGGGTAAACATTCCACACTACTGTGGCCCAAAATTTGTAAAGACTTTTATTCCTCACTGATTTCCAAGCGGAATAAAGAGAGAAAAGATCCGTTGTTGTTTTGTTCCATCTAATGGAATCTTCCCCTGTATTGGAAGCAATTGGGGTCTCCTTAATAATAGAAAAGAGGTTAGCTAACTCCATGTTTGCCGGATTCAAGAGACTCCAAGTGCCATTGACAATCCAACTACTTAGATTCTGCCAGCCCAAATGGATAAATACTACCGAATGAATACCAATAATCTGAATTGGACTTTGCCCCTTAATCCACGGGTCCCTCCATTTATCAACTTTCCTACCATCAGCAATCACATATTGTATGTTCCGAGCTAGGACTTTCCGGCTTAAAAGAATACCTTTCCAAACACTCGAATCAGAATGTTTAGAATTGACTTCCCAAAGAGATTGGGCACCCAGATATCTCGCCTTCATCCAAGTTGGCCATAAATCATTCCCTTGTGTAAGAAGAATCCAACCCAACTTAAGATAACTGGCTCTACCAATATCAGTTATAGTTCTAATACCAAGCCCCCCTTCCTGCACTGGCTTACAGACTTCTGTCCATCGGACATGCCGGGAAGAATTTCCCCCGAGGAATTTTCGAATCCATTTCTCCAAGGTGATTTGGATGCATGTCGGAATAGAGAACACAGCCGCCCAATAATACAAGTAAGAAGACAACGTACAGATTTAACCAAAGTAAGTATGCCTCCAAATGGAAGACTATTTGTTTCCCAAGTAGCAAGTTTCATTCTGATTTTCTCCACTAGAGGGTAGAACAGGCTTAACCTTTTACGATCCGGAAAAAGAGGTAGCCCAAGGTACTTGACTGGAAAGCTTTCCACTGCGATTTCCAAATCTGCCGCCAATTCAGCTCCTTGACTCACAAATTTAGCTACATAAAGAGTGCTCTTCTCTCTACTAACTCGTAAACCCGTTTTCTCGCAAACTTTTTCTTGAATAGCTGCTACACCTTGGAGAGATTTTTTTGTTGCCATGGAAAATATCATTAGATCATCAGCATACATTAAGTGAGATATGCATGGAGCAGTACCTACACTAAAGCTTCTCCAATTACCATTACGAAGACCTGCCTCCAAAGCTAATGTTAAACTCTCCATAACTATGGAAAACAAATAAGGGGAAAGTGGATCACCTTGCCTTAATCCCCTAGTAGATCTAATAAAGCCTTGAGGAGCCCGATTAGGGAGAATAGAGAAGGTAGGGGAGAAAATGCACTCCTTAATCCACCCAATCCATCTTTGTTGGAACCCAAGCCTCTCAAGCGCAAAAAGAATGAACTCCCTACTCACCTTGTCATAAGCTTTAGCAATGTCGATTTTCACATAGGCTCGCTTGGGACTTCTCTTCCTCCCGAAACCTCTCACCAACTCATGAGCCAATAGAATATTATCTGTTATTCTTCTGCCCGGGATGAAGGCTAATTGATTAGTTGAAATAATTTCACCCTTACAAATCTGCATCCTGTTAGCCAAAATCTTTGCAATATATTTGTACAATGTATTACAGAGAGAGATCGGCCGGAAATTCTTGAGATGACAAGCATTATGAATTTTGGGTATGAGGGTAACAAAAGTATGATTAATCTCCTTCAAAAGCTGACCCGAAGCAAAGAAATTATTGATAGCAGCCCAAAGATCTTCTTCAACAGTCGACCAACACTTTTTAAGGAAGTGGGAGGTGTAGCCATCCGGTCCTGGGGACTTGTCACTAGGCGCCATAAACACCACATATTTTAATTCTTCCGTAGTAACTGGAGATTCAATCCATTCAGCAGTCTCAGCAGATATAACCCATTTGAAATTTATAGCTTCAAAATCCACAGTTGATTCTTGCTGATTATACAAATCTGTAAAGTAATCTACCACTTCTTTCTTGATATCTTCTGGGTTAGTCAGAGAAAGACCTCGGGAATTCACTAGAGATAAAATGCCATTAGAATTACAATTTGATTTAAAACGAGAGTAAAAGAACCTGGTGTTTCTGTCCCCCTGTTTAAGCCAAGTCACTCGAGATTTCTGCCGAACCATCGCTTCATCTTCAACCTGAGCTTCGACCAGCTTCACTACTAACTCCTTTTCCTTCACTGTCGGGCCTATGTTGAAAGGATCCCCTTGTATTTGGGTTTGAATATCAATGACCTGAGTCCGCAGCATTTGCACCCTGTTAGCAGAATTGCCAGCATCCTCAGTATAAAGCTTGTTCTAGTTTCGAAGATTATGTTTAAGATACTTAAGTTTCTGCACCATTTAGAATTGCTGATTTCCATGGATCGTAATAGCCCAGCTATTATAAACTACCTCCTCAAATTGACTTCTAGAGGTCCAGATATTGAAGAATTTGAACGGAATAGGACCCCAGCTACTTTTGGATTCCCACCAGCATACTAGCGGAGAGTGATCGCTAGTACTTGCTGGCATAACATTGATAAACGAACCAGGGAACTTGTCAAGCCAATAGCAATTGACAAGAGCCCTATCTAGGCGGCCAAGAATACGCTGCCCTCCTTCTTGCTTATTGGACCAAGAGAGACAAAAGCCATTAGTCTTAATATCAGTAACCTCAGCTTGATCCAGAGCTTCATTAAATCTAGCCAGATAGGAAGAAGGAATATTTCGGCCTCCAAACTTTACTGATATGAACCTGACAGTATTGAAATCATTTTACCACTCACATTGATCAACTCCTCCCAAAGAGTCTGTCGCTCCAGTTCGAGGTTAGCCCCATACACAAAAGATAGAGAGATCTCTTGATTTGTAATTTGGTGCAAGCAAAAACATGTAATATGTTGTTGTTGAATGAAGGTATCCATTTTAATTTATTCGTAAGAAGGTAGCCATTCTAATTTATTCGTACGAGCTATTATAATTCATTCGTACGAATGTAGCCATTCTAATTTATTCGTACGAATATAGCCATTCTAATTCATTAGTACGGAGGTAGCCATTCTAAATCATTCGTATGAGCTATTCTAATTCATTCGTACATACGTAGACATTCTAATTCATTCGTACGGACGAATATAGCTATTCTAACTTATTCGTAAGAATGTAGCCATTCTAATTTATTCGTACGAAGGTAGTCATTCTAATTCATTCTTACGACTCATTCTAATTTATTCGTACAAATGTAGCCATTCTAATTCATTTGTACAAACAAATATAGCCATTCTAATTCATTCGTACGAATGTAGCTATTCTAATTCATCCGTACGAACAAATATAGCCATTCTAATTTATTTGTACGAAGGTAGCCATTCTAATTCATATTTACAACCCATTCTAATTCATTCGTACGAATGTAGCCATTCTAATTCATTCGTACAAACAAATATAGTCATTCTAATTAATTCATACGAATGTAGCTATTCTAATTCATTCGTATGAGCCATACTAATTCATTCTTACAAATATAGACATTATAATTCACTCGTACGAACGAATGTAGCTATTCTAATTCATTCGTACGAATATAGATATTCTAATTCATTCATACGAATATAGGCATTCTAATTCATTCATACAAAGGTAGCCATTCTAATTCATTCTTATGAGCCATTCTAATTTATTCATATGAATATAGCTATTCTAATTCATTTGTACGAACGAATATAGCCATTCTAATTCAATCATACGAATGTGGTCATTCTAATTCATTCATACGAAGGTAACCGTTCTAATTTATTCATACGAGCCATTCTAATTATTTCATACAAATGTTGCCATTATAATTCATTCGTACGAACGAATATAGCCATTCTAATTCATTCGTATGAATATAGCCATTCAAATTCATTCGTACGAATATAGTCATTCTAATTCATTCGTACGAGCCACTCTAATTCATTCGTTTGAATGTAGCCATTCTAATTCATTCGTATAAAGGTAGCCAATCTAATTTATTCATTCGAGCCATTCTAATTCATTCGTACGAATGAAGCCATTTGAATTCATTCGTACGAACGAATGTAACCATTCTAATTCATTAGTATGAATGTTGCCATTCTAATTTATTCATGCGAAGGTAGCTATTCTAATTTATTCGTACAAACCATTTTAATTCATTCATACAAATATTGCTAGTATAATTCATTCGTACGAACAAATATAGTCATTCTAATTCATTCGTGCAAATATAGCCATTCTAATTTATTCGTACAAAGATAGCCATTATTATTTATTCGTATGAGCCATTCTAATTCAATAGTACGAATGTAGCTATTTTAATTCATTCGTACAAATGAATGCAACCATTCTAATTCATTCGTACGAGCCATTCTAATTCATTCGTATAAATGTAGCAATTCTAATTCATTCGTACGAACTAATGTAGCTATTCTAATTCATTCATACAAATGTAACCATTAATATTCGTTCATACGAAGGTAGCCATTCTAATTCATTCATACAAATATTGTCATTATAATTCATTTATACGAACGAATATACCTATTCTAATTCATTCGTACGAATATAGCCATTCTAATTCATTCGAACGAAGGTAGCTATTTTAATTCATTCGTACAAATGTGGCCATTCTAATTCATTTGTACAAACGAATGTAGCTATTGTAATTCATTTGTACAAATATAAATACAAAGGTAGCCATTCTAAATCATTCGTACTAGCTATTCTAATTGGTTTGTATAAATGTAGCCATTATAATTCATTCTTACGAACGAATGTAGCCATTCTAATTCATCCGTACGAATATAGACAATCAAATTCATTCGTACAAAGGTAGTTATTCTAATTTATTCGTGCGAGCTATTCAAATGCATTCGTATAATATAGATATTCTAGTTCATTCGTACGAATGAATGTAGCCATCCTAATCCATTCAAACGAATGTAGTCATTCTAATTCATTCGTACAAATATAGTCATTCTAATTCATTCGTACGAGCCATTCTAATTAATTCATACAAATATAGCCATTATAATTTATTCGTATGAACGAATATAGCTATTCTAATTCATTCGTACGAATATAGCTATTCTAATTCATTCGTACAAATATAGCCATTCTAATTCATTCGTATGAAGGTAGCCATTCTAATTCATTCGTACGAGTCATTCAAATTCATTTACATGAATGTAGTCATTCTAATTCATTTGTACTAACGAATGTAGCTATTCTAATTCATTCGTACAAATGTGGCCATTCTAAT
The DNA here is from genome assembly GCA_947650365.1 of Chamaelirium japonicum. Lineage (NCBI taxonomy): Eukaryota > Viridiplantae > Streptophyta > Magnoliopsida > Liliales > Melanthiaceae > Chamaelirium > Chamaelirium japonicum. Next base: position 2,155,582 of record OX393560.1, read on the forward strand.
TCATTCATACGAAGGTAGCCGTTCTAATTCATTCATATAAGCCATTCTAATTCATTCATACAAATGTTGCCATTATAATTCATTCGTACGAACGAATATAGCCATTCTAATTCATCGTACGAATATAGTCATTCTAATTCATTCATACGAATATAGCTATTCTAATTCATTTGTACGAATATAGCCATTCTAATTAATTCGTACGACCCATTCTAATTCATTTGTTTGAATGTAGCCATTATAATTCATTCGTATGAACGAATGTAGCCATTCTAATTCATTCGTACGAATATAGCCATTCTAATTCATTCGTATAAAGGTAGTCATTCTAATTCATTCATTCGAGCCATTCTAATTCATTCGTATGAATGAAGCCATTTGAATTCATTCGTACGAACGAATGTAGCCATTCTAAGTCATTCGTACGAATGTTGCCATTCTACTTCATTCATACGAAGGTAGCCATTCTAATTCATTCATACGAGCCATTTTAATTCATTCATACAAATATTACCAGTATAATTTATTCATACGAACGAATGTAGCTATTCTAATTCATTCGTGTGAATATAGCCATTCTAATTCATTCGTACAAAGTTAGCCATTCTAATTCATTCGTACAAGCTATTCTAATTCATTAGTACGAATATAGCTATTTTAATTCATTCGTACAAACGAATGCAGCCATTCTAATTCATTCGTACAAGCAATTCTAATTTATTTGTACAAATGTAGTAATTCTAATTCATTCGTACGAACTAATATAGCTATTCTAATTCATTTGTACGAATGTAGGCATTCTAATTCGTTCATATGAAGGTAGTCATTCTAATTCATTCGTACAAATATTGCCATTATAATTCATTTGTACGAACGAATATAGATATTCTAATTCATTCGTACGAATATAGCCATTCTAATTTATTCGAACGAAAGTAGATATTCTAATTCATTCATATGAGCCATTCTAATTCACTCATACGAATATAGCTGTGGGGGAGGATTCCGGCCACCGTACGTGACCCTCCTCCAACAGTCGATTGAAGGTTTGACCCTTCAGGATGTTGCGCGCTTCGAAGCGCTGAGTTGTGATTTGCTGGGCTATCACACAAGCACTGTAGAGTAGAAAGGTAGATAAATAGATGACATAGGATATGGTGACGAAGTTCAGCCGAAGCCTACGTCTCCGTGCTGTAAGACGCAATCTTTGAATCCACTATCTCTGAGTAAACAATAGAGCTACTCTCGACAGGCCGAGGAGTGCTTCTTCCAAGTAATCAGAGGGTGGAAAAGGAGTCTGAAAACCAGAAAACTCAGATAGCTCTAGAAAACAGAAAGTGGGTTTCTGGTCTCGAATTTGGGATCAGGATTCATTTACAGGGGTTGCTATTTATAAGGATTTAGTTTATCTGAGGAATATTCCCAGAAATATTCGGGGTTTGGTAAATACCCGGGGGGATTTACCAGACCCCAGATAGTACAAGTGGGCCCCAGGCAGGGTTACGGGTCCCACCGCTGGACTCGTGGGCCCCAAGTAGGGCTGCGGGTCCCACCGTTGGACTCATGAGCCCCAGGCGGGGCTGTGGGTCCCACCGTTGGGCGTTAGCCAGATTTTGTACCCACAGTTACCCCCTCCCAGCTAGATAGGTGTTAACCTAGCTGGTTGGGATTTTCTGGTGCAAAGCCGGTCGCTCGTCTGTCGATCTTCTGTCCAGGGTTGGTCGTCATCTGTCTGTCGACCTGCTACGTGTGGCCAACTGTTGGGCCCACCGACTCCCTGCCAGGGGTCGGCCGGGTGTGTGTTTGCCGACCTATTGCGCAGGGCTGACCATCATCTGTCTGTTGACCCGTTGCGCGGGGCCGACTATTGTGTGTCTACCGACCTGTTGTGCGGGGCCGACCATTGTCTGCCTGCCGATCCCCTGTCCGGGATCGACAGTTGTCTGTCTACTGATCCCTATCCGGGGCCGACCGTCGTCTACCTGTCGACCCCCTGTCCGGGGCCGACCATAGTCTGTCTGCCAACCCGTTGCGCGGGGCTGACTGTTGTGTGTCTGCCGACCCGTTGTGCGGGGTCGACCATTTTTCTGCCTGCCGATCCCCTGTTCAGGATCGACAGCTGTGCGTCTGCCGACCCGTTGGGTAGGCTCGACTACTGGTATGTTACCCCCTCCCAGTTGGGTAGGTAGTAACCTAGTTGACTGGGGTCACAAAAATAACTGCGCGCAAGTTGGTTCGGGCTAACAAACCTGAGGGCGTTGGTCAAAAAATATTAGGGGCAGGGGGTTCTATGCAAAAAGTCAGGGGCAGGGGGTTTTGTGTAAAAAGTTAGGAGCAGGCTTCGTGCAAAAAATCATGGGGCAGGGGGTTTGGTCAAAGATTCTGGGTGGTAGGGGTTTTTTTTTGTAAAAAATCCTAGGCTAGGTTTATTGTCAAAAAGTGATAAAAGGGGTTCTGGGCAGAAATTTTTAGGATTGGGGGTTTTTTTGCAAAAACCCAGGTTGGGTTTTCGGGGGTCGGAAGAAGTGTATAGGGAGGCTCTCGGGGTAGACCCAAGAGCTCCTGGGGTGGTAGGTTGCCGTTTGATCAGATTGTACTGAATCGTGGCCACACGATTTAAACAGCAGAATGAGTGCAATGCTCTCAGCCCGAATCGAGCGACGATCCACGAGGCCACCTCAGCAGGGGAGCTTTTGTTCTTAGTGGTTCGGTGATGCAGGCACCGATAAGGCGCACTACAATCCTAAGCACATAATAGAGTCAATCGCAGCAATAGATATGTAAATTGAACAATAGGCATGCATCAGATTTTCACTAAAATAGGTTACGAATGCTTGCTAGGGTTACCGACAGACTATAGATAGCGAATCTAATAAATAGGCAAAGTTATGGCTTCAACTAGCGATGAAAAGGATGATGACGGCTGCGATGCGGAGCGAAGGCAATGGAAACTAATAAAAACGAAGCGGATGCGATGAGAAAATAAAGGAAAAGGAAAGATACTGCCTGGGGTTTCCTGCCGTGGGTCGATTGCAAGGATGCACCGACAATCCTGCACACGGAGCAAGGCCGGACGTCGGGAGAAGCCGGAACCTTCGAAAAATCAGCACCAAGGCCTTCACGAGGCGAAGTCGTGGAAGCGGCGAGGATCGGGGACACGAGTCTCGCCCGGAAGCACTCACGAAGAGGCACAAGTTTTAGCAATTCTTCAAAATCTGAAATCTCCTTCAATCTTCCCCTTTTTGTAGAACTAGGGTTTCTTTTTGGATGGCCAAGATCAAAGGGAAATCAAGGGGGAATGGTGGGGATGCAATGGGTCAAAAAAGGAAAGGAAAAGAGAGAGAAATAAGGGGAAAAGAGAGAGAGAAGTTAGGGGACGGAAGAGGGGGCGGATTGGCTCGGTTTCCGCACGGGCAAGGGACGGAAAAGCCCTAATTGAAGCCCACATAGCCCTAATTGAAGCCCAATTGATGTCACATCATCAAATTTAAGTTATTTTGCTATCTAACCGTCAGTTTCGAGACATAATCTCGTCCGTCGATACCCCGCAAACACACGCACCCATAATTTTATTAATATCATGCAGAAACTCACCCGAGAAGACCTGGATTCAATCCAAAAAGCCCTCGGATGAGATCATGGACATCCCCCATGAACTGGGCAAGAACACAAATAAAACTAAATGCTAAAATAAGGCCAAAAACATGATAAATGGCCAAAAAATGAAATAAACGACTAATAAATCCCAAACGGCTAATGTCTTCCATGCATAAAATAAAATGACTGGAAATAAAACTCTCTGGTGACGAACTGAAGGTGCTGATCAGGTCTGCATCAATCGCTTCCGCTGCGAAAAACTCGTCCTCGAGTTTATGCCGGAAGACATCACCGGTAGCAGGAGGGAGACCACCACCGTGGGATCGTCGCTGTGCCTGGATCTGGTGATGAATTCCCAACAAGTGATGTCTCGGGCAGTCAACAACCTCTAGGCCCCTCACGAAGAGAGTGCTGGCGTCGAGCGAGGGCCAGAAGCTACTGAAGTACACCAACAGAAGCACACGAGCGGTAGGTGGTCGGTCAGTCCCAACAAAGTCAAAGCGCGCAAGTGGCTCAGCTGTCTGAAACTCCCCAACTGGCTCTGACTGTAGCTGTGGTGGAAGCTCCACGGAAGACGGAGGCTCCATGAGTGTCTCTACTGTAGGAAGAACTGCAAGTGGAGGTGTCTCCTCTGTAAGCTCTGTGAAAGGTAGGAGAGACCTCTCTATAGTCAATACTGGAGGAAGGGGCTCCTCTGTAGGCACTACTGCAGGTGGAAGGAGCTCCTCTAGAGTCGCTGACGGAGGAGGTGGCACCTCTGTAGGCACTGGAGAAGGTGGAAGGAACTCCTCTATAGTCGCTGACGGAAGAGGTGGCTCCTCTGTAGGCAGTGGACGAGGAAGCTCCACAGGAGGTGGATGCTTCTCAAGTGGTGCCACTAGTGGAACCGGGTGCCCCACAGGAGGTGGAGGCTCTGCTGGAGGTGGTGGCCTGCTGTATCTGGCAAGCCTCTGGTTCTGCTTCTCTCTCCATGATAACTCATCCTCAATATCGTCAAGTAAGAGCTGGGTTTCAATATAGCTGGCTTTCAAGGATGGCACTGAAGGACTCCGTAAAATCCATTGAACAAAAGGCTTGGAAGATAGATCTAGGTCATGGGCTCGATCTCGAATCAAAGAGGAGTAACGATGTTCTATCGGAGATATCGGGAAAAGGGTAGGACATGGCCCAAAAGATTTATATAGTTTAACAAATTTTTTATAGGTGTGGGTATCTAAAGGATCAAGCGAATAATGGGATCGGACGCTATGATAGGACATGGCGTCAGATTGCTCTGATACCAACTTGATGCAGGCATCGATAAGGCGCACTACAATCCTAAGCACATAATAGAGTCAATCGCAGCAATAGATATGTAAATTGAACAATAGGCATGCATCAGATTTTCACTAAAATAGGTTACGAATGCTTGCTAGGGTTACCGACAGACTATAGATAGCGAATCTAAAAAATAGGCAAAGTTATGGCTTCAACTAGCGATGAAAAGGATGATGACGGCTGCGATGCGGAGCGAAGGCAATGGAAACTAATGAAAACGAAGCGGATGCGATGAGAAAATAAAGGAAAAGGAAAGATACTGCCTGGGGTTTCCCGCCGTGGGTCGATTGCAAGGATGCACCGATGATCCTGCACACGGAGCAAGGCCGGACGTCGGGAGAAGCCTGAACCTTCGGAAAATCAGCACCAAGGCCTTCACGAGGCGAAGTCATGGAAGCGGCAAGGATCGGGGACACGAGTCTCGCCCGGAAGCACTCACGAAGAGGTACAAGTTTCAGCAATTCTTCAAAATCTAAAATCTCCTTCAATCTTCCCCTTTTTGTAGAACTAGGGTTTCTTTTTGGATGGCCAAGATCAAAGGAAAATCAAGGGGGAATGGTGGGGATGCAATGGGCCAAAAAAGGAAAGGAAAAGAGAGAGAAATAAGGGGAAAAGAGAGAGAGAAGTTAGGGGACGGAAGAGGGGGCGGATTGGCTCGGTTTCCGCACGGGCAAGGGACGGAAAAGCCCTAATTAAAGCCCACATAGCCCTAATTGAAGCCTAATTGATGCCACATCATCAAATTTAAGTTATTTTGCTATCTAACCGTCGGTTTCGAGACATAATCTCGTCCGTCGATACCCCGCAAATACACGCACCCATAATTTTATTAATATCATGTAGAAACTCACCCGAGAAGACTTGGATTCAATCCGAAAAGCCCTCAGATGAGATCATGGACATCCCCCATGAACTGGGCAAGAACACAAATAAAACTAAATGCTGAAATAAGGCCAAAAACATGATAAATGGCCAAAAACTGAAATAAACGACTAATAAATCCCAAACGGCTAATGTCTTCCATGCATAAAATAAAATAACTGGAAATAAAACTCTCTGGTGACGAACTGAAGGTGCTGATCAGGTCTGCATCAGTCGGGATTTGGGGGTTTGTTTTGTTTTTAGTGGGTCGGGATTCTGGTGATAGAGAGAGAGAGGGGAGGGGGGGTCGGGAGAAATACAGGGGGGGACGCGGGCGGGCGGGGCGCAGGTGGTGGACGCGGCGGGCGGCTGCAGGCGCAGGCGGTGGACGTGGCGGGTGGCTGCGGGCTGGGCATAGGCGGTGGACGCGGGCGGGCGGCTGCGGGCTGAGGTCTGGCGGTGGACGCGGGCGGGGCGCAGGCGGTGGACGCGGCAACGAGCGGTGGAGGACGGGCGGGGCGCAGGGGGTGGGGTCGGGGGGTCGGGAGCACGACAGTGGCGAGCGGAAACGGGGGGGTGGGGGGGTCGGGCTGGTGGTGATGGCTGTCGGTGGTGATAGAGATGATAATGGTGAGGATGATGGTGCTCTCACCCTCACCCTCTGTTCTCTCTATCTTACTCTCTCTCCCTCTCTGTTTCACTTTCAACTCTCTTTTCTCTCTCTGACCTCTCTCTTTCACTCTCTAACTCTCTTTTTTCTCTTTCTCACCTCTCTCTTCCATCCTCTAACTCTCTCTTCTCTCACCCACTCTCACTCTCTCTCTTTCAACCACTCTTGCACTCTCATTCTCTCTGTTTCTTTGCAACCGGGCGGGGGGGGGGGGGGGAGGATTTCGGCCGTCGTACGTGACCCTCCTCCAACAGTCGATTGAAGGTTTGACCCTTCGGGATGTGGCGCGCTTCGAAGTGCTGAGTTAAGACTTGCTGGGCTATCACACAAGCACTGTAGAGTAGAAAGGTAGAGAAATAGATGACACAGGATATGGTGACGAAGTTCGGCCAAAGCCTACGTCTCCGTGCGGTAAGACACAATATTTGAATCCACTATCTCTGAGTAAACAATAGAGCTACTCTCGACAGGCCGAGGAGTACTTCTTCCAAGTAATCAGAGGGTGGAAAAGGAGTCTGAAAACCAGAAAAACTCAGGGAGCTCTAGAAAACAGAAAGTGGGTTTCTGGTCTCGAATTTAGGATCAGGATTCATTTACAGGGGTTGCTATTTATAAGGATTTAGTTTATTTGAGGAATATTCTCAGAAATATCCGGGGTTTGGTAAATACCCGGGGGGATTTACCAGACCCCATATAGTGCAAGTGGGCCCCAGGCAGGGCTGCGGGTCCTACTGCTGGGCTCGTGGGCCCTAGGTAGGGCTGCGGATCCCACCGTTGGACTCATGGGCCCTAGGCGGGGCTGTGGGTCCCACCTTTGGACGTTAGCTAGATTTTGCACCCACAATAGCCATTCTAATTCATTCATACGAATATAGCCATTATAATTAATTTATACGAAGGTAGTCATTCTAATTCTTTCGTACGAGCCATTCTAATTCATTCATATAAATATTATCATTATAATTCATTCGTACGAAAGAATATAGCCATTCTAATTCATTTGTACGAATAAAGCAATTCTAATTTATTCGTACGAATATAGCCTAATTCGTACAAATATAGTCATTCTAATTCATTCGTATGACTCATTCTAATTTATTCGTACGAAAGTAGTCATTCTAATTCATTCGTATGAATGAATATTGTCATTCTAACTCATTCGTACGAATATAGCCATTCTAATTCATTCATATAAATATATCCATTCTAATTCATCCATACGAGCTATTCTAATTAATTCTTACGAATATAGCAATTCGAATTCATTCGTACGGACGAATGTAGCCATTCTAATTCATTCATACGAGCTATTTTAATTAATTCATACAAATGTTGCCAATATAATTCATTCGTACGAATTAATGTAGCCATTCTAATTCTTTCGTGTGAATATAGCCACTCTTATTCATTCATACGAAGGTAGTTATTCTAATTCATTCATACGAATGTAGCCATTCTAATTCATTCGTACAAACGAATGCAACCATTCTAATTCATTTGTACGAATATAGTAATTCTAATTCAGTCGTATGAGCCATTTTAATTCATTCAATCAATATATCCATTCTAATTCATTCGTTCGAACTAATATAGTCATTCTAATTCTTTATTTGTACGAATATAGCTATTCTAATTCATTCATACGAAGGTAGCCATTCTAATTCATTCATACGCACTAATGTAGCCATTCTAATTCATTCGTCTGAATGTAGCCATTCTAATTCATTCGTACAAAGGTAGCCATTCTAATTCATTCGTACGAGCCATTCTAATTCATTTGTACGAATGTATCCATTCTAATTCATTCGTACGAATGAATGTAACCATTCTAATTCATTTGTACGAAGGTAGCCATTTTAATTCATTTGTAAGAGTCATTCTAATTTATTCGTACAAATATAGCTATTCTAATTCTTTTGTACGAATGAATATATCCATTCTAATTCATTCGTAGGAATGTAGCGATTCTAATTCATTCGTACGAAGGTAGCCATTCCAATTCATTCGTACGAGCCATTATAATTTATTTGTACGAATGTAGCTATTCCAATTCATTCGTATGATTGCAGTCATTATAATTCATTCGTACGAAGGTAGTCATTATAATTCATTCGTACGATCCATTCTAATTCATTCGTACGAATGTAATCATTCTAATTCATTCGTACAAAGGTAGCCATTCTAATTCATTCGTACGAACAATCATTTTACATCTAACCACCAACCAACATACAATACAAACAAAATACGAATATATTGAACTGTGCAACATTAAACAATAAACCATCCTGCAACATTATATAACAAAAAAGTAACCATTAAACAACAAAAAACATCCAACATTCAACCATGATTACATCCAACCATAAAATGTACAACAAAAAAAAAATACAATTACATCTAACATCCTCAAAAAGTAAATCCAACCTTCACCTTCCGATCCCTAAAAAAAAAGAGAATTAGAATTTTCAATTATATTTTACCTAATTGTTCAGTTACATTTTACATTTACCGTGCTCAAATTTAAAATTCGAGGCTGATTCATAATTATTCACAATTACATTTCATATAACTTTGGACCGATTCGGCCGACTTTGGAGCGATTCGACACTTGGTGTACCCGAATGGACCATTAGGTCTCTAAAATTGCCATATAAGACTATGAACCATAATCACGCACTAATTGAGCCGATTCATACTCTTCGAGCCTGAATCGAGTCGATTCAATCCGATTCGTGCTCAATTCATACTTAAATCACTTGTTTGCATCTAAATCGATTCAATTGCATTTGGAACCCTATATGTGTTAGATTTCGACCAATTCATGCCACTTTGGACCAATTCGGCCGACTTTGGAACGAATGAACCGCTTGATGTCTAAAATGGCCAAATTAGATTATGAACCATAAGCGTGCACTAATTTGGTCGATATAAGGTTCCAAATGCAATTGAATCAATTTAGATCCAAACGAGTGTTTTAAGTATAAATCGAGCACGAATCGGATTTAATCGACTCGATTTGGGCTCGAAGAGTATGAATCGGCTCAATTAGTGTGTGATTATGGTTCATAATTTAATCTGGCCATTTTAGAGACCTAACGGTTCATTCGGGTAAGCCAAGTATCGAATTGTTCCAAAGTCGACCGAATCGGTCCAAAGGTATATGAATTGGCTAAAATCCGGTACAATTAGGGTTCAGCCGGATTTCGACCAGTTCATGCAACTTTGGACCGATTCGACTGATTCGGCTGACTTTGGAATGAATCCAATATTTTTAAATTAGGAAAGATCTATCTTTTATTCGGTTTGAATTATTTATGGTTATATTTAATTAGATAGGATTTGTTAGGATGAAAATTGAAATCTAGTTGGGAGAGAACTCTCTTAAATTCTCATTCATTCAACACCTAACTCAATGGCCTTTCTAGGGGAACATGATAAAATCCTAAAAACTAAATGAGCTTGGACTGTGCCTAACTCAATGGCTCATTAAGGCCTATCACAAACAAAAATAAAGCCCATATAAAGCCTCACAACAAAACAAGACAACAATTGAAAAGGTCCAAGAATAGAAAGACCAAGACACAACTCGTGCTTCGAAATCCAATTAAGAAGGATTGCCTCTGATAATGTACATGCTCGTATCCGGATCCACAACATTCGCTCCCGCACACGAAAGTCGCTTTCGAGTTAAAAATAGGCTAGCGAACATGGTCCTCAAAATCAACATGGGTGTGTGGGGCTTGTCCCTAAAAATCGCTCATTTTGTGCCTCAAATGATTCAAAACTATTTGTGCTCTAATCCAGAATAATTAACAATATTAGGATACATACTTGTCAGTGGAGACGGAGAAAGCAAACTGGCCAGAAGAAGGAGGTGCCCACCATCTCTCCTAAGGCTTCATCCACAGCCTCGGCGTTAAGCACGGGTACATCACGGTCATGAGCTACGAAACAAACGACCATCTGCAATCCAAGGAGAACCGGATCACCACCATACACCACCCTACCAACCCTACGACCTATGTGAAGTAAGTCGCAAGGGTGCTCCCCTAGTGATCCCTAGGAAGGTAGTGATCCAGCAGCTGGGGTCTGCAATATGAAACAATTAAACATGTTATTGCTAAATCAAACAAAATTTTGTTTAATATATTACAATATATACGTACCGAGCTAGAACGAGCACCATTGCTGTGCACTCGCTGAATCTGAAACTTTATCCTCATCTCCCGAAATGCCCTCTTGTTTCCTCCTTGAACTAACTAAACTCATGTCGTAAGGAGTCCCGGTCGAACTCTGTCTATCGCAAACGCGCGCGAGAGCAAAGTCTCTCAGCGCCCTCCTCGTGACACCACTATTGTAGCTCAGGACCTAAAACCTATGCCACAGGGTCGGGGTCGGGGTCTAGACTGGTGCTGGAGGGATTGCTGGCTACAATGGCTTTTATCCCTTCCTGTACCAATTAAATTGTAAGTTACAAAATGTATAGCCTGAACTCTGAAGACTTTACAATTAAGTTATACTTACAATGGTGGTGTCAACCTCCGGTGTAGGGTAGATCCCATCCCTCCTAGTGTGGCTAATGAAGATGCAAAACCACCTCTTGCTTCAGTGCAACATTTCTAGGAACATTTGGGCCGGGCTATTTTCAAGAAGAAGATGGACATCGCTTATCACCCATCCAGCTTGAAGTCGTTATGGTTCTCGTGGAGGATTAGGATAATCCCAAAAGAGTCAAGAAAGATTTGGGACATCCTCTCCATTGCTATTTGCTGGAATATTTGGCTGGAAAGAAACAGTAGAGTTTTCAAGAAGAAGTTCAGCCCTATCTCGGAGATAGTACGACGCACGGTGACCATTAAACTTTGGACGACGACAATCTCAAGCCAATTTCGGGAGGTCTTGGATAACTTTATATAGTGTCCCTTGAGTGGTGTTTTGCCTTTTTCTTTTATTTTTGTTTTTTTCGTAAACTATCTTATTAATCAATGAACAGGTAGGGGTTCATGAAGGCCTCCATCCGAGATTGTCAATCTCATCGCTTGCAATATTTTCTTCATCACGACTCAGATCTTACGAGAAGAAGAACTCGTCTTCATCAATTGTATCTGCAGATCGTCATTACCCGATAATTTATGGCCGGAGGTACGTGAATCGACCCCTTCCGCTTCTGCATAAGATCTCTATGTTCATCGTTTTCAAAGTTTATGGTTCTCGATAATAGAGATATTGCATGCTTCATGTAGAATAGTTCTTACACTTGGTATCAGAGCATTACTCTGATATGTTATCCATGTAGTTAAAGATTTGATCATGTTTTGTGACCGCTAACGGGTCGATTCGACTTCCTTGTTCCCGTTAATGATCGACAAGGGGATTGACTGTTCACCGATTTAATCCGCAAAACTTTATTTCTGACTTATCAGAAATTTATGGATCCGAAAGCAAACCTATGGCATACTGCGTTTTCGTTTTTGGAACAGAAGGTTGTATGCCATTAGATCCGTTGTCTTGGCCATAAATAATTGTTACGGGTTATTTCGGACTGCTTTCCATCGAATAAAGTTTTCTCCCTCGGCGGCACTATGTGGATAATCGATGTGATGCTTTTTCCGGGATTAGAGTATGCTTTTGATCTGATCCCTCTTTTATTTGTATGGCATAGAGTCTAGATCTTGTCTTGTGATCGATAATGGGTCTTTTCCATTTCTCTAAACCCATCATCGATCGACAAGAGATCATGTGGAGTCCTAAAATCCGCATATGTTTTTCGGGCACCAATCGACCATTAGGGTTTTAAGGGAAGTTACACGATCGGCAACCGACCCTCCCATTTGGCTTATGTCGAGGGATGGGGCAGGTAGGCCACACGACAAACCTTGAATTGAGATGGTTGACCGGAATCAGGTAGATCCAAAATTCAGGTCATGTGTCTACTTTCGGCCCAATTCAGGAATCGAATCAGAGCAAAGCGTTGTAAGCCACAGAGGATGTTAATTTCGATCATAAGTTTCAGTGTGCAGGTTTTGTTTTGTTTTCCAATCGAATCTAGTTGCATCAATCGTGCTATATGAATAACTTTATATGTTCTGCGAATGGTCACGATCTAAAGCCCTCCCGTGGGGAGTGATTCGGGAGTAGCCAAAGCATCATGGATCATTCTTCACGAGTGATTCATACAGTACGCACCATGGGATGTGTTGAATCATATAAATTTGATTGACCATGACATACCCTTTTCTAGTTGCATCGGTATTAAGGTTTGCCTTTGCCCAAAGGGAGGCGATCCCCAATACCATACAATTAGGATAATGAGATAAATTATATATGGAGATAATGATGGTTCTTATGCCCACAGGAAAGGAATCATTACTTAAGCTCCTTATATAATTCATCGACCTTATCAAGAAATGTAAAATTTCTTTTGGACCCCTTTAGTAAAACTCTTACAAGGAGCGGCCTTTGCCCATAGGGAGGTCTGAGTTTTACTAACTGATAATTAGCATGGGCCAATTATCAGATAAGTACCTCTGTCTCATAATGTAGTAAGCGGTTCCTTCTCCAGTCGTCCCACCCTATGTCTATGAGTTTACCATGAACCTTTCCTCTCTGTCCGGGGAGATTTTCCCGGACAAAAGGGACAAACTGTCATCTAGGCGTCTGGTCGGTGATAAAGTAGTGTGAGAGCATATCATACAGTTGTATGATACTGCTTAGGTGCTTTATGAACCTAATAATGTTTCATTCTCATATAATATGACAATGACGGGTGGATTAATTCTGAATCACAATCCATATCTCTACTTTCATGCAGGGGTTTCTCGGTTTATGAGACCCAACTGACAGATAGAAGGTCATCTCTTTAGAGAATAATCTAAGCTCTAAGGTAGAAGGTATGGGGACATATAGACTAGTCCATCAGACTGGATATTCTTTGAACTTAGATGGAGTCTTCTGTGTTCCAAGTTTCCATATAAATTTGTTATCTATTTCAAGAGTAGTGCCTATGGGCTTTGTTTTTAGTTTGATGGTTTCATCATTCTGATCAACAAAGATCCAGTTCCCATAGGCTCTGGTAGGTTGATTGATGACTTATGTAAACTGGACATAGACTCTAATAGTAATTGCTCTATAATGACCGTAAATGAAAACATTATCAATAAGGATTCATCCTTTCTATGGCTACAGAGGATCTAAAGACCCTTGACTTTACTGATTTTGGGATTTATAGAGAATTCATAAAGAGAAAGCAGACTAATAAATCATATAAGGGTGCCAGGAGGAATAATGAGGAGTTGGGTGTCATACATATGGACCTCTGATTAGTTTCTATTATTCATCACACTCACCGAACATAATAGTAGCTAGAAATACTCGTTTTCTTGTAAGTGACAACTTTAGTAGGAGTGTCCTTACATAAAAAATTATGTTTGAGGAGATACGGGTTTTTTGGTTTAAGTACCCGTAATACAGAAAGGACAAGTTGGTCATTAGGATGAGCATCCTATGGTAGTTCATAATCAACCAGGTTCTAACATCCCAACTAATATGGATTAAGTTGCAATGAACCTGTCATACGGGAACCAACAAGCTTTCAGGAGATCCAAGAGAAGACATAGAGCGATAATTTCTAGCAACTACGAAGTATACCTCCAAGAGCCAAATAAGTCCGATACTGTTGTCAGACTGTCTCCAGATCCCAAAACATTTTCTGAAGCCATGAACAGAAAAAATTCTGCAAAATGGTTAGATATCATGAAGGATGAGATGAAATCCTTGGTGGATAATCCAGTCTAGGTTTTAGTAGAGTTACTTAAAGGGGCTAAGGCTATCAGCTGCAAGTAGGCATGTACGACCAAGATTGATGCCGCAGGTAACTTCGAACGACGTAAGGCATCACTTGTAGCCAAGGGTTTTACTCAAAAGGCGGCATTGATTATCATAAAACCTTCTCTCCAGTTTATGAGAATGATTCATTAAGGATAATCTTGGCTTTGGTAGCTCACTATGATCATGAGCTACAACAGATGGATGTGAAAACAATTTTGTCTAAATAGGGATCTGGAGGAGAAGGTATAAATGGCACTGCCTAAGGGTTTTCACCCCAAGTAAAGGAGTCGGCTAGTCTGTAAGTTGAAGAAGTCATAATCCAGACTGAAACAGGCATCCCGACAGTGGTACTTGAATATCCGCAATGTTACCTCCTTCAGTTTTCAGAGAACATTGTGGATCATTGCATTTACCTTAAGATATGTGAGAGTCATTATATGTTTCTAAGTCCTATAGTAGATGGCGTTCTCCTAGCTTGAAATGATTTGGGGATGATATACACAATGAAATAGTTTCTCTTAGAACTTGACTTGAAGTACTTAGGCAAGAAATCTTACATGATTGGCATTGAGATCATTAGGAATCGATCTCAATGATCACCCGGATTGTCTCAAAGGGCCTATGTTGATAAAGTTCTGCAAATGTTTAAAAGGAGAAACTTTTCGCTGAATATTACTCTTATCGTTAAAGATGACAGATTCAGTTTGTCCCAAAGTTTGAGAAACTCTCTTGAAAGAGAGGCTATGTAAAACATTCTCCATACATCTGCGGTTGACGGCTTGATATATATGGCGGTCCGTATTAGACTGAATATTAGCTTTGCAATAGAAATATTGAATAGGCACCAGAGTGACTAAGAATAAGGATCACTGGAGGGGTATTATAAAGGTCATGAGATATCTTCATGGGACGAAGGATTCTATCCTTACGTACATATACTCTAAGGCATAGTTCGTTGCACTCTATGAGGCAAATTTATAAGCTTCTTGGCTAAAGAATTTTGTCACTAAGATTAGGATTATGGATTCCATATCCAAACCTATAAAGGATCTATTGTGACAATATAGTTGCTGTGTTGATATCAAAGAACAACCAGTGCAGGAGTCGTAGTAGGTGCATCAATATAAAGAATTTTATTGTGCGAGATGATCAATTAGCTGATAAGATCATTATTAAGTATATTGGTATGGAGCTTATAGTTGTAACTCCAATGACAAAGGGTAGCCACCCATTCATTATGATGGTCATGTGGATAGCATGGGGTTTCAAAGCTCATTGTAAATTTAATTATGCTTGTACATTTTCTTTTCAGCAGCTAACAAAGTTTATTTATTCGTTTCACTATGGATATGTATACTTAAGTTCGTGAGATATACAGTAGGACCTTAGAGTAAAATTTTGTCTTCTACTCATGAAGTTGATAATCACATAAAGCGCTTATTTATTGTGAATTGGTCATAGCTTAATGCGTGGAAGGGAGTTTCTGCTCGTAAGGGCATAACCACCACGATTCATGTGACTATGAATCTTTGTCTAAGTAGAGGAATACCTCTTACAATTATGAGCCCAGGTTATTTTGCAAAATAAAGTGCACACTAAGGTCTTTTTCAAACTCAGTCATTACCCACTAGTGTGTGTGTTTTTCCAAAAAAAAATTTGTTTTGTTTTTAGGTTTCGTTTGCCAAGTGGGAGAGTATTGACTTTTGGCTTGACTTCACCCAGTCAGTCTTGGACTCGGTCGAACTAATGGGTAATAGTCGAGCTCCGATGTATGTGGTCAAGCTGTCTCAAACCAACCCTAATCCTATAGGTGTTGGTATTAGTTTTAGGGTTTGAGTGGATGTTGGTCCCAACTACGGTGCAACGAGGATGCGTCACACCTAGCGCACCTCTTCAGCAAACGCGAACCCATAGGAGACCCTAAATAGGAAACGGGGAAACGTATTGCGGTCTACGGGGATTTAAGGGGGGTGCCAAACCTGGCCGTCCATGTGCCCTAGGGACTTGTCGCGGGGATCCCGAGAGGAAAGAAAGAGATTGCGGTTTTTGGCGATCTTCCCCCCCCCCTCTCTCTCTCTCCGTTATGTTCGTCCGCAGTCAACCGCAGAAGAGAGAGCCAGACAGGTCCGACTCCCCCCTCCCTTCCTCTTGTCTGTTTGCAGGAATCAGAGGAGGAGGGCTGTGGCCAAGTGCAGCACCTCCCCCTTCTATCTCCCTTCTGTTCTCTCCTCTGAAGCTGACATAAAGAGAGAGAGGATAGCTTCGATTGCAGTCCTCTCCCTCCTTTGGTGATCTCGGTTTTGTAAGGAAGGAGATAGAGAGAGATAAGGCCAGCTGCTCCCTTTCCCCTTTCCTTGGATTGAATTAGAGAGAGAGAGACTTATCTGGCTTTACAAATTCTTCTCCCTCGTCTCATCGATCCTAGCGGGTCTACACATGGATTTTTCGGTCGCCAAGAAGAAATGGAGTTGAAGGCCTCCATCTGAGATCGCCGGATCTCATCGCTTGCAATTTTTTCTCTTCATCTTTGGTATTAGAGGGATTTCTCTTCAGGCCAACCCCCCCCCCCCCCCCCCCTCTTCCGATAAGAGGGATTTCTCAAAAAAAAAAAAAAAAACTCTAAGCTTTCGAACAAATTGGAACGAAATTTTTTATGGGGCTTGGTTCGTTTGCTGCCCAGGTACAACTTTTTTTTTTTGGTAAGCAACTTACTAGAAAAAGTCAAAATATTACATCATTGTTTAACCAACCCAACGGGTGTAACGACATGTGCTACAATCCTTCTGGGCAAGCCTCATAACTTCTGGAGGGAATTCGGACGTCCAGACTTTGGTAGCTCCAGTTCTCCGTGCATATCCTGTGAACCAATCAGCTACAGAATTTCCTTCACGGTAGATGTGAGATATCCAGACTCTGGCTATATACTGGAGCAGAAGTTTGCAGTCGGCAATGAGGATGGACGACACAGTATCTAAAGACACTTGAGATAGTACACTTTGAGAGTCCCCTTCGATCCACACTGCATGCCCGGGGAACGACGTAGTGGCTGCAACAAGTCCTTCCCATAGTCCTCTTGTCTCCGCCACCTGCACAGAGTCCGTGGTTAGAGAGACAGCACCCACGATGAGAAGGGTCCCCTTGTAATCACGGATAGCAAAACCCGCGCCCGCCGCCTGACTCATTCGCTCCACTGATCCATCAAAATTTAGTTTAAACTCCTGTAAAGTTGATGGAACCCATTGGACCGGGATCGCCTCCATCTGATGAGGGATGTTTTGATTATACAAATCTACAGAAATAGAGTTAGCAGAGCAAAAAGAATCAAAATCTGCTATTATCGAATCAAAAGTAATATGGATTGCTGGATTTGTCAGTTCAAATAAAGCTTTGTTCCTAGCTTTCCATATATGCCAAAGAGAATATCCAAGGAAGGCTTTGGCAATCTTGTTATACCCAGCACCCTGATCTTGAGTCTGGCTAAACAGATGACCAAACTCAGTGACAGAGGTGGGGATAGATGTCATACGAATTTTGCTTCCAATATAACTCCATAGTTGACTAACGGGAGAGCACAAAAAAAACGCATGGTTCAAAGTCTCCTCATTAATCAAACAACGGGGGCAAAGCGGGGAGACTGTCATCCCGATACGACAGAGGTACGAACGAACAGGAAGGCGCAGATGAAAAAGCTTCCGAACACGGGGCCCCATAGGTGGCTTCCAAAGTGAACGCCAAATCCCAGGTATTAGTTCATTTGGTGCAGGTTCACTTAAAAGAGATAGGTGATAGGCCGTGGCCACATTAAAACCCATCGTCTGCTGAGGCCCCTAAGTAATGGAGGACCGGGGTTGATTTCGGATGATCGGTATGCTACGGATCAGAGGCACCCATTCCGATGGAAAGATTGCCTGAAGATTTTCAATATGCCAACCTTGAGGGCCAAAGACGTCAGATATCGACCAATATTGAGACGATAGGCCACAGTTGTAGGGAAACACCATCTGGGAAAGAGGAATTGAGAAGCACCAAGGGATCATCCATAGGTTAAAGGATGCCCCCTCCCAGACCGGCTGTCGCATATGATACCGAACAACATCCAGACCCTTAGAGATAGCACGCCGGCCCATGAGCATTTAGTGGGTCGTGGCCATTGCCAAGGATCCTCAGACACCTTATATTTGTCTTTCACAAAAGACACCCAGGGGTTGTTATAGTTAGATAGAACCTGAAAAACTTTCTTCCCCATTAAAGCTTGTCGGAACAAACGAATTTGTCTAAAGCCCAAACCCCCCTGTAACTTTGGGCGGCACACATCGGCCCATTTGACAAGGTGTAACCCATTTTTGGTGTCACTCTTGGCCCAATGGAAGCGCCGAAACTCCCGTTCCAGTTGGTCTAGAATGCGATGGGGAATCCAAACAACACCCAACTGGAACACCAGAATGGATTGAAGAACTGATTGAAGCAAAGTGACCCTGGCTGGAAATTAAGGACAATAGATGAGCTTTCCAGCTATCGATACGTCTAGTAATACGACTAACCATCGGAGACAGGTCAGAGGCTTGGATCCGTCGACCTGATATACGTGTTCCCAGATAGGTAATGGGGCCAGAAATAACCAACATCCCTAGAGATGCTAGAAGAATGGGGCGAAAATTAACTGCAACCCCTGCCCCAAAAACCACAGCTGATTTTTGGAAGTTAACTTTTTGTCCCGAGAAACGACAATATTGACGGATAAGCATCTGAAGAGAAGAAACATTTGGGGGGGAAGCCTCGGAGAAAATTAAGCTATCATCAGCATAGAAAAGAACTCCAATGGAGTTAACGTTAGGGGAGGAGCGAACACCTCGCCACGTACCACGTTGGATATTGACTTTGATATTACGAACTAGAACATCTGCACCCAAAATGAAAAGATATGGGGCCAAAGGGTCCCCCTGGCGAAGGCCACGGGTAGAGCTGAACCAAGACGTAGGGGAGCCATTAAGAAGGATGGAGAATGATGGATTTTCGATACAACCTTTGATCCACTGGATCCAAATCTGATGAAACCCAATTTTTGACAGAACCTGATAGAGGAAGTCCCAAGCCATCCGGTCATAAGCATTTGCCATATCGAGTTTAAGGGCTAGCAAATCTTTATCGCATGTGTCAACCTCCATAGAATGGAGGGCTTCTTGGGCCAACAAAATATTATCGGAAATATTCCGGCCCTGGATAAAGGCGCATTGCTCCGGGGATACAAGCTTACCAATGACTGACTTAAGACGGTTCACAAGAAGTTTGGATATAATCTTGTACAGGACCGTACAGAGACTGATTGGCCTGAATTGTTCCGGCCGGCATGCCTCAAATGTTTTAGGGATAAGAGTAACATAGGTGCACTTCCACGTGGCTGGCATATATCCTGTATTGAAAAAGGATTCGATTGCAGAACAAACCTCCGGCCCGACAATGCCCCAGTTTTTAGTGAAGAATTCTATCGAGTACCCATCTGGCCCCGGAGCTTTGTTACGTGGGAGGGAGAAACAGGTACGTCGTATTTCCTCCCTCGTAACTGGGCTGATGAGAAACCGATTATCGGTAGCCGTCACGAGAGTTGGAACTGCATCCAGAAGATCATCATTGCCCCGAGGAGTGAAGGAGGTCCACTTGGCTTTGTAATGACGGAGGAGCACCTCTTCGATGGCTACCCGAGTTGTTTGGCGAACTCCAAATTCATCATCTAGAAAATGGATTCTATTCCGTTTGCGACGCACTTGGGTAGTCATATGAAAGAACTTAGTATTTGCATCACCCGCTTGCAGCCATTGGATGCGGGATTTTTGGCACCATTTAAGTTCCTGGAGGTAAAGAAGATTGGTATATTGATATTGCATGGAACGCAAGGTACCTACTTCGGAAGCATTCAGCGGTGCAAACTCCTCACGGGCCATCCAAGACTGAATCTGAGAACATAAAGAGTCAATTTGTAAATCTAGATCACCTACATGAGTCTTGTTCCAGACACGAAGAGCATCTCTCAAGGAAACTAGGTCTTCACTCAGCCTAGAAAAAGGAGTTGTGGAGGGACCAGACCGCCAGGCAGACAGGAAAAATCGATTCCAGTCCGGATGCTCCAGCCAAAAATTTTCAAAACGAAAAGGCCGGGGCCCCCGAAGAATAGGAGGATGTAAGGTAAGTAGGAGAGGACAATGGTCGGACACAACCCTTTCAAGATGAGAAATATTTGCCTCCGAAAATAAGCTGGCCCATTTAATATTACAGAAACCTCTATCAAGATGCTCAAGGATGCGAGTTTCTAGGGCCTGGTTATTGCACCAAGTATAAGCTGACCCAGAAAATTCCATGTCTATCAGACCATTAGACGCAATCGTCTGACGGAATTCATCAACAGCTGTATCCACATGAAACTCAGCTCCCCCTCGCTTATCTATGGCATGAAGCAAGACGTTAAAATCGCCACAAATAAATAAGGGGAGGCCAAGGGAGTGCAGTCGGGTGATAGAATTCCATAGAGATCTTCGCTCCCTGTGATCTGTGCTAGCATAAACCCCAACCAAGCACCAAGAAAACTGTTGATTGGAAAGGACACCCACCACCATTTGCCGATTTAAGGAGAAAAAGGTGGTCTCCCATCGGTTTCCGCGCCAGAAGACAAGAATACCACCTGATCGACCGATTGACTCAACACAAAAACAATGCCATCACAGACCAAGGCGATGGGAAACCCAGCTGGCCGAAGCTCGGTCAACAAGTTTCAAAAAGAATAAGAACTTCTGGGTCGTAGCGATTAATAAGCCTCTTGCAATGGGAGAAACAGGTCAACCGCCTGGCTCCCTGACAATTCCAGAAGACAAAAGACATGATCCAAAAATTAATGGTTAAAAAGAGACGAGCCAAGATATCGCCAACCAAAAAAAATAAAAAAAAAAACAGATGAAAGGGAGACAACGAACTTAAACTTCCCGTTGGGATTCTGTACCCTCTAGTTGTTGGTCGGAGGATAACCCTTCCTTTCGCCTTTCCGCCGGCCACCTTCAGAGCCCTCGCTTGGTTCGTTTGCTGCCCTAGGTGCAAGTAACAACACCCTTGAATATTTGTGCCAAAAAAACAAAAATACCCTTGAATATTGAAATGACCTTGTGGTTTGCTTGGTACTGCAGTCTTGGCTGGCCTACAGGTTACCGTCGGATTTGTTTTGGAAAGCTGAGACCATCAGAGCCGTTGGAAGTGCATAGGAATCGTAGCCGTTAATCGTATCCCATCAACCGTCCGTTACCTCACTACCCTCCTCCCCGCCGCTACAAAACCTAATATAGGGTTTCCGAAAAGAGCGTCAGCGCGCCTCCATCCCCCCCTCATTAAGGGTTTATTAGATCAGAGGGGATCCCTCTGACGAAGGGCTTTCTTGTTCGTCCCAAACTTTTCTATCATCTTTAGGAGAGAGAGAGAGAGAGAGAAAGAGAGAGAGAGAGAGAGAGAGAGAGAGAGAGAGAGAGAGAGAGAGAGAGAGATGGCAGTGAAGGTATCGAAGGCGGAGAAGAAGGTTGAGTACGACAAGAAGCTGTGCCGGCTGCTGGATGAGTACACCCAGGTTCTGATCGCGGTGGCCGACAACGTGGGCTCCAACCAGCTGCAGAACATCCGCAAAGGGCTGCGGGGGGATTCGGTGGTGCTGATGGGTAAGAACACTCTCATCCGGCGATGCATCAAGCTCCACGCCGAGAGGACCGGCAACAACGCCTACCTCAACCTCCTCCCGTTGCTCGTGGTATACGCTGATGCTGACTCCTTTCCCCTTTGTCTCTGTTCAAGTTACTAGGATTGGGCCCAACAGTTTTACTCCTCAACCCCCAATACAATCCCTTTTTAATTTTTTTTCTTCTTTTTCTTCTTGTTTGATGTCTGGGACTGGTGTTTTGGGCCTTCGTATAATTGGCGTATTTGGGTTGAATCTTTTTCTTTTGATGAAGGGGAATGTGGGTTTGATTTTCACCAAGGGAGATCTTAAGGAAGTGAGCGAGGAGGTCGCCAAATACAAGGTATAACATGTTTCTGAATTTTCGCACTGACATTATTGTGGTGTGGGATTTGCTGCATTTGTTGGAGATACTCTTCTATGAACCATGGCATGGAATTTCAACATAGTATCAAATAACCAAAAAAAAAAAACCGCAACTACTTCACTACCCAGTAAGAAGATACAGACGGTGCTTCCTTATTGTACTCTAGTTTTGGATGAAGCTGAGTCATTGTAAAACCCGTAGGTGAACTCGTGTAACCAAAACCAACCTCCACCCCTTAAACCCGGGTTGGTAGTAATAACCAATGCATCGAAACAGCGTTGTGAGTTACTTTGGGCTTCAAATTCACTAATGAACAAAAGAGAGGAGTAGAGAGATGGGCATGGATACGATATCTCCCTTGGAGGCTCTTGGATCTCCTACTCTCTCTGTATATATGGGTGAGATGGGCTTCACTTCTCCCAAAATTTAGAGCCGACCCCTGTTAATCTTATCCACGCCATGAGGGGTCTTGGGCTGAGCAAGACAACCCACACAGGGAGGCCATCCATAGTACGCACAATCAGCCAGTTATAGTGCGTCTTGTAACATTAAGCAAGGCCCCAAGAGCCAAGAGTATGATCAAATCGTATACATCCACTTGATTAAGGCTCACTACCGGTGCTCTCTAGGGCTATACAGACCTCTTGCGTAAAAGGAATTATAATCCTAGCCGTTGATCCAATTGAGATGGATCAAGCAAGCAAGTCACAATAGAGAAAACTCATAAAAGAGGAAAGAGAAGTAGTTTTGAAGATAATGAGTGAAATTAGTGGACATTCAACAATTTTATTTGCAGAAGATCAATAAAAGTTGTAGGAAAAATTGCTTTTACAAACTTACAACACTCTTCTTTTTGTAGTATTCAGCCTCATGACACCTCTAACTGTCTAACCTATTTAAAGTTAAATAGTAACCAAAAGAACATGGACTTAAATAAAATTAGGTATGTATCTCAATATATCTATTTTCTTGATTTTGCATTTTTTGTTTTTTCCGGGTGTACATTCTGCATAATTCTATTAAAAGGAGAAGTGATCAATAAATTATATACAAGCCTTGGTACTCTTGGGCTATTTGTTTTGGAAGGTTTTTTCTTAGAACAAGTGACTGCCACCCCATTAAAATAAAAAGAGGAAAGCCAAAAAGTTAAACTCGTCAAAGTATATGAGATCAAATAAACCACCTTATGATTGAATTATATACAACCACTAAATTAAGACTCATGAAAGTTTCTTGCACCTCTCTAAGATTGTACAATCTCTCAAGTCAAAGAACTTGCACCCGTTATAAAAAAAATCATCTTTTTCTTGTTTGTTCTTATGATATGAACATTCATAGACAATCTGTGAATATGATCATGACACAGTCTTTTAAATCATATAAGATCATGTCTGTTATGTCATTAATCATTTTGTCAAATGACAACTGCATTCATATGATAGACAACTGAGAAGCTCTCTTAAGCACTTTCTAGCTCCAACAATTTACACGAAGGTATGAATACTCAAGTTTTTTTTGTGAATTTTTCCAAAATATCTTTACTTGATTATCATGCAATGCTTTATATGGATCTTTAGATATCATATATGAATTGGTCATCTTCTGACCAATACATAAACATACAATCCACAATCGTGCTCAAAGAATATACTTGAAATCACGTTCATTAATGTCAGTAATGTATCACATACAATATCCAATGGCAAGTATTATGCACCACTTTCAACAATCTCTTTCTTGCACACTTATTAACATCTAGCTATCAATCTAACTCTCATGTTCTCCAGAGGCGGAGCCAACTAAGGCCCAGTGGGGGCACCTGCTTCCATTGGGATTTGAAATGTTAAAGGTCAATTACCCTTTGCCCTCCTAAAGTTTAGCTCAAAAAACATTTAACCCCCTTATAGTTAATTTTTTTCCAAATCGCTTCCCAAAGTTTGAAATATTAGCACATTACCCCTTTTGTCATCTACTTAATTTCCTCAGTTGGTAGCACTCATTTGGTACCACTAAAAAAAACCCCCATAATTTGGTAATGTTTATGTGATCAAAACCTGAATCGAAGGGTGAAAAATGTAGTTTTTTAAATTATAGATGGGTTAAGTTTTTTTGAGCTAAATTTTAGGGGGCAAAGTGTAATTTATTCAAATTTTATATCCCTTAAAGGCATGTATCAGTCCAGCCCTATGGAACCCCCACCCCACTAAAATCTAAAACCAAGAATGGCCACCAAATACAATTAGTGCATCTGAAGAAAAAAAAAACAATTCATCTCCAGTAACCAACCTTGACGACGACCTTGAAGTGCTTGCTACTCACAAGTTGCAGCCTCACAGGGTCACACCGGCTCACCACACAGCCTGCTACTTTGATTTACTGACTCCTGAACATCGATTCCCCCTGCTTGACTGCAGCTAGTGTCCATTAAAACAATAGCTTGTTAAGTTCTACCCACGATTGCACTATCATGAAAAGAGATAACTTTTAGGGTTTTAAATTTTCTTGCCCCCACTGGAGTGAAATCCTGGCTCCGCCACTGATGTTCTCAACATGTTAAGAGAGCTTTCATTTTCAGTTGCTTGGTTATTAGACCGCTAGATTATTTGTTGATTCAACTCAGTGTTGTCAAGGCGTTGAAAGGCGTACCTCGAGGCGAGGCGCAAGTATGCACCTTAGGCGTGTTCTGTCGAGGCACATGTAGCAAGGCGGCACGCCTTTAGTGCCTTTGGTGCAAGGCGTAGGGCGGTCGAGGTGCACGCCTTTGTGTATTTTGGGTTTCCAAAGTCTTCTAGTTTTTTTTTTCGATTTTGGTTTATTTTGGTTTTTTTTTTCCAGTTTGTTTTCAGTTTTTTTTTTTTTTTTCGGTTTTGTTTTTTTTATTTCGATTCTTTTCGGTTTGAATAAAAGAGTCCAACTCTCCTTAGAGCTCGATTCTTCCGTTTTGTTACTCAACATTGTTTATGAGTTCTCATTTATCAGTTATCACTTATGAGTATTGTATTCATTTAACTTATCATTACGATGTTGGTATGTTGTATAATAACTTGTGGATTATTATTTTCATTCAAATTGTTCATTTGATGGCCACTAGTTATGAGTTATAAGCAAGGTTTTCATATCGTGTATCGTTTTCCCTATTTTGTATATCGTTAATCGTAAGATACGGTTATATATATATATATATATATATATAAATAATAAATATAGAAAGTACATACTAGAATATTAAATATGAAAAGTCAAGTAGAAGAGTAAGACATTCCCTATAATTTCACATCAAACATAACATTGTCCTATACAAAAAATATGATGTATATATTTTTATAAAAAAGAAATCATATATAAGTATTATCTATGATCTATCAATATATTGTTCTCAAAATATTCGAATGGTCAATGAAGACAACAAAAACTCAAAAAGTAGAAAGATTTTATTTTTCAATTTCCACAGCATCTACGTCAGCAATTTGATCATCACCAATAGATAATTTATCACCACTTGCTTCTTTATCTTTCTTTAATGTCTCTTGCACCTCTTATTCATATTCATTATCATTTTCATTGTCTTATTCAAAGTCATCCACTTCTTTCCTTTAGCCTTCCTTTATGAACATAGATCCATTAGACCTCTACTAAGAAGTACCACACACACACACACACACACACACACACACACACACACACACATATATATATATATATATATATATATATATATATAGATAGAAATGGAATCCTATAACTATTGAAATTAGTGAAGTTATAGATATTTGGTGTTCCAAGCTCTAGAAATTTTTTAAAAACAAATGGCATTGGGCTCCGACAACTCTAGAGAAAGATTTGTAAAATACCTATAAACTTCTAAAAAAACTTAGTATCACTTCACTCTAGGTTAGAAAATACTCCTAAGTATTGTTTTAACTCTAAGAGACCTATATAGTTCTTTGGGAAATTAAGAGAAAAAATTATTTTAAAAGTTTAAAAAAAAACAAAAAAACATGTTTTCACCGTATCGGACCGTATCGTGTATCGTATCGTATCGTGTATCGTACGAAACAGGAGAAAAACGATACGTTAACACGATACATATCGTTTTTCTCCTGGATCGTATCGTACGATACGTATTGTGTATCGTATGATACTAACAACAGAGGTTATAAGTATTGTAGGCCTTTATTGTGTTGACTTAATTGAATAGTTGTTATATTTCTCTTTTTTTCATGAAATATAATTTTTTATGAATTTTAATTTTTTTACAATTACTATTACTTTTTAAATAAAAAAAATATATTTTTGCGCCTTACACACTAAGATGTGCGCCTTATTTGCGCCTCGGGCTCCAGCGGCACCTTGCGCCTCAAGCACGTCTCGTCGCCTTTATAGCACTAATTCAACTCTTGTAGCGACAATCCTTTTCCTTTGAAGATTTAAACAATGTGGTGCTGAATGTAGATAAGTGTGTTGTGTGACGAGTGGGATCTAGGGTGCCCAATCGCATTTGCAAATGCGATTGGGTGACTGCACAATCACTTGTGCGGGGTTTCTGTTTTGATAATAATAAAAAATAACAAAAATAAAAAGTATAAAGATCCAATTTTTTTATAATTCTAGAATAATAGTCAAAGGAAATTGATTCAAGTTCAATTAGATTTATAAAGTTTATTACTACAATTAGTACGTGATGCCGATTTAATAAAATCACAAGTTAACTACATTACTATTTCATAAAATAGTACATTACATTCATAAAGGACCGTGTTAATGACAAAAGTACTGATTAAAACTTATTTAACTACATAAATGCGTTAATGCATAAACTGTCTTCTCTTTCCCCTTCGCCTTTAATGGCTTTGGTGGTGGACGCTTTGACGGCCCTACTAGTGAAGTCGTTAGAGTATCGATATCCAGTAGTTCCTCCCACTCATATTTAGACTTGTAGTTGCTGGTGTACCTGCTCGTGTTGTGACGACGGATGCACATCAATCCTTTGTTGGTTGCCTCCATGTACTGTAGTTTCTCATTTCATTTATCTTGACTGGCCTCATGGCATGTTCCTACATTACCCTAGGGTAGATGTGCCAAATGTTGTTTGTGTCGTTGCTATCCCGCCTTTGGTATGATAGATGCACATATTGCATACAATGGTGTTCTTTGTTTTACTCAAGTAATAACTATACTTATATCTTGGATCTCAAATCTCTAACAGGGCTAGGACCACTGGCATTAGGAGAGGAGCTCGCACTGTTATAAGCAATGGGGAAAAGAGTTAAAAGTACTATACTCTTGAAACATGAGAGTTTATAAGGAGAATTTAGAACTGTTAGAAGTGGGTGGGAATAGGTGTGGGATGAACTTGGCATGTTTTGACATTTTGGTTGAAATACCAAAATTTTGTTAAAATATTTGGGCTTTGGTCGCGGACGAAACAAAAGGGGGTTCGAAACCTGGACATATTTCACCCCCTTCCTGCATTTGTCTAAAGGAAGAGAGAGAGAGAGAAAGGAGAGGAACCATAGAGAGCAAGCGGCCTTAACCGGCAGGAGTCCTCCCCTTCCTCTCCGACATCCCACCGGAGTAAGGCTCATCGGTCTAGTGCCTCTCTGATCTACCCCCAAACCCTGACGCTTCGCCAGGTACTCCCTCTTCCTTCTCTATCAGTGTATGGCTGTCGGCCACTATCTCGACGGCCGTCCGTCTCTCTAGTTTGATCATGATCAATTTTTAGAAATTCTATTTGGGGCCACCTCGAGTTGCCTGTGAGCCGTGCCAATGAAGATATGATATGTACTGTGGTGAGAGATGCTTGTAAATATCCCCTCTGTCTATCACACAACCATTGAATAGGTAATCATTTTTCTTTTCTACTTGAATGTTAGCTTAAAAACTGATCTATTATGTTAAATTGTTAATCAAAATGTACCAACTTTGTTTAAAAACTGATTATTATGAATTGTTTTTCATGTTTTGGATCTTTCCATATGCTACATTGTTAAATTGAAAGCAATATAGCAAAATTGAAATTGGCAACAACATGACCCTTCTGAAGGTGCCCGTGCGAGTGCCGACATGCACGAGCATTACTAGCATGTATATATAAAACAAGGGACTAGACGTGCGATCCAGATATATAACATAAGATAAAACATATATCTGGGCCTTCAAACCAAATGCCCAAAGGCGAGTGCGATTCTCCGTAGCTATCTTTCATGTATCGAGGTGCAAACACAATTAGTGACGGGCAATTTTGATCGTGACAGGGGAATGGTCTCATCGGATATCGACTTGTGAACGCATACATAGATGGAAAGTACAACGAAATTGACGGTCAACTATGTTTTGCCACCAAAGACGGCCTCCTCAGTGCCAATAGGTACGGACATTACTAGTGTGTAATATAGATATAAAGAGAGGAATGTTAAAGTGAGCTGTGAGCTACGGGTGGAGAAAATGAGCTGTCCTCATTTTGATCCCCCTAGGAGTTTTGGAATTAGATGAAATTTGGTGAGGGTGCTATTTAGGGTAAGATGATCATCCTCACCAATTTATATCAAATTCCAAAACTTCTAGGGTCATCAAATGGTAGAAGCAAAATTAACTTTGACTGCGGACAGTAGATAATGCTTCTACCATTTGATGACCCTAGAAGTTTTGGAATTTGATGAAAATTGGTGAGGATGATCATCTTACCCTAGACAACACCCTCACCAAATTTCATCAAATTCCAAAACTCCATGGGTGATCAAAATAAGGGCAGCTCATTTTCTCCAGTCGTAGCTCACAACTCACTGTGATATTTCTTTTATATATATATATATATATATATATATATATATATATATATATATATATATATATATATATATATATATATATATATATATATATATATATATATATATCGGTAATCCAAATTAGACGCACCTATAGGTTTTGAAATGTGCTGAATTTTTGTGGATGTGTTATCCATGCCATGGATAGAATATGCACAAAAAATCAACACCTTCCAAATCCTATAGGTGTATCAAAATTGAAAATGATTCAAATAGACAGTCGACAAAAGTCATTTCAAATTGATGCGCCAATATGTTTTGGAATGTGTTGATTTTTTGTGCATGTTCTATCCATGGCATGAATAACACATCAACAAAAAATCAGCACATTCCAAAACCTATAGGTGCATCTAAATTGGATTATCGCATTCTAGCATGTGCTGATTTTTTGTGAGCATAAACATCTTATCTTAGATAGAACACCCACAAAAAATCAGTAAATTCTAAAACTTTTAGGGGCATCAAATGTAATATTTCTGATTAACGGTGACAATGAACGCTCGATAAAACTTCTAACATTTGATGCCCCTAGGAGTTTTAGAATGTGCTGATTTTTTGTGGGTGTTCTATCCAAGATAAGATACTTATGCTCACAAAAAATCAACACATTCTAAGACTCCTAAGGGCATCTAATGGGTGGCTGCCCATTTTTTCGAAATAGGCTGGCGGCTCATTTCCCGTTTCCTCTCTCTCTATATATATATTCGTAGACCCATCGTTTTTTGACCCATATTTTTACCCATCATCCAAATCATTAGATAACCTATAGGTGCATCTAAATTGGATTACCGCATTCTAGCATTCTTCTCTCTCTCTCTCTCTCTCTCTATATATATATATATATATATATATATATATATATATATATATATGGGAAAGGGTTTTGTGAAATCGAGTTCACCATTCAAATGGTGTAATTGAATGGAGAGGCTACCACATTTGCATTAAAAGTCAACAATTGCGGCTAGGGGAATATATATATATATATATATATATATATATATATATATATATATATATATATATATATATATAGGGGCATGCTATAATGCGGCATGCGGTAAGTGCGGCACCGCACTACAACCGTCTGATGCACCGCTGCGTGCATGCGATGCACACAACGGGTGCATCAGACGGCTGCGGTATGGTGCCGCACTTACCGCAGGCCGCATTATAGCATGTCCCTATATATATATATATATACTTTAACTGCGATCAATGTTTTAAAAAACGGAAGGCGGAAGCCAGGCGATCAAGTGGTTTCAAGGCGGAAGGCGGACGACTAGGCGGGCGCCCGGAGAAAAAGGCGGGCGCCCACCTATATAAAATATATTATATATATTCTATATGTATGTATATATATAAATTCATAATTCTATATAAAAAAATAATATTAGAAAGTTTTACATATGCAAACATCAAAACTACCGATCTGAATATAAAAGTTTTATGAAAAGGGAGGAGGGGATTGGGTGGGTAGGGGTATTTCGGTATGGTTACCTCAATACCTATACCCGATTGTCCCTCTAACTTGAGTATACCAGATAATACAGTTGTACTCCAACTTTATTGTGATGTACCCAAATTCCAACCAATCATATATTGTTATCCAAATTCTATCCAAACTCATACCATACAAGAACCAATATATTAAAAAATCGTAAGAGCTTCTTAAACATTTCATCACAATACATTGAAGAAAAAAATTCCTCAAGCAATTGCATATGGTGAAGGAACAGAAAATTCATTACAGGAAAAAAAAATTTCCTCAAGCAATTGCATACAGTGAGACCGCCTAGGCGCCCGCCTTTTACCCGCCTAGGCGGGTCGGATCCCGCCTAGGCGCCCGCCTTTGTTCAACCCGCCTGTAGTGCCGCTTTTTGCTGAAGCGGAGCGGCCAACCCCCTAAAACGCCTAGGCGGCCGCCCGGACCGCCTTTTAGAACAGTGACTGCGATTGTTGACTTTCAATGCATACGTGGCAACCTCTTCATTCAGTTACACCATTTGAATGGTGAACCTGAGTTAAGCTTCTCGGGCCTCTCTTTCTTTCTCTCTCTATATATATGTGGGTCGGGAAGCTGGACTCGAGTTCACGATTAGGTTGGTGAACTAGAGTTTTCTAGGTGACACGTGTATGCGTATTTTTGTACTTTTTGCTTTCTGTCTTTTCATTGTTCATCCCTCTTCAAGTCTTGTCCCCTCTTACTTGCTTTATGTCTTTTCAGTGGACAGATGGTGCAATATAAATCTTATGTCACCATTCATTTGTGAACTCAAGTTCACCAACCCCTTTCCCTATATATATATATATATAAATATAAATAAGAAAAAGGGAGCCTAGATCTGAGGTGCAACGTCGTTGCTGCACCTCAGGCTTTGTTTGCCATGCTAGAAGTTTTAGAATTTGGTGATTTTTGGTGGATATGTTCTCTAGGGTAAGGTGATCATCCTCACAAAAAATCGATAAATTCTCATCAAATGTTCGAAACATTTTTGACCGTTCACTATAACGGTTGATTTTGCCGAGCTCATTTGATGACCTTAGAAGTTCTAGAATTTGGTGATTTTTTATGAGGATGATCACCTTACCATATACAACACACCCACCAAAAATCATTAAATTCTAAAGGGTAAACAGGTGTAAGGTGTAACAACGATGCTATATATATATATATATATATATATATATATATATATATATATATATATATATATATATATATATATATATATATATATATATATATATATACCCATTTGCTCATTTGAGCTGTTACAGCTGTTAACCAACCCTCACTATCTTCGCAGCCCGAACCCCCAACCCCCTCCGGCGGCACCCCCGATCCCCTCCGGCGACCTTGTCCCCCTTCGGCAGACCCCCGACCCCCTCCGACAGCCCCCACCCTCGTGCGATTCACCACCGGAGGCGGGGCTAGTGCGATTCTCCGATCCGGCGGGGTGGGTTGCCGACGTCGGAGGGGAGGGGTGGGCTGCTGGCGTCGGAGGGGAGGCTGCCGTCCCTCAGCGACTTCGGAGGGAGACTGTCGGAGGGGGATGGGGTTGCCAGAGGTGGTCGGGGGGCTGCCGGAGGGGGTCGGGGGGCTGCCAGAGGGGGACGGGGTTGCCGGAGGGGGTCGGAGGTGCCGCCGGAGGGGGTCGAGGGTTCGGGCTGCGAAGAGAGTGAGGGAGAGAGAGTTGGTTAACAGCTGTAACACAACTGTTTTTTTTTTAATGGACGATTGGATCGTTGGAATCGGACGGCTGCCGGTGACAGCTCAAATGAGCAAATAGGCTGTCAGCTCATACCCCGTATTATATATATATATATATATATATATATATATATATATATATATATATATATATATATATATATATATATATATATATATATAGGGGAGCGCGACTTTGTATGCCCATGCATCGAAGGCTTCAGTGTATGCTCCTCTATTAATATATATAGAAGTTTTCAAATTTGCTAATTTTTTTTGGAGATGATATTTATGTTGAGTTGATCATCCTCACAAAAAATCAATAAGTTCTGAAACCTCTAAGCATTTCAAATAAGCTCATCAAATTAATGGTTGAAATGGACGGTTGATAAAATTTCTAACATTTTGATGGACGATTTTTCAGAATTTGTTACTTTTTGGTGGATATGTTATCTATAGCAAGATGCCAAGATGATCACCCTCACCAAAAATCAGTAAATTCTGAAAACTCTAAGTGTATGAAAATGATAGAAGTTGTATTGTCTGTCCATTTCAACCGTTTATTTGATGAGCTTATTTGAAATGTTTAGAGGTTTCAAAACTTGCTGATTTTTTGTGAGGATGATCTTCTCAACATAGATATTATTTCCAGAAAAAATTAACAAATTTAGAAACTTCTATCTATGTTAATAGAGGAGCATACATTGAAGCATTGAATGCATGGGCATACAAAGTGCAGGCTCCCTGCCCTCATATATATATATATATATATATATATATATATATATATATATATATATATATATATATATATATATATATATATATATATATATATATATAGGGATGCTTAGGTGCGCGGTCTGCGATCCGTGCGTTCCGCAGCCGTTCGATGCACCACTTCGTGCATCGGATGCATGCAGTCGGTGCATCAGACGGCTGCGGACCGTGGACCTCATGGACTGCAGACCGCACCTAAGCATTCCCCTATATATATATATATATATATATATATATATATATATATATATAAATAAAGGAGGCCGTTTTAAAAAAAATTCAAAAGGAAGATAAACGAAATGACAAACCCGAGCCCAAGAAGGGCTTAGATCAAAGATCGTGTGGTTCAAGATCCTCTCTCGCGATCCCTCAATCTGCACACGCCCTAACCGCCCCCCTCTCGCAATCCCCTCCAATCGATTGCAGTGATCGTGGCGATGCCCTCTCTGTAATCGACCCGTTCTCGCAGCCCCTTAAAACAAGATCGCGATCCCTTTCTCTCATGGCCGATCGAGAAGTAATAGTGGGAGAGAGAGAAGTTCGACTTTCTCTCTCTGCTACAGATCCGAGGAGAGATTTGTCACTCGTCGGAGAGGATGTTGCAGATTTGATCTCAGGTCGGCAGCAGACGGAGGGGCGCGGATTAGATCTGATGGCAGGTCGTCGGAGCTCGGAGGTTTAGATCTGATCTCTGGAGATAAATCTAGAAAAAAAGTTTTTGGATCGCTCGCTGCATCTTTCTGCCCACATCTTTGATCTTTGGAGATAAATCAAGAGGCTCGATCTGCGTTTTCTTTCGGGTAAGAACACATGATCCGCCCTTGATCTCTGCATGCCTCTTCATCGATGAAGAGATCCTTCGTTTTGATCTTGATGCATCGATGGATTTGATTGAGAAGACTCGATTAATGGTGGTGCATCTCTTTCCACCCTCTCTTTCTCTGTTTTTTTTTTCATTTCTTTTCAGTTTTTCCCTTTCTCCCCTTGCCAATCTCTTCCTTTCTTCCACTGCGCTTTTGTTCTTTCCCCACTCCTCTCTCTCTACCTTTTCTTTGATTCTTTGTTTTTCATTTTTCCCCCTTTTTTCCTTTGTCTTTCTGTTTTTTTTTTTCCTTTTGTTCATGATTTCTCAGTTTCTTTTTTCTATTTCTGCTTTCCTTTCTTTCCCCACTTCTCCATCCCTCTCTTGCTCTCCTCTCTGAATGACTTTTTCCCCCACTTTTTAGTTCCTTTTTTTTTGTTCTCTTTATTTCACCATTTCTGTCTCTCTCTCTCTCTCTCACAGTGGCATTTCCCCCTTTTTTTTCATAGTTTTTTTGTTTTTTTATTTTTAATTATTTGATCTCTTTATTTCCTCATTACTTTCTCCAAAAACAAATTTCATTTTCTTTTTTCCCTTTATTCTTTGTTCAATTTTTTGTCCCTAGAAGTTTTGGAATTTGATGAAAATTAGTGAGGATGATCATCTTTACCCATAGGGTGGCATTTTTGATCGTAACTCACTTTCTCCTCTTATAGCTCATTTCTCATTGTAACACTCTCTCTCTCTCTCTCTATATATATATATATATATATATATATATATATATATATATATCATCCTTCGATTTGATCGTTTGTGATAGTCCTTTGATAAAACATGATATTATTTTCAAAAGCTTCTTTAGAAAACTATTCCATAGTGATGTTATAATGCTTTGGTCCTGATCTAGTCGAACTAGTTGCAATCAATTATGTAATCATGGAAACTTTTCATAATAACATCGAGTCTAGTTTATTTATCCATAACAAAACTCGCTTGACCATGACCATTATAATGGTATATTAGTGATTTATAATGTGATTTGATTGTCACATAGTCAAGTTTTGCACGATCGTGTCACTAGAGTTTGCATCTAGTATTTTACTATTAAACTATTCTATAAGCCTCTCTTTCCAAAATCTTTGATTTTTTGAACAAGTTTCGATTAAAACACGACTTATTAAGTAAACGCTCTCTGCATGACTCTTTCTCGATTTTTTTGAAAAAGTCCTAATTTTCACATTTTAATAACGATTTACACGTTTTAATCCCGATTAATTGCGTTTTATTCTCGTCATGTTTTGCTCAAAAAACCTATTGTAATATCTATATATAAATATGTTCTAAAATTCTATCGTTTGTTTCTTGACTTTTTTTCGATTTTCCTGATTTCTCCCCTTGTTGATTTTTTCCCGACTTCCGACTTGGTAACTATGCTATAAACTAGGTATATATTCCTAATATATATATTTTTTTATCAAATCCTTCCTACAACAATTTTTGCCTTGAAATCAATTTAGAAGTGTGTGGAAGCTATATGAGGCATGACATGCTATTTCAGAAATTCCATGTTATGTATATCACAATTGATTATCATTCAATAAAAAATATACTGACATTTGTTATGTTCTGCTTTTAGACAAAGTGTAGCTTCTATAGCACCTGGCATCTTGCTAGTCCATAATTCATTTAATAATACACATTTAAAATGAGTTATTGTAAAAATAAAAAAATCAGATCTTATAAAAAATTGCAAAACTATACTTAAATACCTGAAACCTGACCTGAAACCAAAACCCACATACGGTTACGAGGAGGGATGGGCTCCTCCCATATACATTTGGGTATGGGCTAGGAACCATGGATACTCCGAAGCAGGACGCATGTTCGTGTCGGATACGGATACGGTCTGATACATATCGGATACGACAGAGGAGTATCCAAATTTAAAATAAATAAATTGGATATGGTTTGGACACGGCTGAGATACGACTGATGTTATTTTTTTTAAAATTTTTTTTGGTCGGAGTCACTTAAAAATAGGTCGGGTCGACGAATTCAAAAGTCATAACTAAACCTGGTTTCACTTATAACTCATGAGGCCTCAACCAAGGTTTGATCTTCCCGATCCTCTTATACCTGCATCCTCTACTCCTCTGACACACTAACCGCCTGATCTCCCCTCAGACGCCAACGATGCATGAGCAATCCCGACGCCGAAGTTAGGGCTCTCCGCCTACTCCAACGCCTTTGGTACCCCTTGATGGTAACTTATTTTTATATGCGAAGGACATCTAGACTAGGGATATAAACTTTCTAGAATACTAATCATATATGTATACAAAATTTTATATATATATATATATATATATATATATATATATATATATATATATATACCCAGTAAATTTTGACCCAGCAATAACCCAGCACCTTTTGATGCACCTAGAGGTTTTAGAATGGGCTGATTTTTTGTGAGGATGATCAAATTTGCTCTTCAAATCAACGGTTTTTTACTGTTAATTTTAACCGTTGATTTGAAGGGCACATTTGATATACCTAGAGGTTTTAGAATGGGCTGATTTTTTGTGAGGATGATCAACATACCAAAGAGTCAAAGACATCCCTACAAAAAATCAGCCCATTTTAAACCCTCTAGGTGCATCAAAGGGTGCTGGGTTATTTGCTGGGTCATCTGATCCTGACCCATATATATATATATATATATATATATATATATATATATATATATATATATATAAAATTTGCGTAGCCTTGTCGTATCTGTGTACTTTTTCAGGATTTACCGTGTCTGTATCCGTATCCGTGTCCATGCTTCATAGGGTATGGGTAGGAGAGGAGACCGAAAACTGGCAGAAATCTGTTGAACTTCTTTCTTTTCTATATATGTTTTGGGTGTGGTGGGGGGTGGTGGACCTTGGTGGAAACTGTATTAGTTTAGAACCTTGTCGTAATAAGACAATGATATGTTCTGTAGGAACAAGACAATGATATTTTCTGTAGGAACAAGTCAATGAAATGTTTGCCATATTACAAGAATAATGGTGGTGGGGTTCATACTGGACCTTGTACACTGGACGTATGTTGTTACTGATTCTGCTGGAATCTTGATATTTGAATTTAATGTTTTGATTGCCTCTGGAAATTCGTTGGGTATTGAACGATGGATATAAGATATAATGATTAAGTTAGGGTATGTTGGGCTGTTTTGTGATCAGGATTTTGTTCTCCTAGAAGCGGTTGCGGAGTTTGCTGAAGGAAAGTTATCTTGTCAAAATTTGTCTAGTTGATGATAAATTTTTTTTGCAGCGCATGATGAAATCTTTTTGAACTATTTAAGACTTCGCCCAAAGTTGTCTAATATTCAAATATAAAGGCATATGCTTTATATAGTTTCCATGGTTGTGGATTCATCTGAACCCAATCCAGTTAGTCTGAACCGGCTTAGGATTTCTGCATCCCACCACAATACCTGCGAAACACCCACCCACCCACCACCACCACCACAAAGAAGGAAAAAAGACCCCACACCCACGACCCCAAAAACAGTTTCGGAATTTGGCTGATTAGAACTTGAACATCTCTCCAAATCCTAAATATGGCGTTGCTAGATCTGATTTTAGCAAATCAGCTGGATAAGATTCTAAAACGTCTAAAGCAGACCCTCTTTGTCTGATTTAGATCCAAATCAATCAAACGAGGTCCCAATTATCCAAATCAGAGATGGATTTCTGACTTCTGATTTTTCTTTTTTTTTTTGCCAAATAGGCAATGAGCCTGAACTGAAATCGCTTTGATTTTTGCTTGGTCTACGCCTAAACTAGGATTCTTAAACCATGATAATGTCCAACTCGAAATGCCTGGTAAGCTGTCCAAATTCAAATAAGTGAGACTGATTCTTTGTCACAAATGATGTTATGGTATTGATGACCGAACCACTGGTGAATGCGAGTTCCTAACTGTGGTGAAGAGAAGTTAAAGATACTCTCCGAATTGATTTTTTCTTTTGTAGCTGACCCAACCATTGTTGAATATGAGGTCTTAGCCACTGAGGTAATGAAGGTTAGATTTTTCACCGAAACATTCACTTATATTGGTAAATTAATAAATCCTTCCAATACTTTCAGAAGTTAGCTACAGCACAGTCGAACTAAGCAGCAGAGTAGAGCTGCATTTTTCAATTCCCTGTTTTGATTTTTTTGGCATTTTCAGCTGATTTTTTTTTGAAACCTGCACTTCTAGTTTTTTGATCCATTTTCTGTATGGATGTGTATTGATTGGTCCATCGGGTCAAGTTTAAGGGCTTTGAGTTGGAGGGGTTCAGCGTCAGCCCCTTCTCTATTCATATCCTTTATATGCATGTTTCCATTGTGCGTTGCGAATCTCAACTTTTACTTTTTAGAAAGGCTAAATGGTTGGTGAGTAGGAAGTAATATTTCACCTATGATTTTGTTAGGATCTTTGATTCAACTGTTTGTATTATATACTTCTGGTAACAATTCGATTTGATGCACAGATTCAAGGGGAGATTTTAATTCATTGTGTTGGCTGTGATTTTTTTTTTTTTTTATGTAACCAGTAAGATTGTTTCAGGATGTCATTTTCTTTTGTTGCTCTGAAATAAAATACTATCAATCGGTGTATTATCCCCACCCAACCCAGTCACCCTGTCAGCACCCCCTCATTTCATTTTTGTCTTATTCTAGTTTTAAGGTATGGATTTCACAGAAGTTACCTTGTGATTATACGAAAGCTCCAAAAAAACGTGGTATGAAAGCACCTCACGCTATAGTCTATACGCTTGTATGTCTAATTTGCAAAAAAGCTAGGATTGCTTATTTGTTGTATACTACTTACTGAGGTGAACCTCAAATTTAGTGGCTAGATTTTCCAATGGTCTCTTTCATGTATAAGTATCTGATTGTGAAAGTAATTGCATACAAATTCTCTAGGATCTACAAAATGGCATTGTTTGCTCCTTCTGTTTTGATTTGGCTGTAATTATGTTTCAATTCCGCTGTGATTTTTTTGGCACTGACCTATTTGTTTATGCATTGGGATTGGAAATAGACTGGTTTCAAATTTCCAATTATTTTTGTGATCTCATTTCATTTCTTTCTACAAATCAGGTTGGAGCGCCTGCTCGTGTCGGACTTGTTGCTCCCATCGATGTTGTTGTTCCTCCTGGAAACACTGGATTGGATCCTTCGCAGACCTCTTTCTTTCAGGTTAATTGAGTACAACTCCTATCTTGGCATCAAAATTTTTGTTTTTCCTTCCCAATCGAGCCTTCAAGTCCTCATTTTGCTTCATACATTTAGGTGCTGAACATACCTACCAAGATCAACAAGGGGACGGTTGAGATCATCACCCCTGTTGAACTGATCAAGAAAGGGGAGAAGGTGGGCTCCTCCGAGGCCGCCCTCCTTGCCAAGCTCGGGATAAGGCCTTTTTCGTATGGCCTTGTTGTCGTGTCTGTGTATGACAATGGGTCAGTCTTTAGTCCCGAGGTGTTGGACCTCACGGAGGATGATCTTGTTGCGAGATTTGCATCGGGCCTTTCTGTGGTCACTTCGCTGTCCCTTGCCCTCTCCTACCCCACTCTAGCAGCGGCGCCCCACATGTTCATCAATGCCTACAAGAATGTTCTGGCAGTTGCTATCGATACCGAGTACACATTCCCGCAGGCAGAGAAGGTGAAGGAGTATTTGAAGGTAGGTTGTTATTTGCTGCTAGCCATGTGAAAGAATTTTGATTTATTTTTCCTTTTTTTTTTAATCATGATGATCAGAGAGTTGATTAGTTCTGACTTCCTTCGTGTGATAATGCAGGATCCAAGCAAGTTTGCTGTTGCTGCTGCACCTGTTGCTGCTACAGAGACAGCTGCTGCTCCTGCTGCTGCCGCAGCCAAGGAGGAAGAGAAGAAAGAAGAGCCTGCTGAGGAGTCCGATGAAGACATGGGCTTGGGCTTGTTTGATTAGGGTTTCCGAAGAAAATAAGAAACTGGGATTTTCTTCAGTCCATTTTGATCTGGTGGTTTTTTTTTCTTATTGCTCGGTTCTGTAAGTGCTGGAGTATGTCTGGTTTCATATTTTTAGTTTGGCTGACAATGTTTGCTTCAGTTTAGTAAAGAACATGATTCTATTGCAAGTTTAAGCAGCATCTGCTGTTGATTATTCTTTTACCTCAATATAAAGCTCGGATGCTGGATGCTGGATGCTGGATGCTGGATGCTTCAACACTTGCTTCTTGTGTTGGTGCAGCATGGTGCTAATGGCCCACAAGTGTCTCGATTGTTCATGTTGGTACATGGCATGCTTTGTAATCGTGGGCGGAGTCTGTGGAAAATCTATATCCCTGGATAAGGTTTGTTGGATTGCACTCAGTATAGGTAGGGAGCTTGAATCTTAAGGTCTGATAATTCGAATCACTTGTTGTGTCCGTCTGAATAAATGTGTGGTGCTGCTAAATACAGTACAGTTTTTTTAAAGGCAGGTTGTGAATGAAGACAACCCTGTAAGTTATTGCTTTTTGTTAGGGCAGCTCATGACTAAAGGCAACCCCTGAACTTGTACAGTTATTGCTTCTTGTTGTCGATCTATTGCTTGTTTACATCTGCCTCCGCTCCGCCTCCCCCAACACACGCACATACACACACTGTTCCTCCTATACTGTGGTAATTTCAGGTGAGTGCTTCTACAATCCATTTGTCGTGAGGAGACCAAGTATATTGTAGTGACACTTGGCCACCATTGATCAGCCGGTCACCAACAATGGAATGGCCAATAAGAGCTCTCAGCTTGAAATGGCCGAATGAGATGTAGGAAAAAGAGGAAGGAAGGAGGATTTGGAGGGAGGAGGAGAAAGTGGAGGGACAAGGAGGTAGGCAGAGGCTGGCGAGGTGAAGTTGGGTGGGTAAAGGTGGGGGCGTGGTGAAGTTGGCAATGGTGATGAAAGAGGAGAAAGGAGGGAAGGGTACAGGTGGGATATGATGAAAGTCCCCATCTTAAAATATGGATTTAATTGGTTGCCTGAACACAGTTATTTCGAATATATTGAATGCATGACTTACGGACTGGTCCACGAAAAACCTGTGCTGTATAAAGCTGCACTCTAAATGTTTATCATCTTCAGCTTGAGCAATGTCGTAATTGCCTCCTCCCGTGCACGACCTATCTATCGGCTGCACGGTTCGTCAATGTGGTGATGGTCTAGCATTTTTTCCTTTGGCTCCTATTCTTCTTTCAGGCAATACCTTTTTTATTATTTTGACATCAATGGGTGTCCGAAAATCATTCGGGCAATGGACCCACAGACTAATCCCTCCGGAAATGTGCCCTGACCCACTTGAAAGTTTCCCTACGCACTACTGGGTAAATCAAAGGGGGGGGGGGGGGATTGAACCCACAACATTGTCATCAAAAGTTTCAGTTGCTTACATCCCCTGGTGGGTTTCCTGAAATCGAGCTCTACCCAAAAGTGAATTGGACTCCATCTGACTGCATGCGGCTGGGCGACCAACCGGGGCCGACCAGCTGGAGGAGATCCGAACTCAATTAAATGGCCCAAAAAATGTGCCACTCCCCCCAGCGGCTCCCTTTCACATCATATCATATCAAGGTTTGGCTCCTCTCGAGTCAGTACTTCATTCGAGTCTTGTGGACCTTTGTGGATGTTTGGCGCTGTGTACATATGCAACGGAATATTTAGGGTGTGTTTGGCATTGGTTTTGGAGGCCTAGTTTAGCATCAAAACTAGTTCCGCTTGCCAAACTAGTTTTGGTATAAGATTTTAGTGTGTTTGGAATTCGATTAGAAAATTGGTTTTCCAAAACCAAAACTAGAAAATCATCAAAACCCAAAAGCAGAAATTTTCTGCTTTTGGATTCTTCTTTTGGGTTCTTGAGGCAAGAAGGCAAAACAATAATTAAAAAAAATTATAGTGAATAACATATATGTTGTAGAGAGAAAAATTGTAAAGAGAAAAAATTAAAACCGGGAGAATATATACATATCATATTGTAGAGAGAGAAAATTATTATAGAGAGAATACTTTAGAGAAATATATGATAGATATATAAATATTATAGAGAGAAAATTCTAAAGAGAAGAATTAGATAGAAAGTATTAAATAAATAAATATGCAGTGAGAGAAAATATTGAAGATAAAAATTATTATAGAGAGAGAAAATATTGTAGAGAGAATATTGTTGAAAAAAAAATATTGTAGAGTGAGAAAATATTATAGAAAGAGAATATTTTAGAGAGATAAAATATTATAGAAATATAATATTTTAGAGATAGAATATGTTATAGAGAGTAGTTTAGATAGAAAATATTGTAGAGA
This sequence comes from Chamaelirium japonicum, assembly GCA_947650365.1. Classification (NCBI taxonomy): domain Eukaryota; kingdom Viridiplantae; phylum Streptophyta; class Magnoliopsida; order Liliales; family Melanthiaceae; genus Chamaelirium; species Chamaelirium japonicum. Next base: position 2,197,922 of record OX393560.1, read on the forward strand.
GAGAAAAAAAAGTAGAGAGGAGAAAAATATTAATAATAGAGAGAAGATATCATAAAGAGTGAAAATATAATAGAAATAAAATATTTTACAGAGAGAAAATATTATAAAAAGAGAATATTTTAGAGAGAGAAATGTTATAGAGCGGAAACTTTGTAGAAATAGGATATTTTAGAGAGAGAAAATATTGTAGAAAGAGAATATTTTAAAAAGAAAAAATATTGTAGAGAGAGAAAATATTATAGAAAGAGAATATTTTAAAGAGAGAATATATTATAGAGAGTAAAATTTAGAAAAGAAATATTATAGAGAGAAAATAACATAGAGGGGAGAAAAATATTAATTATGGAGAGAGAAGATATCATAGAGAGAGAAAATATTCAAGAGATAAAATATTATAGAAAAAATATTTTAGAGAGATAAAATAGTATAAAAAAAGAATATTTTAGAGAGAGAAATGTTGTAGAGAGAAAACATTGTAGAATATGATATTTTAGAGAGAAAAATTTATAGAAAGAGAATATTTTAGAGAGAGAAAATATTATAGAGAGAATATTTTTGAAAGAGAAAATATTTTAGTGAGAGAAAATAACATAAAGAGGAAAAAATATTATACAGAGGAAATATCATAGAGAAAAAATATTGTTGAAAGAGATCGAAGATATTGTAGATAGAAAAAATGTTATAGAAACATAATATTTTATAAAGAGAAAATTTTGTAGAAAGAGAATATTTAGAGAGAGAACAAATATTGTACAAAAAAATTATTTTAGAGAGAGAAAATATTGTAAAGACAAAATATTTTAAAGAGCGAATATTTAAAAGAGAAACTGAAATAGAGAAAATATCATAGAAAGAAAAAATAGGGTAGAGAGAGGAGAAATAATATTGTAGAGAGAAAATATTAGATAAAGTGTTATAGAGAGAATATTTTTAGAGAGAAAATCTTGTAGCAAGAGAATATTTTAGAGAGAGAAAATATTATAGAATGAGTATATTTTAGAGAGAATATTATAGAGAGATAAAATATTGTAAAAGGAGAGTATTTTAGATAGAAAATGACGCAATGAGAAGAGAAAATATTATAGAGAGAAAATATCATAGAGATAATATTGGAGAGAAAATACTGTAAAAAGAGAAAATATCATAGAGAGAAAATATTGGAGAGAACATTTTATAAAAATAAAATATTATAGAAAGAAATTGACATAAGAGAGAGAAGAAGAAAATATCATAGAGAGAAAATATTATAAAGAGAAAATATTGTAGATAAAAAATATTATAGAGAGAGAAAGTACTCTAAAGAGAAATATTATATAGAGAGAATATAAGCAGAGAGAGTATTACACAAATAATGTTTTAGAATGAGAAATTATTGGAGAGAAAATGGTATAGAGAAAATATTATAGAGAGAATATACAAAAGAAAAGAATATGATGGATAGAGTATGTTATATAGATAATGTTTTACAAATAGAATATTTAAAAATAGAGGAAATAGCTGCAAAACTAGTTTTAGGTTCAAATATGGTTTTATTGCCAAATGCTCAAATGTTGATAATTCTATAACTGGTTTTCAATAAGCTAAAATTGGTTTTGCACAAAACTAGTTATTGGTATTCCAAAATCAAAACCTAAAATTTCAAAACCAATACCAAACGCACCCTTAGTTTAAATTTGAGGAGATTGATCCGTGCTCCACTGAAGCCAGAGTGCGACACATCCGAGGACTAAATCGAAGTGGATATTGCTTCCAGAGAGAAGCTTTTTTTTTTTTTTGTAATCTAGAACTGGCTATTACATCATAACCTGGATATCTTCCCTTACAAGGATAGAAACAAAATCAGAAACTCCTTCTTCCCAAAATCCTTCGCAACCATAAACTCGGGCTTCCATCGCCAGCCAGTGTGCAGCCCTATTCACCTCCCTGGGAACCCAGTGAATCAATACGTCCGACAACTCATCCCACACCCGCAAATACTCCCGAATGAGGATGCAACTAGTCCATGCATGTGTATCCTTTACCCAATACTAAAGCATCTCTAGCCCCCTTGGCATCCGTAAGAACTACCACTTTACTCATTTTCTGATCTCTCAAAGCTTCCAACGTCCCTTGAAGAGTTAATAGTTCCGCGTGGAGAGCATCATCCGCTCTCACTCGGAAGGAAGCCGTCACACAAACTGAGCCTCCCAAAGTCGCCAAAACCCAGGCCCTACTAGCCATCTTGTCCGATGACTTAAAAGATCCATCAGTCCATAAAACATGATCTACCGCCTGCCCCCAATCTCCCTTTACTCCCAAATCCATCTTTTGCCTCACGAATTGAGAACAATTTAGAATACTCTGTCCAACCAAATAAGGTATCGAGATCCGCTCACTGTCGAACAGTTTGGCACAACGGGTCTTCTAGATTTCCCACATAGCCATAGCAATAAACTCACTAGGAACTGGATTTGCTTGTCTCCGCTCCGCCTTGTTCCCAGGCTTCAAAAAAGATATCATATGGCCACACATTCTAGTGCCTTTTAAACTCCTGCCAAAATGCCACCACCCTCGAACACACCCAAAATATATGCTAGATATCCTCGTCTGGATCATCACACCACGGACAGGCGCCATAACCCATCCGAACCCGTTGTTGTAGGATTGAAGAAGTCGGCAGATCCCCATGAAGTATTTTCCATAAAATTATCTGAACTCTCGGAGGTACCCGAAGGTTCCACAACGTTTCACCTTCCCACGGAGGATCCCCTTCACCAATCAATCCTGCCTTCCCCCTTAACTTAGACAGGGTTCTACGAAATTTATCCCGAATCATGTCTACAGAATCTCCCAATTGCTGGAGATGCCAAACCGTCGTCTTCACCCATAGCGACCCCTTCCTCTCCGACCAACTACTCCAGTTATCCAAAGAAATCTGATTTTGGGCTCTACTCCACCGAGCCCCACAGGGCTGACTTGTTAGAATAAACTTAATTGCATCTATATCACATTGGATCTGCTTAGTAGTGAATCTTTGGATGTATAATCCACCCTGCCTCTTCTCTTTTGTTATGTCACCCCAAGAGACCAGATGAAGCTTGTGATCCTGAATACCATGGATCCAAAAGAAGGCTTGGTAAATCTTATCCATCAAATGCAGCACCCCCCCCATCGGCATCCCACCAACCAACATCACATGACCTAGAATAGCAGCCATACCGTTTGGATCAACAACAACCTGCCCGCCTGAGATAGAAGGTGAGCCTTCCACCCAGTGAGCCGGGATTCTAGTTTCTGTACAATACCTTGAAAATGAGCAGCTTCCACTCTAGTACCATTAATAGGCACCCCAAGATGAGACCAGGGACCTAACTCCTCCTTCATGCTAAGAATTCGCCCAATCCTGCGTCGTAAAGAATCTGGCACAATCTGAGAAAATTTGAGGCTCGATTTCACTGGATTGATTCCCAGCCCAGTGCTGTTAAGTATTCTCCCATCCACCATCGTAGCCCGACTAAAGATGAGAAAATCATCCGCATAAGCTAGGGAACAAACCGGCTCCAGTTTCCGTGGAGTACAAAAACCCTCCAATCCCCCACCTGCTATAGCCCGGTCCAATTCCCAATGTATCACCTGTGTTACCAATTAACAAGAACAAATATGGAGATAATGGATCACCCTGCCGCAACCCACAAGTAGGTTTAAACGCCACAGTTTCCTCCCCATTCACGAGGATTTGCATACGCACCGTCATGACACACTGCATAATCCACCGACACCACACCTGGTGGAACCCCATTTTTGTTAAAAACCTCTCTAATGCCTCCCAATGTATCCTATCATAAGCTTGAGCCAAGTCAACTTTTATTGCCATCGCAGCCTGCCTCTTGGGCGCCCCATGAATAGCCCTTAGTGTTTCCTGTGCGAAAACAACATTATCACGTATCCGTCTCCCCGGGATAAACGCATGATGTTCCTCTCGGATTATCAAAGTAAGCATCAGTCGAAGCCTGTTCGCAAGAATTTTTGAAATAAACTTATACTTCTAATTGCATAAGCTTATCGGCCGATAGTCCGCTGGTCTCCTAGGGGATCCAGATTTGGGAATGAGAACCACAGAAGTTTCATTCCACCCTGCCTCCATGGAACCTGTAGAGAAAAATCGTTGTATATCACCAATAATATCTTCACCTAGGATTGGCCAAAAAACCTTATAAAATTTCCCGTTAAAACCATCAGGTCCCAGGAGCTTTATCTGTCGGGGAAGCAAACACCACCCGTTTGATTTCCTCCGGTGTCGGGCTGCGAATCAAGAAGGTATTCATATCTGAGGTAATACACGCAGGGACGTCCTCCAATAGATGCAGCTGAAGGGTCTCAAACCGATTCCATCTCCTCCCAAAGAATTCCACCAATTCCTTCTGGATCATAACAGGTTCCACCACCTCATGTTCCCCCACCAATAAACTTCGAATCCGATTCCGAGTCCTCGTCACCTTCGTAATCGTGTGAAAAAAGGCCATATTCCTATCCCTGGCCTTCATCCAATTCATCCTAGCCTTTTGAGCCCATATTAGCTCTTGCTGGGTAAGAGCCCATTCTAGATTTGATGTCAGCCGCTCACACTCCTTCTCTTCGGCTGCTGTTATTGACGGTCTCTGTTTCAGATCTTCGATGCTGCTCCATAAGCTATCTACAAACCAATGAATATTACCCACCATAGTCCGATTCCACTCCGCCAATGCCCTCTGCACATACGGAAGATTATCATTACATCTCGCCCCCCGAATCCAACTAGACTGGATAACCTCAGTGCATCCTGGATGATTCACCCAGAAATCTAAAAACCTCCACAAGCATCAGGCCCGGCTTGGTACTGCCTACCACCGACAGGAGCTAGAATTGGGGAATGATCAGAAACGCACCGGGGTAAGTGTCTTGCCGACGTATTATCTAACTGAATCGTCCACTGTGAGTTAACAAAGCCTCGATCTAATCATTCCAATATCCGTGCATCTCCCCTCAGATTATTGCACCAAGTAAAAGAGTCCCCTTTAAATGGGATATTCTTAAGCCCACAAGATTGAAGAGTTTGTAGAAATTCATTTGCACTACGAGACCATCGAAATGGTCTACCTCCCTGCTTATCCTCCGGACATAATACACAATTAAAAGTCGCCGACCACACACCACGGCACCTCCAAATCCCGCAACAATTCTATCTCCTTCCATAAATGCCTCCTCTCACGTTCCGACATACTAGCATATACCGTCGACACAATGATAAGCGAGGATCCAAGACAAGTGACCACCATATGTAGGATATGGGATTGCTGAAAACACGTAGAGACCAGCCCAATATCTACCTTCCAAAAACATAAAATTCCCTCAGCCCACCCAACGGACGGATACAAGCAAGCAACTTCATACTTGCCCCGAAGAACAGTCTTAACCCTACCTAGCCACCTGAGAAGCCCTAACATGACTTTCAACCACTAATACAACTGGTGGCTTAAACTTCCGCACCAGCAACTTTAAATGACCCAAAGCCACCAGCCGTAGTAATCCCCTACAATTCCATAATAGAACTCTGATTGAGGAAGTGAAGATAGGATCGCTGATGGGAGTCTCCCTCTCTTACCAGACTTCTTCAAAGTAGTACTGTACTGTGAATAGCTAATTTACCTTTACGTGCTCATTCCGATGGCCATTCCCCTCTCACCTCCCAACTTCATCATGTCCTCAACCCCCTCCCCCTTCGGACTCGCCACCCTCCTCTGATCCCTTACTACTCAGACTAACTGCAGCCTCACCACGCCCGGCCTCAACTACGTGCCCTCTCCTTCACCTTTTCTGCCACTAGCTCATGCAAAAAAGCTCCCCCCCAACCCCACCTGAGTATGCCCACCCATCGATCCAACTCCAAACCCCGGTGGCATCTACGGTGACTCGGGGTTCAACCCTACAACCGGGCCCGGCCCCTCTTCGGCGTCCCTAGTCAACCCGCTGTGGGTTCTCTCTCCCGAGACCCCATCGGATCAACTTTGACTACCAAAGCCCCCTTCCCCTCCGCTAGGTATTCCACTACTAGGCCTCCACGTGTCCTTTCCCACAAGAACAACCTGAGGGCCCAGCCCCGCAAGCAGCTCCACCACAACCTCGATCCGCCTCCATCCCTTCCTCACATAAACTCTTGTCCACCATAGGCTCATCCACCACCACTGGTATCCTCTGTCTGGATCCTTCAATGTGCCTTGGTGCCGGATCCATCATACCAACCTCCATCGTTGATAACACTTGAAATCTCGACCCTGAGTGGTTCCCCTCTATAAGACCTACTGCCCTCGAACCTGAACCCTAGGAGGCAAGTGTCGCCCGGCCTGAGCCTCTCTATCCACTGGTAATCGAGAAACCTCCTGCCTCGCACCTCCCTGTCCCCTTCCACCCCCTCTACTGGCGGTGGCTCGGAAAATCCCACCGGTATGCCCCTAACCCCGCCGCCCAGCCCGATTGGGGACAACCATCCAAGGCCCAAAGGTGTCTACCGGCCTCTCCGCCTCTTCCCTTCTTCCAGCTGCCCCCCCGCCACTACTATCGCCCTTACCCATGACAAGATCAACCCCTTCGCCAACCAGACCTTCTTCAACCCCCTCCTCCGAGAACTGAAGAGACTCTGCCACCACCGGCTGTTGTGTAACCTCCACACAATGCTGCGATCTGTGTTCCACCTTACCACAGGCAAAGCATATTAACGACAAATGCTCATATACAGACACTTGATAGAAGAAACTGGGCATCACCGGAACCCACGTTCGTCCCCGGAGATAGGCTCCCCCGTAGATTCACCTCTACACAAACTGAGACATATAGACCTCTCCCTCCTTCTAATGAGTTCAGGTCTACCCGAATAGGTTGCCCCGCCACCCCCGCAATCTCCTTCACCAATTCTTCATCATAACAATCTACTGGTAATCCCGGCAACCCCATCCACATCGGGGCCATATCGATACTCTCCGTGTTCAGTTGGAAGAACGGCGTCCACCGTTTAAGGGTTAGAACCCTCATATCAAAAACCCAGGGCCTACTTTCCCAAACATCCAGGAGATCCTCTTCCAATTCGAAATGAAAGCAGTAAAATCCATTAGAAAGGTCTATCAATTGGCCCTTACCTGCACAGGGCCACCATTGAGCCACTCTCCACCGCAGTGAGTCCAATGGAACCTTTGGCCTAATGAACTTCCCAACCAAAGCTTGCCTCTACTTTGCCTGAGACGCTAGAAGATGAGCTTGATCCAATACCACCAATCCCTTAACCAACGGCGCCATACGAGCATAGTGGGAAGCATCAAACCTCCCATCCCATGCCTGAGCCTGCGACCCTAGAGAAGCCACCGCCAAATATTACCGAGGAGGAGACTGAGTTCCCCCTGGATCTTCCCCTTCCGCCACCCTCACCGCCGCCTTCATCACAGTGGCAGTCTGTTGGTTTTGCTAAACCTATAAGGATCTTTCCTACGAGTTTCTAATGGAATAAGACAAGAGACAATATGGTGGAATTCTCTATTTTTTCTTCAACTTCACATTTTTAAACAACATCTTACATCACTTTATATAGAGGATTACATATGACATAAATAAGAAAATTCTAGTCTAGATACATCCATCTTCAGTTCATATAACTTTAATATAATTATGACACTTCAATATATCTTCATTTTCCATGCATAACTTCTTTTATGACACATCAATACTTCTTTTTATTTCTCATGCATAACTCATGCATAATGACATATCAATGTGTCTTTTTATTTCCCATGCATAACTCATGCATAATGACACATCAATGTGTCTTTTCATAACTCAAGATCGAGATGCATTAACTCTTTGGTTTGAATGATAATTTCAACATCCTCCCTCAAACCAAAGAGGTCTTCATTCCAAGCATCGTTCTGATCTTCTTGAATGTTTATGTCGGTAATGCCTTTGTAAAGATATCTGCAATCTGTTCAGTAGTAGCACAATACTCTAGCTTGATGATCTTTTCCTTCACTTGATCACGTAGAAAATGATAGCGGATGTCGTATGTTTGCATCTTCCATGCTGCACTGGATTTTTAGCAAGTTCGATAGCCGATTGATTATCCACGTAAATGATAGTGGCTTCTTGTACTTGGTGATCGAACTCCTTCATAAGATTCTTCAACCACAAAGCTTCACAAGCTGCAGAAGATGCTGCTATGTATTCTGCTTCACATGTTGATAATGCGACAACACTTTGCTTCTTCGACATCCAAGTGAAAGCAGTTGACCCAAGATAGAAAACATAGCCGCTTGTGCTCTTTCGTTCATCTTGGTCACCTCCTCAGTCACTATCAGAATACCCATACAAAGTTGCATCATCTCCATAGCTGTAGAAAAGACCAAGATCTATGGTACCCTTAATGTACCTAAGGATTCTCTTTGCCGAAAGCCAATGCGATTCCTTCGGTGTCTCCATATACCTGCTTAATAATCCAACACCATACACAATATCCGTCCTTGTGATAGTGAGATACCTTAAGCTTCCGATCAAACTTTTGTATAAAGTTGGATCTACAGATTTTCCTTCTCCTTCCCTTGTTAAACGTAGGCTTGTTTCTACCGGTGTGCTCACCAAATTGCAATTGCTCATCTTGAACTTCTCAAGTAACTCCTTCGCGTACTTCTTTTGTGATATAAAGATTCCTTGACTTTGTTGATGCACCTCGATGCCAAGAAGGAATGACATAAGGCCAGAATCAGTCATCTCGAACTCCTTGAACATCACCTGCTTGAATTCTTTGAACATATGTTCATTGTTGCCTGTGAACAACAAGTCATCAACATAAAGACATGCGATACGTATGTCACCATCTGCATTCTTCTTGACGTAGACCGCATGCTCATATGGGCACTTAACAAAACCGAAGTTTTGAAAATAGTCATCAATACGAGAATTCCATACCCTTGGTGCCTGCTTTAACCCATATAGGGCCTTCTTCAATCGGTACACCTTGTGCTCTTGGCCTTTTATGATGAAGCCTTCGGGCTGGTCTATATATACTTCCACCTCGAGCGTGCCATTTAAGAATGCCGACTTCACATCAAGTTGATGGATCTTCTATTTGTGATGTACTGCAAGAGACATAATCAATTTTACAGTGTCAATTCGAGCTACGGGAGCAAATACTTCTTCATAGTCAACGCCATGTTTTTGCTTGTAGCCTTTTGCGATGAGCCTCGCCTTGAAACGATCGACCTTTCCATTGATCGTACGCTTGATTTTATACACCCATTTGACACCAATGGTTCTTTGCCCTTTTGGAAGTGAAGTTAACTCCCATGTATTATTCTTCTCGATGGCTCGAATCTCTTCTCTCATTGCGCTTCTCCATGGATCTTCCTTCACGGCCTCTTGAAAGCTAAGAGGCTCATGATCAGCATAAAGACAAAACAAGTTTGTTTCTTCAGTTTGCTCATAGAGATCTTGTAAGCTTCTCATCTTTAGTGGCGGTATAGAAGAGGAAGAGCTACCTGATCCTTGGATCGATGAAGTGCGAGAAGATGAAGTACCCGTTGGAGATCTTCGAATGGGTGATGGTGTGCATGGAGGAGATGAACTTTGTTCCTCCACTCTTTCCGAGCTACCCTCTTCTTCTTCTTCTTCGATGTCGACTTTGTTCTCCTTTCTAGGGTCTTCATCGTTCCACTTCCATGCTTCTTCTTCGCAAAAAATAACATCCCTACTCACCACTACTTTATTTGTAAGTGGGTTGTAGAGTTTGTATGCTTTGGAGACTTCGCTATAGCTGATGAAGATGCACTTCTCGCCTCGATCATCTAGCTTCCTTCTTTTTGCTTCTGGTACTTGTGCATATGCGACACACCCAAAGATTCTCAGGTGTGCCACACTTGGTTTAAAGCCGCACCATGCTTCTTCTGGCGTCAGATTCCTCACGCTCTTCGTAGGGCAACGATTGATCAAGTAAGCGGTACAAACAACCGCTTCCGCCCAAAACTCTTTCGGTAAATTTTTCTCCTTGAGCATGGTCCTTGTCATGTCAAGGATGGTTCGGTTCTTCCTCTCTGCGATTCCATTTTGCTGAGGTGTGTAAGCTGTCGTGAATTGTTGCTTGATGCCTTCTTGTCTGCAAAAATCTTGAAACATATTCGAGGTGTACTCACCCCCTCTATCAGATCTGAGTGTTTTGAGTTTACATCCACTCTCTACTTCAACAAGAGCTTTGAAGTTTTTAAATATAGTAAAAGCTTCTGATTTTTGCTTGATAATGTATATCCATAGCTTTCTACTATAGTCATCTACAAAGGTAATAAAATATCTATTACCTCCATGAGATATCGGCTCGAATGGACCACAAATGTCCGTGTGAACCAGCTGCAAATGTACTGTTGCTCTCCATGATTTTCCACTTTGAAATGGAAGTCGGTGTTGCTTGCCGAGTGTACATGATTCACATACAAATTCTGGCTTCTCTATATTTGGTAAACCATACACCATGCTTGATGTAGAGAGAAGCTTGATCCCACTGAAATTGAGATGTCCAAGCCAAAGATGCCACTTCCAAGATTCGTTTTTCATAACACCTTGGAAGCATTTTTCCATCGTTGTGTTAAGATGCAATGGAAACATCCTATTGTGCGCCATCTGGACCTTTGTGATTAAACTTCCATGAATGTCTCTTAGAGAAAAAGAGTTATTCTCCATATGTATAACATAACCATTTTCTAAGAGTTGCCCAATACTAAGAATATTGCTCTTCATGTTAGGCACATAATACACATTAGAGATAAATTGCGGAGCACCATCTTTTTGGTAGAATTTGATTTTACCTCTGCCTTCAACTGGGAACTTCGATGAATCACCCAAGCTAACTTGTCCTTGAACATCTTCTGAGAGATCTTCGAAGAGCTTCTCCTTTCCACACATGTGGTTTCTCACTCCAGAGTCAAGATACCATACGTCTTGCTGAACATGTGCCGCTTCTTGTGCAAAAAGGAGAGTGCACTCCTCCTTGTTATTGCTTGATGCTTCAGCGAAGTTAGAGTGCTCACCTTGATTTGCTGATTTGTTATGCCAACAATCCGATGCATAGTGTCCGAATTTGTGGCAAACAAAGCACTCAACATGCTTGGTGCTTCCACGACACTGGTGGATCTTCCTCTACCGGTTCCTCTCCTAGGAACATATGAACTTCTTTGCTGATTTTGATCTTGAAATTGAGGATTTCCTCTTCCTCGACCTCTTCCGTGGTAATTGTTGAAAGAATTACCTCGGTGTGATCCTCCACGGCCATGCTTGGGCTCACTAAGAGTCAATTTTGACTCTAGTGCTTTCTTGATTGTTATCAGACTTGTGCTTTTCTTTATTCGTTGCTCATGCACTTGGAGAGATCCCATTAACTCCTCCACCATGAGGGTCTCCAAGTTCTTTGATTCTTCAATAGCCACAACCACATGCTCAAACTTGCTTGTGAGTGAGCGTAGGATTTTCTCCACGATGCGAACATCTTCAAGCTTTTTACCGTTTCTCTTTAAATTGTTAGAGATGGTAAGTAAGCGAGAAAAGTAGTCGGAAATAGTTTCACCTTCTTTCATTTGGGCCGCTTCGAACTCACCTCGAAGAGTTTGTAAGCGAATCTTCTTCACACGTTCAACTCCTTTGAAGAAAATCTTGAGTGTCTCCCATGCTTCTTTGCTTGAAGTCGCTTCGACGATCTTGTCGAATGTTGATTCATCTACTCCTTGATAGAGTAGGAACAACGCCTTCTTGTCTTTCTTCCTTTGATCGTTGATGGAGTTCTTCTGCTCCGGTGTGAAGGTAGTTTCTTGCTCCGTCGTGGGTTCTACATACCCATCGGTGACGATCTCCCATAGGTCTTGTGACCCGAACAAGGCATGCATCTGGATATGCCAACTCTCATAGTTGTCTTTTGTCAACTTGGGAATTTGGGGTTGAACTAAGTTGGAGGCCATGGGATAAAACGAAGCAAGAACTAACTTGTAGGTGGAAACCTAAGCTCTGATACCACTTATGTTGGTTTTGCTAAACCTATAAGGATCTTTCCTACGAGTTTCTAATGGAATAAGACAAGAGACAATATAGTGGAATTCTCTATTTTTTCTTCAACTTCACATTTTTAAACAACATCTTACATCACTTTATATAGAGGATTACATATGACATGAATAAGAAAATTCTAGTCTAGATACATCCATCTTCAGTTCATATAACTTTAATATAATTATGGCACTTCAACGTATCTTCATTTCCCATGCATAACTTCTTGTATGATACATCAATACTTCTTTTTATTTCTCATGCATAATGACATATCAATGTGTCTTTTTATTTCCCATGCATAATGACACATCAATGTATCTTTTCATAACTCAAGAGATGCATTAACTCTTTGGTTTGAATGATAATTTCAACACAGTCGATCAGAGCAACCACTCGAGAGAGAAGTTATTTGCTACAAGGGGTTTTAGCTATAGATGTTATGTGAGGCATTTGGACCGCCCCCTAATATTTGAGAGAAAAAGTAGCAATCTGATTGTACGTAAAAAGAGGTGCACGAGAGCTATGTGGTGAGTACAATTGAACGACTCTTTATTCTTTCATCACCGATCCAGATGCCTCACTTAGGGGGTGTTAGTCAATTGGGATTTTAAAATCATTATTCAGGAGTTTGTGGACTTACAGTCTTTGAAAGTCCGTGGACTTTTTTTAAAGAGTCTCTGGGTTTTTTTAGGAGTCTACAGACTTTTTTGAGAAGTCCACGGTCTTATAAATCTATTTTTTAGAAGTTCACGTGGGATTTTTGTTATGGACTTGGACATAAAATCCCATTTGACTAACACATTTGAATAACAATTTTGATGAATTTTGAAGGCCTAATATGAAAAGTATTAATACGTTCATTAAAAAAATATACAAAAACAATGAATCAAAATTAAGCTCGATTTAATCAACATTGCCTCTGCCATTCAAGATTGCCTCACCACGTTGGATAAATAGTTTCACCAATTTTTACATAAGTCAAATGGTAAAAAAAATTAATGTCAAAGATTTTAGTAATTTTACATATAGAAATTGATAATTTTTTTATAATTAAGATCATATTTCAAACAAGATTACCAATTGTATCATGCAAAAAGACTTTAGCATACCATCAACCAAAGAGGTCATTTCCACAAATAACATACAAATTGGGAGTAGTATACGAATTAAAATAATGAGTCCAGTATATGATCGAGGAGACAGGCGTCATGACGGAGCCGGATGGGTGTCGCGATCGGCACTGGACGAGCGTTACGATTGAAGCTGGATGGGCGTCGTGATCGGAACCGGACAGATCCAGAGGGTCTCTCTCTCTCTATCTCTCTCTCTCTCTCTCCTGTATTTTGTTCCAACGGGGGGGGGGGGGGGGAGGCAGAGGGAGAGGGCGGTCGAGAAGGGTTGGGTATACCCAAAGAAGAGGAAGGAGGGAGATAGAGAGATACCTGAAAGAGGAGAATGAGGGTTGCTGGGCATCCGACGTTGGCTTCCACAGTAACGAGCATGGGTGCTAGGGTTCCGATAGATGCCGATGATACATTTCAAAGAGAAAGTCTCACGTAGGGGATTTAAAATTCCACCTTTGAGGTTGAACTTTTTGTTGTAGCTCGTGTGTCCTTAGCGTGGATTTTCTGTATTAACATTAACAAAGATGACTTTGGTTATTGCTTTAATTAGAATACTACTCTGGTATATAATAAAACTCATATAATAAAAGGACCCTAGGGAACACAATAGGCCACTGAGGCGCAAGGTGGATCCATACTTGGGAGACCCAGTGGACAATCTCTGTGTAGACCTAGAACTAGTTCACAGTTTAGGTGATGCCGGTCGTTTCATCGAGAACAAGCTGTTGGCAGGTAGAGGATATGATGAAGTCTCCACCACGGGAACGTGGGATTCCCATTCACCTGACCAAGCACGATGATCGTGTTGAACAGGAACCAAGACGGTGCACAGTTCAGTGATTCAGACACTAGTGCATAAACTGTCTTACTACTATAGATAATATATCCTTAACCCTAAGGGACCATGTACACTGGACCAACCAGTTGAGTGGTGCTTTGATGTGCCAACGTGTGCGGACCTTCCATAGTCCAATACCACGGTATGTTGGGTTACCCGGCTGGCGCTTGAGTGACATGTAATCCCTACAGGTTATCTGACGTCTAATGCTGAATGGGTGCGTTTTGATGAGTCAATCTGTCTACACAATTAACCCAGGCCTGGTGGTTGTCAGTATGACTGACAACGTTCCGGATGCTAGGCATAGCACCGGAAGGTGTGTGGTATTATAGATGACAAGTCATCAAACCCTAGTCAGATGATCGATCGGGATCTGACGGTGCTCCCCACTGCCCGAGTCGTATCATGGCACCAGTAATAAGAGGGACTAAGGATTATCGGAGTATAGTAGAGAACAGGGTTACAAGGGAGTAACATAAGTTTAGGATCACTAGAGTTCAACTTGCATCACACTCTGGGTGGCTACGTGGGTTAATCGGATTAGGGCTGATTAACGAAACTTTCGGTGTGTCATCGAAACAGTTAATCAGGGATCCGGTTAGAGCTTGAGATCCCGAACCCTGAAGGTTCCACCCTGTCGTTGCGTATAGGAATTGTTTCCCGACCTAGTTGGATATGTTGGATGCAAAGTAGCATGATGGAGCGCAAGCCCGAAGCCTAAGAACCTAATTCACATGTGTTACGGGCCGTAGGGGTATTTTGGTAAATACTGAAATATGGCTCAAAACATATTGAATATGGATCTTAGACTGAGCGGAATAATTTCAGGAGCTCATAGGCACTGACGGAACCCGATTCCGAGTAGCGCACCTCACTCAGTCTCTCTTTCAGTTTTTCACTTTTCGTGAAGGGCGTTTTCGTCCAGGCTTCACGATAGACATTGGAAATCCCTGAAAACCGCCCCCCCTCTATCCTAATCCATCTAGGGCCGTCCCTAGCTTTCTTGAAGCAATGAGAGACTAGCCCTATAAGAGAATAGGGAGAGGGAGGGCCGACCCTAAGTGCTCCCTTTCCTCCAAAAATCCGAACCCCCTCCCAATCCTCCTCCTTTGTGGTGTCGGCCAAGGAAGAAAGAGGAAGAAGAAGGGAGAAGAAGGAGGAAGGAAGGAGAAGAAAGAAGAGAGAAAGAGAAGGAGGAGATCTTGCGGCTAGCCAATGTCTTCGCAACGGATTCCTCCGTCGGCTCGTAATCCTTGCACTCAGAGACGGGATTTCGAGAATTCTTCAATTCGCAAAGGACAAGGTGTTATCCGACAGTTTCCCTTGTGATTCAAGTGCGATTCTTTATCATTCCGTCATCTCCGGATTATAGATCCATAAGGTATGATGATTCTAAATATCTAACTAGATGCATGCATGTCTTCCGTAGATCGTAGTATGCCTCCAGGGTATCCGTATATATGCTAAGATCATAGATTTGCATGTAGATTATTTTGTAGAATTAAATTGTAATGAAACATACACCGTATGATCTTCAGATCTACCTTTTGCTTCCGCTGCGACTCTGATAAGCGGATCCAATTCCAACAATTGGTATCAGAGCACGCTTTGGTGTATGTTTCATGCATGAATTCGTGAAAACATCATGTGAATATATGATGGCATATATTTTCGTCGGGGTTCGACGTAGATCATGTATATGGATTGTGCTATGTATCGTCTTTTTGCAGGTGCCGCACTGAATAGTAATATGTGATTGCATGCTTCCGGGGGTCGGACCCCGGATTTAATTTTTTGCATTGATTATTATTATGCTTGTGGATTTTAAGGCTCTAGATGGGCGAGGGTGGGGGTTGACCATCCTCGGTTCCCTGACCATGTTTTCTAGGATTGTTTCTTTTTCTTTCTAGGAAAATTGTACACGAACGAGCACTTGCTCGGAGCGTGTTAGTTTTTCGATCACAGGAAGAAAGAGATGATGCTACATCCACGGTTCGGGCAAGTGGTACCATGGCGTGCAAAGACCCGGTGAAAGCGTGCACGTTGGCGATGATGGGGATCGTCGTCAGAGATCATGCAGAATGGAAGAGCAGGATATCATGGCTGTGCTATTCAGGTTCAGGGGTCGGACCCTGGACTTGATTCAGTTTGGATGCTATTTCTGTTGTTTCTCTTTATTTAGTATTTAGAGAACCCCGATGATAATGTGATTATCTATCTTGCTTGTGAGTTTGTCTCTAGATCAGGCTTAGAGTTAGTACTAAGCTTATAGATTCATTGGTGTCTCTATATGGTTCTAACACGTGCGAATCCGGTGGCTAGCTAAAAGGAAAGGTGGTAACCGCCCTCGTGGTAGTTCAGGTAGCCAAGTACTGTGCACCGAGATAGACGTAGTGTTAGATTTGTTTAGAGATAATTAACTAATGTCTCCATAAGAAGTATGATAACCCTAGTGGGATGCCCTTTCCCCACGTGGTCCTAGCAACCAAGTTAGGTTAGGATTTCACTATGTGATACCCGTTTCTAGATGACGTTTGATGGTAGTATGAATTCATCACAATTTGGTTATACCACCATTAGGTTGAGGTCCGACGGAGGTTATCGGATGTCCCTATTTGGCCAGCATCGAAACCTATAATGAGATAAGATCTACTATGACATCAGGCATCAAATTGTGAACGAGGCGTCATCATAGTGGGAGTCCTTTCCACGTTGACCTTAGGCTAAGCTCCAGATCTTAGGATTATGGGCAAACTAGTGAAGTATCGGGATCCTTGGAATCTATGTAATGTGATCCTTGTAAGAAAGGCAAAAGCTGAGTATTCAAGGTAGGGACTATGATATTTTCCGAGGATATTAATGCTTGGCGGGAAGGTTTGTAATCCTAGTGGGAGTACGGTAGACCAGGGTCTAAGTCTAGGAGGTCGTGACCTTTCTAGATATGCATAAAACCTCATAAAGAAGGGATGTGTAAGAGGTTCTCTCCAAAGGGGAGCCCCTGGCCTCCACAATCAACCGGCTAAGGGTCTGGGTGGGAGGTACACAGTTCGATATTCCCACCGGGTGAAAGCTGTGTTTTCTTCTATGTTGGTTCGCCTAGTGGTTTCCTACGGAACATGGAGGATGCCGGTGGCAGTGGGTGATGGTTTTTTCCTGCATCGCGGGAACCTATGAACCTCCTTGCCGACACCACCTAGATTTGTGGGAAGCATCCAAAAGCTTGTGTGAAGCCGTCGTTGCTGCGCACGTGGGTCACATAAAGCTGGCCAAAAGAAAGAAAAGGAAAGAAAAGAAAGAAAGAAAAGAAAGGAAAGAAAAATAAAAGAAAAGAAAAGGAAGAAAAAGAAGAAAAAAGGAAAGAAACACCGCCATGCGCGGGGGGAGGTTGCGTAGACGTCTACACAAGCGTGGATCTGTACCGATCCCTCGATCCGATGAACAAGAAATGAAGCCAAGTCACCATCGATTTAATGTGCAAGTTTCAAATAAATTTTTTGACCATAACTACACCGTCAGAAAAGGAAAAGAAATAAAGGTTTATTTCCCCCATCAATGAAGGAATAAATTTTGGGTAGTTATAGGAGAGATATTAAAAGGATTCAAATAAATCTTTTCATATCTCTCCCATCCCCTTCACCTATAAATAGAGGGGGAGGGGGAAGGCTCAAAAGGTCGAAAGTCGAAGACAGAAGCGAAGAAGCTCTGCAAAGGAGGAGACGCGCCCTTCATCGACCCAAGGCTTCACGAGGCTCGGGCAAGCCTATCCCTTCAGGACCGGCTTAGTCCATTAAAACTCCTCATCAACGTGAAGACCCTTGCACAAGAAGATCATCTATTCGACTCCATGCACGAAGGAGAAAGCTCGGAGAAAAAGAACCCTTCAATTCCGAAGACGCCAGAAGCAAAGGCCAGAGAAGAAGATCGGAGCGGCATCACCCCGTCATCTCCAACAAGCCTTCGACTTCGATCAAGCCCAAAAGCCCGGAGAAGAAGATCAAAGCGGCATCACCCCGTCGTCTTCAACAAGCCTTCGACTCTGATCAAGCCCAAAAGACTGGAGAAGAAGATCAAAGCGGCATCACCCCGTCGTCTTCATCAAGCCTTCGACTGTTGTAGCTCGTGTGTCCTTAGCATGAAATTTCTGTATTAACATTAATAAAGATGACTTTGGTTATTGCTTTAATTAGAATACTACTCTGGTATATGATAATACTCATATAATAAAAGGACCCTAGGGAACACATTAGGCCACTGAGGAGCATGGAGGATCCATGCATGGGAGACCCAGTGGACCAGTTCTGTATAGACCTAGAACTAGTTCACAGCTTAGGTGATGCTGGTCGCTTCACCGAGAATAAGCTATTGGCAGGTAGAGGATGTGGTGAAGTCTCCACCACGAGAACGTAGGATTCCCATTCACCTGACCAAGCATGATGATCGTGTTGAACAGGAACCAAGACGGTGCACAGTTCAGTGATTTAGACACTGGTGCATAAACAATCTTACTACTATAGATAATCTGTCCTTAACCCTGAGGGACCATGTACACTGGGCCAACCAGTTGTGTGGTGCTTTGATGTGCCAACGTGTGTGGACCTTCCATAGCCCAATACCACGGTACCTTGGGTTACCCGGCTGGCGCTTGAGTGACATGTAATCCCTACAGGTTATCCGACGTCCAGTGTTGGATGGGTGCGTTTTGATGAGTCAATCTGTCCACATAGTTAACCCAGGCCTGGTGGTTGTCAGTATGACTGACGATGTTCCGGATGCTAGGCATAGCACCGGAAGGTGTGTGGTGTTATAGATGACAAGTCATCAATTCCTAGTCAGATGATCGATCGGGATCTGACGGTGCTCCCCACCGCCCGAGTCGTATCATGGCACCAGTAATAGGAGGGACTAATGATTATCGGAGTATAGTAGAGAACAGGGTTACGAGGGAGTAACATAAGTTTAGGATCACTAGAGTTCAACTCGCGTCGCACTCTGGGTGGCTACGCGGGTTAATCGGATTAGGGCTGATTAACGGAACTTTCGGTGTGTCACCGGAACAGTTAATCAGGGATCCGGTTGGAGCTAGAGATCCCGAACCCTGAAGGTTCCACCCTGTCGTTGCATATAGGAATTGTTCCCCGATCTAGTTGGATACGTTGGATGCGAAGTAGCGCAATGGAGCACAAGCCCGGAGCCTAAGAACCTAATTCACATGTGTTACAGGCTATAGGGGTATTTTGGTAAATACTAAAATATGGCTCAGAACACATTCAATATGGATCTTAGATTGAGCGAAATAATTCCAGGAGCTCACAGGCGCTGACGGAAATCGATTCTGAGTAGCGCACCTCACTCAGTCTCTCTCTCAGTTTTCCGCTTTTCTTGAAGGGCGTTTTCGTCCGGGCTTCACGATAGACACCCGGAATCCCTAAAAACCGCCCCCCTTATCCCTATCCATCTAGGGGCCGGCCCAAGCTTCCTTGAGGCTTTAGGAGACCGGCCCTATAAAGGAAATAGGGAGAGGGAGGGCCGGCCATATGGTTCCTCTCCTCCAAAAAATCCGAAACCCCATAGTCCTCCTCCTTTGTGGTTTCGGCCAAGGAAAAGAGAGGAAGAAGAAGAGAGAAGGAAGAGGAAGGAAGGAGAAGGAAGAAAGGAGAAATAGGAGAAGAAAATCTTGCGGCTCGTCATCGTCTTCGCATCGGATTCCTCCGTCGGCTCGTAATCCCTGCACTCAGAGACGGGATTTCGAGGATTCTTCAATTCGCAAAGGATAAGGTGCTATCCGAAAGTTTCCCTTGCGATTCAAGTGCGGTTCTTTATCGTTCCGTCACCTTCGGATCATAGATCCAAAAAGGTATAATGATTCTAAACACCTAACTAGATGCATGCATGTCTTCCGTAGATCGTAGTATGCCTCTAGGGTGTCCGCACATATGCTAAGATCATAGATTTGCATGTAGATAGTTTTGTAGAATTAATTGTAATGAAACATAAACCGTATGATCTTCGGATCTTTCTTTTGCTTCCGCTGCGACTCTGATTAGCGGATCCAATTCCAACAATTGGTATCAGAGCACGCTTTGGTGTATGTTTCATGCATGAATTCGTGAAAACATCATGTGAATATATGATGGCATATGCTTTCGTCGGGGTTCGGCGTAGATCATGCATATGGATTGTGCTATGTATCATCTTTTTGTAGGTGTCGCGCTGAATAGTAATCTGTGATTGCATGCATCCGGGGGTCGGACCCCGGATTTAAATTTTGGATTGATTGTTATCATGCTTGTGGATTTTAAGGCTCTAGATGGGCGAGGGTGGGGGTTGACCATCCTCGGTTCCCTGGCCATGTTTCTAGGATTGTTTTCTTTTCTTTCTAGCAAAATTGTACACGAACGAGCACTTGCTCGGAGCGTGTTAGTTTTTCGGTCACAGGAAGAAGGAGATGATGCCTCATCCACGGTTCGAGCAAGCGGTACCATGGCTGCAAAGACCCGGTGAAAGCGTGCACGTTGGCGATGATGGGGATCGTCGTCAGAGATCGTGTAGAAGGAAAGAGCAGGATATCTTGACTGTGCTATTCAGGTTCAGGGGTCGGACCTTGGACTTGATTCAGTTTGGATGTTTTTCTGTTGGTTCTCTTTACTTATTGTTTAGAGAACCCCGATGATAATTTTATTATCTTGCTTGTGAGTTTGTCTGTAGATCAGGCTTAGGGTTAGTACTAAGCTTATGGATTTATCGGTGTCTCTATATGCTTCTAACACGTGCGAATCCGGTGGCTAGCTAAAAGGAAAGGTGTAACCGCCCTCGTGGTAGTTCAGGTAGCCAAGTACTGTGCACCGAGATAGACGCAGTGTTAGATTTGTTTAGAGATAATTAACTAATGTCTCCATGAGAAGTATGATAACCCTAGTGGGATGCCCTTTCCCCACGTGGTCCTAGCGACCAAGTTAGGTTAGGATTTCACTGTGTGATACCCGTTTCTAGATGACGTTTGATGGTAGTATGAACTCATCACGATTTGGTTATGCCACCATTAGGTTGAGGTCCGACGGAGGTTGTCGGATGTCCCTATTTGGCCAGCATCAAAACCTATAATGAGATGAGGTCTACTATGACATCAGGCATCAAATTGTGAACGAGGTGTCATCGTAGTGGGAGTCCTTTCCACGTTGACCTTAGGCTAGGCTCCAGATCTTAGGATTATGGGCAAACTAGTGAAGTATCGGAATCCTTGGAATCTATGTAATGTGATCCTTGTAAGAAAGATGAAAGCTGAGTATTCAAGGTAGGGACTATGATATTTTCCGAGAATACACATGCTTTGCGGAAGGGTTTGTAATCCTAATGGGAGCACAGTAGACCAGGGTCTAAGTCTAGGAGGTCGTGACCTTTCTAGATATGCATAAAACCTTATAAAGAAGGAATGTGTAAGAGGTTCCCTCCAAAGGGGAGCCCCTGGCCTCTACAATCAACCGGCTAAGGGTCTGGGTGGGAGGTACGCAGTTCGATATTACCACCGGGTGAGAGTTGTGTTTCCTTCCATGCTGGTTCGCCTAGTGGTTTCCTTCGGAACATGGAGGATGCCGGTGGCAGTGGGTGACGGTTTTTTCCGGCACCGCGGGAGCCTATGAACCCCCCTGCCGACACCACCTAGATTTGTGGGAAGAATCCGAAAGCTTGTGTAAAGCCGCTGTTGCTGCACACGCGGGTCACATAAAGCTGGCCAAAAGGAGACTGGGAAGTTTTTCAGTTTACCATGGGTAATTTTGATGAAGACTGGGTCGTAAAAACCCCATTAGCAGAAGCGGTTGCATGCTCTCACCGAGATGCTGTCTCCAATTCAAGCCTGATAGTCTCAGTGCTCGAGCCTAGGGAATTTAGATTCCTGGATGTCTCCACTTGAGGTAGTGGAGACATAGCGGTTGGAGTAAACATTATCTATTTCTAAATTCCATAAATTAGATTGTAGTAAATCCTAATTTTGCTTTGAACCATTGTTTACAGAAATCATGACCAAGCTCGACCCCCTTGCCTCCATACTTAATGATAACAAACTTACGGGACCAAACTACGAGGACTGGAAGCGTAACTTGATGCTCGTCCTAAGGGTTGGCAAACACACAATTGCCCTAAGTACCCCTCAACTGGCCATGCAGGGACCAAGTGCAACTGAGGCCCAGTTAAAGGAATGGAAAGACTGACTAGATGCTGATGAGATGTGCAAGTGCTATATAGTGGCATCTTTGCAGACTGTCCTTCAGAAGCAAGTCGAATACATGGCCTTTGCTTCAGACATGATGCTTTACCTAAAGGAAATGTTCGAGGGTCGTAGTCGGGTAACTTGTTACCTGACCATCAAGAAATTGGTGTCCACGAAGATGGCAGAGGGGACTTTAGTTCGGGATCATATGCTGAAATTGTTTGGCTATGTGAACGAGCTTGGTTCCTTCGATGTCATCTTGGATGCAGAGATCCAGACCGATATTTTCCTCGCGTCTCTGTCAGGAGCGTTTGAGGGCTTCGTTACCAACTTCAACCTTAACCGGTTAGAGATGTCTAACGCAGAGCTCCTAGCAGCGCTCCAAGCGGCAGAGGATGGGATGAAGGCAGGAGCCCAATCCCTGAACGTGGAGCGGAATTCTTCTCTGAAAGCCAAAGGCAAGTTTCAGAAAAGAAAGTCTAAGAAGCCCATGAAGATGGGCCAGATGCAGTTGCAGGTTCCTAAGCAGAATGGTCTGGCGAAGCCCAAAGAAAAATATTTCCGATACGACAAGAAGGGGCACTGGAAGGGCGACTGCCGCGCGACTCCCAAGAAGGTAGAGACAGGTATATCTCAAATCCACATAGTGGAATCCCTTGTAGCATCCAGTTGTTCTCTAATTTTATGGATTGTGGATTCTGGTTCTTCTAACCATGCTTGCAATAATTTGAAGGGATTCAAGGAGACAAGAAAACTGGGTGATGGGCAGATAATCCTAAGCATGGGAACTGAGGCCGTGGCAGAGGCTGAAGTAGTTGGAGATGTCGTCTTGCAGTTCCTTGATGGAAGAAGTTTATTACTTAGAGATATATTTTATGTACCGTCCTTGAGACAAAATTTAATTTTTATTTTCTTATTGAATAATGAAGGTTTTTCAGTTTTATTTGATGCTTCTGGTGTGTCAATTAAATTGAATAGTTCCTTTGTTTGTAAGGGAAAGATACATAATGGTCTCTATGTAATTAACTTCAATCATAAGCAGGATAACATAACTGAAGCTTGTGTGATTAATTCATCTAAAAGGAAAAATCTCTCAGATAATCCAACACTCCTTTGGCATTTAAGGCTTGGACACATAGCCTCAGACATGATTCACAGGTTAGTTAAGGTTGGACTTTTAAGTCCAGATGTTTCAGAAAGCCTACCGATGTGTGAGTCTTGCCTGGAAGGCAAGATGACTAAAAGATCTTTTCGAGCCAAAGATAGCAGATCTAAGGAGGTATTAGAGTTGGTACACACTGATATATGTGAGCCCATAAGTGTTCGTGCTATAGGAGGCTTCGAGTATTTCATCACCTTCACGGATGATCACTCGAGGTTTGGATATATATACCTAATACGGCGGAAGTCTGAATCCTTTGATAAGTTCAAGGAGTTCAGAGCTGAAGCAGAAAAGCAGACGGGTAAAAGTATCAAGTCTCTTCGATCGGATTGAGGAGGCGAATACCTATCGGATGAATTTATTGGGTACCTGCGTGAGCATAGGATTGTATCCCAGTTGACTGCACCAGGGACACCATAACAAAATGGTGTATCTGAGAGGAGAAACTGAACTTTGTTAGACATGGTTCGGACTATGATGAGTTATGCCACATTGCCATCTAGTTTTTGGGGATATGCCCTAGAGACGGCAACATATACTTTGAACTTTGTTCCATCAAAGTCTGTACCCCTAACTCCTTCGGAGCTGTGGTTGAAGCGAAAGCTAAGCCTATAGCACTTTAGGATTTGGGGTTGTTCAGCACATGTGCGGAAGGACAAACGAGATAAGATGGAGTCAAAAACTAAGGTATGTCTGTTCGTTGGGTATCCAAAAGGGACAAAAGGTGGTTTATTTTATGATCCTGAGGCTAAAGCGATTGTCGTCTCGACGAACACCGTATTCCTGGAGCAGGATTATTTAATAGACCATAAGCCCACCAGTAAAGTAGTTCTTAAAGAATTGCTTGGTACTGATGGAAGTGCGCAGACAGAAAATATAGTGGGAGCCGATACCACTAAGATTA
The DNA here is from genome assembly GCA_947650365.1 of Chamaelirium japonicum. NCBI lineage: Eukaryota > Viridiplantae > Streptophyta > Magnoliopsida > Liliales > Melanthiaceae > Chamaelirium > Chamaelirium japonicum. The sequence continues at coordinate 2,222,234 of OX393560.1, forward strand.
ACGATACTGTAGAATCGACTCCTATGGAACCACTGCAGGCTCGTCGCAGTGGGAGGACCACAAGTGCTCCTGATAAATATATTGGAGAAGCCTTTATGGTAGATCCAGAGTTTTAGGAGGATGATCCCCTGAACTATGACGAAGCGATGGTATCCTCTAACCATGCAGAATGGCAGGAAGCCATGGAGGCAGAACTGACATCGATGTCTTAAAACTCGGTCTGGATACTTGTAACACCACCTCACAATATTAAACCTGTTGGGTGTAAGTGGGTGTACAAAAGAAAAAGAGGTCCGGATGGTACCGTTGAGACTTACAAAGATAGACTAGTCGCTAAGGGTTATACCCAGCGAGAAGGGGTCGACTATGACGAAACCTTTTCACCAGTGGCTATGCTTAAGTCTATCTGGATCCTCTTGTCCATTGCAGCCCATTATGATTGAAAGATCTGGCAAATGAACGTCAAGACCGCATTCCTCAACGGGGATTTGGAAGAAGACATCTACATATCTCAGCCTTCAGGCTTTGTCGCAAAAGGTCAGGAAGGTCTGGTGTGCAAGTTGCAAAGGTCCATTTATGGACTGAAGCAAGCATCCAGAAGTTGGAACATGCGTTTTGATCAGGCTATCCAGTCTTATGGATTTGAGCAGAACGTGGATGAACCATGTGTTTATAAAAGAAGCGATAAGACTGTAATAGTTTTTCTTGTACTTTACGTAGACGATATCCTGCTCATTGGAAACGATGTTGGAACGTTATCTACAGTGAAGGTGTGGTTATCCTCTCAATTTGACATGAAAGACCTGGGTGAAGCGAGTTATGTTCTGGGGATCAAGGTAACTCGAGATCGCCAGAACAGGACTCTCTTGCTGTCACAGTCAGCCTACATAGATACTATCTTGGTCAGATTCAGTATGCACAACTCCAAGAAGGGACTGGTTCCATTCAGACATGGAATGAAATTGTCCAAGGATCAGGGTCCTAAGACTCCTGAGGAGAGGGCAGAGATGCAGAAGATATCTTATGCTTCGGCTATAGGGAGTCTGATGTATGCTATGCAGTGCACGAGACCAGATATATGCTATGTAGTAGGCATGATAGGCAGGTATCAGTCAAATCCGGGTCCAGGGCACTGGACTACTGTGAAAAGTATACTCAAGTATCTCTGTAGGACCAGAGATTATGAGTTAGTTTACTCTTCACAGGAACTGATGCCGATTGGATATACGGATTCTGACTTTGCGTCAGATCCGGAATCCAGGAAATCGACATCAGGGTTTGTGTTTTCATTAGGAGGAGGAGTTGTCAGTTGGAGGAGCGTGAAGCAGGGATGCATTGCGGATTCACCGACAAAGGCTGAGTACGTTGCGGCGTGCGAAGCAGCTAAGGAGGCGGTGTGGCTCAAGAAGTTCCTCAAGGACTTAGGATGCGTACCGGGAGCTCAAGATCCTATTGTCCTTTACTGCGACAATAGTGAAGCGGTAGCACAATCCAAGGAGCCAAGATATCACCAGAAGAGCAAGCATTTTGAGCGGAAATACTATATTATCCGGGACTTGCAGAAGCGAGGGGAGGTTGCAGTGACTTAGGTGGCGTCTGCAGATAACATGGCGGACCCTTTTACAAAGGCGTTACCGACCAAGGCTTTTGAGAAGCACGTGGATGCCATGGGAGTTAAGACTGTTGTTCCCTACTAGGCAGTGTGGGAGATTGTTGTAGCTCATGTGTCCTTAGCGTGAAATTTCAGTATTAACATTAATAAAGATAACTTTGGTTATTGCTTTAATAAGAATACTACTCTGGTATATGATAATACTCATATAATAAAAGGACCCTAGGGAACACAGTAGGCCACTGAGGCGCATGGAGGATCCATGCTTGGGAGACCCAGTGGACCAGTTCTGTGTAGAACTAGAACTAGTTCACAGCTTAGGTGATACTGGTCGCTTCACCGAGAACAAACTGTTGGCAGGTAGAGGATGTGGTGAAGTCTCCACTACGGGAACGTGGGATTCCCATTCACCTGACCAAGCACGGTGATCGTGTTGAACAGGAACCAAGACGGTGCACAGTTCAGTGATTCAGACACTGGTGCATAAACCGTCTTACTACTATAGATAATCTGTCCTTAACCCTGAGGGACCATGTACACTGGGCCAACCAGTTGTGTGGTGCTTTGATGTGCCAACGTGTGCGGACCTTCCATAGTCCAATACCACGGTACGTTGGGTTACCCGACAGGCGCTTGAGTGACATATAATCCCTACAGGTTATCCGACGTCCAGTGTTGGATGGGTGCGTTTTGATGAGTCAATCTGTCCACACAGTTAACCCAGGCCTGGTGGTTGTCAGTATGACTGACGATATTCCGGGTGCTAGGCGTAGCACCGGAAGGTGTGTGGTGTTATAGATGACAAGTCATCAATTCCTAGTCAGATGATCGATCAGGACATGACGGTGCTCTCCACCGCCCGAGTCGTATCATGGCACCAGTAATAGGAGGGACTAAGGATTATCGAAGTATAGTAGAGAACAGGGTTATGAGGAAGTAACATAAGTTTAGGAACACTAGAGTTCAACTCGCGTCGCACTCTGGGTGGCTACGCGGTTTAATCGGATTAGGGCTGATTAACAGAACTTTCGGTGTGTCACCGGAATACTTAATCAGGGATCCGGTTAGAGCTAGAGATCCCGAACCCTGAAGGTTCCACCCTGTCATTGCATATAGGAATTGTTCCCCGACCTAGTTGGATACGTTGGATGCAGAGTAGTGCGATGGAGGGCAAGCCCGGAGCCTAAGAACCTAATTCACATGTGTTACGAGCCATAGGGGTATTTTGGTAAATACTAAAATATGGCTCAGAACACATTGAATATAGATTTTAGATTGAGCGGAATAATTCCAGGAGCTCATAGGCACTGACGGAATTCGATTCCGAGTAGCGCACCTCACTCAGTCTCTCTTTCAGTTTTCCGCTTTTCGTGAAGGGCGTTTTCGTCCAGGCTTCACGATAGACACCCGGAATCCCTAAAAACCGCCCCCCTTATCCCTATCCATCTAGGGGCCAGCCCAAGCTTTCTTGAGGCTTTGGGAGACCGGCCCTATAAAGGAAATAGGGAGAGGGAGGGCCGGCCATATGGTTTCTCTCCTCCAGAAAATCTAAAACCCCCTAGTCCTCCTCCTTTGTGGTTTCGGCCAAGGAAAAGAGAGGAAGAAGAAGGGATAAGGAAGAGGAAGGAAGGAGAAGGAAGAAAGGAGAAAGAGGAGAAGAAAATCTCGTGGCTCGTCATCGTCTTCGCAACGGATTCCTCCGTCGGCTCGTAATCCCTGCACTCAGAGACGGGATTTCGAGGATTCTTCAATTCACAAAGGACAAGGTGCTATCCGACAGTTTTCCTTGCGATTCAAGTGCGGTTCTTCATCGTTCCGTCGTCTCCGGATCATAGATCCAAAAATGTATGATGATTCTAAACACCTAATTAGATGCATGCATGTTTTCCGTAGATCGTAGTATGCCTCTAGGGTGTCCGCACATATGCTAAGATAATAGATTTGCATGTAGATTGTTTTGTAGAATTAATTGTAATGAAACATACATCGTATGATCTTCGGATCTTTCTTTTGCTTTCGCTGCGACTCTGATTAGCGGATCCAATTCCAACATCGACTCCGATCAAGCCCAAAAGCCCGGAGAAGAAGATCGAAGCGGCATCACCCCATTGTCTTCATCAAGCCTTCGACTCCGATGAAGCCCAAAAGCCCGGAGAAGAAGATCGAAGCGGCATCACCCCGTCGCCTTCAACAACATCCACTCCATTCATGAAGTAGAAAGCTTGGAGAAGGACACCCGAAGCACCGCTACACTCGTCATCTTTGAAACAAAGTCTTCAACTCCGATCACGCCAAAGAAGCCTAGAGAAGAGGAGAAATCAAGCCGATGCCACAACCGTCGAGGAAGCCAGAAGAATAAAGAAGAAGTGAAGAAGTAGCCATCGTCATTCGAGAAGAAGATCGAGTCAACGCCAAAGCAAAAGCCAATGCAAGAAGCCAAAGCAAAAACAACGGTAAAGCCCGTGCCAAAGCAACACAAAGTGCCAAAGCCAGGCAACTACAATGGTCACGAGCAAAGCATCACACGTTTTAGCCAATACGACGCGAAGTCTGAAAGAACTAAAGCATGGCAAGCCTCTACCCACCTACGTTCAAGCGTAAGCGCCAAAGCAAAGCAAAAGCCAGAGCCACGCCAAAGCAATGCCAAAGCCGAAAGCCAAAGCCGACGCCAGAAGCACGATCGACTCCGTGAATCGACAATCAAGGACGCCGAGATCTAGCCAAAGCCGAGGGAGACGCGAAGACAGAGGAGCAAAGCCAAAAACCCCCCTAACCGAGAAAGCATGAATCACAGAAGGGACAAAAGCAACAGCAACAAAATCCTTAGCCTCTCAAGAAACCCTTACTCTGTAAAGATCTCTGTCTTGGGCAACCCCTTCAGAGCTCTCGCACGAACACCAAGTGGAGATGCAGATCAAAAGAACCCTCCAGAGGATCTCTCCCACAATCTCCTGTTCAAATCTTCACCGCACCCGGCTCACCACCCCCGAGTCCCGGCATCTGTAATCTTGTGTGTTTGCAATAAAGACGACCTGTATCTTTTTCTGCGCATACAGACCCCCCCTCTAACCCGAGCCCCGACCTCCTTCCTCTCCTTCAGCTTCAAGGACTTTAAGACCTTCGACTTCTGAAATCGAAGCTCTTTTCACCGGAGAAATCGCGAGGAGAGACGTCGGATTCGTAGAAGCTCTCCGACTTGTCTTCTTCCCCGGCGATGTAGTCCTCGTCATTGTCGCCACTGCTGTCGTCATTATCTATTGATCGCCGGGCCTTCCCCGCGCCCGGCTACCATCAAACCCGAGCCCGAACCCGCCTTCCCCCGTGCCCGACCTCGCCAGGTGCAGAGACGACCCCCCCTCCCACCTGACCCCAGTAGGAGAAAACCCCACCCACCCGACCCGTAGTAGGGGAAAACCCCACCTACCACCCCGGGTGTTCTTGGGTCTACCCCTGGTGCCTCCCTATACACTTCACCCCAAACCCCAACCTCGATTTTTGCAAAAAACCTCCCAGTCCTAAAAATTTTGCCCAAAACCCTCATTACCATTTTTGACGATAAACACAGCCCAAGGTTTTTTACAGAAAAATCCCTGCCGCCCAGAATCTTTGACCAAACCCTCCTACACCAGTTTTTTTGGCCGAACCCCCCTGCCCCATGATTTTTTGAACAAAACCCCCCTGCCCCTAACATTTTGCACAGAACCCCCCTGCCCTTGACATTTTGCACAGAACCCCTTTGCCCCTAATATTTTTTGATTGAAGCCCCCCATGTTTTTTGGCCCGAACCATCTTGTGCTTGGCTATTTTTGTGATCCCAGTCAACCAGGTTACCACTTACCCAACTGGGAGGAGGTAACACACATGCAGTCAGCCCCACGCAATAGGTCGGTAGACGCATAACGGTCGGCCCCGGACAGGGGGACGGCAGACGCATAACGGTCGGCCCTGGACAGGGGGTCGGAAAACAGATAGCAATCGGCCCCGGACAAGGGGTCGACAGGCAGACAATGATCGGTCCCACGTAACGGGGTTGGGAGGCAGAAGGCGATCGGCCCCACGCAACGAGTCGGCAGGTGCATAACAGTCGGCCCCGGACAGGGGGTCGACAGATAGATAGCAATCGGCCCCGGACAGGGCCTCGGCAGGACGACTATGGTCGGCCCCACGCAACGGGTCGGTAGGCACACGACAGTCAGCCCCGCGCAACAGGTTGGCAGGCAGACGATGGTCGGTCCCGCGTAACGGGTCGGCAGATGGACACCCGACCAGCCCTGGCAAGGGGTCGGCGGGCCCACATAGTCGGTCTCACATAGCGGGTCGGCATACAGACGATGGTCAACCCCGAACAGAAGGTCGGTAGACGAGCGATCGGTTTTGCACTAGAAAATCCCAGCCAGCTAGATTAACACCTATCTAGCTGGGAGGGGATAACTATGGATGCAAAATCTGGCTGACGCCCAATGGTGGGACCCACAGCCCTACCTGGGGCCCACGAGTCCAACGGTGGGACCCGCAGCCCTGCTTGGGGCCTATGAGTCCAACGGTTGGACCCGCAGCCCAGCTTGATACCCACGAGTACGATGGTGGGACCCGCAGCCCTGGCTGGGGCCCACTTGCGCTATCTGGGGCCTAGTAAATCCCCCCGGATATTTACCAAACCCCGGATATTTCAGGGAATATTTTTGAAATATTCCCCAGATAAACTAAACCCTTATGAATAGCAAACCCTGTAAATGATTCCAGATACCAAAATCCAAACCATAATCCCACTTTCTGTTTTTCAGAGCTTTCTGGTTTTCAGATTCCCTCTCCACCCTCTATCATCTTGTAAGAAGCACTCCTCGGTCTGTCGAGAGTAGCTCTACTTCATTCAAAGATGGTGGATTCAAAGATTGCGTCTTACCGCCTGGAGATGTAGGCTTCGGCCGAACTTCGTCATCATATCTAGTGGCAGCTCTCTCTCTAGGTACCCTACAGTGCTTGTGTGACAGTCTAGCAAGTTACAGCTCAGTGCTTCGAAGCGTGTCACATCCCGAAGGGTAAAACCTTCAATCGACTGTTGGAGGATGATCACGTACGACGACACGAAATCCTCCCCCACAGCCACCGCCGATAGATGCATCGCACCCCAGCCCAACGATAGCCACCGTCGATGAGGAGGGATGAGGTGGGGTCTGGTGGGGTGAGCAACGGAAGCGGATAGATCTGGCCTGGTTGGGTGGCATTGCAAAGAAAATTTTAAACACATTAGAGTATATTTTTGTCCATAGATTTTCAGAAGCCATGAGCTTAATGAGTCTTTTTGCCATGAACGTCTCACTAAGTCTCCCATTTATTTTTTTTATTTTGATTTGATGTTAAACCCACAATTTTTTTTATTTTGATTTGATGTTAAACCCACAATTTTTTTTCTATATACACCGACAACACACATTAAATTAAGGAGAACAGAAGCCCTTGTTAATTCGGCTGGGCACGTTCATCGTGCCCACGCACGATGACAAAGACTTCCCTCCTCCGCCTTCCCCGCTTTGCTAATGCTACCCGCCCGAAGAGAGAGAGAGAGAAAGAAGCAGCCTCTGTTCTCGCATCGGGAACTGTCCCGATGACTTCTAACCCCTCATTGCTTCTCTTGTCGGGGAGACTAAGATGGGAGGTCATAGAAGAAGAAGAAAGAAGAGGAAGAGGGTTTTTTTTATTTATTTATTATTATTTAAAATGGGCTGGTTGGTCCTCTCCCCTTCGTCCATGGCCATGGGGATCCGGTGCCGTACACCGCCCCACCTCGGTCTCTGCTCTCCAGATCCACGCCCCCCTTTCTCCTCTTCTACTCCTCTCCCACTTGCTTTCCCCTTTGCGTGCGTGCCCCTCACTCCCCCACCTCTTTTTGATGAATATAAGATCTATGTTGCTGCTGCCCAGTTGAAGTAATTCCCCTCCCAATCTTGAAGCATACATACCATTCCATTGATACATCAATCCATCATCCGCTCGGATCTGTGCCAATAGAAGAAGCAGCAGCTCGTGATCTGATCCTCCTCCTCCTACGGGTGTGATTTGTTCATCTCTGGATCTCATTACTCAATTGTTTGCTTGCTCGCTCGCTCGCTCGCTCGCTCTTCTACTACTTTCCAGTTTGGATATTTGATATTTTTAAGTTTTTTATATGAAGCTAGCCTCCATGCTCATGTTTCTTTCTTGTTTTTCTGCACAATCAAGGCAAACTTGAAATAGTGGGGGGGGGGGGGGGGGGGAGCTACATACATTTCCTTTCACTCCATGCTGTAGCAAATCCTGCTGTCTCACAGCTTCAATCCCTGTGCTTGACATATGGGGGGAAACATTTTTCTCATTAGGCGATGCCAAAATGTATTCTATGCACAAGTATAGACAACGTATTCTACTCCTACCATGCTAACACCCCTCGAATTCAAGGTGGGTCATATGCTAAGTTTTTATGAAGTCAGAAGAAGCGTACGTTTTGGGGTATTATTGACTTTGTAAACAAGTCCGCAACCTATAGCGAAGCTAGTGTACATTGCAATGAGAGCGTTTTGACGAGGTCATTAGTACCTTAGGCAAGTGACAACCAATCTCAACATGATTGGCCCCGTAACGAAAAATTACAGATCACTAATAAGAATGGAGTTTTCGTTGTCACAGTGCAACTAGCATATTCTGAAGCAACCATTAGGTCGAAACTACCCCATAAGTAGTATTCCACATTGCTTGATAATTACCCTTAATAGCCGGCAAAAAAAGTATTGCCCTGTTTCTTAGCTCTCCAATAAAGGGAGTGTAACCAATCAAAGCACTGTCCAATGGAACATCGATGGTGAGTAATGTTGCTAGCCCAGTTAGCATCAAAGTAGGCTCACAATTGAAGTCACTATGGAAGAAATAGAGCACATGAGATGGTGACACTTACATAGCAAATATTCCAAAGAAATGCAAAGTAGTGAGTTGTGCAAAGCAACAATAGACCAACCGACAACATGCATTGCAAAGTGGCTTACCATAAGTAGAGAAAAGCTTCTGATGAAGCTCAGTAGGAGTTCGACGAAAATGCTCAATCAATGAGATCCGGTATGCTTCTGCTAGGAAGGTAGATAACAACATTAACCTTAAGACCAAGATACTATGCGAGTGCGATTCATTATGAGAAGGATCATACCTACTAACGATCATATCATCAATATTTAGAAGTATGCACCTCTGATGTGAAGTGTGGACAGAGAAAAATGTGGTCTTGCTACCATAACCACACCATTTAATTTCACAAACTAGGCACATGGAGCCTATTTTAGACTATATAGAGCACACCATAAATAGGAGCGATGAGAAAATGTAGATGGTGGCTGTATGCATGCCTCCTTACACCCTAAAGACATTTGTTCACATCCATTTGAAAAAACAGTGATCAATGAACGACAACTATATCATGTAGTATGTGAAAAATGGTCATCTGGGCGACATGTGCAAAAGTCTTCTCGTAGTAAACATCGTACTCCTAGGTGCCTAGGTGCGACTTGTAGAGTCTTATAGTGCTCAATGAATTTATAAGTCTTAATCTTGACATTATAGACCTATCAACATAAAGGAGGAAGCTTCTTAGGAGGAAGGGGAACAAGCTCCCAAGTATGAGTATGCTGAAGTGTATCAACTCCTCGGTTATAGCCTACTTCCATTCAGAAATGCAAGCATGATCCTATATGTCATTGACTCATTGTCGATCCTGTTATAACTAAAGGTTTGGCAGATAGCTATCCACAAATAAAAAGGAAGAGTTATCTGCAACAATGGGCAGTCGATCTCAAGGACCATAATTGATGAAGTGATAGAAACATAAGAGGTTAGCTTGATGAATGCCATAAGGGCTAGGGGAGAAATGGAGATAGGGGCCTGACAAATGGTTCAGGTGCATGGTGGCATCGATGGTTGTTATAAACGGTAGGAGGCAGAAGTGCAGAACGAGTGGTATATACTTACTAAGTGGGGTAGCAGATGGAGTCTCAGTGGAACAATATTGAGAATGAGAAAGGTCTCTAGAAAGATGAGACTATCAATAGTAGGAGCAGGAAGATATGGGACACTAGAAAGAGCATGATAGGGAAGATGTTTGCAAAAATAACAACTCAGGCGATATGAAGACGACATGCAATTGAATTACAACATCTAAAAGACTAAAACCTCTATGCTCTAAGCTATAGCCCAAGAAAACTCTGGTAACATAGCAAGGGAAGTTTGTTCTTGTGAGGATGAAGTACATATGTGCATCCAAAGGTAAGTAGATGAAAGTTAGAGGGAGATTAAAAGCAGACAGTGAAAGGCATGTTGTCTCTAAAATGTGATGACACTTGTGCTTAGCAACACCATTCTGCCATGAGCTTATGACAAGAAGGATGAGGAAGTGTGCTCTGAGCAACAAGATACCTGTAGGTCATGAGATACTGTGGGCACCAAAATTAGCCCACGGATCTAACCCGACCTGCATGCAAACACGGCCCACACACAACGGCCCGCATACGAAACAGACCTTACTCGACGCAAACGGGCTCCATCGGACCCGCAATTTGAACACAAAAAGGGGCCCACCAGCCCCCCCTCTTGGAAAACCATGCCCCCTCCCCATGGGGAGGTGTGGCCGGCCATAAGGGGAAGAAAAGGGGAAGAAAAGAGAAAGAAAAGAAAAGCAAAGAAAAATCCTAACCGCCTCGATGTGGGGGGAGATGACGTGGACGTCTACGCAACCGTAGATCCACGACAATCCCTTGATTCGACGGACAAGATGACGTTGTGTCGCCATGCAATCGGAAGGTGCAAAGATGACAAATTATCTTCAAAGATCAAGTCATAACAAGCCCATAACCATCCCCACAAAATAAGGAAAGGGATCAAATTTGTTTCCCCCAAATAAGGAAACAATATTTTGATGGTTATGGGGAAAGATATTGGATTAAACAAAAAAAATCGCAGCCATATCTCTCCCAACCTCCCCCATTTGCCTATAAATAGAAGGGGTGGGGGAAGGCATCAAGGGTTACAAGCTGAAGACAAGAAGGCTCTACAAAAAGGGGGCTTCAACGCTTGAAGACCGAAGGCTTCACGAGGAACGAGAAGGCGCATCCCTAACAAAGCGGAGTTACCCATCGAAGTTCTCATCAAAGCGAAGGCCTTGCACTCGAAGTTCAAACCTTCGACTCCTCGCACGAAGAAGAAAGCTTGGAGAAGAAGACCCGGAGTCGTCATTACCCCGACGTCTCTAACGATCTTCATCAACCCTGAAGATGCCAAAAGCAAAGGCCGGAGGAGAAGATCGAAGCCGACAACACGCCGTCGTCTTCAACAAAAGCATCGACTCCTCGCACAAAGAATAAAGCTTGGAGAAGAAGGCCCGAAGCTGGTGCTACCCCCGCCGTCTTCATCAACAAAAGCTGACGCCACAACCGTCGCACGGAAGTCGGTGCTATCCCCGTCGTCTTCATCAACAAAAGTCGACGCCACAACCGTTGCACGGAGATCGGTTCTACACCTGCCGTCTTCAAAAGTAGCCTTCGACTCTGATCACGCCCATGGATAAAAATACCGGTCGCGGACAAATTATCGGCCGGCCGAAAAAACGGTTCGAACCGGGCGGTACGAACTAATATCGGCCTGAACCGGTCCATACCGGTGTGAATTGATTTTTGGTTTCAAAAAAATTTGAAAAAATAACAAAAAAATCCGGAATAATCTAAAATACTGGTTTGTGATGTTTCTTTTTCATTAGTAAACTAGTTATAGGTATGAACCGGTCTTTTTAAGTTATAAAGTCACTGTTTTCACTGTATGATTCTAAATTGTGGAATTTGATATAGTTATTAAATTATATGTCTTGGATTAGCCTAGTATGATGCTTATAGATCTATAGATCTAAGCTTTGTTGGCATATATCAAACCCATATCAACATTTTCACCACAATTATTTGGTTTATTTTAAAAAAATGCAAAAAAAGAAAAGAAAATTGAAAAAATTCCAAATTTGCATGAACCGATCATGTAAATTTAGAGATTATGCTTATAGATCTATAGATCTAAGCTTTGATAGCATAGATTTAGCCCCATTTCAATATTTTAACCACAATTATTTGATTTTTTTTTTAAAAATGCAACTAAAACAAAAGAAAAGTGAAAAAAATTATGAAAACATACCTTCAAATGTGATTTTGATCTTGCAAATCTGAGTTTTTGGCTTCAAATCTTGCAAATCCAGCTAGTATGGAGGTTCACCTCATGTGGGAATGAAGAAAGATACCCAAAAAAATAAAATCGGAATGAAAAAATCACCCAAAATCATACTTCATACCTGGTACCGGTTCAAACCGGTACCGGCCGGTATTCAGGCGATTTAAGCCTCGCGACCGATATCGACTGGATACCGGTGCGGTTTGGTCCGGTTCTCGGTTTGAACCGGCTGATACGGTTCGTATCGGCCGGTATTTTGATCCTTGATCATACCAAAGAAGCCCGAAGAAAAAGAGAAGCCCAAGCCGACGCTACAACCATCGCACGGAGATCGGTGCTACCCCCACCGTCTTCAAAAGAAGCCTAAGTCCGGAAAAGAGAGAAGCAAAGCCTACGACATAACCGTCACACAGAGATCAGTGCTACACTCCTCGTCTTCAAAATAAGTCTTCCACTCCGATCACACCAAAGAAGCCCGGAGAATAAGAGAAGCAAAGCCGACACCAAAACTGTCGCACGGAGATCGATGCTACCCCCACCGTTTTCAAAAGAAGCCTTCGACTCCGATCACGCTAAAGAAGCCCGAAGAAGATGAGAAGCAAAGCCGACGCCACAACTGTTGCACGGAGATTGGTGCTACACTCATCATCTTCAAAAGAAGTCTTCGACTCCGATCACGCCAAAGAAGCCCGGAGAGGAAGAGAAGCAAAACCGATGCCATAACCGTCGCACGGAGATCGGTGCTACACTCGCCGTCTGTTGGAATTAAATCCTATTATCAGAGTCGCAGCGGAAGCAAAAAGATAGATCCGAATATCTCATGGGATATGTTTCATTACAATTAATTCTTCAAAACAATCTATATTCAAACCTATGATCTTAGCATATGTGCGGACACTCTAGAGGCATACTACGATCTACGGAGGACATGCATGTATCTAGTTAGGTGTTTAGAACCATCATACCTTATGGATCTATGATCCGAAGAGAACAGAACGATGATGAACCGCACGTGAATCGCAAGGGAAGCTGTCGGATGACACCTTATCCTTTGCGGAGGTAGGAATTCTCGAAGTCCTATCTCTGAGTGCAAGGACTACCGACGGAGGAATTCGTTGCGAAGACGATGGCGAGCCGCAAGATCTCCTCCTTCTCTTTCTCTCTTCTTCCTTCTCTTTCTTTCTTCTCTTTCTCTCTTGTTCCTCTTTCTTCCTTGGCCGAAACCACATAGAGGGAGAGAAGAGAGGGGGTCGGGTTTTAGGAGAGGGGAGGCGATAGGGCCGGCCCCCTCTTTCTCTAATTCTCTTATAGGGCCAGCCCCCTAGAGATAGGGATGGGGGAGGGCAGTTTTTAGGGTTTCCCCTTATCTATCGTGAAGCCTGGATGAAAATGCCCTCATGAAAAGGGTAATACTGTAAGAAAGATAGAGTTAGGTGTGCTACTCGGAATCTAGTTCCGTCAGCGCCTATGAGCTCCTGGAATTATTTCGCTCATTTTAAGATCCATATTCAATATGTTCTGAGCCATATTTTAGTATTTACCAAAATACCCCTATGGCCCTTAACACATATGAATTAGGTTCTTAGGCTTCGGGCTTGCGCTCTATCGCGCTACTTCGCATCCAACGTGTCCAACCAGGTCGGGGAACAATTTCTATACGCAACGATAGGGTGGAACCTTCAGGGTTCAGGATCTCTAGCTCCAATCGGATCCCTGATTAACTGTTCCGGTGACACACCGAAAGTTCCGTTAATCAGCCCTAATCCGATTACCTGCGTTGCCACCCAGAGTGTGACACGAGTTGAACTCTAGTAATCCTAAACTTATGTTACTCCCTCGTAACCCTGTTCACTACTATACTCTGATAATCCTTAGTCCCTCCTATTACTGGTGCCATGATTCGACTCGGGCGGTGGGGAGCACTGTTAGATCCCGATCGATCATCTGACTAGGATTTGATGACTTGTCATCTATAACACCATATACCTTCTGGTGCTATGCCTAGCATCCGGAACGCCGTTAGTCATACTGACAACTACCAGGCCTGGGTTAATTGTGTGGACAGATTGACTCATCAAAACGCACCCATCAAACATTGGACGTCGGATAACCTGTAGAGATTGCATGCTACTCAAGTACCAGCCGGGTAACCTAACGTATCGTGGTATTGGACTATGGTAGGTTCGCACACGTTGGCACATCAAAATACCACACAACTAGTTGACTCAGTATACATGGTCCCTCAGGGTTAAGGACCGATTATCTATAGTAGTAAGATGGTTTATGCACCAGTGTCTGAATCACTGAACTGTGCACCGTCTTGGTTCCTGTTCAACACGATCATCGTGCTTGATCAGGTGAATAGGAATCCCACGTTCTCGTGGTGGAGACTTCACCACATCCTCTACTTGCCAACAACTTATTCTCGGTGAAGCGATCGGCATCACCAAAGCTGTGAACTAGTTCTAGGTTTACATTGAACTGGTCCACTGGGTCTCCCATGCATGGATTTACCATACGCCTCAGTGGCCTACTGTGTTCCCTAGGGTTCTTTATTATATATGAATTAACATAAGCCAAAGTAGTATTCTAATTAAAGCAATAACCAAAGTCATCTTTATTAATGTTAATACAAAAAATCTACGCTCAGGACACACGAGCTACGACACCGTCTTCAAAAGAAGCCTTTGACTCCGATTACGCCAAAGAAGCTCGGAGAAGAAGAAAAGCAAAGTCGACGCCACAACCGTCGAACGGAGATCAGTGCTACCCCTACCCTCTTCAAAAGAACCCTTCGACTTCGATCACGCCAAAGAAACCCGGAGAAGAAGAGAAGCAAAGCCGACGCCACAACCGTCACACGAAAATCGGTGCTATCCCCGCCGTCTTCAAAAGAAGCATTCGACTCCAATCACGCCAAAGAAGCTCGAAGAAGAAGAGAAGCAAAGCCGACGCCATAATCGTCGCACGGAGATCGGTGCTACACCCACCGTCTTGAAAAGAAGCCTTAGACTACGATCATGCCAAAGAAGCCCGGAGAAGAAGAAAAGCCAAAGCCGACGCTACAACCGTCGTTGCCGAAATCCATCCCCAAGAAGCCGGAAGAATAAAGAAGCCTTGAAGACATAGCCATCGCAGTTCGAGAAGAAGATCAAGCCAACGCCAAAGCAAAAGCCAATGCAAGAAGCCGAAGTAAAATCACCGGTAAAGCCCATGCCAAAGCAACACACGTGCAAAAGCCAAGCAACTACGACGGTCACGAGCAAAGCACCGCACGTTCTAGCCGATACGATGAGAAGTCCGGAAGAACTAAAGCATCGCAAGCCTTTACCCATCTACGTTCAAGCGTAAGCGCCAAAGCAAAGTAAAAGCCAGAGCCACGCCAAAGCTGAAAGCCGACGCCAGAAGTATGATCGATGCCGCGAATCGACGATTAAGGACGCCGAGATCTAGCAAGAGCCGAGGGAGACACAAAGACCGAGGAACGAAGCCGAAAACCCCCTAGCTGAGAAAGCACAAAGCACGGAAAGGACAAAAGCAACGGTGAAGATTCCTTAGCATCTCAAGAAACCCTCACCCTGTAAAGATCTCTGTCCTGGGCAACCCCTCCAGAGCTCTCGCACGAAGTAACGTGGAGACGCGGATCAAAGGGACCCTCAAGAGGATCTCTCCCATAATCTCCTGATCAAATTTTCGCTGCACTCGGCTCACCACCCCCGAGTCCTCGGGTCCCGGCCTTGTAATCTTCATGTGTTCGAAATAAAGACGACCCAAATCTTTTTTTTGCACATACAGATACTTCCCCTGGAAATATACCAAAATCTTCAAATGGTTTTTGGATAAATCACTGTAGACAATAATGGCATATGTTGATGTATAGAGATGGGTCGGGTTTTAACTACAGTCGAGTCAGGTTTACTGTGTAATACTATATATATATATATATATATATATATATATATATATATATATATATATATATATATATATATATATATATATATATATATATATATATATTGGGCTTAGTCCCTCAATGAAGAGACATTCTATTCTTTCCAAATCCTAGCCGTCATCTCCTAACATGGTATTAGAGTTTTAGGGTTTCTCCCGCTGCGACGGCGATGGCGAAGGTTGCTCATCCGGCACATCCTCCGGCCTCTCCTCCGGAGTCGGTTTGAGATGAAGGATCTCGGACCTCTTCGGTACTTTCTTGGCCTTGAGATTGCTTGATTGTCTCCTGGTTTATTGATCTCTCAGCCAAGGTTTGAAATCTCGGCTGATACTGGTACATACCGGCCGGCACGTACCTATTTTATCCGGTTCGAGACCGGTACAGCATCCGATCCCGATACCTAGCCTGTACCGGCTGGTACCGGTACATATCGATCGGTTCAGGCCGATACCGACCAGTACAGCCGATACGGACTAGTACCGATAGATTTAATTTTTTTGGGGTTTTTTTTCCTTTGTTTGGGGTTTTTTTCCTCAACTAGTATCGGTTCGTATCGGCCGGTACCGGTACGTACCGGCCGGTACATACCGGTTCTGGGCCGACTGATACCTTGCTCTCAACAGAAGTACATCTCCGATATCCTTGCCGATACTGATTTCACTAACTCTCGCATTGCTGACACACCCATGGAGCTCCACTTGAAGCTCCTCCCTATAGATGGTGAGCCTCTCTGGGACATCCTAGATACTAGAGGTTGGTTGGGATGCTAGTCTATCTCACTATGACTAGACCAGACATTGCCCATGCTGTAGGGGTTGTCAGTCAGTTTGTTTTGGCTCCCAATCTATTCATTATGCAGCGATACTCAGGATCATTCACTATATCCAGGGTACAATCACTCGTTCACTGCTTCTACCTTTCACCTCTATTCTAGTGCTGCGCGCCTACTCCAATGCAGATTGGGCAGGAGATGTTACTACTCGCTGTTCTACCAACGGTTATTGTGTGTTCCTTGACGACTCCCTCATTTTTTGGCGTAGTAAGTGTTTGGGGGATTTTTCGCTGGTCCTTGCGAGCCACCTGTAAGATCAAGAAAAGAGAACGTGAGAACGGCTGGCTCCCTTAGGAGCGCAGACCCTCCGACGCTCAAGTCAGTCACAGTGGCACAACGGCGAGCTGTAATGGACCAAAGAGGAAGGAAAAGGGATTTCGAACCTGTACTATGGAGCCTGGGGGTGAGCATTTATAGCAATCGGCGGCCTACCGTGGCCCGACACGTGGAGATTCTTCCGGCGCCTTCTAGACCCCCCACGTTCTGGCTCGCGTGGGTCTGACAATCCTTGGTACTCGCGCCCTGACATTCTGTCGTCAGGCCTGCCAGGCGGTTTGAGTGGGGGAGGGAATCTTTCTTGTCGTGGCCAGGTGGCCATTCTGGAATGTTCAAGTCTGGGAGGTCTCGAACTGATTCGAGCGAGCTTCCGTGGACCACGTTTGTCCACGTAGCTTCCGTGGGGTTTTGACACCTGGCATCCTCTCATACATTGTGGGCGACCTCCGACGGGGAGCTAAGGTGAGCTCGCCCTCCATTGCTCCGCCTTCTCTTCCACATCTATCAAGAGTCGGACCTCGCGGGAGCAACCTCCTCGATAAACTGGGGAATTCTGGCGAGCTTGGGCGAGCTCCTGAGCGAGCTAGGGGCGAGCTCCTGCGCGAGCTAGGGGCGTTCGCGATGCCGGTGTCTTCGTTATGCATGACGGTCTAACTCCCGCTATCACTGCCAGCGAGTTCTCGCGCGGGCTTGGCGAACTCCGGGGCGAGCTCCTGAGCGAGCTTAGGCGAGCTCCTGGGTGAGCTTGGCGAGCTACGGGGCGAGCTCCTGAGCGAGCTTCCGGGCGATCTCAGGCGAGCTCCATCGAGCTCAGGCGAGCTCCTGAGCGAGCTTCTGGGCGATCTCAGGCGAGCTCCATCGAGCTCAGGCGAGCTCTTAAGAGTGCTCTTGGCCTGGGCCCTTTCAGCCTAATGTGGATCTCGCTCCCTGTCAAGGTGATTTGGTGAGCACGGGGGAGCGAACTCCTGCGAGCTGCACTCAGATACAAGGTGTCCATCCAGCTCCCTGTGGGGCGAGCTCCTGAGGGGTTGGGAGAGGCGAGCTGCACTCAGATACAAGGTGTCCATCCAGCTCCCTGTGGGGCGGCGAGCTCCTGATGGGCTGGGAGGGCGAGCTTTTTGGACGGGCTCCCTCGAGAACTCTTATCTCAGATGCGTTTGCAATGCTACCCAAGATATGTGGTTTCTGTCTACCCCCAACATTACCCCCTCCTGAGGGAGTGATCGAGGAAACTCGACGCTTGCTCAGGAGTCTTAGCGAACTCCTATCCCCGGCAATGTGCCTGATATCAATGTCTGCCGTAACAGTTTTCTTGCGGGGCGGAGATAGTAGCGATGGCGGCCTGCGCCGAGAGCTTTGACTGCCAGTATTTCACAAACGCTGGGCGGGCCACGAGCATCAGCCATGAGCGATCTCCTGCGATGCGAGCTCCTCACCTGCGGTCAGGGTCAGCTTCGGGCAAGCTTGGGCGCCTGCCGTGGGCGGTCTGCATCGAGAGTTTTGACTCTCAGTACTTTTCAAAAACGCTGGGCGGGCCACGAGCGTCAGCCACGAGCGATCTCCTTCCGGTGCGAGCTTGTCGCACGCGGCCAGGGTCTGCCTCGGGCGAGCTGCGGGCACCTGCCGCGAGCGATCTGCGTCGAGAGTTTTGACTCCCAGTATTTCACAAACGCTGGGCGGGCCACGAGCATCAGCCATGAGCGATCTCCTGCGATGCGAGCTCCTCACCTGCGGTCAGGGTCAGCTTCGGGCAAGCTTGGGCGCCTGCCGTGGGCGGTCTGCATCGAGAGTTTTGACTCTCAGTACTTTTCAAAAACGCTGGGCGGGCCACGAGCGTCAGCCACGAGCGATCTCCTGCGATGCGAGCTCCTCACCTGCGGTCAGGGTCAGCTTCGGGCAAGCTTGGGCGCCTGCCGTGGGCGGTCTGCATCGAGAGTTTTGACTCAGTACTTTTCAAAAACGCTGGGCGGGCCACGAGCGTCAGCCACGAGCGATCTCCTTCCGGTGCGAGCTTGTCGCACGCGGCCAGGGTCTGCCTCGGGCGAGCTGCGGGCACCTGCCGCGAGCGATCTGCGTCGAGAGTTTTGACTCCTAGTATTTCACAAACGCTGGGCGGGCCACGAGCGTCAGCCACGAGCGATCTCCTTCCGGTGCGAGCTTGTCACACGCGGTCAGGGTCTGCTTCGGGCGAGCTTGGGGCGCCTGCCGCGGGCGATCTTGTGACTTGGGTATCGCACCGAATCTCCAACGGTCGCTTCACCTTAACTGCGGCGCGAGGCTCAACGCTGATACAGCGAATCTCATCATGAGACCCCGATCGGCGCGAGACGCGTGTCTCCTCCTCATTTGTCCCTTTCTCTGTCAATAAAGGACAGTGCTGGCGCCGGCGCAGCTTTTTCCACGCGTGGTCCACGTGGCGCTCGACGATTTGAGAGAAGCGAGCTGTCGCTTTGATCGCCGTCACGTCGCCTCGCCGAGCGCGCTTGGGCATTAACTGCGGATCGATTCACCTGTCTCTCGCTCGCCTTTAAATAGGGGACGGGGGGCAATTTTTACTGCTGCGTGAAAACAGCTCTCCCTTCTCCCTTTGCTTCTAGCGCTTTCAGCTCGCTTTAGCCCTTCTGCTCTCATGGCTTCCGCTGCTGACGTTGCTGCTGCTGTTGCTGCCGCTGCTGCTGCCGCCCAGGCCGCTGAGCCCGCCACCGAAAGGGCGGTGGTCTGGCTGCAAAACCCCGTCGGGGTGCCTGTCGGGGACAGTATCCGGGCGGCGATCGATCTCCCTCGGGAGATCCTCGTCACCGAGATGCCACTCTCGGGGAGGCCGCCCCAGGGCACAGTAGCTTCTGTCGGGCTGCTGTGGTCCGGGCTGCGGTTCCCCCTGAGTCATCTCGCCGGGGAGCTCCTGGAGTTGACGGGGCTTTGCCCCGCCCTACTCTCAGGAAACTCCTGGGGGATACTCTACGGGCTGTCCCAGCTGGAGACCGCTCTGAAGGCGAGGATCCCACTGAGCTACTTGCTCAAAAAGTGGCTCCTCAAGCCCTCACCGGTCTTCAGCACCGCGGGCTGCGGCTACTTCTACCTCGCCGGGCGGCCTGGCGAGGTGCTCCCCTTCTCCACCATCGAGAGCAAGGACCGCCACTGGAAGGACTATCCTTTTGTGGCGGTCGGCGACTGGCGCGGGCGGCACAGCGGAGTCCCGGCTCACCCCGGGGTTCCCCCGACGGCGGTCTTCCGGGAGATCTCCTTCTACAAGGCGGGGAAGAAGAAGTGCATCGCTCCCGACCGGGAGCGATCTCTGGACGATGCGATCCTCCACTACCTCGGTGGGCGGACTCCGGAGAAGATCACCGCCCCCGACTTCGCCTTCCAGCTGAAGGACGGGAAGACCGGCGCTATTCTGCTGAAGCAGAAGACCGTCCGGAAGAAGAAAGAGGAGGAGGTCGGCGCTATTCCGCCGATGCAGAACGCCCCTCCCTCCAAAGGGGCCAGCAAGGGGGCCGGGAGCTCGGGAGGCAACCCCCATAAGAAGACGGTCCGGAGGCGGGCTTCGCCCATCCGCCTCAACGACCCCGATACCATGGAGATGCTTCACCAGGGCGAAGCTTCCGCTCCTCCGCAACCTCCTCGCCCGGACGCCGGCCCAGGTCAGCCTCCCGCCCCAACTCCAATTGTCCGCCGCAAGATCCAAATGGTTGAGCCCGACGACCCGAACATCGACCTCCCGCTTACCATGGCGGAAGTCGAATCCGGGATGGCTCAAATTCTAATGGGCTACTTCCCGGGCGATCTGACCGTCCCGCTTCGTGTAGCAGTGCTGACGCCGGAGATGGAGGCCCGCGGGAAGAAGAAGGCCAAACGCGCGGGGCCCGCGCCTTCCAACGTCCAGGCGGAGTAACGGCGGAAAGCGCTGGAGGAGGCGGGCTTGGACTCGGAGCCCAGCTGGACGGACTCTGCGGAGGAGGCAACAGGCTCCGAGGAAGAAGAGCCCGCCCCTCAAGCTCCTCGGGCGGAGCCTGTTGCTCCCGCCCAAGGGGAGAAGCCCGCGACTCCATCAGCTCCCGCACCAGGGCCGGGATCGAGCGGGCAGGAGCCTCCATCTCCCGCCGACGGGGCAGGGGTCCAGCAGGGCGAGTCCGACGCCGTCGCTGCGACCTCCTTGCCGGCCTCGGCTCCAACTCCCGCGGCCTCTACACCGGCGGCCGCTCCAGCTCCCGCCCCTCCGGCCTCGCCTCCTGCAGAAGGCCAGGAGGGAGCGGGCTCCTAGCAGGGCTTAGGGGACCTGGTCTACAGGTCCCCTAGCTTTGTAGACATCGGCTCCGACTCCGAGTCCTTCAGCTCGGAGCCAGAGGCCAAGGGGGCCACCACGGACCCTCCGAGCCCGCCAGGAGCCAGAGCTCGCCCGGGGGAGGTGATAGCCCCCACTCCTCCTGGCGTGCCCCCTCCTTCCGGAGCTCCCGGGGGTCCCAGCGCGGGCTCCTCTGCGGAGGAGGGGAGGGCGCCCCACTACGTGCGGCAGCTGCTGGGCCGCAACGTTTTCGCGCGGGCTCCCTTCGCTTCCATAAGCGAACGCCTTGCCGAGGTACTCACCGCACCTGTCTCCTTATAAATCTTAGTCTCAATTTTTGCTAACTCTTTCACCTTCCTTATGTAGGCGGAGAAGCAGAGCCAGGCGCTGGCCGCGGAGGTCGCTGGGGCCGGGAAGGCACTGGCCGCCTTGTTCGATGATTCCCTTCGGGGGTCCGAGCGCAAGGTAGACGAGCACATCCACGAGCTTCAGCGAGCCAAGGGCTCCGAGGAGCTGAGGGTGGAGTCAGAGGCACTGCACCGCAGGGTCAAAACCCTGGCGTCAGGCCTCGCCATGGCCGAGGTAGCCAAAGGCCTGTCCGCTACTGCCCTCCTCAAGGCCAAGGCGGAGCGAGACGAAGCTGTGTCCGCCCGGGAGGTCGCACAGCGGGAGGCGGCTCAACTTCAAGGCGAGGTCGCTGCTCTGAAGACGGAGATTGCGGCCTTGAAGGAGACACACGCCAACGGCCTTCGGGCTCAGCAAGGCCGCCTCCAAGCCCAACTGGACGATCTCCTCAAGAAAGGCGCCCTGGCCGCTGTGGAGAAATACAAGACCGAAAGGTCGAAGAAGCGGCGCCGAGGGGACGACAGTGGGGCGGAGACAAGCAAGCCTTGAGCTTGCTGCCTTGTAACTACTTTTGCAATTTTTGCCAATCAATGAAATTTATCTTTCTGGGCCCGCATATGCGTTTCTTTCTTTCTATGTGCCTTTTATGAGTCCGCTTTGGGAGTTCGCAGCGACCTCGAGAGCGATACCCCGGGCGAGGCAGCTAATTCGATTCAACCCTTTTATTTTTAAGTATATGCAAACGAAAAACTCGGCATGCTCGTAAAAACTCGATAGTCTCTGAGCCCGGAAAACGTTAAAACGAACCAAAAGACTTCAAAAACTTCCCTACACTCAGAGACTTAAACGATTTTTATTTTTAAAGGAAACTAATAAGTGCTAGCTGCCCCCTGCCCGGTTAATTTCTCTCGATGATCCTGTTTGGCGGGCTCGCCCTTTGAGGGGTTTGCCAACGCCAGGATGCTTTCGTTCATGGCAGGTGAACGCGAAGGATCCTGGTTAGGTTTAGAGTCCACTAGGCAGCGGACTTCCCCGGGAAGCTCAAGGTCGCCCACCGGCTGCCTCTGAGGATCCCGGTCTTGCTTTAAGTCCGCACAACGGCGGACTTCCCCGGGAAGCTCAAGGTCGCCCACTGGCTACCTTTGAGGATCCCGGTCTTGCTTTAAGTCCGCACGACGGAGGACTGCTCCGGGAAGCTCAAGGTCGCCCACTGGCTGCCTCTGAGGATCCCGGTCTTGCTTTAAGTCCGCACGACGGCGGACTGCTCCGGGAAGCTCAAGGTCGCCCACTGGCTGCCTCTGAGGATCCCGGTCTTGCTTTAAGTCCGCACGACGGCGGACTGCTCCGGGAAGCTCAAGGTCGCCCACTGGCTGCCTCTGAGGATCCCGGTCTTGCTTTAAGTCCGCGCGACGGCGGACTACTTTGTAGATCAAGCGAGCTCTCGCTGCGGCGAGCTTCCGAGTTGAATGCTTGGTTGAAAACCTCATCATTCATTCATAACTTCAGAAGATAACTTACAAAAATCCCCTTATGCGTAAAACTTGCGAAGGTGCAAAACATTCCAAGGTCGCTCTAACAGGTCGCCTTCAGCGGTCATCAACTGGTAAGCCCCCGAGCCTCGCGCTTCGCGTATTATGTAGGGGCCTTCCCAATTCGCCGCGAGCTTTCCTGCATTAGGCTCTTGGGTATTTGCGAACACCTTTCTCATCACCATGTCCCCGGCTTTGAATGCCCGATGGCGGACTCTTTTATCATAGGCGCGCTTCATCTCTTGTCGGTATCCGGCGAGGTGTAGATTGGCGCGCTCTCGTCTTTCTTCGAGTTGATCAAGGGAGTCGACTAGCAGTTTGTCGTTGTCGACCTCCGCCGACGCAAACCTTCTTTCAGTGGGCAGCTCGGCCTCTATGGGTAGCACGGCTTCGCAACCAAAAGTGAGACTGAAAGGGGATTCGTTAGTTGAGCGACGTGGAGTAGTGCGATAGGCCCACAAGACTCCATCGAGCTCCTGCTCCCACAATCCTTTTTTCCCTTCCAGCCTCTTCTTGAGGTTGTCCAAGATCACGCGATTCGTCGCTTCGGCCTGCCCGTTGCTTTGAGGGTACCTCGGGGATGAGAACCTTAGGTCGACCCCATATTCAACACAAAAGCTTCTGATCAAGCGATTGTCGAACTGGCGACCATTGTCGGTGATCAGCACTCGTGGCAGCCCAAAGCGGCAGAAGATATTCTTCCAAAGGAAGTCCTTGACTTGCTTCTCGCCTATCTTAGCTAGCGGGACCGCTTCCACCCATTTGGTGAAGTAGTCCGTAGCTACTAGGATGAATTTCTTTTGCCGGGCTGACACAGGGAAAGGTCCCACAATGTCCAACCCCCACTGCTGGAAAGGCCAGGGGCTTGCCAGAGGATGCAGTTCTTCTGCGGGCATATGGTTCGTGGTGGCGTGCTTCTGGCACTGGATGCACCTCTGGGCGACCCTCAAAGCGTCTTGCTCCAGAGTGGGCCACCAGTATCCTTGCCTTCGTACTTTCGCAGCAAGTGACCGCCCACCAGCGTGGTTTCCCAGCTCGCCAGAGTGAATGCACTTTAGAACTTCTTCGGTTTCCGGGCTCTCGACGCAACGGAGACTTGGCCCGCCAAAGGATCTTCGAAAAAGGCGATCCCAGCGAATGAGATAGCGCCCAGCGCATTTCTCCACTCGCCGGGCTTCTTCTCTATCCTCTGGTAGCTCGCCCTTCTGGAGAAAGCGAAAAATGGGGGCGGTCCACCCGCTGAGTGGTACGTTGGCGGAGACTTGGTTAACAGCGGGCTCCATCAGTTGGAGCCGAGACTGATTTTGGACTTCGATGAGAATCTGGCGAGCCTCTGATGTTCCCAGCAAAGAGGCGGCGTTTGCCAAAGCATCAGCTCGCCTATTATCGGCTCGCGGAATTTGCTCGAAGGAGATCTTTTCGAACTCCGCGGCCTTGTGCTTCACCAGATCCACGTAGCCCGCCATTCGTGCGTCCCGAGAGGCGTACTCCCCATTGACTTGGCAAACAATTAGCTGGGAATCGCTAAAGACCTTCAGGCGTTCGGCGCCTACCTCTTTGGCGAGCTCCAGGCCGGCCAGCAGCGCCTCATATTCCGCCTCATTGTTGGTAGCGGCGAAATCCAGTCGGACTGACTTCTCCAGAAGTACCGACTGGGCGATCAGTGCGACCCCGATCCCAGCCCCCAAAGCGTTGGAGGATCCATCGACGAATAATTCCCAGCCTGCCTCCTCTGAACGCTTAGTTGGAGGATGCTCGCCTTGTTTGTCCAAGAACCTCGCTTTCCCAGGGTGTGCCTCAGTTGGCTCATCCTCCCGGTACTGGACCGGTTCTTCTATGGGGAAGTCCGCCAAGAAATCGGCGAGCGCCTGTCCTTTGACCGCAACTCGAGGGACATACTCCAAGCCATAGGCGGCGAGCTCGGCGGACCAACGGTAGAGCCTGCCGGCTACTGAGGGCCTGGAGAGCGCGCTCTTTAGAGGGTGCTCTGTGATGACCCTGACAGGGTGCGCCGAGAAGTAGGGGTGGAGCTTTCTCGCGGTAAGGACCAAGGCCAATGCGACCTTCTCGATTGGTCGATACCGGAGCTCGGCGGGAAGCATCGTGTGGCTTACAAAGTAGACAGGCCGCTCCACCTTTGCTTCTTCCACAACCAGGACCCCGCTCACCGCATTCTCAGTGACCGCAAGGTACACGCCGAGTTCGGCGCCCTCTTTGGGTGCCGCTAAGATCGGTGGGCTCGCCAGGTAGTCCTTGATCTTTTGGAAGGCGTGCTCGCACTTCTCATCCCAACAAATGCTTGCTCCTTTTCGTAGCAGCTCGAAAAGAGGTCGGCAGTTGTCTGAGGATTTGGAGATGAACCGATTGAGCGCGGCGATTCGCCCGCTCAGCCTCTGGACTTCCTGCCGGGTCCTCGGCGCGGGCATCTCGACAAGTGCTCGGATTTGCCCAGGGTCGGCCTCGATCCCCCTGTGGGTGACCAGGTACCCGAGGAATTTCCCCGACGTCACCCCGAATGCGCACTTCGCCGGGTTTAGCCTCATTTGGTACTTTCTCAGTACCTCGAAGGTTTCGCGGAGATCGGCAACATGCCCCTCCCTCTCCCGACTCTTCACCAGGAGGTCGTCTACATAAACTTCGACGCTTCTGCCGATCTGATCTTTGAACATCTGAGTGACTAGCCTTTGGTAGGTCGCTCCAGCGTTCTTAAGTCCGAACGGCATCACTCGATAGCAGTACAACTTCTGGTAGCCCGCTCCGGAGTAGAAGGCGGTCTTCTCCTGATCGTCGGCGTGGAGAGGTATCTGGTTATACCCAGAATATCCATCCATGAAGGACAGGGCCTGGAACCCGACAGCTGCGTCGACCAGTGCGCCTATTCTCGGAAGAGGAAATCCATCCTTCGGGCATGCCTTGTTGAGGTCGGAGAAGTCGATGCACACCCTGACCGCTCCGCTCTTCTTTGGCACCGCCACGATATTGGAGATCCACTCGGGGAAGTGCGCCTCGCGGATGAAGCCGGCTCGCTCCAGCTTGTCTATCTCTGCCGCCACTGCAATGGACTTTGCAGCAGGTATGTGCCGAGCTTTCTGCTTGACCGGCGGGAACTCCTTCATGGTGTGCAGACGATGACAGGCGACCTCCGGGTCAATCCCTGGCATGTCCGCGAAGCTCCAGGCGAATACGTCACGGTATTCCCTGAGCAAGTTGGTTACGGCCAGGACCTCGCCCTTGGTTAGCGAGGTCCCGAGGCTAACAACTCTTGGCCCTTCCTTGCCGCCAATGTCGACCTCTTGAAGTGGTTCGGTAATTGGAAAACTTCCTCTCTTGGGGGTTGTCGGGCGACCTCCCTCCTCCAACTTAAGGTCCACACCGCTCCCACCCGGGGGTGGAGTAGGGGACTTAAGCGAGGAGGCCTCCAGCGGGCTCCCCAATAGCTCGCTCGTAGCGGGCGGTAATTGCTAGGAGGGTGCGGGCCTCTTGGCCTCGGCGACCTCCATGTCCCTGAGGTGAAGGACATCCTGCTCGCATCGGGTAGCGGCTACCTGATCACCCCGAATTACTACGACCCCGCTCGCGGTCGGGAATTTGAGGGCCTGATGGTTGGGTGAAGCTACCGCATTCATTTGCCTTAGCCAAGGCCGCCCAAGGATGGCGTTAAATGCGGAACTTCCATCCACTACCGCGAAGCGGACTTGGCGAGCCTCCGGGCCAGCGGTCACCGTAAGGGTTATCTCCCCTGCCACTCTGGCGACCTCTCCGGTGAACCCACTGAGGGAGCTCGTCGAGGGAGACAGGTCGGCGAGTCTCAACCCCATTCGCAGGTAGGCCGACAGAAAAAGGATGTCCACGGCGCTCCCCGGATCAACCAGAGCTCGCCTCACCTCGATGTTAGCCATCATCAGGCGTATGACGAGGGGGTCATTGTGGGGCGTAACGACCCCAGTCATGTCATCTTCCGAAAACCAGAGAAAATCGCGGGCTTCCACCCTTGGTGCTTGAAGTAAAGTAGGAGTTAGCGAGACGGAAAATACCTTTTGTGCCCGCTCCATCTCCCTGACTCGTCGGCGGGCTTCATTACTGGATCTCGGGCCGCACAGCCGCCCGCTAATGGTATGGCAGATCGCCGGTCCTTCCGCGGGAGGCGGAGGCAGGGCGGGCTCAGCGGGCCCCGGGCGATCTCCCTCCCGAGGGGCCCGTGTCGGTACTACCTCGAACCTCCTTGGAGGCGAAATAAACTGATTCAAGTGGCCCTGGGTGACCAAATCCTCGAGGTGGTTCTTGAGAGCCCGGCATCTGTTAGTGTGATGCCCAGGGCTTCGATGAAAGGCGCACCGCCGCGAGTTGTCGGTAGAGCCAGGCTCTCCGACCTGTAGGGGTGGCGGGTACTGGAAGAAAGGTTCATTCCGAATCTGATGGAAGATTTGTCCTGGCGAGTGGGTCAGCACGGTGAAATCCCGCTCCCCGGGTCCTGGAGGCAGGCGCCAGTTCGCCGGCCTTCCAGCGACAGCCGTGGGGGCTTCAGCGGGCTGTTCAGCAGGAACAGCGGGCGGTCCAGGCAAAGCCACCGCCAGGGGCACCTCCCTTCTCTCCACGGCCTTGACGACGAGCGGTCGCGGGGCCGGAGGAGGTCGCTGCTCGACTGCCTTTCCCTTTCGGTCTAGCACAGCGTCTTCGAGCTTGATGTGTTGCTGGACCAGGGCAAATAGTTCAACCATCGTGCGAGGGTCCTTGATCACTAGAGCGTCATGAAGCTTGCAACCCTCGGGGAGGGCGCTTCTGAAAGCGCTCACCACGGTACGATCTTGGCCCGCCGCGTCTTCCAGAGCGAGGTAGGCGCTCCGGAATCGCGTTGCGAAGCACCGGAGCGTCTCGCGAGCTCCCATGGTTAAAGTAAACAGAGACTCGATTCTCTTCGGGGGCTGCCTATTGCAGCGATATTGCTCCAGGAATAGCCTAGAGAGAGTTGGAAAGTCGGGGATCGTGCCGGGCGGCAACTTGTGGAACCAGTTCAATGCCGAGCCGGTCAAACTGCTCGGGAATGCTTGGCACAAGACGTGGTCTTGGTCCCGGAAAAACAGAAGCTTTCTGTAAGCCAAGAGATGGTCAACGGGATCCTGCGACCCGTCGAACAATACAAACTTCGGGGGGGTCCAGTGGTGCGGAAAACCCCCTTGGTGGACCTCGCTGGTGAAAGGCGAGCTACCTCCGTGGGCGGCAAGGTCTTCAAGTAAATCTACTGGCGCACTAGGTCGCCGCCAGCGCCCGGGGAGAACTCCCAGAGGCGGCTGCGCAGGTCCTAGGCGGTCTCGTACGCTCCCTTGTGGCGAGGTCGGCCCCACCCCGCGGCGACCCTCGGGGGCAACCGTTCGGCGGGCTCCTTGCTGTCCACCCACGGATTCCTTCGGCGCGTCAGTTGGTCTGTGGGAGGCCGTTGCCTCTCGAGCTCCTGAAGATATTTCCACCGCGGGCTCTTTCCCTCGTCGCCGATGGCGTGGGTCGCGATCCCGCTCTAGAGATCTTGCCTCCGACCCCTCAGAATCGGCGCTCCGGCTACGGCGGCAGGGAATGGTCGCGCGCGAGGTCGCCTGGTTGCTAGATCGCTGGGTGACTAGCTTCTGCAACCTTGTGAGCGGGGTTTCCGGCACCCCGCGTACAGCCGCTCTCCCGACTGGGGGTTCCGGTTGGGAAACCTGCCGCACCGGAGCGACCGTGGGCGGTCGCGATGTTGACGCCGGTGGTCGCACCGGAGACGCCGTCTTCGCCGGCCCAGATCGTCGGCTGGCCGCCGGAGCCTGACGCAATCGTGTCAGCTCCTCCATCATCGCCCGCTGGGTGGCCAACATCTCCAACAAGAGTTGGTCGCTGAGCGGGACCTGGGGCTGAGGGGTCTCGACCGGAGGCTCGCTGCGCGCAGATCTGGCACGAGTCCTCGGTCGCCTGCGTCCCCTTGTCGCCGGAGCCATCCTTGAGGTTACGAGAGCGAACTGCGCTCAACCATGTGGTCGTGGGCGTTCTCGCAGGAACCAGTCGAAGATCCCACAGACGGCGCCAAATGTTTGGGGGATTTTTCGCTGGTCCTTGCGAGCCACCTGTAAGATCAAGAAAAGAGAACGTGAGAACGGCTGGCTCCCTTAGGAGCGCAGACCCTCCGACGCTCAAGTCAGTCACAGTGGCACAACGGCGAGCTGTAATGGACCAAAGAGGAAGGAAAAGGGATTTCGAACCTGTACTATGGAGCCTGGGGGTGAGCATTTATAGCAATCGGCGGCCTACCGTGGCCCGACACGTGGAGATTCTTCCGGCGCCTTCTAGACCCCCCACGTTCTGGCTCGCGTGGGTCTGACAGTCCTTGGTACTCGCGCCCTGACATTCTGTCGTCAGGCCTGCCAGGCGGTTTGAGTGGGGGAGGGAATCTTTCTTGTCGTGGCCAGGTGGCCATTCTGGAATGTTCAAGTCTGGGAGGTCTCGAACTGATTCGAGCGAGCTTCCGTGGACCACGTTTGTCCACGTAGCTTCCGTGGGGTTTTGACACCTGGCATCCTCTCATACATTGTGGGCGACCTCCGACGGGGAGCTAAGGTGAGCTCGCCCTCCATTGCTCCGCCTTCTCTTCCACATCTATCAAGAGTCGGACCTCGCGGGAGCAACCTCCTCGATAAACTGGGGAATTCTGGCGAGCTTGGGCGAGCTCCTGAGCGAGCTAGGGGCGAGCTCCTGCGCGAGCTAGGGGCGTTCGCGATGCCGGTGTCTTCGTTATGCATGACGGTCTAACTCCCGCTATCACTGCCAGCGAGTTCTCGCGCGGGCTTGGCGAACTCCGGGGCGAGCTCCTGAGCGAGCTTAGGCGAGCTCCTGGGTGAGCTTGGCGAGCTACGGGGCGAGCTCCTGAGCGAGCTTCCGGGCGATCTCAGGCGAGCTCCATCGAGCTCAGGCGAGCTCCTGAGCGAGCTTCTGGGCGATCTCAGGCGAGCTCCATCGAGCTCAGGCGAGCTCTTAAGAGTGCTCTTGGCCTGGGCCCTTTCAGCCTAATGTGGATCTCGCTCCCTGTCAAGGTGATTTGGTGAGCACGGGGGAGCGAACTCCTGCGAGCTGCACTCAGATACAAGGTGTCCATCCAGCTCCCTGTGGGGCGAGCTCCTGAGGGGTTGGGAGAGGCGAGCTGCACTCAGATACAAGGTGTCCATCCAGCTCCCTGTGGGGCGGCGAGCTCCTGATGGGCTGGGAGGGCGAGCTTTTTGGACGGGCTCCCTCGAGAACTCTTATCTCAGATGCGTTTGCAATGCTACCCAAGATATGTGGTTTCTGTCTACCCCCAACAGTAAGAAATAGGAGTCCGTTGTTCACTCCAATACTGAAGCCGAATACAGGGCTATGGCTTCCACCACCGCAGAGACTGACTTCGCCGTCTCCTGCTTGACCTGAGTATCGTGATATCCGACCCACACCTCTCTTCTATGACAACCGGAGTGCTATTCAGATCACTAGCAATCCGGTCTTCCACGAGCGGACAAAACACATAGAGGTTGACTGTCACTATGTTCGATAGGAGTTTCTAGCCCACACTATCTCCTTGGCATTCATTCACTTGACGGAGTAGACTGCTGACTTCCTTACGAAGCCCCTTATGATTGCTCGTTTCCGGGATTTTATCAGCAAACTCTTGGTTCACGATCCACCGTGAGTTTGAGGGGGAGTGTTAATATATAGAGATGGATCGGGTTTTATGTACAGTTGGGTTGGGTTTACTGTGTAATACTATATATATATATATATATATATATATATATATATATATATAGATATATATAGAGAGAGAGAGAGAGAGAGAGAAAGAGAGTGAGAGAGAGAGAGAGCGCATTGTCCCTCAATGAAGAGATATTTTATTCTCTCCAAACCCTAGCCGTCATCTCCTAACAGCATAGATCTGATAAATATGCAAAAATTAGATCTATGCATAAGAAAAATCTATATATACTTATATAACAATAATAGTCATTGAAAAAAATAAAATAATATATGTTGCCAATTTTTGGCAGTTTATCAACATGACGTTAACATTCTACGATTGGTGCTAAAACCCAACCAACATACCATGAAAAGAGGGGTTTGTTAAGACTCCTAGAAGGCAAGCTTGTGTGTAAGGAGACCTATCTTACTGGATACACAATTTATGTTCATACAACTAGGGAGCAACCCAACCAAGGTTTCCCTAGAGTAGAAAAGACTCTAGATGAAGTGGGTAGAAGGCAAGATTGAATATAGGGAGTTGCACTCATCTCTAATGAACATATGATATGCCAAACATGGAACTAAACAACATTCCCAATACTCTTTTTGGAGATGCAAAAGAAGTAAAATAGATGCTGGTGATCGTGCTATACTTGTGAGAAGTAAAAAGAGAGATTGTTGATCGTGTTGCACTCGCTTGGCTTTGGTGCACACCCTTCACAAGTGGAGCAAGGTTTGGGCTCATCATCAACGAATTGAACTGATAATCTATGCAGTCAAAAGCTCAGGCTCAACCCAGGCGCAAGGGGTGCACCTTTGCTTAGGCACGCTTAGGCGCAAGCCTGTGATTTTGACTGCACTTTTCTTGGTTTTTAGGGAGCTTAAAGGCTTCCTAAATTCCCCCCTCTTCCCATATTAAAATTAATCTATATATGAGGTACTTAAGGGAAAAAAAAATCCACGATATAAAAACTGATAAAGAGTACAAATATCCTCAATTAGCTTATTAGCATAAGGACAACATCAACTAAAATCTCTCCAATCAAAAACTTATAAAGAGTGTAAAGAATTGTATTCTCTTGGTTAGGAACTTAAGAATTTACAAAATTAGAAATTGTATGTTAGGAACTAAACATAATAAGTCTAGCATTATCGATGGTAAATTGTACTTTGAGCTTGGCACCCACATTGTCAAAAGCACTCCAATTGCGTTTGGGGATGAATCCATATTGGAGAATATATGAACAAATCTAGGCTTGGGAATGAACTTAAATTTTCACCAAACATAGGGTTTTGGAGGGTCTTTTGTGTAAGAAAGCAAGCTGGTATGTATAGGGGCTCTTAGGGATTTAGGGGGAAGAAGTGGGGAGGACGAAAGCCATAGAAAGCAAAAAAAAGAAAAAAAAAATCTGGGCTTTAAACCTGGCGCCCTAGGCATGCGTGGCGTAGCGTAGCAAGGTGTGTGCCGAGGCACGCCTAGAGTCTCCTGCAGCTCAAGGGACCTAGGCAGTAGGCGCTGCCTAGGCCAGGCACCAGGCTTGAGTCTTGAGGAGCCTAGGCACACGTAGGGGCACCTTTGACTTCTTAGGCAATAATCATGATGTCTAAGTAGGGATGGCAACGGTGTGGTTTAAAACCGTAAACCGCGGAAAATCGCACCGCATGGTGCGGTTTTGGTTTGCCAAAATATAAACCGTCGCGGTGCGGTGCGGTTTCGGTTTACGGTTTCGGTGTTGCGGTGCGGTTTCGGTTTTGCCCAAAACCGCGGTGCACCGCACCACATGGTGTGGTTTCTGTTTTACATATGGTACACCGTCGCGGTGCGGTTTCGGTGTTGCGGTGCGGTTTTGGTTTTGCCCAAAACCGCACCGTTGCCATCCCTATGTCTAAGCTGGTTTTCAAGAGTACGACCGATCTGAACATGATGTGCAAACCGAGGTTAACCCCACACTTGCTTACCTGACGTGAATATATCTAGATTGGTGTGCCAATTTGTCTTGGAGAGATGAACCAAGAAAGGTAAATGATATCTATTGGATTCATAGGGTTTGGCCCATAGATAGTGACACAAGGTACTTAATCCAAGCTTTGATAATTTGAACCAACCAACTTAATGTCCGTCCCCATGATCAACAAATGCCGCCATAAAAGAAAACAAAAACAAAACAAAAAAATGACTGAATTGCACACAAGGCCAGTACTGTGAGTTTCAACAAGAAATGACTGAATTGCAAACAAGACCAGTCCCACAAAAAGTCTCCAGAATTGGGGCTGAACCTTAGTGAGCTAGCCACTTAACTTGAACACCTGATGTTGTTTCAGGTTTAAACCCGCCTACCCGACAAAAAATTAGTTTTAATACCTACTAAGGAGAACTCACAAACCTGAAGCTCTCGAACTTTAAAGTCTTTGCTCTGTTACCAAACTTAATTGAAGACGATACTGAGTTTAGCAATGGTTGCAGCACAGGATTTAGATGTCCCCAGCGAGAGAGAAGACTGTATATGTAGTACTGAAGATCATAAGAGGTGGATAATGCAACAATGATGCCTGGGAAAGAAGTTGAGAATAGAGTTGGTGGACTTGACTCTGGGAACAACCATTCGTCAATATTGTAATGAAAACTGCAAAAACTTCTATAGAGAAGCTACACCGTCTCCAAAAAATATATAAAGATAACTCCGTTGCTTCCGGTAGAGAAGAAGAGCAATTGCCAATTTGTTCATCTGTCCGAGCAACGACAAGATCCATCTTTGCTGTGATACCATGTGAAGTAAAAGAGTGTAGATATGGGAGAACACAAAAGCATTTTCTCATTAGGCAATGGCAAGAGTATATATCAATGTAGTGCGAGTCTATACAGAACATGTATTCCATTAGAATAATTATCATTTAATCTTTCTAGCACCTACTCCTTATTCGAGCCTCCTTAAACCTTTATTGCCCTTGGACACAACATTCTGTTCAGTTCTTTGCTACTTTATTCCCAGTTTGTGCAGTTCCTATGTTCCTCTTAAGTTACTCATTCCCTATCATTTCTTTCCTGGTTTATTCATCCACTTCATCATTCTATCTATGCCCCTCTCATCTTTTGTTCATGGACCTTCTATATTGCTCATCCTTTTCTCCTAGGCAGTTTAGTTTCTAATATATTGTACGTTATCTTTGGTAGATGTGCCATGACCTTCTAGATTTAAGTCATTTACTGGACATAGAATTTTTCTGAAATTCAGGAAGACATTTAGTGACCACAACCATACATTGGGCCAATATTAAATATAATGTTTTTAGAATAAAATAATTTTGTTAAGATTTATTTACGATGTATTGCGTTGACGTCCACAAGGCAGGCAGCCAAAAGTGGTTGCTGTGCAAGCTGTTTTTCTTTTGTTCCTTTATTTTTCTTCTCTCCTGAAGACTAAAGCTGATATTCTGATTACTGAACTCTGATCTCCAATGAACCACTGATTTCTTTCGTTCCGTATATTTGGTAGATTTCAGTATTTTTTCACTGAATTTGCCACTTCTGAGCTAATACTTCATCTTCTAAGAAAAGATCATGTCAGATACAGACCTGTCAAGTACTGGTATGTCAAATAAGCCTGAAGTTATTTGTTAAAATCTTTAAAATGATACTTGAGAGAAATTTCCAGAATTCACTTTCTAAGCTTGTGAGTGCTTGATTTCCTTCAACCTATCATATATATGTCAGCATAACATTATCGAAGCAAGATATTGTTAGTTCTTTGATAAGTGCTATCCTTAATACTAGTTTTAACCTAAGCTGACTTGTCAATTTAACCCACAGTGTTTTGTCATGTTTTGAGTTCAAGTCTATGCAGTGATTACCCTGCCCCTTTGACCGTTTAGAATGGTGAGTGGTGTTCTATGTGAATATACATTTTTGTAGTCCTACTAGATTAGAGCCCTCATATTATTTGTATCCTGGAGATGCATGATCTAGAATTTTCTTAGTGTGAAACTCTATTCTTTTTCTTTCAGGCATATTGTGATGACATCATTGCAATCCAATGGGTTGCCCCTATGTTAAAAAATAACTCATTCAGTCTGTTACATTCACTGGTTTTCTTTACCTTTTCCGTGAACAAGTTTCTTCTGCTGAGTTGCTTTCGTTTTTCGTGACATGCAAGTGAATTTGTTGCAAAAACAATGGGTAGGCCTATTAGACTAGATACATTGTATTCTCTCGACAAAAAAATTCCTGGAGATTCAGGGTACTAGAATTATCATAATGAGGCTTTCAGTCATACTGCGGTTATGTTACTTTGTAATCCAACTATCTGTCTCTATGTTGATGAGCCGATCACTAGTCTGGTTGTTTCACTTATTTTGGCTACCTTTTCTGTGTATAATGTTCTCACTCACTCTGGGCATTTAAATTTGGTAGTTTGTTGTTCAGTATTTCACTACCTTACTGGAATCCACTCTTTCTAAATTAGGTTGTTACTAGCTCGTTTATTACTGCAGGTGGATAAACCAGTCACAGGGCATTGGATCTGTTCTTTACATTTGTATTTTTTGTTTTCATACAGGTGTAGTTTCATGGCTTCGGATTTCAAATTGAATTCTTTTATTGATATTGAGGAACCTAACTTTAGAGATAAAAATGTGGCTATACCTTACGACAATACTGACAGTGCACTTTACAAGATCCTTCATAGTTTTCTAAAGCTAGGTAACAGGTCAATTATCAACATTGCCGCGAATATTGCAAGAGAAAAAACCAGCGCCAGGTAGTATATTTTTCCCCCCTCTCTAGGTATATTTCTCTATCTGTACTTTGTTATATGTCGGCCGGATTAATATTGTTGTGAGCCATGAAAAGAGCCTTTTCCTTTTTCTTTTCTTTTTTAGATATGTTGTAGTTTATTGTATATATATATATATATATATATATATATATATATATATATATATATATATATATATATATATATATATATATATATATATATATATATATATATATATATATATATAGGGGGGAGGGATACTCTTAGTCATGGCCTCTTACTCATATAGTTACCTATGATCCGGGCCGTCCATTAGATCCCGACGTACGGTTCGGATTAGATGGGGAGTTAAACCAATGGTATCCGTATTAAATGCCCGTATTAAAATCCCGCATTTAATGCGGACACCATTGCTTTAACTCCCCATCTAATCCGAACCGTATGTCGGGATCTAATTGACGGCCCGGATCATAGGTAACTATAGAGGAGTGTTACAGTGAGCTATGAGCTACAGAGCGAGAAAATGAGCTACGATCATTTTGACCACCCTAGAAGTTTTGGAATTTTGTGAAAATTGGTGGGTGTGTTGTCTAGGGTAACATGATCATGCTCACCAATTTTCAAGGAATTCCAAAACTTCTAGGGTCATCAAATGGTAGAAGCAAAATTA
This sequence comes from Chamaelirium japonicum, assembly GCA_947650365.1. NCBI lineage: Eukaryota > Viridiplantae > Streptophyta > Magnoliopsida > Liliales > Melanthiaceae > Chamaelirium > Chamaelirium japonicum. Next base: position 2,258,447 of record OX393560.1, read on the forward strand.
ACGGTTACTATGAACGGTGGATAAAACTTCTACCGTTTTATGACCCTAGAAGTTTTGGAATTCCTTGAAAATTGGTGAGGATGATCATGTTACCCTAGACAACACACCCACCAATTTTCACGAAATTCCAAAACTTCTTGGGTGGTCAAAATGATCGTAGCTCATTTTCTCCCTCTGTAGCTCATAGCTCACTGTAATATTCCTCTCTCTCTCTCTCTCTCTCTCTCTATATATATATATATATATATATATATATATATATATATATATATATATATATATATATACTGGGCACATATGAGTTATGATTTGATGATCAAACTTCTTTAGCTATTCTTTATTTTAATAAGTTTCTTGTAGCAAGAGCTAAAACAAGATTTGTTTAGAGCAGTTTCTGGAAGTGCTTTATTTACAAATAAGTCTAGGCTTGTCATTCTATGTTTCCACCAAGCCATTTAACAATTTGGTGTATGAAACATTATCTCACCTATGGGGTTAGCTTTATGGATCAAGGGACAATCCATCCAAGTTTGATTTTTTTATTTTTATATATAATTTTTATGACAGGCTCTCAACTTAGCATCAATCCTGTATGAATTGGTGCCTAGTTTCTGGCAAAAGCAACTTTGAGAGAGAAAAGGGGTAGGGGGGGGGGGGGGGTTGCTACTGTGATCCATAGAAAGCAAATTGGTGGGTAGTGGCCTAACGTATAGCCACAAATTTTAAATTCATGCACTCAAAAAGCAACTCACCCCCTAGACGTGGAGAGTTGTTGAGGTGTGAAGGCAAGCCTGATATAGGTAATTTATCCCATCTTCGAGTCAAAGATAATGATCTAAATACGCAACTCTAGGCAGCCAGTGTTACAACAGGAGTAAAATCAGAGGTATTTAGGGCTCTAATGCATGTTTAAAAAATGTATTTTCTATTCAAGAAATCTGCCCACCATCAATTTGATGTTTGGGCTTTAGAGATTGATGGGGACCGGATCTGCCGACCGCACCGTCTCCACCCACCCACTGATTGCCCATAGATGTCCGTTATCTTTTTTATCACCTTTTTAAGTTAACTTTTTGTTGTATTAAAATAGGGTTAATTTAGACTTCTGTACTGTTAATGTAATGTAATGGGTCGGGTTTACTGTATAGTCGGGTCGGGTTTACTGTATGTATAGTCGGGTCGGGTTTACTGTACATATATATTGGGCTTGAGTCCCTCAATGGAATCATTCAGTTCCTCTCCAAACCCTAGCCGTCGTCTCCTATCATGGTATCAGAGCTCTAGGGCGACGGCTGCACCTCCTCCGGTCTCCCTCCTACCCGCCGGCTGCACCTCCTCCGCCGGCTGCATCTCCTCCGCCGGCTGCACCCCTCTCCCGACCCCTCTACCTGATCGGCAGCCCCCTCCGGCCCCCCTTCCTCTGCTCCGATCACCCGCACCCCCCCTCCGACCCCAACCGAACCCCCTTCTGCCACCGCCCCCCCCCTCCCGAACCCCTTACAGCCCCTGCCCCCCCTCCCGACCCCCTCCCGCGCTCTCTACAGCCACCGCCCCCCCCCCCCCTCCCGGCCCCCTACAGCCACCCCCCCTCCTCCCGAACCCCCTTCTGCCACCTGCCCCCCCTCCCGACCCCCTCCCGCGCTCTCTACAGCCACCGCCCCCCCCCCTCCCGGCCCCCTACAGCCACCACCCCCCCCTCCCGGACCCCCTACAGCCACCCCCCCCCTCCCGAACCCCCTACAGCCCCTGCCCCCCCCCTTCCGACCCCCTCCCGAGCCCCCTACAGCCCTACAGCACCCCCCCAACACCCCCTGACGCCCTACAGCCTCCTCCATGGCCTCTCCAGCCGCACCGTCTGTCGTTGCGATCTCTCCACCGCTGAAGGCGGTCGCGTTTCAGTTGTCGTCGGCCAGCGACTGGCCTGACTGGTCCCTCACCGTCGAGGCCGCCCTCTCCAGTCGTGATCTGTGGGGTCACGTCACCGGCGAGGATCCTCCTCCCACTGACTACTCTGGCTCGTCATCTGTCACCAGCAGTGCTGCATCTTCTGCAGCGACTGCTACCACGGCCGTCACCGTTGCTGCTCTTACGTGGCGCCGCCACGATCAGGCCATCCGGGCGTACCTCCTGGACTCGGTTGCTCGTCCGCTCCTTGCTCCCATCGGCCGCCTTCCGACTGCGCGCGCGATGTGGGAGTATCTCCGGGACCGTTTTCTCCCGCGCGGCGACGCCCGCCGGCATCAGCTCATCTGCGACTCGCAGTCTGCCCGTCAGGGGGAGCGTACCATTCAGGACTTCTTCAGTCAGATGAGTGCCTACTGGCATGAGCTGGACTCACTGATTCCGGAGCGGTGTGACTGCCCCCGCTCCCGGGACTTCCAGCGCTACCTCGACGAGGGCCACCTGCACCAGTTTCTGGCAGCACTTCGACCAGACTTTGCTCTCATAGCCGCCCAGCTCCTGCACCGTGAGCCCCTCCCTCGGCTCGAGGATGCCCTACTCGCCTTGGTCGACGAGGAGACCCGCCTTCAGACTCAGGGCGCTCGTGCTCCTCCACTTGCTCCTAGCTCCGACTCTGTCCTGGCAGCCGGGTTCTCCGATGAGGCTGTTTTCTGTCACTACTGCAAGGAGCCCGGCCACATGAAGCGCGAGTGCCCTACACGTCCTCCACGCAACCCTCGCTGGGGTCCGGATGAGAGATCCCCCCGCTGGTCTTCGACCTCTCGCGACGATCGACGCGGCGGTCGAGGTGGACGGGGCCGAGGACGTGGTTCGTCTTTCTTTCGCCACTTTGGTGGTGCAGCGGCTACTGCAGAGGCCTCGCCGCTCCCCACTGCTCCCACAGCTCCTTCGCCGCCTGAGCCGGACCGTCTTCAGCGCCTCGAGGAGCTCCTTCTTCGCCACATAGCCTCCACCGGCTCCGCGACTGCGCACGGCTTGTCGGCCACCTCTGGTACTACTGCTCCATGGATCTTCGATTCGGGTGCCTCCTGTCACCTTACTTTTGACTCCACTGTCCTCACGGACTGTTCTCCCACTACCACCCACCAGGAGGTTCGCACTGCGGATGGGACTCTCGTCCCTATTCCGCAATGTGGCTCCATCACCACCACCTCTGACCCTTCTGGTCGCCTGACCCTATCCCATGTCCATCATGCCCCTCGTCTTAATATTAATTTGATTTCCATCAGTTCTCTTTGCGACTCTGGCCTGACTGTCACCTTCACCCCTTCTGTTTGTGTTGTGCAGGATTCGCGGACGGGTCAGAGGATTGGGCTGGGCCGTAGGGCAGGAGGACTCTACCAGTTGGACCATCTCCATGTGTCTTCAGTTGCGTCTGTCATGTCTGTCACCTCTGATGCCGACCTGTGGCACAGAAGGTTAGGTCATATATCTAGTGATCGATTCAAAAGCGTATTCCGTTCGGGCGCTTTGGGTCGAGCGTCTTTCTCCCCCCTCTCTGTCTGTACGGGTTGTCGACTGGCAAAGCATCTAGCTCTTCCTTTTTCTGCTAGTACTTCCCAGTCTAATGCTTTATTTGATTTAGTTCATTCGGATATTTGGGGTCCTGCTCCTGTTGCATCTCTATCTGGTTATATGTATTATGTTTGTTTTATCGATGACTATTCTAGGTGCACCTGGGTCTATCTCATGCGTCATCGGTCTGAAATTCCCCACATCTTTAGGCGATTCACCACTATGATACACACCCAGTTTGGTCGGCGAATCAAGACCTTTCGGTCTGATTGTGCCAAGGAGTATCTCTCCTCTGAGATGCGTGAGCTTCTTCAGTCTCACGGCACTCTTCACCAGCAGTCCTGTCCCCACACCCATGAGCAGAACGGCGTTGCCGAACGCAAGCATCGTCATGTCCTTGAGACTGCACGAGCCTTGCTTCTCTCTGCGTCTGTCCCTCACTCCTACTGGGCTGAAGCTGTCATGACGGCTGTCCACCTCATCAATATCACTCCGTCATCTGCTCTGTCCGGTGCCACCCCTCACGAGCGCCTTCACTCCAGTCCACCTGACTACTCTCTTCTTCGCACGTTTGGCTGCACGTGCTTCGTTCTTCTTCCTCCCCATGAGCGCACCAAACTTTCTGCGAGGTCTGTTAGGTGTGTTCACTTGGGGCTCAGTCGTGAGCATAAGGGGTATCGCTGCTATGATCCCTTAGCTCGTCGGATCCGTGTCTCCCGTCACGTCTCCTTTGTTGAGGATGTCCCGTATTTTGCTCCTGAGTCTCGGGATCTTTCCGTGCCTACTTCGTCATCCTCCTCGCCCTCCTCAAATCTTCACATCCCTGTTCTACCCCCGGTTTCTGTTGCTCCATCCACGCCTACTACAACACCACCACCACCTTCTCAGTATCCATCGCCACCACCACCACCACCTCCTCAGTCCCCCACGCCACCTCCACCACCACCCATTACTCGTGTCTATGTACGTCGGTCTGCAGCTCCCCCTCCGGAGTCGGTTCTCCCTGGTACTCCCTCGCCTGATGCTGCTGCTCCCTCCTCCCCGGTCGTGGATCCTGCTCCTGTTCGGCGCTACCCAGCGCGCGAACATCACCCTCCTGCCCGATACGACTACTCTCCTGACAGGTTTGGTTACTCTGCTTTTCCCACTGACTCTCCTGACTCTTCTGGCTTCTCTGCCAGTGTCTCCTATTCACCATCCTTTCAGGCCTTCCTTACTGCTCTTCACACTCATCGGGAGCCCCAATCGTACCGTGAGGCAGCATTACATCCAGAGTGGCGGCAGGCCATGTCAGTTGAGCTTGAGGCATTTCAGCGGACCCAGACCTGGGAGTTGGTGCCTTGTCCCCCCGGGGTGGTGCCTGTTAGCTGCAAGTGGATCTTCAAGGTCAAGACTCGACCTGACGGATCCATTGAGCGGCACAAGGCTCGCCTCGTTGCTCGTGGCTTCTCCCAGGAGTATGGGATTGACTACGAGGAGACGTTTGCTCCAGTTGCTCGGATGACTACTGTGCGCACCCTCTTAGCTGTGGCAGCTGCTCGAGGGTGGCCTCTCCATCAGATGGATGTCACCAATGCGTTTCTTCACGGTGATCTCTCCGAGGAAGTCTACATAGCTCCTCCTCCGGGCACTTCAGTTCCTCCAGGATACGTGTGTCGGTTGCGCCGGGCCATCTATGGGTTCAAGCAGGCTCCTCGTGCCTGGTTTGAGCGCTTTCGCAGTGCAGTTCTGGCCGCCGGGTTTGTTGAGCGTCACTCCGACTATGCCCTGTTCACTCGCTCCTCCAGTCAGGGCATTGCAGTCCTTCTCCTCTACGTGGATGATATGATCATCACTGGGGATGACAGTGCCACCATCGCTTCTCTCCAGTGGCACCTCCAGAGTCAGTTTGAGATGAAAGACCTGGGCTCTCTTCGCTACTTTCTGGGTCTTGAGATTGCCAGGTCAGCTCGTGGTCTGTTGGTCTCCCAGCAGAAGTACATCTCCGACATTCTTACTGATGCTGCCCTCACTGACACACGTACTGCTGATACACCCATGGAGCTCAATTTGAAGATTCTCGCTACCGATGGTGAGCCGCTCCAGGATGTCTCCCGCTACCAGAGGTTGGTTGGGATGCTTGTCTATCTCACCATGACCCGGCCAGACATTGCCCATGCTGTTGGCATTGTCAGTCAGTTTGTTCAGGCTCCACGGTCAGTACACTATGCAGCTGTTCTGCGGATTATCCGCTACCTCCGGGGCACCATCACCCGTTCACTCCTGTTTCCCTCCACCTCTCCGTTGGTACTGCGCGCCTACTCAGATGCAGATTGGGCAGGAGATGCAGACACTCGTCGATCTACTACAGGATACTGTGTGTTTCTGGGTGACTCCCTGATTTCATGGCGCAGCAAGAAGCAGGAGTCTGTTGCTCGCTCCAGCACCGAAGCCGAATACAGGGCTATGGCTTCCACCACCGCCGAGATTGTCTGGCTTCGACGTCTTCTGCTTGACTTGGGAGTGGTGATGTCCGGGCTGACCCTTCTCTTCTGTGACAACCGGAGTGCTATTCAGATTGCTAGCAATCCGGTCTTCCATGAGCGAACAAAGCATATTGAAGTTGACTGTCATTATGTTCGCCAGGCTTTAATCGATCACATCATCTCCCTGCCTTTCATTCCCTCATCGGAGCAGACTGCTGATTTTCTGACGAAGCCACTGACGACTGCTCGCTTCCGACATTTTCTAGGCAAACTCTCGGTTCATGATCCACCGTGAGTTTGAGGGGGAGTGTTAATGTAATGTAATGGGTCGGGTTTACTGTATAGTCGGGTCGGGTTTACTGTATGTATAGTCGGGTTGGGTTTACTGTACATATATATTGGGCTTGAGTCCCTCAATGGAATCATTCAGTTCCTCTCCAAACCCTAGCCGTCGTCTCCTATCATGTACAAGTCGCCTCTTTTATGTTTTTTAGTCCCACATCACTGGTGGGAACTCATATATGTAATCCGGCCCCTTGTAAAAAGGTGTTGGTTCTTTTAGATGAATAATGAATTCCAAATTTATATGAGCTAGCATATCTTTATTTTTATGTTCTAGCTGATAGTAGTTTTTGTTTTGGGTTTCATTGCCTATCTCCGGATAAAGATCGGACGTCTAGATTGTTCTCTACGACTTTTTGGCCTATGGTGCGGGGTTTTGTCGCACCCACGTATTTTATGTTTGACCACTTATAATCTTAAGTGGATGAATAATAAATGTGCTATGCAGGAGGACGGAACGCGTCGGATATCGCATTCGACGGTGCGAAGCCAAACAAGCCTAAAGCCAAGCCATGAGAGCCTTTTAACCTAGCCGTAAAGCCATTTAAATCCATCCGGGGTGCCCTTAGTCGCGTTTACATTAAATAGGGATTTAATTTTAAGTTGGGGGTGCCCTTAGCATCCCAAATAGAAGAAACGAGATTTATTCCGTGAATATACCCGCACGGGTATTGTTTCGCATGGAAATCGAGGCCTTTCCCCTCCCCCCAAGCGGTCTTCCACTCTTTCTCATGCTCTTGCGTCTCTTTCTTGTTGCATTATGAAGCTATGGAAGGTTTATTAAAGGGGATTTAAACCCTAAATGAGGAGTTTTGAAAGAAAACCCTAAAGCTTCTTGTTTTGATCGAGAGATCGTGGAAGGTGCGCCCTTCATCGGCCGTTGTCTTCGTTGTGGAATTCCTCCAGCTTCTTCTCGTGATCTTCCTCGCCATCTTCTACCTCCCATCTTTCATCTTTATCGACAAAAGCTATCCGCATAGATATTTTGAATCTCACGAGTATTATCTTTCCTTGTTTTTTATAATTATCATATGTTTATTAGTATCGTTGGTTTTCATCGCATCCTGCCATAGAATCGTAATAAATCCTAACCCTAAATTTGGTTTGGCTTGCTTGGTACACCTTTAGATTGTCATCCGAACTTTTATTAGTCATTTGTATAAGTACTTAGTTGCTAAAATTGTTATTTGTAAACCCTATTAAGATCTAATTTAACCCTATTGCCATGGTTTCTTAATTTGCCATTGTTTATGCATGTTAACTTGATTAGAGAGGATAAATCTTAATGAAAATCTGATTGCGGATAATCTAGTGCTTGTTGAATTTTATTTTTAATTGTTAATTTATATCATAACTTGTTCTAAAATTAATTAGCTTCATGTATCGCAATCGAGTTTGCATCAATTGGTATCAAAGCACAATTCAGCTCCTAAAATCGTTCTCACGACATCTTGCATGTTTGCATCCCTAATTTTAATTTTTATCTTTTTGTTCGTGTAGCATTCATAATCACGTACGTTTTTCGAGAAAATTATTTTTTATCCATATTGCATGCATCCTGCTAATTAGGACACCGTTACTGACTTGTTCGGTATTAGAGGACCCTAAAAGATAGCCAACAATTTTTTTTTTAAGGAAACCAACAATCTTCGGGCTAGTTACCATAGGTGAACCAAATCGGAATAATACCCAAAACCCGAACTCAAATCCGAATTAAGGTAACCTACCGGCTGCTTGGCAAATGGCCACTAGGCAACAACGCTCACTAGCGTTGACTGCTCTTCTAATACCCTCTCGGCGCAATACAAATCAAGTAAATCGGAACTAACCTAGCACTGATTCTGACAGTGGAGAGTTGTGCGTGGGAGAAATATTTCCCCAGAGGCATAATAGGCGTCAACGCGGATGAGAGGAGGGACCACAAAAAGGATGGGATCAAGGGATTAAAGTTGATGTCGGAGACTTTGAGGGTAGATTGGATCCCGAAGAGTACCTCGACTAAGTAGATAGGATTGATCAGTTCTTTGAGTGGAAAGAGTTTCCTGAGGATAAACAAGTAAAAAATATTAGCCTCAAATTGAAGGGTCATGCCTTGATTTGGTGGAAGCAACTCCAAGCTTTTTGGGTCCGAAAAGGAAAGGGCAAGATCAGTTCTTGGGAACGCATGAAAGGTACGATGGACCAAAAATTTCTCCCCATTGACTATAAGTAAAACATCTTTCAAAAGTTCCAGAACCTGAGGCAAAACAATAAGTCTGTAAACGAATACACCGAAGAGTTCTACAAGTTGCAAGCACGCAATGATCTTCACGAAGATGAAGAGCAGAGCGTTGCCCATTATGTTAATGGTCTTCGTCTACCAATCCAAGTAGTTGTTTGCCTCTATGACTTGTACCAGGTTATGATGCTTATAGGCGAGCCAAGAAGATTGAGTCAAATCAATTTCGCTCCACAAACCGGTATGGAAACAACAATGTGTTGATTAGTTCTTTGAATAAGCTGACCTAGCCTAAAGAGAATACCTGGAATAAATCCCCCTTTAACAATAATCAAACTGTTCCTGATCCAAAATCTTCTCAATCTAAAGAGAACACATGGAACAAAGCAAAGAGCGTTTTAGGGTCAGCTCCGGGCACTTTCAAGTGTTTCAAGTGCAACCAGCTTGGACACAAATTAGCTGATTGTCATAAGCAAAAGTTTAATCCTGAAGCTAATTTTATAGAGAATAGGGAAGATGAGAAGGGTCTATAGGATGATGAGGGTGGAGAGTCTGAGTCTTAGTGCTGGGGATAAGAATGGAACACCATTCATGGTCATTTATCGAGTGATGACGTGTCCATGAAGCTCTCCCGAGAAAAGCAAAAAGGCCCCTAGCGACGATCTATGGTTGAAGCGCAATATTTTCCGTACCATGTGCACATCTTATGAAAAATTGTGCAACCTACTAGTTGATAGTGGAAGCACGGACAACTTCGTTGCGACGTTGATGGTCCAAAAGCTGAAACTGAAAACTAAACCTCTGAAGCGAACCTATATAGTGTCATGATTCAAGGAAGGAAGTGAAGTTAATGTCATGCATCAGTGCCTTATCAAGTTCACCATTGGAACCTTCTACAGTGATGATGTTTGGTGTGATGTTATTCCTTTAGAGGTGCCACATATTGCTAGGACGACCATGGTAGTATGATAGAAAAGTTCTTCATGATGGTGCCTCTAACACCTACACGTTTTTGAAGGATGGTCGCACGATAGTTTTTCTACCCCATCAAATTGGCCCAAACATGAAGAAAGAGCCAGCTCTTATCCCCGCAAAGATTCTCGAGAAAACAACTCTTATTGTTAGCGGAGCACAAATGGGAAGTGAGTTGAGAGGGAAAGATTATGTCTGTTTGCTTGTTACTAAAGATAGCGAGGATGTCCCCAAAATTCCATTAGCTGTACGACTCCTTCTTTCAGACGTTTCTAATGTCGTGCCTAATGATCTCCCTGATGGACTTCCCCATTTGGGAGACATTCAACATCAGATAAATCTTCACCCAGGAGTTAGTTTACCACATCTCTCACATTATAAGATGAGTCCGAGTGAGTACGAAGAACTGCACCCAGGAATTGTTTCACAAACGTTTTGTCCGAGAGAGTTTGAACTTATGTGTAGTCCTTGCATTGCTCATTCCCAAAAAGGATGGAACGTGAAGAATGTGTGTAGACAGGAGAATCATTAACAAAATTACAATCAAGTATAGGGTCTCCATTTCTAGGCTTGATGACATGCTTGATATGTTGCATGGCTCGAGAATTTTCTCTAAAATTGACCTGAAGAGTGGTTATCATAAAATACGGATACGACCAGGTGATGAGTGAAAGATAGTTTTCAAGACTAGAGAGGGTCTTTATGAATGGCTTGTCATGCCCTTTGGTTTGTCAAACGCTCCAAACACGTTCATGCGGTGATGAATCAAGCTCTCCGACCCTTCATTGGAAAATTTGTGATCATGTATTTTGACCATATCTTAATCTACAACAGCACAACTGAGAATCACCTAATCCATTTGAGAGAGATGCTTAGAACTTTGAGAGCGTACAAACTCTATGGCAACCTTAAAAAATGTTCGTTTCTCACTTGTAACTTTATCCTTTTGGGGTACCTCGTGTCAGTTGAAGGAATCAAAGTTGACCCATCAACATTAAGGCTATTAAAAGTTGGCAATCCCCAACGACACTTACGAAGATTAGAAGTTTTCATGGGTAATGTTTGTCAAGAACTTCAGTAGTCTAATAGCCCCCATCACTGATTGTCTTAAGGGAGGGAAGAATAAAATTTTTTAGTGGACTCCATATGTAGAAAAGAGCTTTGAATTCATCAAGTCCAAGCTGGCGAGTGCCCAAATTTTAGCACTCCCTGATTTTGACAAAATCTTCAAGATAGATTGTGATGTATCTCATGTTGGCATAGGTGCAGTCCTTAACCAGGATGGACGACCTGTTACATATTTCAGTGAGAAGCTAAACGAAGCACGATCACATTACTCTACATACGATGTAGAATTCTATGCTATTGTTCAAGCTCTTTGATTTTGGCATTACTATCTTATCCAAAGAGAATTCGTGCTTAATTCCGACCACGAAGCATTGAAATATCTGGGATCTCAGAAAAACCTAAACAAATGTCATGCTATGTGGTTCACCTTCATGCAAGAGTATACCTTCCACCTTAGGCAGAAGGCATGAGTCATCAATCGAGTTGCCGATGCTCTGAGTCGTCAGTCACATCTCCTAATGTCTGCAAAATTGAGTGGTTTTCTTTGATTCCCAACAAGATCTATATAAGGACGATCCTTTCTTTGGTCTGATTTGGGAGGAATGTCAGAACTTTGGTACCGACTCTACCGCATCCTGTCTTACAAGACGGATTCATATTCTGCGGTATGAGGTTGTGCATTTGTGAGGGATCCTTGAGAAAGCTTATCATTGAAGAGCTGCATAGCGGTGGTCTCACAGAGCATTTCGGTTGTTAGGAGATGACGACTAGAGTTTGGAGAGAATAGAATGAATCTCATTGAGGGACTGAAGCCCAATATATAAGTACATGTATACACATAGAACCCGACCCGACTGTACATAGAACCCGACCCGGTATATACATTAACACTCCCCCTCAAACTCACGGTGGATCATGTACCGAGAGTTTGCTTAAAAAATGACGAAATCTAGCAATCGTTAGGGGCATTGTGAGAAAATCAGCAGTCTGCTCTGTCGAGGGAATGAACGGCAAGGAGATTATGCTTGCAAGAAACTCCTGCCAAACATAATGACAGTCGACCTTGATGTGTTTGGTCCGCTCATGAAAAACCGGGTTGCTAGCAATTTGAATGACACTCCGGTTTCACAAAACAGAGGTGTAGCCCCAGAAGTCCTGACTCCCAAATCGAGTAGAAGACGTCGAAGCCAAACAATCTCGGCAGTGGTGGAAGCCATAGCTCGGTACTCGGCTTCGGTGCTGGAGCGTGCAACAGACTTCTGTTTCTTGCTGCGCCAAGAAATGAGAGAATCACCAAGGAACACGCAGTAGCCGGTAGTAGATCGACAAGTAGCAACATCGCCAACCCAATCGGTATCGTAGTAAGCACGCAGAATTAGTGGAGATGTGGATGGAAATAGCAGCAATCGAGTGACAGTGCCACAGAGATACCGAATAATCCGAAGGACTGCTGCATAGTGAACTGAGCGAGGAGACTGAACGAACTGACTTACAATACCGACGGCATGGGCAATGTCAGGCCTAGTCATGGTGAGATAAACGAGCATCCCAACCAGCCGCTGATAACGAGAGATATCCTGGAGAGGCTCACCATCAGTAGAGAGAAGCTTCAAGTTAAGCTCCATAGGCGTGTCAGCAGTACGAGAATCAGTAAGAGCGGCCTCGATAAAAATATCGGAGATGTACTTCTGCTGGGAGATCAATAATCCTCGAGCTGACCGGGCAATCTCAAGGCCAAGAAAGTACCGGAGAGGGCCGAGATCCTTTATCTCAAACTGGCTCTGGAGATGGCGCTGAAGGGAAGCTATGGTAGCACTGTCATCCCCGGTGATAATCATATCATCCACATACAGAAGTAACACAGCAATACCCTGACTGGAGGAGCGGGTGAACAGAGCGTAGTCAGAGGATCTCTCAACAAACCCAGCTGCCAGAACTGCACTGCGGAAGCGCTCAAACCATGCCCGAGGTGCTTGTTTGAGCCCATAGATAGCACAGGGTAAACGACAAACGTGCCCTGGAGGAACTGAAACACCCGGAGGAGGAGCCATGTATACTTCCTCGGAGAGTTCACCGTGGAGGAACGCAGGGGGGGCTGCGGGGTCGTCGGAGGAGGCAGGGGGGGCTACAATTCTACAGTATCGTCAATCTCAGTGGTATCAGCTCCCACTACGTTTTCTGTCTGCGTATTCCCATCAGTACCAAATAATTCTTTAAGAACTACTTTACTGGTGGGCTTATGGTCCATTAAATAATCCACTGTAAGAATAAGGCATTCGTCGGTACGACAACCTTTTTATCCTTAGGATCATAAAACAGACCACCCTTTATCCCTTTTGGATACCCCACGAATAGACACCTTAGTTTTTGCTTCCATCTTGTCTCGCTTGTCCTATCGCATATGTGCTGGACAATCCCAAATCCTAAAATATTACAGGCTTGGCTTTCGCTTCAACCACAGCTCCCAAGGAGTCAGGGGTACTGATTTTGATGGAACAAAGTTCAAGGTGTACGCTGTCGTCTGCAGGACATATCCCTAAAAACTAGGTGACAACGATGCATGATTCATCATATTCCGAATCATGTCTAACAAAGTTTTGTTTTTCCTCTCAGACACGCCGTTTTATTATGGTGTCCCTAGTGCAGTTAACTGAGATATGATCCCATGTTTATGCAAGTACCCAATAAATTCATCCGATAAGTATTTGTCTCCTCAATCCGAACGAAGGGACTTGATATTCTTACATGTCTGCTTTTCTGCTTCAGCTCTGAACTCTTTAAACTTATCAAAAGATTCAAACTTCCGCTTCATAAGGTATATATACCCAAACTTCGAGTGATCATCCATGAGGTGATAAATACTCGAAGCCTCTTACATCACGGACACTTATAGGTCCACATACATCAGTATGTAATAACTCCAATACTTCTAAGATCTGTTACATTTGGCTCGGAAAGTTCTTTTGTTCATTTTGTCTTCCAGATAATACTCACGTCGGTAGGTTTTTTTGAAATATCTGGACTCAAAAGTCCTGCCTTAACCAACCTGTGAATCCTGTCTGAGGCAATGTGTCCAAGTCTTAGGTGTCCAAGGAGTGTTGGGTTATCTAAATGATATTTTCGTTTAGATAAGTTAATCATACAGGCTTCCATTATGTTATCCTGCTTATAAGTATAGTTAATTATATAGAGACAATTCTTTTTCTTTTTCTTACAAACAAAGGAACCATTCAATTTAATTGACATACCAGAAGCATCAAATAAAACTGAAAAACCTTCATTATTCAATAAGTAAACAGAAATTAAGTTTCGCCACAATGATGGTACATAAAGCATATCTTTAAACAATAAACTTCTTCTATTAAAGAACTACAGGACGACATCTCCAACTGCCACAGCCTCTGCCACAGCTTTGGTTTTCATGCTCAGGATGATCTCCCTATCACCTAGTTTTTTTTGTCTCTTTGAACCCCTATAAATTATTGCAAGCATGGTTAGTGGAACCAGAATCCACAATCCATGAGACTTGAGAACAACTGGATGCAACAAGGGATTCCACTATATGGATTTGAGATATACCTGTCTCAGCCTTCTTAGGAGCAACGCGGTAGTTACTCGTATAGTGTCCCTTCATACCACATCGAAAATATTTTTCTTTAGGCTTTGTTTGACCATCCTGCTTAGGAGCTTGTAACTATATCTGGCCTATTTTCATGGGCTTCTTAGACTTTCTTTTCTGAAACTTGCCTTTGACTTTCAGAAAAAACTTCCGCTCTACGTTTAGAGATTGGACACCTGCCTTCATCATATTCTCTGCCGCCTGGAGCGCCGTTAGGAGCTATGCATTAGTCATCTCCAATCGGTTAAGGTTAAAGTTGGTAACGAAGCCCTCAAATGTTCTTGACAGAGACGCAAGGAAAATATCGATCTGAATCTCTATATCCAAGATGACATTGAAGGCATAGCCAAACAATTTCAGCATATGTTCCTGAACTAAAGTCCCCTCTACCATCTTCGTGGACACCAATTTCTTGATGGTCAGGTAAAAATTCACCCGACTACGACCCTCAAATATTTTCTTTAAAAAGAGCATCATGTCTGAAGCGAAGGTCATGTCTTCGACTTGCTTCTGAAGGACGGTCTGCAAGGAGGCTATAATGTAGCACTTGCACACCTCATCAGCTTCTAACCAGTCTTTCCATTCTTTTATCTAGACCTCAGTAGCACTTGGTCCTGGCGTAGCCGGTTAAGGGGTACTTAGGGCAATCGTGTCTTTGCCAACCCTTAGGACGAGCATCATGTTACACTTTCAGTCATCGTAGTTTGGTCCAGTTACTTTGTTATCATTAAGGATAAAGGCAAGGGGGTCGAGCTTGGTCATATTTTCTATAAACAATGGTACAAAGCTAAAATTAGGGTCTACTACAATCTATTTTATAAAATTTAAAAATAGATAATGTTTATTTTAGTTGCTATGTCTTCACTACCTCCTGTCGAGACATCCAGGAATCGAAATTCCTTGAGCTAGAGCACTGAGACTATCGGCCATGAATTGGAGACAGTATCTCGGTAGGAGCATGCATCCACTTCTGCCAATGAGATTTTTACGACCCAGTATTCATCAGAATTATCCACGGCAAACTGAAAGATCTCTGTCTTCTTTTGGTCAGCTTTATGTGACCCGTCATGCGCAATAACGGCGACTTCATACAAGCTTCTGGATGCTTCTCACAAATCTAGGTGGTATCAGTACGGGAGTTCATAGGCCCCCACGGTGCAGGTAAAAGTCGTCACCCACTGACACCGGCGTCTTCCATGTCCCGAAGGAAACCACTAGGTGAACCAGTATCGAAGAAAACACAGCTTTCACCCAGTGGGAATATTAAACTGTGTACATCTCATCCAGACCTTTAGCCGGTTAATTGTGGAGGCCAGGGACTCCCCTTTGGAGGGAATATCTTACAGTTTCCTTCTTTATGAGGTTTTATGCAAATCTAGAAAGGTCACGACCTCCTAGACCTAGACCTTAGTCTACCGCGCTACCACTAGGATTACAAACATTCCCGCGAAACATTAGTACTCTTGGAAAATATCATAGTTCATACCTTGAATACTCAGCTTTCGCCTTTATCGCAAAGATCACTTTACATATATTCCAAGGATCCCAATACTCCACTAGTCTGCTTATAATCCTAAGAATTAGAGCCTAGCCTAAGGTCAACGTGGAAAGGACTCTCACTAGCATGACGCCTCGTTCATAATTTGATGCCTGATATCATAATAGACCTAATCTCATTATAGATTTCAATGTTGGCCAAATTGGGACATCCGACAACCTTCGTCGGACCTCAACATAATTGTGGTATAACCAAATCGTGATGAGTTCTTACTACTATCAAACGTCAATTAGGAACGGGTATCACTTAGTGAAATCCTAACCTAACATGGTCGTTAGGACCAAGTAGGGAAAGAGCATTCCACTAGGGTTATCATACTATTTATGTGGTCATTAGTCATCTTATAACAAATCTAACATTGCGTCTATCTTAGTACACAATACTCGGTTGCCTGAATTGCCACGAGGACGATTACTATATTTTCTTTTAGATAGCTACCGGATTTGCACGTGTTAGAAACATATAGACACCGATGAATCCATAATCTAAGTATTAATCCTAAGCCTGATCTAGAGATTAAGTCACAAGTAAGACTGATAAAAAAATTATCATTAGGGTTCTCTAAACATAAAGTAAAGGGTATAACAGAAAAACACCCAAATTGAATCAAGTCCAGGGTCCGACCCCTGAACCTGAATAGCATAGCCAAGATATCCTATTCTTCCATTCTACACGATCTCCCGATGACGATTCCGATCATCGTCAATGTGCATGCATGCTTTCGCCGTGTCCTTGCACTCCATGGTAGCGCTTGCCCGAACGGTGGATGTAGATCGCTCATCTCCTTCTTCCTGTGACCGAAAAATTAACACGCTCCAAGCAAGTGCTCATTCGTGTATAATTTTCCTATAGAGAAAAAGAAACAATCCTAAAAACTTGGCCAGGGAATCGATGGTGGTCAACCTCCACTCCCGCCCATCTAGAGTCTTAAATTCCAAATGCACAATAATAATCAATGCATAAAATAAATCCAAGGTCCGACCCCCGGAGGTATACAATCACAGATTATTATTCAACGCGACACTTGCAAGAAGACGATACATACCACAATCCATATGCATGATCTATGTCGAACCTCAACGGAAACATATGCCATCATATATTCACATGATCTTTTCACGAATTCATGTATGAAACATACACCGAAGCGTGCTTTGAATACCAATTGTTGGAATTAAATCTTATTATCAGTCACAGCGAAAGCAAAAGATAGATCCGAGGATCTTATGATGTATCTTTAATTACAATTAATTTCACAAAACAATCTACATGTAAATCTATGATCCTAGCATATGTGTGGACACCCTAGAGTTATACTACGATCTACGAAAGATATGCATGCATGTAGTTAGGTGTTTAGATTCATCATATCTTGTGGATCTAAGATCCGAATAGAACGGAACGATGATCGATAATAAACCACACATTAATCGAGAGGGAAGCTGTTGGATATGACCTTGTCCATTGCGAAAGGAGGAATCATCGAAGTCCTAGTTTTGATTGTAAGGACTACAAGCCGACAGATGATCACATTCCGAAGATGATGGCAAGCCGCGAGATCTCCTCCTTCTCTTTCTTGCTTCTTCCTTCTCTTTCATTCCTCATTCATCTTTTTTTCTTGGTTGAAACCAAAAAGAGGGAGAGGAGAGGGCTAGATTTTTAAGAAGATGGAGGGCTTAGCGTCGGCCTCTCCCCTCCTCTATCTTCTTATAGGGCTGGTCCCCTATTTGTAAAAGCAAGCTAGGCCCGGCCCCTATAGGATAGGGATGGGAGGGGTGGGGGGTAGGGCTTCCCCTATCTTCTGTGATGACTTGGACGAAAACGTCTCTCATGAAGGGGAAGCACTGTAAGAGAGATAGAGTAAGGTACCCTTGTTGGAATCGAGTTCTGGCAGCGCCTATGAGCTCCTAGAATTATTCTGCTCATTTTAGTATCTATATTCAATATGTTCTGAATCATATTTCAGTTTTTATCAAAATACCCCTATGGCTTCTTAACACATATAAATTAGGTTCTTAGGCTTCGGGCTTGTGCTTCATCATGTTACTTCGCATCCAACGTGTCCAACTAGGTCGGGGAACAATTCCTATACGCAATGACAGGGTAGAACCTTCAGGGTTCAATATCTCTAGCTCCAATCGGATCCCTGATTAATTGTTCCGGTGACACACCGAAAGTTCTGTTAATCAACCCTAATCCAATTAACCTGCGTAGCCACCTAGAGTGCGACACGAGTTGAACTCTGGTAATCCTAAACTTATATTACTCCCTCGTAACCGTATTATTTACTATACCGTGATAGTTTAGTCCCTTCTATTACTGGTGCCATGAATCGACTCAGGCAGTGGGGAGCACCATCAGAACCCGATCGATCATCTGACTAGGAATTGATGACTTGTCATTTGTAACGCTACACACCTTCCGGTGATATGCCTAGCATCCGGGAACGTCGTCAGTTATACTAACAACCACCAGACCTGGATTAATTATGTGGACAGATTGACTCATCAAAATGCAACCATCCATCAATGGCCGTCGGATAACCTGTAGGGGTTGTATGCCACTCTAGCACCAGTCGGGTAACCCAACGTACTATGATATTGGACTATGGAAGGTTTGCACACTTTGGCACATTAAAGCACCACACAACTGGTTGGCTCAGTATGCATGGTCTCTCAGAGTTGAGGAAATATTATCTATAGTATAAGACGGTTTATGCACTAGGCTCTGATACACTAATCTGTGAATCGTCTTGGTACTGTTCAACACAATCATCATGCTTGGTCAGGTGAATGGGAATCCCACGTTCCCGTGGCAGACTCATTACATCATATACCTGCCAACAACTTATTCTCGGTGAAGCGACTAACATCACCAAAGTCGTGAACTAGTTCTAGGTCTACACAAAATCGGTCTATTAGGTCTCTCAAGCATGGACCCATCATGCGCCTCAGTAGCCTACTGTGTTCTTTAGGGACCTTTGTACATATGAATTAATATATGCCAAAGTAGTATTCTAATTAAAACAATAATCAAATTTATCTTTATTAATGTTAATATAGAAAATCCACGCTCAGGACATAATAGCTACAACACTAATAAAAGGGTCGGATGACAATCCAACGGTGTACCAAGCAAGCCAAGCCAAATTAGGGTTAGGGTTTACTACGGTTCTTTGGCAGGATGCGATGAAAGCCAACGATACTAAAGAACATATGATAATTATCCAAAACAAGGAAAGATAATACCTTTGAGATTTAAGATCTCTGTGAATAGCTTTTGTCGATGAAGATAAACGGCGGGAGGTAGAAGATGATGAGGAAGATCGAGAGAAGAAGTCGGATGAACTCCACGGAGAAGACGATAGCGGACGAATGACGTACCTTTAACGATCTCTCAATTAAAGCATGAAGCTTTAGGGCTTTCTTCTAAAACTCCTTATCTAGGGTTTTCAATCCCCTTTTAATAATCACCCATGGCTTTATAAGGCAACAAGAGAGAGACGCAAGAAAGTGGGAGAGAGAAAAGAACTTATGGGACTCGAATTCCGAGAATAGGAGAGAGAGGGGGTCGCGGTTTGTCCGCAGGAAGCAATACTGCACAGGTATTGTTCTCGGGAATCCCGATCTTCTTTTTTGAGGATTTAAGGGCACCCCCAACTTAAAGTTTTAATTCCTATTTAATGTAAAGATGACTAAGGGCACCTCTAGATGGATTTAAGTGGCTTTAAGGCTAGTCTAAATGGCTTTAATGTCTAGGCTTTAGGCTTGTTTGGCTTCACATCGTTGGATGCGACATTCGACGCCTCCCGTCTTCATGCATGACACAATTATTATTCATCAACTTAAAATTATAAGCGGCCAAAATATAAAATACGTGGGTGCGAAAAACCCCACACCATAGGCTAAAAAATCATAGAGAACAAACCAGACATTCGATCTTCGTTTGGAGACAAATGATGGAATCCAAAAGAAAAATTACTACCAACTAGAACATAAAGATAAAGATAAGATAACATTTGTAACTCGATGTGGCTATATTAGAGGGTATATTCGATTTTCATGGTTAACGATCAATTTTTAAAAATGACACATTTTATTCCATGCAAAAAAACTTTTGATGTATATCATGTCGCTGCATTGTTTTTGAAAGAAATTGTTCGCATTCATGACATACCAATTTTTTTTTTTACCTCGGATAAGGATACAAGGTTTCTAAGTTACTTTTGAAAAACTTTATGATATAAATTAGGAACTAAACTAGAATTTAGCAGTACTTATTATCCACAAACGGATGGACAGACGGAGGTGGTCAACCGAAGTCTTAGTAACATGCTTAGATGCTTGGCAGATGAGAAACAATCCCAATGGGATATGATTTTATCTCAAGCAAAATTTGCTTATAATAGTTTAGTGAATAAGTCTACAGGTAAATCCTCTTTTAAAATAATATATGGATACCCTATACCCCACTTACTTAACTGTACATCTATTTCTTATTCTGATCCTGAAAGTCATGATGCCATTGAATTATATAATGTTATCAAAAATATATAGAAATATGTACTTGATAGTTTGTTGGTCTCTAATGCGAAATACAAAGCTGCTGTCGATAAGCACATAAGGCAAAGATAATTCTCAGAGGGCGACTTAGAGATGACATATTTTAGGTAGGAGAGGTTTTCCGTTGGCTTTCATCACAAGCTCAATCAGAAAAGATTCGGGCTCTTTCGCATTTCGAAGAAGGCTGGCGAGAATGCTTATCTGCTAAGGCTTTCTATCAACATCACTACATCACCGATCTTCAATGTGGTTGATCTTTTCGCATATCACGGGAGTACCTCCGGGCCAGAGCCATCAACGGTACATTTTGACACTATAATAGCTGAGTGTACCGATGAGATCGAGGTCGTCATCGATGTTCGCACCACTAGGACGAGACATCCAAAATATCAATAGTACTTGGTTCGTTGGCATGAACATCCACCTTCAGACGCCTCGTGGATCAGTGAGCATGAGTTATGACGTTTGCACGAGAACCTTTACCAACATATGCAGGACATTTCTCGTCAGGAGTCGAGTTCTCCGAATCGGGAGGACTGATGTAGCCACATTAAGCTACATACGCTAGCACACCTTTATTTTTTTTTGTTCTAGTTGGTAGTAGTTTTTGTTTTAGGTTCCATCACCTATCTTCGGACAAAGATCGGACGTCTGGATTGTTCTCTATGACTTTTTAGTTTATGGTACGGGGTTTTGTTGCACCCACATATTTTATGTTTTGACCATTTATAAACTTAAGTGGATGAATAATAAATGTGCTATGCAGGAGGATGTGAGATGTTGGATATCGTATCCGACGGTGCGAAACCAAGCAAGCCTAAAGCCAAGCCATTAGAGCCTTTTAACATAGCCTTAAAGCCATTTAAATCCATCCGGGGGTGTCCTTAGTAGTCTGTACATTAAATAGGGATTTGATTTTAAGTTGGAGGTGCCCTTAGCACCCCAAATAGAAGAAACAAGATTCCTCCCGTGAACATACCCATGCAGGTACTGTTCTACGCGGAAACTGAGGCCTCTCCCCCCGAGCGGTCTTCTCTCTCTCTTTCTCTTGCGTCTCTCTCTTATTGCCTTATGAAGTCATGAAAGTTTTATTAAAATGGGATTGAAAACCCTAGATGAGGAGTTTTTGAAGAAAGCCCTAAAACTTCTTGCTTTGATCGAGAGATCGTGGAAGGTGCGCCATACGTCCGCCCTCGTCTTCTCCATGGAATTCCTCATGCTTCTCTCGATCTTTCTCGTCATCTTCTACCTCCCGTCGTTCATCTTCATCGACAAAAACTATCCGTATAGAGATCTTGAATCAAACGGGTATTACCTTTTCTTGTTTTTGATAATTATCATATGTTTTTTAGTATCGTTGGCTTTCATCGCATCCTGCCATAGAACCGTAATAAATCATAACTCTAATTTTGGCTTAGCTTGCTTGGTACACCATTGGATCGTCATCCGAACTTTTATTAGTCATTTGCATGAGTACTTAGTTGCTGAAATTGTTATTTGCAAACCCTATTGAGATCTAATTTAACCCTATCATTTTGGTTTCTTAATTTGTCATCATTTATGTATGTTAACTTGATTAGAGAGGCTAAATCTTAATCAAAATCTGATTGCGGGTAGTCTAGATCTTGCTGAATTTTATTTTAAATTGTTAATTTAGATCATAATTTGTTCTAAAGTTAGCTAGCTTCCGTGTATCGCAACCGAGTTTGCATCAAAATGGAAACTCATGCATGTAATCCGGCCTCTTATAAAAAGGTGTTAGTTCTTTTGGATGAATAATGAATACCGAATTTATATGAAAAAATGGAATATCTAGGGTCCCCAGTAGAATGGCCATCACCACCAGGGTTGGAGACTGGTGCACGATGTTTCAGAAAAGCAAAAAACAGAGGCTGCTGCCTAGAGAAGCTGAAGGTTGCTGCCTATAGAGCTTTGCGGGCTTCAAGGTGCACCCATTGTTGCCATTGCTATCAAAAAAGAAAGCTGTTCCAGAAAACCATTTGGGATAAGCTGTTTTAAAGAAACTGTTTGAATAATCAAACCAATGGGAATGAATGTCCTGAGCCAAACCAAAGCTTCGAACCGGTAAGGCTGCAGTAGAATCTGGACCAGACTAATGAACCGAATTGGTTTACTAGACTTAAGATTTAATCCTCTGGGTCTAATCTGCCGGTTCAAGTGAATGGACAATTTAAACCAGCCATGTAAGTGAATCAAGTTGGATCATTGGATCGCATCCAATGGTCCATATTTAGTTAAGAGTGGGATATTACCCCCATCCTCTGCAAACCCCGAGGAGCCATCTGTCGCCTGTCGGACTAGTGGACTGCTGTGCCTCCTACTCCGACTGTTGGTGCCAATGCTTCGAGCCATACTGCTCTTCCTCTTGCGATGAAGATGCTTCGAGATGCCTACTGCTGATGCAATGAGATGCTCGCGATGGAGATCCGACTGCAATGAGGAAGCTTTGAGCTCGGACTGCCGACGAGAAAGCTCTAATTGACTGGGATAAGGAAGCTTCGAGTTCCGACTGAATTGCTGTTATTCCACCGAAAAATCAATGCCTCGATGCCGACTGTCGATCTGGATCTCAACGAAGAGGCAGCGGAGAAGATGATCTCGCAGATCCAGAGGCTCCGAGTCTCTGACAGTGAAGCCCATTAAGATGTCCGATGAAAACGCAGAGCCGACGATGATGCTCCGAAGCCAGCCGGACTTGAGAGAAAGAGCACCGCTCTCTATTCCGGCTGTGTTAGGAGATAAAGGCTAGGGTTTGGAGTGAATAGAATGCTTCTCATTGAGGGACTGAAGCCCAATATATATGTACATGTATATACACACAACCCGACCCGACTGTACATATAACCCGACCCATCTCTTTACATTAACACTCCCCCTCAAACTCACGGTGGATCATGGACCGAGAGTTTGCCGATAAAATGCCGTAAGGAGCAATTGTAAGGGGCTTCGTAAGGGGTTTGATGATGAAATGAATGGCAAGGAGATGGTGTGGTCGAGAAACTCCTGGCGAACATAGTGACAATCAACCTCAATATGTTTTGTCCGCTCATGGAATACCGGGTTGCTAGCAATCTGAATAGCACTCCGGTTGTCACAGAAAAGAGGCGTGGGCCCGGATATCACAACTCCCAGGTTTAGTAGAAGACGGCGAAGCCAGACAATCTCTACGGTGATGGAAGCCATAGCCTTGTATTCGGCTTCGGTGCTTGAGCGAGCAACAAACTCCTGTTTCTTGCTTCGCCAAGAAATGAGAGAATCACCAAGGAACACACAGTATCCGGTAGTAGAACGGCGAGTGGCTACATCTCCTGCCCAATCTGCATCGGAGTAGGCACGCAGCACCAACGGAGAGGTAGAGGGAAAAAGTAATGAGCGGGTGATGGTGCCTCGGAGGTAGCTGATAATCCGAAGGACTGCTGCATAGTGAACCGAACGGGGAGCCTGAACGAACTGACTGACAATGCCAACAACATGGGCAATGTTTGGCCGGGTCATAGTGAGGTAGACGAGCATCCCAACCAGTCTCTGGTAGCGGGAGACATCCTGGAGTGGCTCACCATCTATAGAAAGAAGCTTCAAATTGAGCTCCATGGGTGTGTCAGCAGTGCGAGAGTCAGTAAGAGCAGCATCAGCAAAGATATCGGAGATGTACTTTTGCTAATAGACTAACAGACCACGAGCTGACCGGGCAATCTCGAGGCCCAAAAAGTAGCGAAGAGGGCCCAGATCTTTCATCTCAAACTGACTCTAGAGGTGGCGCTGAAGGGACGCTATGGTGGCACTGCTATCCCTGGTGATGATCATATTATCCACATAGAGAAGAACTGCAATACCCTGACTGGAGGAGCGAGTGAACAAGGCATAGTCAGAGTGGCGCTCAACAAACCCGGCGGCCAGGACTGCACTGCGGAATCGCTCAAACCAGACACGAGGGGCCTGCTTGAGCCCATAGATGGCTCGGCGCAAACGACATACGTGACCTGAAGGAGCAGGGACGCCCGGTGGAGGAGCCATGTATACCTCCTTTGAGAGATCACCGTGGAAAAATGCGTTGGTCACATCCATCTGATATAGAGGCCACCCTCGAGCAGCTGCCACAGCTAAGAGGGTGCGAACGGTAGTCATCCGAGCCACTGGAGCAAACGTCTCCTTGTAGTCAATCCCATACTTCTAGGAGAAACCACGAGCAACAAGGCGTGCCTTATGCCGCTCAATGGACCCATCAGGTCGAGTCTTGATCTTGAAGATCCATTTGCAGCTAACAGGAACCACGCCAGTGGGACAAGGAACCAAATCCCACGTCTGAGTCCACTGAAAGGCCTCAAGTTCGACTATCATGGCCTGTCGCCACTCTGGGTGTACAACTGCCTCACGGTACGACTGGGGCTCCCGGTGGGTGTGAAGAGCTGTAAGAAAGGCCTGGTAGGACGGAGAGTAGGAGGCAACAACAGAGTGTCCAGAAGTGTCAGGAGAAACAGGAGTAAACACAGAGTAACCAAACCTGTCAGGGGAGTAGTCATATCTGTCAAGAGGGTGATGTTCGCGTGAAGGGTAGCGCCGAACAGGACCAGGATCCTCGGCCGGAGAGGTAGGAGCAGCTGCAGGCAACGTAGTACCAGTGGAGACAGACTCGGTGGGAGGAACTATGGAGCGACGAACGTAGACACGTGTGATAGGTGGTGGTGGTGGTGGTGGAGGTGACGGGGGAGAGGGAGGTGGCGGGGGAGGTGGTGGAGACGATGGAGGTGGAGGTGGAGGTGGTGGAGACAGGGGAAGCGAGGAAGGTAGAGGAGGCTCAACCGGGAAGGTGGGCGTGGGAGCAGTATACGGAGGTAGGAAGGGGATGGTGAGAGGGGGTGACGACGTAGAAGATGACGTAAGTGGTGAGGGAAGATCCCGGGACTCAATGGAAAAGTACGGGACATCCTCTACAAAGTAGACATGGCGAGAGACACGGATCCGGCGAGCCAAGGGATCGTAGCACCGATAACCCTTGTGCTCCCGACTGAGTCCTAAGTGAACACACCTAACAGACCTAGCAGAGAGTTTGGTGCGCTCATGGGGAGGGAGGAAGACGAAACACGTGCACCCAAAGGTACGAATAAGAGAGTAGTCAGAAGATATGGAGTAAAGCCGCTCGTACGGGAAAACACCAGAGAGGGATGAGGACGGAGTGATGATGAGGTGAACAGTGGTCATGACAGCTTCAGCCCAGTAGGAATGTGGAACAGAAGCAGACAGAAGTAGAGCTCATGCTGTCTCGAGGACATGGCGATGTTTGCGCTTGGCGACTCCGTTTTGTTCATGGGTGTGGGGACACGACTGTTGGTGAAGAGTGCCGTGAGTCTGAAGGATCTCACGCATCTCAGAGGAGAGATACTCCTGGGCACAATCAGACCGAAAAGTCTTAATGCGCCGACCAAACTGGGTGTGAAGCATAGCAGTGAAGGTCCTGTAAATAGGAGGAATCTCGGAGCAGCGACGCATGAGATAGACCCAGGTGTAGCCGGAGTAATCATCTATGAAGCTCACATAATACAAAAAACCAGTAAAAGAGGTAACTGGAGCAGGACCCCACACGTCAGAGTGCACGAGATCAAAAGGGGCACTGAAACGGGAAACACTAGTAGAAAAAGAAAGAGCAAGGTGCTTTGCTAATCGACACCCAGTACAGACAGAGAGAGGGGACAAGGACACCCGACCCAAAGCGCCAGAGCGAAAAGGGCTTTGGAGTCGATCACTGGATATGTGACTTAACCTTCTGTGCCACAAATCGGCATCAGAGGTAACAGACAGAGCTGACGCAGTGGAAGTGGGAACCTGGAGGTGATCCAACTGATAGAGTCCCCGTGCTCGACGACCCAGCCCAACTCTCTGACCCGTCCGCGGATCCTGCACATAACAAGAAGAAGAAGTAAATATAACGATCAGGCTCGAGTCACAAAGAGAACTAACAGATATTATGTTAATGTTTAAGCGGGGAGCAAAGTGAACACGAGGTAAGGTTAGGCGACCAGTGGGATCGGAGGCAGGGGTGATGGATCCACACTGCAAAATGGGTACATGAGTCCCATCAGCAGTGTGGATCCCCATGTGGGTAGGAGCAGGGCTACAATCCGTGAGGGCAGAAGGATCGGAGGTAAGGTGGCAGGAGGCACCCAAGTCGAAGATCCATGGAGCAGTAGTACCCGGAGTGGCAGAGAGACTGTGAGCTGTCGAAGAGCTGGTAGAGGCGAGGTATCGAAACAATAACTCCTCAAAGCGCTGGAGGCGGTCGGAGTTAGACCGAGACTGAGCAGAAGTACCCGGAGTGGCAGAGAGACTGTGATCTGTCGAAGAGCTGGTGGAGGCGAGGTATCACAACAGTAACTCCTCAAAGCACTGGAGGCGGTCGGAGTAAGACCGAGACGGAGCAGAAGTGGTGGCAGGCGGTGTTGGAGTAGGGAGACCAGCAGCAGCAGTAGTCTCGCCATCATGGCGGAGAGGGCCCTGACGACGTCCACAGTCGCCTGACGTGGTGGAGGGACGTAGCCCAAGAATACTATCAAAACGAGGAGACGAAGGGACTCGACGATCAGCGACTGTGTGCAGGCAGTATGGGAGCCGAGAGATGCTGTAGGAAGCCATACCCCTGAAGTACGGGGGCGAGCCGGCACAAGGGAGGTCTAAGGCAGTCCGTACAGAGGAGACGGGTAGTTCGGTACAGAGAAGGGGGGGTTGAGGGGAGAGGGCGGGGGGGGGGGGGGGGGGGGAGGGGAGGGGTTGGGGAGTGCCGGGCGGTGGAGGGAGGGGTCGGGGGAGCCGGCGGGCTGAGGGGAGGGGTCGGGGGGGGGGGGGGGGGGGGGGCGGAGGGGGGAGGGAGGGGTTGGGGCGTGCCGGGCGGGTGGAAGGAGGGGTCGGGGGAGCCGGCGTGTGGAGGGGAGAGGGTGGGGGGGGGGGGAGGGTGGAGGGAGGGGTTGGGGGGTGCCGGGCCGGTGGAGGGAGGGGTCGGGGGGAGCCGGCGGGTGGAGGGGAGGGGTCGGGGGGGGGGGGGGGGGGTGCGGAGGGTGGGGGGAGGGGTTAGGGGGTGCCGGGCGGGTGGAGGGAGGGGTCGAGGGGGGGGGGGGGGGGGGGGGGGCGGCGGGTGGAGGGGAGGGGTCGGGGAGGCTGCCGGGTGGAGGGAGGCCGGAGAGTGGGCTGTCGGGTGGAGGGAGGTCAGAGGGGGAGACCGAAGGTGGCTGCCGTCGTCGCAGTCATCGCACGAGAGAACCCTAGGGCTCTGATACTATATTAGGAGATGAAGGCTAGGGTTTGGAGAGAATGGAATGCTTCTCATTGAGGGACTGAAGCCCAATATATATGTACATGTATACAAACACAACCCGACCCGACTGTACATATAACCCGACCCATCTCTTTACATTAACAGACTGAAACCTCTCACAAAGGAGATTTAATTGGTAGATCTATACCGATGTCGTCGATGAAGCTACAGATGTTGTCGATGAAGCGGCGGCCGATGATGAAGATGAAGCTTACAAAGAAACCATTAATGACTATGATACCATGATAGACCTAAAAATGATAGAGAGAAAAAAAAAAGATTTGGGAGTACAGAGAATACTTTCTTTATTCATTGAGGGCAATGGCCCTGTATATGTCTATACAAAAGATATGGTCACCAAGGGTGAACAAACCCCAAAAGGTTAATGAACCTATACAAAGACGTAATAATATATATACTCACACTCTTAACAATTAGCAAAAATAATGATTCAATTCAATGCATATATATACTAATAATTAGATATTTGTGCAGGTTATCTAATGGAACTCAAGCATCATTTGATGAAAATGCAAAACAGCATAATGGATCTGAAAGAAAATCTGGACCCCTTTTGTCTGGAATAGCTTATTGCATCTCCTCTTGCAGCATGATATTGCTGAACAAAGTTGTTCTTTCGAGCTATGGTTTCGATGCAGGCATATCACTAATGCTATACCAGGTAAAAGTGCTTATATGGCAAAACTTGTTTTACGCAGCATTTGCAGATTTGTCATCGGTGACTTACATATAGATAACCTTATCTCCACTGAAAGGATTTCAGTGGATTTGTGCATTCTGAAACAAGTGAGGAGATATTGCAATAATGTTCTCTTCCTAATGTTAATGTGGGTACATGTTAGAATGTATTTGGGCTGTTGTACTTTATTGATTTCATCTCCAGCATGTTGATGGTCAGATTTGTGCTCAAATCGTATGGTTGATAAAACTGACCAGGCCTCGAGTCTCTAACTTATCATTGATTAACCATTATGATGTGGATCTTGCTGTTTTTGCAGTAATGGCCTCTTAACATTGTCTGCGTTAATGACTAATAATATATATGATGAGTTTGACATGTGATCATTTAATACAAAATAACAATGTACAAGTTATCAAAATATATGATTGGTTCTGGTGTAATGACTTGAACTCGGGATTGATGTTGGTTGCGTAGAAGTTTAGAAAACCAGAACCCTGGGTGATGTATCATGCACAAGTAACTCATGGACCATGGTAAAGGAATTTGGGATCTTGGAGCATCAGAAGAGATTTCACTTCTAGAAAATTATAATGTGCTGAATTTATGGATAATTCACCAAACAATGAATAATTTGCTTGACAGAAGATTTGCTATATTCATCATTGCTATGCGTAAGTACAGGTATTCATATGATTCGTCGAGAAGGGCAGCCTGTATAGGATTGGAAAGCATTGTACTTCATTAAAGGATTCCCACCAGGTTTTCTTCTTAAAGCGAATAGAGCTTAAATGGAAACCTTTTTAAGGAGCTAACGTTAATAACCCCTATATAGTATATACATTATGTGCGGCTCACTAATATTTAGACACATCAATTTGGAGCCCTAGAAAATTGACACAAGCTTTTATTTCAACTTCTTTTAACCATACCACACTTTGTGGAATCTATTGATTCTATTTCTATTCTGGAAGCCCCTATCCTATAAGCAAGGAGGGATCCCACTATTGTGGGATTCTATTTCATGTAGCAGATTATGAAAGGCGTACAAGTGTACATCCCCCCCAACTACATCATGGGGGCTATATCTATGTGTTAAAGATGTGACTTTAACATCGGCATGTGTGTGGTCAAAATATAAAGAGTCCCATAGCTATGAGGGGTCCCACTATTATCTTTCCCATATGATTACCGAAGTATCATTTTTTATAGATCGCAACTGATAAAAGGATTGATACTGGTATATGTCTTGACTTGGTCTGGATCGATGCAACTCGGGCTGTATAAGTCGATACAGCGAAGCCACACCCAATTCGTGAGTTGTATATGTTTGGCGTCCACAGCCATAGCCACTACTTGTGACACCTCACCTAATCCATCTGGGCCTTGCATCTCAGATGTCTTGGCTATTGGCTCGTAGATTTTGGTTGTCACAAACTCACAATCCATCCCCCTAAGGGCTACACGTCCTCGTGTGGGATTAGCCATCCTAGGACAAGGTAGGCCCGCTCTGATACCACAATGGAACATCCACACACGCAAGATATTGTCCGCTTTGCCCTAAGGCTCACGGCTTTAAAACGCGTCTTATGTATTAAGGATGAGAATCTACATATAGCCCAATTTTTTTTCTAACTAGACGATGTGGGACTAATTTATGGTCGCACCTCACCTCACTTCATCCATCTTATGATCTCATCCATCTTTGCTTCCGTCTCAGGAGTCTTGGTTCTTACAATCATAATGTAATATCTCGGCCTTATATGCAAAATATTGTTTCTTTGCTCGAAGGCACACGACTCTAAGGACAGGAGGAGTCTACATACATAGCCCATTAATTTTTCTCTCCATGCAATGTGGGACTAATTCATAGATACGTGACATTCCACCTCATCTCACCTCATCCATCTCGGTCTTCCTCTTAGTCTTAACTTTTGGCTCTTGGCTCTTGGATCTTGGTCGTCACAATCCAACTCCCTCAAGGACCACATGTCCCCGTATGGGATTAGCCCCCACCACCACAAGCGAAGTCCGACTCTGATACCATAATATAACATCCCAACCCCACACACAAGATATTATCTGTTTTAAAGGATCACAACTTTAGAACACATCCTACATGTTAAGAACGGGAATCTACATGTATAGCCTAGAAAATTTTTCCAATCGAGTGATGTGGCAATAATTCATGGGCTTGTGACACCTCGCCTCACCTCATCCGTATTGGCCTTTCGCCTCAGGAGTCTTGGCTCTTGGATCTTGGTTGTCACATGCTTGGTGGTTGAAACGTGCTCTCATATGAGAACGTAGCATCAAGCTTGTTATCGATCCCAAATCTGCTTCCTTGAATCCAGCAAAAGGGGAATATAA
This sequence comes from Chamaelirium japonicum, assembly GCA_947650365.1. Lineage (NCBI taxonomy): Eukaryota > Viridiplantae > Streptophyta > Magnoliopsida > Liliales > Melanthiaceae > Chamaelirium > Chamaelirium japonicum. The sequence continues at coordinate 2,289,122 of OX393560.1, forward strand.
GGGAGAATCTTCTTAATAGTTTATTCTTGGTGGGAGCCTCTTGTTATTGACTAAAGTTTGCCTCCAGAATTTTACGAGTGCCCTGAGGAGGAGCCCATAAAAGAATTTTATCTACCTCTAAACAAAGATCACTGAGACAAGTTTGAGCTGATAATTATCTGGCTCATGGAATGGAAACCACTCATTATCAGTCCTAATGGAGATGATAGGATAGGCAAGAACGTCCTAATGACCTAGCCAAGAGCATTTAAACAACTACAATTTGTGGTAGAAAGTTCAAAATTCATCGGAATTGAGCAATCATATGATTCATCATCACTTTTTGATTCTTTTGACCACTCAAAAATTTTCTTTAGCCAGAAGTTGATTGATTACAACAAAGACGTCGACCGACACCATTGGTGCAATGTCCAAGAATTAGGATGAGAGTAGGTGGAGCATCTATATTCATCATCAATTAATCAAAATCCTACGATAGAGATGCAAGCTTTCTAGCATGTCACATTAAAGATTCTTAATGGGGTTGTGAATTCTCCTACTTAGAGAGAAGTGATGCAGGAGCATTAATTTAAGTATCAATGGTATTCTATCAAATTTTGGACTGACGCATTTTAATTTGTTAGGTCCTTAAGACGTTAAACCTAGTAGTTTTAAGGGTTTTTGTCGTTGTGAAATTCGAAATCACAAGTGACGAGTGGCAAACATAGAAAACAAAAGGGAACCGGAAGAAAATTAACCCTTCTCTTTGGCAGTTCATGATCTTTTTTTGGGAAAACTAGTGTTCATGTACGTTTGTATTCTATAGGATCTAATAACCTGGTGGCAATCAAATTCCTATGTCAATGTGTTAGGATTCCTACTAAGGGACTGGTTGGGATGACTATAAGGAATCCTACAAACTAGGAAACATGGCTTCCTGCCATCATGTGTGGGCTCCTCTTGGATGTATTGGATCTAAAACAGAAAAGAGAGGAAAAAGACTCAAAAGATCGAGGATGGCATGGGACTTCCTCAGTCTGTATAAACCATACGACATGAGGAAAAGTTCCTGTGACCCTTCTTTTCCTCATTCTCTCAAACTCGGGTACTTCTTGGGGATTTTTTGTCATAAAATTTATATGGGTTTTAAATTTGTTTCTCTTTTCTTTGCTTGTAATTCAAGACATGTGATATCTATCTTGACGAGGAAAGATGAGGTGTAGTAAAACTAGTTCACATTATGCAACTACTGAAATTTTAGCTCAATTGCTTAATTATCATGGTCTTTTCTTCATCTTCACACTCCAACGAAGACTATGATAGGTCAAATAGTCTTATATTATGTGAGAGGAAAAAAAAACATTGAAGTTGTCTTTGTGCACGAAATGGTGATGGGAAAGCAAATTACCACTAAAATCTGGAGAACAACTAGTAGATGCATTTAGTATAGGCAAAACCCTTAGATAAGAGTCGGCTTGCTTCTGGTCTTTGATATATAACAAACTGTGCATGATGTCTACGTTTGAGTTTGAGGGGGAGTGTTATTGTGAAGATATTTTCATAATTCTTTACTTGAGTGTGGGAGTATGATTTTTCTCCGATATGAGAGTAGCAGTGTAGTAATTTATATATGCTCTTTGCTACAAACTCTAGATGGAGAGAGACAGCTAGGGTATTTTGGGAGAGCATAGAATGCTCTCAATTGGGCCAATAGGCCAAGTATATATAAGCCGTACATATGCAGCCGTGTGAGTCTATACACAGAGAATACAATATATTAACACCCCCCCCCTCAAACTCAAGGTGGATCGTGCACCAAGAGTTTGGCAATTAGATACCGAAAGCGTGGCGTACGATGTGACTTCGTGAAGAAGTCTCCTATCTGCCCAGCTGAAGAAACATAGGGGAGTGAAATTGTATCGGTCTCATACTCCTGCCTAACGAAGTGACAATTATTCTCGATGTGCTTTGTTCTTTCATGACAATCCGGATTGCTAGCAATTTGAATAGCACTTCGGTTATCACAATGAAGTGGCGTAGGCCCAGAGAAAACAACACCGAGATCTCTGAGAAGGCGCCGAAAGTGAACTCTCCTTGGTCGTGGAGGCCATGGCCTTGTACTCACCCTCAGTGCTGGAAAGAGATGCCACTTAGAGTTTTTTACTACGCCGAGATATCAGTGAATCCCCAAGAAATACGTAGTAACCAGTGGTGGAGCGGCGCGTAGTCGGATCCTTAGCCTAATTTGTATCTGAGTAGGCTCGAAAACTGAGAGATGAAGACGACGATAGAAACAAAGAATGAGTGACCATTTCTCTGAGATAACGGAGGATTCGAAGAAGAGTTCCGTAGTGAACTAAGCGTGGAGCTAACATAAAATGACTGACAATGCTAACAGCATGTGCAGTGTCAGGTCGAGTGATGCATAGGTAGACGAGCTGTCCTACAATCTGCCTGTACCGAATGGCTCCATTTGTAGGACATAGCTTCGAGTGAAGTTCAAGAGGGGTGTCTACTGTGCAGGTATCGGAGAGAGTAGCACGACTAAGGATGTCTGAAGGATACTTCTGCTGAGAAAGCAGAATGCCATATGCACTGTATGCTACCTCAAGACCGAGAAAGTAGCAAAGAGTACCCAAGTCCTTCATCTGAAACTGACTCCTTAGGTGCTGCTGAAGACAAGTAATTGCAGCAGAGTCATCTCCGGTGATGATCATGTCGTCCACGTATAGCAATAGGATCACCCGGACCTACGGGGACGACCTCACAAACAGGGAGTGGTCCTGACTGCACTCTGAGTAACCAAGTTCTCTGACAGCACGACGAAACCGTACAAACTAGGCACAAGGAGCCTGCTTGAGCCTATCAATAGCACGACGAAGGCGGCATTCGTGCTGATGAGGAACATGGAGACCAGGAGGAGGGTCCATGTAAACAGTCTCAGATAGGTCACCGTGAGGAAAGGGATTATTCACATCTATCTGAAAAAGGGGCCAGCGACTAACTGTTGTAACCGCCAGAAGAGCTCTAACAGTGGTCATCTGAGCCACCGGAGCAAAAGTCTCCTTGTAGTCAACGCTGTACTCTTGAGTAAAGCCATGGGCCACCACTTGAGCCTTGTGCCGCTCAACAGATCCATCGGGGCGGTGCTTGACCTTGTAGATCCATTTGCAGCCGACAGGTGCAACTCCAGTGGGTAACGGGATAACATCCCATGTCTGAATCTGCTGAAATGCCTAGAAATCCTCATCCATGGCCTGACGCCACTGAGGAAACTAAATTGCCTCTGAGTAGGATCGAGGCTCCCGATCTGTGTGCACTACTGTAAGAAAAGCAATAAACTGTGGTGAGTAGCTACAGACGGAGGCAAAACCAAAGCGATTAGGGGGCCCGGTGTCGTGGCTAAAGCGGTCAGGCCGATGGCGATGGCGCTGGCGTTGGGGTAGCGAGGCAAGCACAGATCCACGACAGGTGACGATGGAGCAGGCACAGGCACAGTAGGAGCAAAGGCAACAACCAGAGAGCCGACATCTTCCAAGGAGGAAGAAAACTGAGACATAGGAGCAGTCCGACGGGAGTAGGTCTGAGGAAAGGGAGAGACAATTCGAGGAGGAGAGAGAGACACATAGAGAATAAAGCCTCGGAGGAGTCCCTTGGAGAAGCTGGGGAAACAACCAGCAAAGGAGCCGGTGGAGCTGGGGGAGTCGGTAAAGGAGCCGGTGGAGGAGGCTTAGGTATGGAGGAAAAAGGAGAAGAAACCTCGAGGAAGGTAAGATCCTGAGCGTCAGGGGAGTAGTATGGCGTATCCTCGATAAAGGAGACATATCGAGAGATACACAGGCGACGAGCAAGAGGATCATAGCAGCGATACCCTTTATGCTCAGTACTGATCCCCAGAAGAATGCACTTAGCTACTTGAGCGGACAGCTTCGTGCGCTCATATGGAGGGAGAAGAACAAAACAGGTCTACTCGAACGTGCGAAGAGGGTTGTAGTCAAGAGTGGTAGAAAGAAGATGCTCGTGGGGGGACACTTTGTCTGGAAGAACCGACGAAGGAGTGATGTTGATGAGCTGGATTGAGGTCAGAAGGGCCTCAGCCTAGAAGCGACGGTAGGAGGCAGTGGCTGCGAGAGGATGCGAGGGGCAGGCTCTGCGGATGAAGCGCGAGGGGATTGCAGAAGAGGCTCGCGGATAGCACGATCGTGGAGAAGTCCTGATCGCGCAAAGAGATCGCAATTGCGAAAGAGGCTTGATCGCAGAAGAGGGATTACGATCGCTGAAGAGGCTCTAGTGGCTCGCGCTTGGGGACGATGTGTGAGTATGAAGAGGCTGCGGGGCCTACGGGTTACAATCGGGGATCGGTGGCTTGCGCTTGGGGTCTGCGTGAAGAGGCTGCGGGGCTCCGGTGGCTTGCGCTTGGGGTGAATTGCTCTCGGGGATCGCGATCTTCAAGTGCTCAATTGTAGGGATTGGCTGATCGCAAAGATCACGATCTCAGGGACTCGTGATCACAAGGATTGGCTGCTCTAATACCATGTGACAAACCCTAAATGGAGAGAGAGACAACTAGGGTATTTTGGAAGAGAATAGAATGCTCTTAATTGGGCCAATAGGCCAAGTATATATAAGCCATACATATGCAGCCATGTGAGTCTATACACAACAAATTTAATATATTAACACTCTTTATATAAAGAGAGGTGTATGAGCAAATATTTGATTTTCACTCAAGTACAAATTTCAAAGGACTTGCTTCGAGGGAGCGGAGTATAAAATATATCAGGAGATTGCGGGGAAATCCGTCTAAGATCCTTTGATACTCAATTTCGAAGTACAAAGATTACAACAAGTGAAAGAAATGAAAAGAGAAGAGCGTTGCGGTGCTTGATCTTTTCGGGCTTTACGCGTGATCGGCTAGGGGCTTTGCTTTACTCTTATTCTTCTTGAATCTTCACTTGTTCTTCGCTCGTTCTTCAACTTGTATTGAACTTGAATATTCAATCTTTGACCTCAGATCTTCTTCTTCGATCTTCGATGTTTCTTCTCCGGGATTTCTTGGAGCTTTGAAGTATCTTCGGTTGGGAGCTTTTAGATCCTTCTTCTATGGCCCAAAAAGATCCTTCCCCTTTCCCTATCCCTCCTTTTATAAGGGTCGAAGTAGTTATTGTAGAGAATAACTACTTCGGGTGGTTGAAGCAACCTCTCGGTAGTTTTTATAACTCCCTTGGATGGTTAGAGAAACTTCCAGGTGGTTTACATAACTCCTTGATGATTAGGATAATGTTCAAGTGGATTTGTAACTTCCACTGGTAGTTAATCCTTTTGAGTTTGAGTGAACCAGTCTGATTAAAACGACTTGTGGTTCGGGACTTGAATCCGAATCGACTTACTGCGACTCAAATTTTAACAAAGTTAACTCTTGATCCGGTCTTTTTCTGACTTGGTGGACTCGACGAGTCTGTTGTTTCTTCTCCGGGATTTCTTGGAGCTTTGAAGTATCTTCGGTTGGGAGCTTTTAGATCCTTCTTCTATGGCCCAAAATGATCCTTCCCCTTTCCCTATCCCTCCTTTTATAAGGGTCGAAGTAGTTATTGTAGAGAATAACTACTTCGGGTGGTTGAAGCAACCTCTCGGTAGTTTTTATAACTCCCTTGGATGGTTAGAGAAACTTCCAGGTGGTTTACATAACTCCTTGATGATTAGGATAATGTTCAAGTGGATTTGTAACTTCCACTGGTAGTTAATCCTTTTGAGTTTGAGTGAACCGGTCTGATTAAAACGACTTGTGGTTCGGGACTTGAATCCGAATCGACTTACTGCGACTCAAATTTTAACAAAGTTAACTCTTGATCCGGTCTTTTTCTGACTTAGTGGACTCGACGAGTCTGTTGAATCTAGCGTAAGCTTACTTGTAGGAGCTTGAGCTTGATTATTCTTCGGCCTTGTATATCGGCTTGTCGAAGGATGCTTATCTCTAAGTATTATTCTACTGACTTAGATATAGTCTTTGGACAATAGGGATATAGCATTTTTTTTACTCTCCCATTTTCCAGACTTAGTCAAATTTCAGAGTGTAAGGAAGAATTTCCCTGATCACTTGAGAAATAGTGCCTTCCAGACTTAGTCAATTTCTGAGTGTAGAGAAAAATTTTCCTGATCATCAGGGAAATAATGCTTTTCAGACTTAGCCAAATTTCAGAGTGTAAGGAAGAATTTCCCTGATCACTAGGGAAATAGTGCCTTCCAGACTTAGTCAATTTCTGAGTGTAGAGAAAAATTTCCCTGGACATCAGAGAAATAATGCCTTCCAGACTTAGCCAAATTTCTGAGTTTGGATCGAGACTTCCCTGGTCATCAGGGAAATAATGCCTCCCAGACTTAGCCAAATTGCAGAGTATAGATCGAGATTTCCCTGGTCATCAGGGAAATAATGCCTCCCAGACTTAATCAAATTTCCGAGTGCAGATTGAGATTTCCCTGATCACTAGGAAAATAGTGCCTTCCAGACTTAGTCAAATTTCTGACTGTAGAGAAAGATTTCCCTGGTCATCAGGGAAATAATGCCTTTAGACTTAGCCAAATTTCTGAGTATAGATCGAGATTTCCCTGGTCATCAGGGAAATAATGCCTCCCAGACTTAGCCAAATTTCTGAGTGCAGATCGAGATTTTCCTGGTTACTAGGGAAATAGTGCCTTCCAGACGTAGTCAAATTTTTGACTGTAGAGAAAGATTTCCCTGGTCATCAGGGAAATAATGTCTTCAGACTTAGCCAAATTTCTGAGTATAGATCGAGATTCCCCTGGTCATCAGGGAAATAATGCCTCCCAGACTTAGCCAATTTCTGAGTGCAGATTGAGATTTCCCTAGTCACCAGGGAAATAGTGCCTTCCAGACTTAGTCAAATTTCTGATTGTAGATCGAGATTTCCCTGGTCATCAGGGAAATAGTGTCTTCCAGACTTAGCCAAATTTTTGGTTTTCTGGTTTTAGACAATATTTCAATGTCTACAAGAGGTACCCCCATGATTGGGCATACCGAAGAATTTTCCATCCCTCTGTCTCTCTCTGTTTTCTTCAACACATAAAAAGTCTACTATTTTGTAAAAAAGATCATTTATGATGTTGCTCAAATTCAATCATCTAAAAGAGAGTTCGGAATCGTCAGATAGCTTTGTCTTTGTAGTTATCACCTGTCAAATGTGCTTTTGCTTTTAAGATCCCCCACCTAACAAGAAAGTACAAAAACATAATATAAACCTATCTGAAAGTCAAGGGCAAAAATGGTCATCTGCTTTGGTGATCAATACACAACACACACCCTACACACAAAAAAAAAAGGTCTCGGTGTCGCTAAGCAGTTGCACTAAGATTTGAGGATATGAGAAAGTTCAGTATGATGGGGTGTATGACCCATTTTAGTGATGGGAAAAACTCTGATCCAGGAAGCAGGCCCTGAATATATCTGGGTTAATGCTTCTTTACCTTTTGGTATGGCTATAGCGTGGATTTTTTCTAGTTCAATATTGCATTGATTTGCTGCTGGTCTTGGCTAATCAAGAAAACAAAGGATATGCTTTTCTCCGCTTATGATCTATACGTATTACTATTGTATAGTTTGTATATAAAACGTATGATTAATGAAAACTGCAGTCATTCATCAGAAACTACCTGTCATCAAAATTCAATTTCAAAAGGAAGCTTGATTAATTCCTGATTACAATCAGGATTTAATCTTGTAACTCTTATTTTACATGCACAAGCACGGAACATTGGTCGACAATATTGCTCGTCCCTTTAGATCTTAAACTGCTTGAACTGCTTTCTGAATATTATTTGGAACAACCATTCCATTTAATAATAAGGGTAACACAATGCTTTGGAAAGTTTACGCTTACAGAACATTTATAGCTCTAGGATATATTTTTTATATTCTTATTGATTATATTGGATGACACTACTTCTGTTCTGCTGATGTGCACTTTTCTTTTGAGTCTAAAAGTGGGAAAGATCATATCATGTATAGTCATATATTCCTTCCCGTTTGTAATGGTTACGAACCAAAATGTTGAACTCAATGTGCTGATGATAGTTTTGGATGCAGAATTTCATTTGTGTTATGATTATTGTTGCATTGAGGTTCTTTGGAGTAGTCTCTGTAGAAAAGCTCACATGGAAGCTGATTCGAGTTTGGATTCCTGTCAATCTTATATTTGTTTGTATGCTGGTGACAGGCATGTACAGGTATAGGTTTTTTTAATGCTTACCTCAAATTTTAGCCTTCAGTTTGATGCTTAGAAGAAAACTGTGTAAATTCACTAAATTGTAATTGAGTAAATGAGTAATATGAAAATTATTTAACACTTTACTCGATTGCTTTGGATGCTGTAATTAACGTATAATGCCCTAATGCAGTGTTTTTTTTGCAGTTATTGTCGCTTCAACTTCTGGTTCCATAGTGTTTTATCTTGTCTTTTGTCTCCTTTGCAGTTTGAAGTACATAAATGTTGCGATGGTGACGATCTTAAAGAACATGACTAACATTTTAACAGCCATTGGAGAAACATATATGTTTGGCAAGCATCAGAATAAGAAAGTCTGGGCTGCTCTTTCTCTAATGGTATGTAGCTCTCATGCATGCTTTCTGATTTCTATAATTATATTTGCTGTAATGCATTCTGTAGTCTGATCAAACTATTCATAGCCATATTAGAATTTTTCTGATGACTTCAGCATCTGCCGAGCCCAAATAGATGGGACATGGATTGATGGTTATGGATGGACTCCAGCATCTAAGGAAATCCTCGCGTCATGTGCTTCATAACATGCTTAAGAGGCGTATGATTTAATCTCATGCTTGAAGTTGAGAAATGTTGGCAGTTTCTAGAGGGACGTAAAAGTGAAGATACAAAGAGGTTGTCATATCTTGAATAACACCGAGATAATCTCATGAATTCAATTTTTAGAAAATGTCTCACTATTAAGTGAAAGGCCAGACAGGTTTATTGAGGCCCACCATTGTTTCAATCAATAAGACAAGTTCATATGAAATTAATAAGATGAGGGTAGAAAATGCCTAGTACACCATGCAAACCATCACCTAACACGACCCCAATGCTATGTGGGACAGCAAGTCAGTAGTTGGGTTATGGCTTGCCAAAAACTGGGTATGTTGAGCATTGCTATATAAGGATACTACTAATATATGAAAAAAGATCTAGAATTGACTAATGAACGTTAATGAGGAGAAAGAAGGGGTGGGGCATGGTGATATTCGTGTGTAGAGTTGTTTATTGTATTGGTTCATTTTGCCTGATTTTCTGTGGGACTTGAGCATTGTTAATGTACATATAATGAGTCGGGTTTACTGTATAGTCGGGTCGGGCTTACTGTACAGTCGGGTCGGTTACATGTACATATATTTGGGCTTGAGTCCCTCAATGGAATCATTCTATTCCTCTCCAAACCCTAGTCGTCATCTCCTAACATGGTATCAGAGCTCTAGGGTTCTCCCGACGACGACGACGGTCCTCCGGCTGCACCTCCTCCGGCCTCCCTCCTTCTCCGGCTGCACCTCCTCCGGCTGCACCTCCTCCGGCTGCCCCTTCCCGCCGGCTACATCCACTCCCGACCCACCGCCCCTCTTCTCCGGACCCCCTACAGCCACCGGCCCCCCCTCCCGGACCCCCTACAGCCACCGTCCCCCCCTCCCGAACCCTCTACAGCCACCGCCCCCCTCCTCCCGGACTCCTTACAGCCACCGCCCCCCCCTCCCGAACCCTCTACAGCCACCGCCCCCTCCTCCCGGACTCCCTACAGCCCCCGCCCCCCCCCTCCCGGACCCCCTACAGCCACCCCCCCCCCCCTCCCGAACCCCCTACAGCCCCCGCCCCCCCCCTCCCGGACCCCCTACAGCCACCCCCCCCCCCTCCCGAACCCCCCTTCAGCCACCGGCCCCCCCTCCTGAACCCCTTACAGCCCCTGCCTCCCTCCCGACCCCCTCCTGAACCCCTTACAGCCACTGCCCCCCCCCTCCCGACCCCCTCCCGAGCCCCCTACAGCCCCCGCCTCCCTCCTACAGCACCCCCCGACACCCCCTGACGCCCTACATCCTCCTCCATGGCCTCTCCAGCCGTACCGTCCGTCGTTGTGATCTCTCCACCGCTGAAGGCGGTCGCCTTTCAGCTGTCATCGGCCGGCGACTGGCCTGACTGGCCCCTCACCGTCGAGGCCGATCTCTCCAGTCGTGATCTGTGGGGTCACATCACCGGCGAGGATACTCCTCCCGTTGACTACTCCGGTTCCTCATCTGTCTCCAGCAGTGCGGCCTCTTCTGCTGCGACTGCTACCACGGCCACCACCGTTGCTGCCCTCATGTGGCGCCGCCACGATCAGGCCATCCGGGCGTACCTTCTGGCCTCTGTTGCTCGTCCACTCCTTGCTCCCATCGGCCGCCTTCCGACAGCGCGCGCGATGTGGGAATATCTCCGGGACCGTTTTCTCCCGCGCGGAGGCGCACGCCGGCATCAGCTCATTTGTGACTCACAGTCTGCCCGTCAGAGGGAGCGTACCATTCAGGATTTCTTCAGTCAGATGAGTGCCTATTGGCATGAGTTGGACTCACTGATCCCGGAGAGGTGTGCCTGCCCCCGCTCCAGGGATTTCCAGCGCTACCTTGACGAGGGTCACTTACACCAGTTCCTGGCAGCGCTTCGGCCGAAATTTGCTCTCATAGCTGCCCAGCTCCTGCACCGTGAGCCACTCCCTCGGCTGGAGGATGCTCTACTCGCTTTGGTCGACGAGGAGACCCGCCTTCAGACCCAGGGCGCTCGTCCTCCTCCACTTGCTCCTAGCTCCGACACTGTCCTGGCAGCCGGGTTCTCCGATGAGGCTGTCTTCTGTCACTACTGCAAGGAGCCCGGTCACATGAAGCGCGAGTGCCCTACTCGTCCTCCTCGCAACCCCCGCTGGGGTCCGGATGAGAGAGCATCACGCTGGACTTCGTCTTCACGCGATGATCGACGCGGCGGTCGTGGTGGACGGAACCGTGGACGTGGTTCATCTTCTTTCCGCCACTTTGGTGGTACAGCGGCTACTGCAGAGGCCTCGACTCTTCCCACTGCTCCCACAGCTCCTTCGCCGCCTGAGCCGGACCGTCTTCAGCGCCTCGAGGAGCTCCTTCTTCGCCACATAGCCTCCACCGGCTCCGCGACTGCGCACGGCTTGTCTGCCACCTCTGGTACTACTGCTCCATGGATCTTCGATTCGGGTGCCTCCTGTCACCTTACTTTTGACTCCACTGTCCTCACGGACTGTTCTCCCACTACCACCCACCAAGAGGTTCGCACTGCGGATGGGACAGTTAGATACCTTCACACCTCAAAACCCGGGTTGTAAGGGGAGGTCCACAGCGGGTATATTAAGCGGGTGATGGGTGCCTCCCTTACCGATGTGGGACTATCCGTTAACATCCCCCCTCACGCGGAGCACGCGTGGCAAGGCATGATCGGTGGGGAGCACCCGGAGCGGGAGCAGGAGCAGGAGACGGGCTAGCTCTGATACCATGTTAGATACCCTCACACCTCAAGCATAAAGTCGTGGTTGGGGTTTAATCAGATTTTTTTGGAGCGCTATTTGACTCACTCTATCCTCATAAATTTTTAGTGCGGAGCCTAGTCAATAAGATATTTACTTTTTTGTTGTATACTTTCTACAAATTACTTACATGCTTTCTACCTTACCAGATTGTATCAGCAGTATCTGGAGGAATCACTGATATCTCCTTTGATGCAGTTGGCTATATGTGGCAAACAATGAACTGCATTCTCACTGCAAGTTACTCTGTAAGTTGCTTTGCCAATCTCAGGTTATGTCATTCTAAGACTGTTGTCTTACTGATCCAAATGTTACTTACTTAGACTGTGATTAAGAGCTTTAGCTGAAGTTCCAAACCTATACTTGTTAGCAAGCCTCTCCCAAGGGCTAACACACAATTCACAGGAACTGTTTCACATCCAATTAAAGCTACATTTTCAGAAATTGGAGACTTTGTCAAATGATAAAATATTTCTTAGAAATATTATGCTGACCTGATATAGAATTTTCATGGGAAGGGTATCCTAGCTTGATTATGAAGTTTTCCTTGAAAATTACCAGCTACTATTTCCTTCACCCCCCCCCCCCCCCTCCCTCCCTCTTCAAATATGTGATGTTTGCTACCAATTTATGCTAGAGTTCTTTCTGTTCTATAAGTATGGAAGTATGTTTGACGCTTTGTATGTAAGCCTTGTTTATAAAGATCTTTATCTGCTACCTGTTTCTGTTTTGTTTAATTTCTCTGGCATCTCTGCTTTATACTCTTGCTTTTGGCACCAACTTACATCAACCTTTTTTATTTTTATTGAAGCTGACTCTGCGACGGGTTATGGATACAACAAAGCAGTCGACTAGATCTGGTTCACTCAATGAAGTTTCAATGGTGTTTCTGAACAATTTACTATCACTTCCCTTTGCCATTTTCTTGATCATTCTCTTTAACGAATGGGAATACCTCTACAAGGCGTAAGCAGTCATCTCTTAGTAATACGGAACTTGAACTCTTACTCAGTTGTAATTTACATCTTATTGAGTATCTCTAAATTAGTTCATGGGTTTGATTACCAATTTTGGAAGCTTTTATGAATAACTTGATCTTGTCATTCTAATCATACTTCAACACTTCATCTTAACTTGTATGTCCTATGTCGCTCAATTAGAACTTTTGGAGTTTTGGCTCCAATCATGGAATCAATCAACCATGTAGAAGTTTGCAAAATAGTTTAGTATGCATCTACTTGTCCTTGGTTGAAGGTCTAACATTCAAATTGGTCTTGTCTAGTAATGTAAAATGCTCTGCCTTTGTTCCACTATTGTCTTTGTACTTCTTGGTTCCATACTTGCCAGCAAACTAATCACATAACTTGCAAGTATTCTAACATGCATCTACTTGCATGGGCAAACTAATTTACCTTAGTCGAATCCTTGATTTGCAAGGATATATTTAGCTTCTCAGTTACTGTTATCATCTTGTCAGTTGACCATAGGTTTCTATATTCAGGGATGTGATCAGGGTACCTATGTTCTGGGTAGTGGCGACAACTAGTGGATTACTCGGACTCGCCATCAGTTTCACCTCTATGTGGTTTCTAAACCAAACTGGCCCCACAACTTACAGGTAAAGCTGAATTTTTAATGTCATCACATTTTCTACACTGAGCATAATTTTATGACCATGTTCTGGAGTCTGAATATACTTTGCTGAGTCCATGTTGATCATGTTTCTGGACACTAACTGACGGACCTTTTGATTTTTGTTTCAAGAAAATCAAGCCATATCTATATCCTTGTTTATTCCAGTTGTCTTTCCTTGAACTCAGTTGCAGCCTTGCAACTGATAGCCCATAGCCCATAGCTAAGTAGCTTGAACAGAATATTTGAAACTTTGTGTTTGTGAGATTGACTTAATATACTTGTAGAAAAATATATTCTTTCTGCTACTTAAACTTGTGCTGATGTCAATCCAGTAAAAATGAAGCACTTCTTTATTTCTGTGTGCCCTGTGGACTCTTCCATAGGGTGATTGGAGTCCCATTGTATTCATTTTCGGAGGTTTAACTGTTCGAGATGAGTCCTTGCTGATATGCAGGAATCTCGATTGCTCCATGAAATACAATTCAGGAGTTAGCATAAGAAAATGGGTAAATTACAGGAACCTCACATGAAGTTCATCTAAATTACATGGACCTTCCCTACGGTTTTGGTCTTTACGATGTATTCTTTTGTCTGGGTTGCCCACCCAACTCCATTAACAAAGCAAGCAAAAAGATGACAATGCCCTCATGCGAAAAAAGCAAACAATTGTAAAAGTGAGCATTTACCTCGACCTCGACATTTCATTTACCTCTCCAGTTTCATTTCCTCCTCCCAAATCCTAGGGAGTTGACCAGTCTAGCCACTTGATTGGTTGTGATTCGGGGTGGCAATTAACCGGGTTTATCGGGTTACCCAACCCGACCCGATCCTATTGGGACGGGTTTGGGATCCTTAAAAACAGGTTTGGGATTGGTTTGGGATTTAAATTTAAAACCTGATTGGGTTTGGGTCGGGGTCGGGTTTTACTCCAACCTGTCCCGACCCGACCCGGTTATATAACTTATATGAATAACTCTGCATGAGTTTGTAGTATTAAGTTCTTAAAACATTTATTTTTTGAATTGTAAATGATTCTCCAATTATTCATGAATTAATATTTACTGAATGATTTTTCTTAGAGCCTCACAATACTTATCGAATTCTAAATCATTCTCCAATTATTGATGAATTCGTATAAGTTTTGTGAAGCTTACCCAACCCGACCCGACCCGCAAAGCATAAACGGGGTGGGGCAGTACGGACACGATGGACAGGTTTGGGAATTGCCCTCAAAACCCGTCGAGGGTTTCGGATGGGTATGGGACGAGATAAAATATAACGGGGTGGGTTCGGGATAGGGCCGACCTATACCAAACCCGACCCGTTGCCATCCCTAGTTGTGATTTGTACCATCTACTGATAACGAGGGCATTTACTCGATCTGTAGGCCTTGTGATTTGCCGGCGATGAGGGCGATCATCTTTGTTAATGTATATACCGGGTCGGGTTCTATGTACAGTCGGGTCGGATTCTGTGTATACATATACTTATATATTGGGCTTTAGTCCCTCAATGAAAACCATTCCATTCTCTCCAAACCCTAGCCGTCATCTCCTAATATGGTATCAGAGCTCTAGGGTTTTCTCGTGCGACGACGGCGACGACGGCAGCCACCTCCGGTCTCCCCCTCCACCCGGCAGCCCTCCTCCGGTCTTCCCCTTCACCCGGCAGCCCCCCTCCGACCTCCCCGCCTCTCCCCTCAGCCCGCCCGGCTCCCCCCGCACCTCCCCTCCGCCCGACCTACCCCCCCCCGCACCTCCCCGCCTCTCCCCTCCGCCCGTCCCCCCCCCCCCGCGCACCTCTCCTCCCCCCGCTCGCCCCCCCCGCACCTCCCCGCCTCTCCCCTTCTCCCGTCCGCCCCCCCCCCCCCCCCCCCCCCCCCCCCCGCACCTCCCCTCCCCCGGCCCGACCCCCCCGCACCTCCCCGACCGCTCCCCCTCCACCTGCCTGGCCTCCCCGACCTATCCCCGCCGCCCGCCCAGCCCCCCGACCCCTCGCCTTTGCCCGCCCCCCCCTTCCCGACCCCTCCTTCCGCCCGACAGGCCCCCCCAGGCCCTCTCCCTCCACCCCGCAAGCCCCCCTCCACCCTCCGCTGCACCCCCACCCCCTCCTGCACCCCATGAAGCTCCACCGCCCCCCTTTCTCCTCTATACCGAACTGCCCGTCTCCTCTGTACGGACTGCCTTAGACCTCCCTTGTGCCGGCTCGCCCCCGTACTTCAGGGGTATGGCTTCCTACAACATCTCTCGGCTCCCATACTGCCTGCACACAGTCGCTGCTCGTCGAGTCCCTTCGTCTCCTCGTTTTGATGGTATTCTCGGGCCATGTCCCTCCACCACGTCAGTCGACTATGGACGTCGTCAGGATCCCCTCCGCCATGATGGCGAGACTGCTGCTGCTGCTGATCTCCCTACTCTAACACTGCCTGCCACTATTCCTGCTCAGTCTCGGTCTTACTCTGACTGCCTCCAGCGCTTTGAGGAGTTACTGTTTCGATACCTCGCCTCCACCAGCTCTTCGAAAGCTCACAGTCTCTCTGCCACTCCGGGTACTACTGCTCCATGGATCTTCGACTCGGATGCCTTCTGCCACCTTACCTCTGATCCTTCTGTCCTCACGGACTGTAGCCCTGCTCCTACCCACATGGGGATCCACACTGCTGACGGGACTCGTCTACCCATTTCGCAGTGTGGATCTATCACCCCTGCCTCCGATCCCACTGGTCGCCTAACCTTACCTCGTGTTCACCTTGCTCCTCGCTTAAACATTAACTTAATATCTGTTAATTCTCTTTGTGACTCGGGCCTGATCGTTACATTTACTTCTTCTTGTTCTGTGCAGGATTTGCGGACGGGTCAGCGAGTTGGGCTGGGTCGTCGAGCAGGGGGACTATATCAGTTGGATCACCTTCAGGTTCGCACTACCACTCCGTCGGCTCTGTCTGTTACCTCTGTTGCTGATTTGTGGCACAGAAGGTTAGGTCACATATCCAGTGATCGACTCCAAAGCGTTTTTCGCTCTGGCGCTTTGGATCGGGTGTCCTTCTCCCCTCTTTCTGTCTGCATTGGGTGTCGTTTAACAAAGCACCTTGCTCTTTCTTTTTCTACTAGTGTTTTCCGTTCCAGCGCCCCTTTTGATCTCGTGCACTCTGACGTGTGGGGTCCTGCTCCAGTTGCCTCTTTTACTGGTTTTTTGTATTATGTGAGCTTCATAGATGATTACTCCCGCTGCACCTGGGTCTATCTCATGCGTCGCCACTCCGAGATTCCTCATATTTACAGGACCTTCACTACTATGCTTTACACCCAGTTTGGTCGGCGTATTAAGACTTTTCGGTCTGATTGTGCCCAGGAGTATCTCTCCTCTGAGATGCGCGAGATCCTTCAGACTCACGACACTCTTCACCAACAGTCGTGTCCCCACACCCATGAACAAAACGGAGTCGCCAAGCGCAAACATCGCCATGTCCTCGAGACAGCACGAGCTCTACTTCTGTCTGCTTCTGTTCCACATTCCTACTGGGCTGAAGCTGTCCTGACCGCTGTTCACCTCATCAACATCACTCCGTCCTCATCCCTTTCTGGTGTTTCCCGTTCGAGCGGCTTTACTCCACATCTCCTGACTACTCTCTTCTTCGTACCTTTGGGTGCACGTGTTTCGTCCTCCTCCCTCCCCATGAGCGTCCCAAACTCTCTGCTAGGTCTGTTAGGTGTGTTCACTTATAACTCAGTCGGGAGCACAAGGGCTATCGGTGCTACGATCCCTTGGCTCGCCGGATCCGTGTCTCTTGCCACGTCTCCTTTGTAGAGGATGTCCCGTACTTTTCCACTGAGTCCCGGGATCTTCCCTCACCACTTACGTCATCTTCTACGTCGTCACCCCCTTCTCAACATCCCCTTCATTCCTCCGTATCCTGATCCTACGCCTACCTTTCCGGTTGAGCCTCCTCCACCACCTCCACCTCCACCTCCACCTCCCTCGTCTCCACCACCTCCCCCGCCACCTCCCTCTCCCCCGTCACCTCCACCACCACCACCTATTACTCGTGTCTATGTTCGTCGGTCTGTAGCTCCTCCTCTAGAGTCGGTTCACACTGGTACTCCCTCGCCCTGACGGATTCATTGAGCGACACAAGGCCCGCCTCGTTGCTCGTGGCTTCTCCCAGGAGTATGGGATTGATTATGAGGAGACGTTTGATCCAGTTGCTCGGATGACTATTGTGTGCGCCCTCTTAGCTGTGGCAGCTGCTCGAGGGTGGCCTCTCCATCAGATGGATGTCACCAATGCGTTCCTTCACGGTGACCTCTCCGAGGAAGTATATATGGCTCCTCCGGGCATTTCAGTTCCTCCAGGGCACGTTTGCCGTTTACGTCGTGCTATCTACGGGCTCAAACAAGCACCTCGGGCATGGTTTGAGCGTTTCCGCAGTGCAGTTCTGGCAGCTGGGTTTGTCGAGAGATACTCTGACTACGCTCTGTTCACCCGCTCCTCTAGTCAGGGTATTGCTGTGCTACTTCTGTATGTGGATGATATGATCATTACTGGGGATGACAGTGCTACCATAGCTTCCCTTCAGCGTCACATTCAGAGCCAGTTTGAGATGAAGGATCTAGGCCCTCTCCGGTACTTTCTTGGCTTTGAAATTGCCCGGTCAGCTCAAGGATTGTTGATCTCCCAGCAGAAGTACATCTCTGATATTTTTGCCGAGGCTGCTCTTACTGACTCTCGTACTGCTGACACGCCTATGGAGCTCAACTTGAAGCTCCTCTCTACCGATGGTGAGCCTCTCCAAGATATCCCTCGTTATCAGCAGCTGGTTGGGATGCTCGTTTATCTCACCATGACGAGGTCTGACATTGCCCATGCCGTTGGTATTGTCAGTCAGTTCGTTCAGTCTCCTCGCTCGGTTCACTATGCAGCAGTCCTTTGGATTATTCGGTATCTCCTGTGGCACTATCACTCGATCGCTGTTGTTTCCCTCCATATCTCCATTGGTTCTGCGTGCTTACTCCGATGCAGATTGGGCTGGAGATATTGCTACTCGTCGATCCACCACCGGCTACTGTGTGTTCCTTGGTGATTCCCTCATTTCTTGGTGCAGTAAGAAACATGAGTCTGTTGCACGCTCTAGCACCGAAGCCGAATACCGAGCTATGGCTTCCACCACTGCAGAGATTGTCTGGCTTCGACGTCTTCTACTCGACTTGGGAGTCAGGATTTCTGGTGCTACACCTCTATTCTGTGACAACCGGAGTGCCATTCAAATTGCTAGCAATCCGGTTTTTCATGAGCGGACCAAACATATCGAGGTCGACTGTCATTATGTTCGGCAGGAGTATCTTGCCAACATCATCTCCCTGCCGTTCATTCCCTCGACAGAGCAGACTACTGATTTTCTCACCAAGCCTCTGACGGTTGCTAGATTTTGTCATTTTATAAGCAAACTCTCGGTATATGATCCACCGTGAGTTTGAGGGGGAGTGTTAATGTATATACCGGGTCGGGTTCTATGTACAGTCGGGTCGGATTCTATGTGTATACATGTAATTATATATTGGGTTTTAGTCCCTCAATGAGAACCATTCCATTCTCTCCAAACCCTAGCCGTCATCTCCTAACAATCTTATTTGCAGACGAGGGCCTATCAAAACTCAGTAAAAATCCCCAAAAGCCGAAGAATCTAAAAATCCCCAAAAAATCTCCCAAATCCCCCAAAAATCCAAAAATCCCACAAAACAATCCTAAAACATTATAAAAATGCCCAAAACACGGTTTTAAGTGCTGGTTCCTACCAACTCAGGATAAATAACCCCAAAATTTGGGATTTCCGTAACAATTTAACCTCGAAACCCCAAAATCAGAAATCTCAACGGACAGAGGAAAAAGAGGAGGATATCACATTGAAGACGACCAGTGGTGGCAAACTAGACGGGACACTGGTGGTGGGCGGACAAATATCTGGCCGAAACCCTAAGGAACGAGGTACTCATAAGGTGTTAAGGGCTTTCTCGGTTTTAAAGAAATGTAATTGGCTGACATCAACTCCAGCCATTTGAGCAACTAAAGGATGACAAATAGAGGGGGGAATCTGTTACCGATAATAAAAGTAGAGGGGAGTGAGTGTAAATATCAAAACACAGGGGAGGTTCGTGTAATTTAGGTAAACCTCAGGGGAGGCCTTCGTAATTTATCCTAAGAAAATTGCTGGTGGAAATTAGGATAATTGCATACAAATAAACTTCTATATTGAAATTTTTCAGAGATTAAATAAGTTTTTGGAAAAAGTTAATTTTGGTAAGACTAATAATAATATACGATAATAATGCCTTTGTAAAGCCAATATCATAAAAGCAAATATTTTTTAAATAGTGAAGTTTGAATCCAAATTTTATAAAACAAATTTTGATACAATCGTAAGTTATATAACACGTAACAATAAAAAGAACAAATTAATAGAGTTTAATAAGAATTTCTCAAAAAAAAAAAGAGTTTAATAAGAAAATGGTTTGCCTATAAGTTGACATGTAGTTATTGTCCTAAGAAGCGTTTCTAAGGTTCTGTCCTTTGTCATGTGTGGCACGATTACCCTGGATAGATTGACCCAATTGTTTTTCTTGCCTACATGCAAAGGAAAAGAAGTGGATTATGTATGCTTGAAAAACAGAGCGAAAATGTAACCTCTCTGGTCTCATTTTTTCATTTTAGTTTGTTAGGAGATGACGGCTAGGGTTTGGAGAGGAATAGAATGATTCCATTGAGGGACTCAAGCCCAAATATATGTACATGTAACCGACCCGACTGTACAGTAAACCCGACCCGACATTACAGTAAACCCAACTCATTATATGTACATTAACACTCCCCCTCAAACTCACGGTGGATCATGAACCGAGAGTTTGCCCAGAAAATGCCGGAAGCGAGCTGTCGTCAGGGGCTTCGTCAGAAAATCAGCAGTCTGCTCCGATGAGGGAATGAAGGGCAGGGAGATGGTGTGATCGATAAATGCCTGGCGAACATAATGACAATCAACTTCAATATGCTTTGTTCGCTCATGGAAGACCGGATTGCTAGCAATCTGAATAGCACTCCGGTTGTCACAGAAGAGAGGAGTGGGCCCGGATATCACCACTCCCAAGTCAAGCAGAAGACGGCGAAGCCAGACAACCTCGGCGGTGGTGGAAGCCATAGCCCTGTATTCGGCTTCGGTGCTGGAGCGAGCAACAGACTCCTACTTCTTGCTGCGCCACGAAATCAGTGAGTCACCCAGAAACACACAGTATCCTGTAGTAGATCGACGAGTGTCTGCATCTCCTGCCCAATCTGCATCTGAGTAGGCACGCAGCACCAATGGAGAGGTGGAGGGAAACAGGAGGGAACGAGTGATGGTGGCCCGGAGGTAGCGGATAATCCGAAGAACAGCTGCATAGTGTACTGACCGTGGCGCCTGAACAAACTGACTGACAATGCCAACAGCATGGGCAATGTCTGGCCGGGTCATGGTGAGGTAGACAAGCATCCCAACCAACCTCTGGTAGCGGGAGACATCCTGGAGCGGCTCACCATCTGTAGCGAGAAGCTTCAAATTAAGCTCCATGGGTGTATCAGCAGTACGTGTGTCAGTAAGGGCAGCATCAATAGAATGTCGGAGATGTACTTCTGCTGGGAGACCAACAGACCACGAGCTGACCTGGCAATCTCAAGGCCTAGGAAGTAACGAAGAGAGCCCAGGTCTTTCATCTCAAACTGACTCTGGAGGTGCCGCTGGAGAGAGGCGATGGTGGCACTGTCATCCCCAGTGATGATCATATCATCCACATAGAGGAGAAGGACTGCAATGCCCTGACTGAAGGAGCGAGTGAACAAGGCGTAGTCGGAGTGACGCTCAACAAACCCGGCGGCCAGAACTGCACTGCGAAAACGCTCAAACCAGGCACAAGGGGCCTGCTTGAGCCCATAGATGGCCCGGCGCAACCGACACACGTGTCCTGGAGGAACTGAAGTGCCCGGAGGAGGAGCCATGTAGACTTCCTCGGAGAGATCACCGTGTAGAAACGCATTGGTGACATCCATCTGATGGAGAGGCCACCCTCGAGCAGCTGCCACAGCTAAGAGGGTGCGCACAGTAGTCATCCGAGCAACTGGAGCAAACGTCTCCTCGTAGTCAATCCCATACTCCTGGGAGAAGCCACGAGCAACGAGGCGAGCCTTGTGCCGCTCAATGGATCCGTCAGGTCGAGTCTTGACCTTGAAGATCCACTTGCAGCTAACAGGCACCACCCCGGGGGGACAAGGCACCAACTCCCAGGTCTGGGTCCGCTGAAAAGCCTCAAGCTCAACTGACATGGCCTGTCGCCACTCTGGATGTAATGCTGCCTCACGGTACGATTGGGGCTCCCGATGAGTGTGGAGAGCAGTAAGAAAGGCCTGAAAGGATGGTGAATAGGAGACACTGGCAGAAAAGCCAGAAGAGTCAGGAGAGTCAGTGGGAAAAGCAGAGTAACCAAACCTGTCAGGAGAGTAGTCATATCTGGCAGGAGGGTGATGTTCGCGCGCTGGGTAGCGCCGAACAGGAGCAGGATCCACGACCGGGGAGGAGGGAGCAGCAGCATCAGGCGAGGGAGTACCAGTGAGAACCGACTCTGGAGGGGGAGCTGCAGACCGACGTACATAGACACGAGTAATGGGTGGTGGTGGAGGTGGCGTGGGGGACTGAGGAGGTGGTGGTGGTGGTGGAGGTGGCGATGGAGACTGAGGAGGTGGTGGTGGTGGTGTAGTAGGCGTGGATGGGGCAACAGAAACCGGGGGTAGAACAGGGATGTGGAGATGTGAGGAGGGCGAGGAGGATGACTCAGGTGCAAAGTACGGAACATCCTCAACAAAGGAGACGTGACGGGAGACACGGATCCGACGAGCTAAGGGATCATAGCAGCGATACCCCTTGTGCTCACGACTGAGCCCCAAGTGAACACACCTAACAGACCTCGCAGAAAGTTTGGTGCGCTCATGGGGAGGAAGAAGAACGAAGCACGTGCAGCCAAACGTGCGAAGAAGAGAGTAGTCAGGTGGACTGGAGTGAAGGCGCTCGTGAGGGGTGGCACCGGACAGAGCAGACAATGGAGTGATATTGATAAGATGGACAGCCGTCATGACAGCTTCAGCCCAGTAGGAGTAAGGAACAGACGCAGAGAGAAGCAAGGCTCGTGCAGTCTCAAGGACATGACGATGCTTGCGTTCGGCAACTCCGTTTTGCTCATGGGTGTGGGGGCAGGACTGCTGGTGAAGAGTGCCGTGAGACTGAAGAATCTCACGCATCTCGGAGGAGAGATACTCCTTGGCACAATCAGACCGAAAGGTCTTGATTCGCCGACCAAACTGGGTATGTATCATAGTGGTGAATCTCCTAAAGATGTGAGGTACTTCAGACCGATGACGCATGAGATAGACCCAGGTGCACCTAGAATAGTCATCAATAAAACACACATAATACATATAACCAGATAGAGAAGCAACAGGAGCAGGACCCCAAATATCCGAATGAACTAAGTCAAATAAAGCATCAGACTGGGAAGTACTAGCAGAAAATGGAAGAGCTAAATGCTTTGCCAGTCGACAACCCGTACAAACAGAGAGGGGGGAGAAAGACGCTCGACCCAAAGCGCCCGAACGAAATACGCTTTTGAGTCGATCACTCGATATATGACCTAACCTTCTGTGCCACAGGTCGGCATCAGAGGTGACAGACATGACAGACGCAACTGAAGACACATGGAGATGGTCCAACTGGTAGAGTCCTCCTGCCCTACGGCCCAGCCCAATCCTCTGACCCGTCCGCGAATCCTGCACAACACAAACAGAAGGGGTGAAGGTGACAGTCAGGCCAGAGTCGCAAAGAGAACTGATGGAAATCAAATTAATATTAAGACGGGGGGCATGATGGACATGGGATAGGGTCAGGCGACCAGAAGGGTCAGAGGTGGTGGTGATGGAGCCACATTGCGGAATAGGGACGAGAGTCCCATCCGCAATGCGAACCTCCTGGTGGGTAGTAGTGGGAGAGCAATCCGTGAGGACAGTGGAGTCAAAAGTAAGGTGACAGGAGGCACCCGAATCGAAGATCCATGGAGCAGTAGTACCAGAGGTGGCAGACAAGCCGTGCGCAGTCGCGGAGCCGGTGGAGGCTATGTGGCGAAGAAGGAGCTCCTCGAGGCGCTGAAGACGGTCCGGCTCAGGCGGCGAAGGAGCTGTGGGAGCAGTGGGGAGCGTCGAGGCCTCTGCAGTAGCCGCTGTACCACCAAAGTGGCGGAAAGAAGATGAACCACGTCCACGGTTCCGTCCACCACGACCGCCGCGTTGATCATCGCGTGAAGACGAAGTCCAGCGTGATGCTCTCTCATCCGGACCCCAGCGGGGGTTGCGAGGAGGACGAGTAGGGCACTCGCGCTTCATATGACCGGGCTCCTTGCAGTAGTGACAGAAGACAGCCTCATCAGAGAACCCGGCTGCCAGGACAGTGTCGGAGCTAGGAGCAAGTGGAGGAGGACGAGCGCCCTGGGTCTGAAGGCGGGTCTCCTCGTCGACCAAAGCGAGTAGAGCATCCTCCAGCCGAGGGAGTGGCTCACGGTGCAGGAGCTGGGCAGCTATGAGAGCAAATTCCGGCCGAAGCGCTGCCAGGAACTGGTGTAGGTGACCCTCGTCAAGGTAGCGCTGGAAATCCCTGGAGCGGGGGCAGGCACACCTCTCCGGGATCAGTGAGTCCAACTCATGCCAATAGGCACTCATCTGACTGAAGAAATCCTGAATGGTACGCTCCCCCTGACGGGCAGACTGTGAGTCACAGATGAGCTGATGCCGGCGTGCGCCTCCGCGCGGGAGAAAACGGTCCCGGAGATATTCCCACATCGCGCGCGCTGTCGGAAGGCGGCCGATGGGAGCAAGGAGTGGACGAGCAACAGAGGCCAGAAGGTACGCCCGGATGGCCTGATCGTGGCGACGCCACATGAGGGCAGCAACGGTGGTGGCCGTGGTAGCAGTCGCAGCAGAAGAGGCTGCACTGCTGGAGACAGATGAGGAACCGGAGTAGTCAATGGGAGGAGTATCCTCGCCGGTGATGTGACCCCACAGATCACGACTGGAGAGATCGGCCTCGACGGTGAGGGACCAGTCAGGCCAGTCGCCGGCCAATGACAGCTGAAAGGCGACCGCCTTCAGCGGTGGAGAGATCGCAACGACAGACGGTACGGCTGGAGAGGCCATGGAGGAGACTGTAGGGCGTCAAGGGGTGTCGGGGGGTGCTGTAGGAGGGAGGCGGGGGCTATAGGGGGCTCGGGAGGGGGTCGGAAGGGGGGGGCAGTGGCTGTAAGGGGTTCGGGAGGGGGTCGGGAGGGAGGCAGGGGCTGTAAGGGGTTCGGGAGGGGGGGCCGGTGGCTGAAGGGGGGTTCGGGAGGGGGGGGGGGGGGGGGTGGCTGTAGGGGGTCCGGGAGGGGGGGGGGCGGGGGCTGTAGGGGGTTCGGGAGGGGGGGGGGGGGTGGCTGTAGGGGGTCCGGGAGGGGGGGGCGGGGGCTGTAGGGGGTCCGGGAGGGGGGGGCGGTGGCTGTAGAGGGTTCGGGAGGGGGGGGCGGTGGCTGTAGGGAGTCCGGGAGGAGGGGGCGGTGGCTGTAGAAGGTCCGGGAGGGGGGGCCGGTGGCTGTAGGAGGTCCGGGAGGGGGGGGCCGGTGGCTGTAGGGGGTCCGGGAGGGGGGGCCGGTGGCTGTAGGGGGTCCGGAGAAGAGGGGTGGTGGGTCGGGAGTGGATGCAGCCGGCGGGAAGGGGCAGCCGGAGGAGGTGCAGCCGGAGGAGGTGCAGCCGGAGAAGGAGGGAGGCCGGAGGAGGTGCAGCCGGAGGACCGTCGTCGTCGTCGGGAGAACCCTAGAGCTCTGATACCATGTTAGGAGATGACGGCTAGGGTTTGGAGAGGAATAGAATGATTCCATTGAGGGACTCAAGCCCAAATATATGTACATGTAACCGACCCGACTATACAGTAAACCCGACCCGACATTACAGTAAACCCGACTCATTATATGTACATTAACATAGTTTTTATCCCTAGTTGCTCAATGTATTTTGCCTAAGGGGGCTTCAGGTCCTTACATAGCCTTCATACTGGTAAGCCAATAGTCACTCACACATCTATTGCCCATAGATAGTGCCGATGTACCTCTTGGCCTTTTGACCAACGTGTACGTAAACGTTTGGCCTGAAACCTTGGAATCCATAAAGAAGAGAGAAAACTTAGAATTCGCTAGGGCTCTTGGAATCCATTGCAAAAAAAGAAAGAGACCCCAATTTTATTCATGATAAATTTATGTAGACCAAGGTGCATAGACCAATCCATACATACCTCTTGGCCCGCGGAAGGATAGACCAACAAACCGGCACACCTCTTTGGCCTAAACCCGTAGTGAAAGATAAGCCCATATGCCTCCATACCATGAATAGTTGACCGAGCTGGTGAGGTGAGCGCTTGTGTAATGTTGTTCCAAAAGCCCACAAACCCAATAAGGTGTGAAGGATGGAAGTCATGTGCACACCAGAAGCATTTGGCCTTCAGCATATTTGGACTACATACAATACGGATAAACATGGTTTTGGAAACTGTTCCTTTTTAAACCACAAATCCATCCAACAAGGATATCCAGAGCCCTTAAATGCGCAGCCAAACTTTAGTTTAAGATTTCTATAATGCATTACCCTCTTGATTTCAAGAATCCCATCTCTGTGTGTGTGTGTGTGTGTGTTTTGGTATGAAATGCCTTTTTGGCTTATTTACCCGTTCCATTTTAATGAAAACCTCTTCTTGTACAGCCTGGTGGGTTCGTTGAACAAGATTCCAATCTCTGTCGCTGGTATCGTCCTGTTCAAGGTCCCC
The DNA here is from genome assembly GCA_947650365.1 of Chamaelirium japonicum. Lineage (NCBI taxonomy): Eukaryota > Viridiplantae > Streptophyta > Magnoliopsida > Liliales > Melanthiaceae > Chamaelirium > Chamaelirium japonicum. The sequence continues at coordinate 2,315,235 of OX393560.1, forward strand.
ATGAGTGTACCCAACTTGTTTAGCATACTTTTTGGTAATTCCCGAACTCATGATGGCGTTCTTTTAACTTGCAAGATTTCAGCTTGGATACCTCATCCTTTGCTTTTATCTTGACCAGGTCTGTGTGCTGGTGTGCTCTTTGCAAAGGCAAAAATGTCCTGACTGCCTTTCAAAAAACAGTACAAGTCCTTTTGGGGGAAGATCAAGAGATCAACATATTTTACTTGTATAGATATTTTGATTGGGAAAGTTGACGATGAATCGATTGTCTGCAGAAAAATCCTTCCCAGAGATAGCAATCCAGTGCTCAGATCACTTCAACAGTATCCAATGCTGCGGCATTTCATTTTATTTTAGTCTGCGGGGTGCAAGTGGATTTTTGATTTACTGTACGCAGACAATTGCTGCCATCATTGTTTACGAACCACTTAACACCAAATATTTTTTTTCTTATTAGAAAATTATGTATTAGAGTTGTATATAATGTGTTGTTGGTATCAAAGAATATGACAGGTCAGTTGTATCATCGACCAACAAATTAAAGAAGTTGGAAATCAAGCTTTAGACCGCAGACCAATAAGCTATAGCTGTTTGAGGGAAGATGGTGAGTATAAGTGATGTGCAAAAACAAAAGAGATTCAACCTAGCTAGTTGATGATGATGATTATTGTGATCGATTTTGTTGTGTTAACAAAAATAGGAGTGTTGTGTTAACAAAAATATGAGAGAGAGATCCCGTACCTTCAACAATATGCCTTCAAATGGGACGTCAGCTTATGATCGTTGATTTTATCCAGCACAGACGGTCCAGAGTCGTTCCTCCCATTTACCTATTTAGACTTGCCGAACATGTGAGCTGTCTTTTAATTTTTTTTGTTTGTTTGGTAGGATAGCTGTGAGCTATCATAACCCAACTTCTCCATCGATGAGCTACCATCAACGTCGGAGAATAGCTCCGGACACCCGATCTTCTCCATCGACGAGCAGCCCTCGACGCCGGACGGTAGCTCCGGACGCCCGACCTATTCGACTCCAAAGAGCGGGCGGGCGTGGAGAAAAGCCCTCGCCGGAGCACTGGCCTATTCGATGCCGGATCTGGGCCCTCGACGTCGAAGTATCGTGACTCGACACCGGATCTGGGCCCTCGATGCCGGAGCATCGTGACTTGACAGCGAATCTGGGCCCTCAACACCAGATTTGGGTCTCGAAGCTGGAGCATCGTGAGTCGATGCTGGATCTCGTTCCCTCGACGCCGGATCCCATGCACTCCACTCCTCAACGCATATTCGATTGCAGCTTCGCTTACCCCTTTGTATTGCCATCAGATCCTAGGTGAGTTACCTTACTTCTGCCTATATATGAGGGCAATTGAACTAACTTTGATCCATTCAGATAAATGGGGTTTGACTTTAATCCATTCAGATATAAGCTATTCAGAGGAAACCTCAAGGCCCTCAACTGGTGTAGATGATGATCATCCCTTAATTAGCAGAGAAAGGATCAACAGATCCCATGACAATGGTTTTTGAAAGGTGCCACGGGGTCACTAGTTAAGTCACCGGCCACTTTCAATCTAGGAGAGTGATGCCTTAAAGAGGTGTGAGCGGAATTAAGTAGCACCAGACTTCTTTGATCCATTCAGACAAAGGGGATGATTCACTAATATTGACATGACCTTTGATCCATTCAAACCAAGGGGGATTGACATATTGCAGTCCATTCTATATCTTAACTGACATAATTTTTTTTTTAATCATGTTTACTATTCTTTAATCATGTTATGTAATAAAAGATATTTTTTTGGTTTGCTCCTCATTTTTTAGTATCCAATTTTTTAATCTTGTTCGGTAATAAAAGATAATTTTTTGGTTTGCTCCACATTTTCTGATATCTATAATCATAATTTGATTTCTGTAATCTTAATTGTGAAATTGCAGAATGTCTGAACAAGTTAATAACAATGAGGGTGATACTTTGGCTCCAAACATGGATGTTTTGCAGAATGCTGACAGTTATGGGTTTTCAATTACGGTCGAGGACATTTTGCAAAATGAAAGTGCTGATGTTGGTGATACTTCGGCTCCAAACAGGGATGTTAGCAATATTGAGGCACCATATTTGGGGATGTTATTTCATTCATCTGAAGAAGCGAGGCAATATTACACAGAGTACGGTCGACAAAGAGGCTTTGCAGTACGGATTCAATCAAGGAACAAAGCTCGGTTTGATTTAAATGAAGTGATAGGAGTTCATTTGGTATACTCACGCGAAGGGCTTAAAAAAAAGAAAGATGGAATAGATGGAATAGATGAAACGAATAGAAGTGTTTCAATTGTCAAACGTGGATGCAAGGCACAGATGCGGATTATTTATAATAAAGAACTTAATAAATGGAGGGTAACCAGTTTTAAAGATAATCATAACCATAAATTTTTGACTCCAATGAAGAGGATACGAATGAGGTCAATAGACATATGCCAGATGCAGCTAACGATTTGATAGAGGCATTCAACAGGGAGAATCTACAAATAGGAAAAGTTCCATCAATATTTGCTGGTGCAACGATAGGATTTGATCGGAGAGACTGTTGGAATCACTTACGTTCAGTCAGACATAAAGAGTTGGAAATCGGAGATGCTCAGGCTGTTATTAACTATTTTCAAATGAGGCAGAGAGCAAATCCCCAGTTCTTTGATGCAGTCAAAGTTGATGAAGATGGCAAATCAATAAATTTTTTTTGGGTGGATGCTAGATCACGTATGGCCTATGAGCACTTTGGGGATGTGGTTACTTTTGACACTACGTACAGGACCAACAAGTATGGAATGCCATTTGCACCATTTACTGGGGTAAATCATCATTATCAATCCATAAAATTTGGATGTGCACTTCTACAAGATGAAACCGAATCTACCTTCTTTTGGTTATTCAATATTTGGCTTGAGGCCATGGGGGGGAGACGTCCATCATCGATCATCACTGATCAAGATTTAGCCATGGGTTCAGCTGTTAAAAAGGTGTTCCCCAACACACATCACCGTCTATGATTATGGCATATAAAAAAAAAATTTGGTGAAAAGTTAGCTCATGTATATTACAAGAAGTCGAAATTCAAGAGTGCAATGAACAAATGCATCCATTGTACATACAAAATACAAGATTTTGAAAATATGTGGAATAACTTGATTGTAGAGTTTGACTTGAATAGTAATGAATGACTCAAACATTTATACGATATTCAAGAGTCTTGGGTACCGGTATACCATCAGGGTACATTTTATGTTGGGATGAACACAACAGGTCGCAATGAGGGTGTCAATGCTTTCTTTAACGAATTTGTCTCATTAAGAACTAACCTAAGAGAGTTTGTGGTTAGGTATGATCAAGCTTTGACGAAGATTATTAAAAGAGAAAATAATAAAGCCTATATATCAGAGCACAAGGATCGAGTTATTGATGAAAATAATTTGATATTGACACATGCAGCAGATATTTACACAAGAAACATTTTTAACAAGTTCTGTGAACAATTGGTTGATTCTATTCGCTTCAAGTCTGATGGGGGAGAAAGAGATGGTGATTTCAAAACGTATCTAATTACATCTAAGGTTGGTTGACCTGAGCAATTTATTTTGCAGTTAAAGGTGGGAACATATGAGGGCCATTGTGGATGCCAACATTTTGAGGTCACAGGTTTACCTTGTAGACATGTGTTGAGAATTCTTAACAAACTTGAAGTAGATAAAATTCCATCATTTTTCATTATAAAAAGATGGATGAAAGAAGCTAACTCATTTAGGGTATTGGATAAAATGATCACAGGTGATAACTATGAGTGTTCTGAAACACTTAGACTTAGTCATTTATGTCGAAGATCAACACAAGTATGTGTTGCTTCCAAATCAGAGAAGTTATACAAAATAGCAATAGAAGGCATCGAAGGGCTATTCACACAGATCTTGTAATAAGATTATTGAATGAAATGATAAGAATGAAGTTTTGATTTCAAAAACTCAAGTAATTGGTAAATCGAGTCAAGTATTTATTGAAGATCCACATATATCACAAACAAAGGGCAGACCAAAGGATGATAATGGGAAAGAAAATGTTAGCAACATCGGTAGAATGAAGAGCTCCATTGAGGTGTCATCAAGACAAAAAAAATGTATAGTGTGCAAAATCCATGGGCACGACAAACAAAATTGCCCACAAACTTTGATGAATAGACAACAATCAAATATCATTGGACAATGTAAGTGACTATTGATTTATATTTATCATTAATGACCATATTTGTTCACCCTAATGATTGTGATAATTTTATTTTTTTTTAATGCAGTTTATAGTGGCGAGGAAGTTGTAAACTTGGGATGTGAGTAAATTTGATAATTGTTTCTTGCATCCACCCACTGTAAGTATTTTTTATTTATTTTTTCTCATGAAAATTTTATATGGTATTCGCTTAATCTGATGTATTTGTTGTTTTCATGTTTGAAAATACTTTTTATAGATCCATACATTTTAATAAAAACTCTTAAAGATGCTTGAGATCCTTTACCCCTGCCTTAATGGGTTCTATAAGTATATATATATATATATATATATATATATATATATATATATATATATATATATATATATATATATATATATATATATATATATATATATATATATATATATATATATATATATATATATATATATATATATATATTTGATGTTTCATGTTACTGTCCCTATGAATAGAAGGAATTCTAGGTATTTACTCCTGATTTATGTGCTTCCTTATCTCAGCTTTTACAGTTGGTGTTGCTGGCGAAGGGGGCTAAATTTGTTGGTTAGTCATATAAAGGTTAAACTGAAGAAAATTATATTGTTTCGCCTACAAAGATCCTAAGTCTTTATTGGTTGGATAGCAGGTCCATGGCCACTTTTGTAAAGAGATGTTTGTGTGAAGATGAAGAGATCTATTGAGGATGGCAGGGGAAGCTGAGATTATTGGAGCTTAGATTGCTATTTAAACATTGCTACTTGGTAGCAGACATGGAGATGGTGAGGTTTTGGTAGTTTTATTGATGAAAAGCAATGTGGGATAGTCTTATGGTAGTTATATTTTTTGGCAGTTGATAAGGTGCTTCATGTTGCTATCTATGTACCTATTTTGATTCTTGTGCAAATGGGAAAATCAAACTAAATCGATCTTTTGTGGTTTTGATTTCAATTCAAGATGTTCTCTATAGATTCAGTTGACAAGCTCTGTAGGACCAATGTGAGGCACTTCCTGTATCTCATGCATACTTCACTGGTCTGTGCGGCTTCTCTATTGTTTTTTTTAGATCCTTATCTTACCTAAGATATGTAATTTAATTTATGTTTTTTCTAGTGATAATAGCTTTATCATATTCACCTTTTCTTGCTATCATCATATGAGGGGTGAACTTTGTGAACTCCCATTGAGATAGTTTATATGAGTGCACCACCATTGGGGTGGGATCAAACTGTGGTGTGCACTTATAGTGCTCTGTGGCTAGTTGTTCTATGATCAAGTTGTATCCACATGGCATATAACTTTACTTTATTACTTTATTCTGTTTCATTATCTTGGAAAATAAATGACAATCAAGGCATTCTTAATATACACGGATCATTCATCTTTTTATTTGTTTTTTGATTTGAATCCAACATTAACCACTCGTAAGGGGATGCAATTCAATAGGAAGCACTATGATTTAGGTTCATTAGGCCATGATTTAAGTTTTTTTTTTTGGACACAATAACTGGGCAACCTTAATAAAACTGTTTAGGGTCACGCACCAGCCACACACAACGGTCCAATTAACAACGATTTATGCAATATTTTTGAACAATACTTCGCACAAGCCAGGTGTTGGAGCTCGCACGAACACCGGTTGGTGCAAAATATTGTTCATATTATTTTTGGATTGGGTGGTTGATTGAGCTTTATACGGAAAACAAGTCAATATCTTTTAACCCATCAGGATTGAACATTTAGCCAAGGGTCACAGGATTCCAGTCCTCCCTCAGGGACAGGGGCGGCGGGGAATCAGTCAATATAGTTGGTTGGTGGTTTATTCATAATTGGGGATGTCTGCTAGGAATAGCTATCTCAATACATTTTTTTTTGGGGCTCTGAGAAGGGGGAGGTCCCAACCAGGACCTCCAAAATGCGCAACAGAGAAGCCACCCTACGAGGTTAACAGGCGGAGCCACCACCGGCAAATCCTAACACTAATAGGAGACAACGTCACACCGAGCTGACACGGGGATCTCAAGCCCCAGAAAAAAAACCAAACAAACACCGTACCAACAAAAAATAACAAAAATCAAAACCTGCTGGCTCCAGGGAAGACCACCACAAGTTATCTCGACAATAATGATGATGGGATTGTAAAATCCAAATCATAAAAGCTAATATGGACTCAGTCTCATCGGTAGGTTGGCACTAATCAAAGGTCAGAAAGATGCTGACTGCAAGTCCTAAACCTCCTCCCCCACAACATCTTAACCGAGCTATGCTTTTGACTTATACAAAAATTTTATTACTCCAGGAATCTCGAACCCAAAGAATAAAAATTGATCGAACTCACAAGAGGAAGCGAAGATGATCAATTAGTCTCGCTTTTGTTGGGCGTTAATGGAGAAGATCAGGCATTAGATAAAGAAGATGGGTGTGTTGGAGATCTGATCTATAGTCGAGGGAGCAGATCCGGCGTCGAGTGCTGCTCTCCGACAGTCTGAGTAGATTGGATGTCCCCATGTACATCGAGGGCTGCTCTCCAATAGTCAATAGAGAAGATCGGGTGTCCATAGCTGCTTTCTAGCGTTGAGGGAGCAGATCCGGCGTTGAGGAATGCTCATTGCGTCGAGTGCTGATCTCCAATAGTCCATGGAGTTGATTGGATGTTCCAGAGCTACTCTCCGGCGTCGAGAGAGCAGATTCGGCATTGAGGGCTGCTTTCCGGTTTTGCTCCGGGGTCGAGGGAGCAAATCCGGCGGTTAAGGGCTGTTCTCTGGCGTCGGGGCCGGTCTTCTCGTCGATAGAGAAGATCGGGCATCCGGAGCTACTCTCCGGCGTTGAGGGTGGTCCCTTCTTTTTTACCATGGTTGTTCAACGATATCTGCTAGAACCCAGATCCGGCGTCGAATAGGTCGGTGCTTCGGCGAGAGTTTTTCTCCATGCCCGTCCGCTCTCCGACGTCGAATAGGTCGGTGCTCCAGTGAGGGCTTTTCTTCACGCCCGTCCACTCTCCGGTGTCGAATAGGTCGGGTGTCCGGAGCTACTCTTCGGCTTCGAGAGCTACTCATCGATGGAGAAGATCGAGCGTTCGGACACTACAAAAAAAAAAGGTTTTTACCGATAGAATATATCCGTCGGTACAATCGAATTTCCGTCGATAATAATTTATCCCGACGGAACGTATTTCCGTCGCTAGGCTGTCGGGAAAAAAGGCGTCGGGAAAAACTTGCGACGACATAATATTTCCGTCGGTATTAATAATTAATGCCGACGAAAATATTTTGTCCGTCGGTAATATGCATGATTATCACCGACAGTAAAACCTATTTTCGTCGGTAATATACGTCATTATTACCGACGGATCACAAGATATCCATCGGCGATAATAGGTATATTACCGACAGCTATGTTAGTACCGTCGGCAATAATATCTATATTACCGACAGAGTACTATATACCGTCGGTAAAATATTAATTTTTTTAAAAAAATATAGATTATTACCGACGGAATTTATAATTTTCATCGGTAATAAAACTTGAATTTTTTTAAAAAAATTACAAAAAATATTTGGTTATTAAATTCCTGTAATTTATAACAATACCACAATACATTCAAATATTACCACAAATTACCACAATACCTGACAATCATAGATGAGACCAAACAATTACCACAAATTTATTACAAAATTACTTTTACACAACAATCCAAAACTGATGCCCTATCTCAACCACCCCACGCCGCCTGGCACCAACGCTGGTGCTCTCATCCCTTGACACTGCACATCCTGCAATTAACATGTATTTGTTAAAAAAATAGTTTAACTATAATTTAGAGTATAAGCGTTGAAAAATCAAAAGTTAGCGTGTTTCGGATTTGAAATTGGTTTGGATTCGATCGGATCGGCATCCGATAATTAGTACTTAGATTTTTTTTTGTATTTCGGACTTGCGAGCAAGTTCTAATTAGATATTTTAATAATTTTGTCTTTAATTGACCAATTTAGAGTCTAAGCATTGAAAAATCAAAAGTTAGCGTGTTTCTGATTTAAAATTGGTTTGGATTCGATTGGATCGTCATAGGATCGGTATTCGATAATTCGTACTTGGATTTTTTTTGTATTTCGGACTTGCGAGCAAGTTCTAATTATATATTTTAACAATTTACACTCCGATTGAAAAATTTAGAGTCTAAGCGTTGAAAAATCAAAAGTTAGCGTGTTTCGGATTTGAAATTAGTTTGGATTCGATCAGATCATCATCGGATCGGCATCCGATAATTTGTACTTAGATTTTTTTCGTATTTCGGACTTGCAAGCAAGTTCTAATTAGATTATTTAACAATTTACCCTCTGATTGACAAATTTAGAGTCTAAGTGTTCAAAAATCATAAGTTAGCGTGTTTCGGATTTGAAATTGATTTGAATTTGATCAGATCGTCATCGGATAGGCATCCGATAATTCGGACTTGGATTTTTTTCATATTTCGGACTTACGAGCAAGTTCTAATTAGATATTTTAACAATTTACACTCCGATTGACCAATTTAGAGTCTAAACATTGAAAAATCAAAAGTCAGTGTGTTTCAGATTTGAAATTGGTTTGGATTCGATCGGATCGTCATCGGATCGGCATCCGACAATTCGTACTTGAATTTTTTTTGTATTTTGGACTAGCGAGCAAGTTCTAATTAGATATTTTACTAATTTACCCTCCGATTGACAAATTTAGAATCTAAGCATTGAAAAATCATAAGTTAGTGTGTTTCGGATTTGAAATTGATTTGAATTTGATCGGATCATCATCCGACAATTCGGACTTGGATTTTTTTTTATATTTCGTACTTGCGAGCAAGTTCTAATTAGTTATTTTAACAATTTACGCTCCGATTGACCAATTTAGAGTTTAAGCGTTGAAAAATCAAAAGTTAGCGTGTTTCAGATTTGAAATTGGTTTGGATTCAATCGGATCATCATTAGATCGGCATCCACCAATTCGTACTTGGATTTTTTTTCGTATTTCACACTTGCGAGCAAGTTCTAATTAGATATTTTAACAATTTACCCTCTGATTGACAAATTTAGCGTCTAAGCGTTGAAAAATCAAAAGTTAGCGTGTTTCGGATTTGTAATTGGTTTGGATTCGATTGGATCGTCATCGAATCTGCATCCGACCATTCGTACCTGGATTTTTTTTGTATTTCGGACTTGCGAGCAAGTTCTAATTAGATATTTTAACAATTTACTCTTCGATTGACCAATTTAGAGTCTAAGCATTGAAAAATCAAAAAATAGGGTGTTTCATATTTTAAATTGGTTTGGATTCGATTGGATCGTCATCGGATCGGCATCCAACAATTTGTACTTGGATTTTTTTTAATATTTGGGACTTGCGAGCAAGTTCTAATTAGATATTTTAATAATTTATCCTCCGATTGACAAATTTTGAGTCTAAGTGTTGAAAAATTCAAAGTTAGTGTGTTTCGGATTTTAAATTGGTTTGGATTCGATCGGATTGGCATCCGACAATTCGCACTTGGATTTTTTTCGTATTTCGAACTTACGAGCAAGTTCTAATTAGATATTTTAACAATTTACCCTCCGATTGATAAATTTAGAGTCTTAGCGATGAAAAATCATAAGTTAGCATGTTTCGGATTTGAAATTGGTTTGGATTCGATCGGATAGTCATCGGATCGGCATCTGACAATTTATACTTAGATTTTTTTCGTATTTCGGACTTGCGAGCAAGTTTTAATTAGATATTTTAACCATTTACGCTCCGATTGACAAATTTAGGGTCTAAGCGTTGAAAAATCAAAAGTTAGTGTGTTTCGGATTTGAAATTGGTTTGGATTCGATCGGATCGTCATCAGATTGGTATCCAATAATTCATACTTTGATTTTTTTTGTATTTCGGACTTACGAGCAAGTCCTAATTAGATATTTTAACAATTTACCCACCAATAGACAAATTTAGAGTCTAAGCGTTGAAAAATCATAAGTTAGCGTGTTTTGGATTTGAAATTAATTTGGATTCGATCGGATCGTCATCGGATCGGCATCCGATAATTCGAATTTGGGATATTTTTGTATTTCGGATTTATAAGCAAGTTCTAATTATATATTTTAACAATTTACACTCTGATTGACCAATTTAGAGTCTAAGTGTTGAAAAATAAAAAGTTAGCATGTTTTGGATTTGAAACTGGTTTGGATTTGATCGAATCATCATCGAATCGACATCTGACAATTCGTACTTGGATTTTTTTCGTATTTCAGACTTGCGAGCAAGTTCTAGTTAGATATTTTTATAATTTATCCTTCGATTGACAAATTTAGAGTCTAAGCGTTGAAAAATCAAAAGTTAGCGTGTTTCGGATTTGAAATTGGTTTGGATTCGATCGGATCATCATTGGATCGGCATTCGACAATTCGTACTTGGATATTTTTCGTATTTCGAACTTGTGATCAAGTTCTAATTAGATATTTTAATAATTTACGCTCTGATTGACCAATTTAGAGTCTAAGCATTGAAAAATCAAAAGTAGCGTGTTTCAGATTTGAAATTGGTTTGGATTCAATCGGATCATCATCGGATCGACATCCGACAATTCGTACTTGGATTTTTTTCGTATTTTGGACTTGCGAGCAAGTTCTAAATAGATATTTTAACAATTTATCCTCTGATTAACAAATTTAGAGTTTAATAGTTGAAAAATCAAAAGTTAGCATGTTTCGGATTTGAAATTGGTTTGTATTCGGTCGAATCATCATCGGATCGGCATCAAACAATTCGTACTTGGATTTTTTTTATATTTCAGACTTGCGAGCAAGGTCTAATTAGATATTTTAACAACTTATGCTCCGATTGACCAATTTAGTGTCCAAGCGTTGAAAAATCAAAAGTTAGCTTGTTTCAGATTTGAAATTGGTTTGGATTCGATCAGATCATCCTCGAATCGGTGTCCGACAATTCGTACTTAGATTTTTTTTGTATTTCGGACTTGCGAGCTAGTTCTAATTAGATATTTTAACAATTTACCCTCCGATTGATAAATTTAGAGTCTAAGTGTTAAAAATTCAAAAGTTAGTGTGTTTCGGATTTGAAATTGGTTTGGATTCGATCGGATCGGCATCCGACAATTCGTACTTGGATTATTTTTGTATTTCGGACTTACGCGTAAGTTATAATTAGTATTTTAATAATTTACCCTCCGATTGATAAATTTAGAGTCTAAACGTTAAAAACCATAAGTTAGCGTGTTTCGGATTTGAAATTGGTTTGGATTTGATCGGATCGGCATCTCACAACTCGTACTTGGATTTTTTTTGTATTTTGGACTTGCGAGCAAGTTCTAATTAGATATTTTAATAATTTACACTCCGATTGATCAATTTAGAGTCTAAGCATTGAAAAATAAAAAGTTAGTGTGTTACGGATTTGAAATTGGTTTGGATTCAATTGGATCGGTATTCGACAATTTGTAGTTGGATTTTTTTTGTATTTCGAACTTGCGAGCAAGTTCTAATTATATATTTTAACAATTTACCCTCCGATTGACAAATTTAGTCTAAGCGTTGAAAAATCAAAAGTTAGCGTGTTTCGGATTTGAAATTGATTTGGATTCAATCGAATCGTCATCGGATCGGCATCCGACAATTCGGACTTGTATTTTTTTTTCATATTTTGGATATGCAAGCAAGTTCTAATTAGATATTTTAACAATTTACGTTCCGATTGACCAATTTAGGTTCTAAGCATTGAAAAATAAAAAGTTAGCGTGTTTCGGATTTAAAATTGGTTTGGATTCAATCGAATCATCATCGGATCGACATCCGATAATTCGTACTTGGACTTTTTTCGTATTTTGGACTTGCGAGCAAGTTCGAATTAGATATTTTAACAATTTACCTTCCTATTGATAAATTTAGAGTCTAAGCGTTGAAAAATTAAAAGTTAGCGTGTTTCAGATTTGAAATTGGTTTGGACTTGATCGGATTGTCATCGGATTGGCATCTGACAATTTGTACTTGGATTTTTTTCGTATTTCGGACTTGCAAGCAAGTTCTAATTAAATATTTTAACAATTTACGCTCCGATTGACCAATTTAGAGTCTAAGCGTTGAAAAATCCTAGGTTATCATGTATCGGATTTGAAATTGATTTTGATTCGATCGGATCGGCATCCGATAATTTATACTTGGATTTTTTTCGTATTTCAGATTTACAAGCAAGTTCTAATTAGATATTTTAATAATTTACCCTCCGATTGACAAATTTAGAGTCTAAGTATTGAAAAATCAAAAGTTAGCATTTTTCGGATTTGAAATTGGTTTGGATTCGATCGGGTCGTCATCGATCGGTATCTGTTGTGATTTTAAATTGTTATACCGCAAGTGCACGGCGTCTATCTGATAGACAGTGGCAAATACGGGTCGATCCCATAGAGACTTGATTGAAAACTAATTAAAAGAAACTTAAAGCTAATTACTTTTATATTTTAGAATAATATGATGATTGATTTTTGTGAAATTGTTTTGTAAAGAGAAACACGGAAAGTAAAACTAACAGCTAATTAAGATTTCGATTGGAATCAATATGGATGGATATTCTAAGCCCTAGAATCCAACACGTAGCAATCTAAACCGTATTTTTATATGATTTCCACGACTCTCACGGAGATTCGAAGTCAATCTATCCCCGCGGAAGATATTCAATAAAAGGCATAATTATGATAAACTAATGTAGCGATCTTTCTCGCTTCATAGGAATAAGATGAAATAATCCTCCCTAAAATTCGTAGTGATAACAAAAGCCAAGTCTATGTAATAATTTTCCGTAAAACTTTCCATAATAACGAAGAATAAACTATGAAATCGACTTCTGTAAAACCCTGATAATAACGGAGAATAAATCGGACTTACTGCATGCAATTCCAATCAAGCTTTGATGAGATAAATAAGATCACATTATTTCATTGAACGAACAAAAATATAGAAATAACACATGAAAATAAAGTTTAGATCTGACTACAGGGCTTCATCTAGGTCTTAGAATCAGGTGGTTAGCTTCACATAGCCATGCGTGCGTTGGTGACGGATGCTTCTTTCTTGAAGATGACGAACCCGGCGATGATGTCGGTGTGCAGCTTCGTGATGAAGGAGCGTCGCTCGGAGATGGTTGCGTGACCGGCGAAGATAGTAGAAGCCTCAATGGTGATGAAGATGCATGGTGATGGTGTAGTAGTGTAATGGCCGCCTGCTCGTCCTCCCCTTCTCCGGTTTCAATTCGGATGAGGTATTATATAGAGAGAGGAGAAGAGGAGTTCGGACTTAAGGGGATGCGTGGACCCGGTAGAACGGATGGCTGTGATTAGGTATGAGAGAAACGTGGGAGAGAGGTTCGGTTGGCTTGGTCCCAAAAGAGAAGGAAACGAAAGAAAGAAAATAAGCAAGAGAGAGAGGTCCGGTTAGAGAGAGAAGAAAACGGGAGAGAAGATAAAGATGGGTCAGCCGCTGGGTTCCGGTTTGCATGGGGATTTAGAGAGAGAAAGATCTGGGACGGTTAAGGAAAGAGAGGGAGAGAAGCTCGTAGAGAGAGAAAGAGAGAAGTTCGGTGAGAGAGAGAGAATCCCGGTGAGAGAGGAGCTCGGGCTTGATCACAGGGTTGGGTTGCTAAGTGGGGCGGTCAGGATCTAGAGTGAGAAAGAGAGTCGGCTGGGTCAGGTGCAGGGCTGCATGGGTTTGGTTATTGGATCGGACGGCTGGGATTAGTTGGGAAGGAGAGAGGGTCGGCTGTGTTTTAGCTTGAGAAAAGAGAGTGCTGGATGGAATGGGTGCACATGCATGCATGCATGGAAGGGACGGTTGCGATGTTGCCTCCGGATGGGAAAGAGATGCTGATCAGGTGGTAGAGAGAATGAGTAGGGAAGAGAGTGCTGGGTGCAATGGGTTGGTAATGAGAGTTACGGGATGCCATGCATGCATTGTTATTGCATGGAAGGGATGAGCGATCGGACGGCTACAATCGGGTCGGTAATGAGAAGTGACGGAGCTGGGCTTGGGTGCATGTACGGCTGTGATTAGTTAGAAGAGAGGAAATTGTTGGTTTTGATGGATGAATCATGGCTCGGTGAGATATAGATGGCTGGGTTTTTGCATGGGTTCATGGAACGGATGTGATTAAGTGGGAAGGAGAGGGAAAGTGCTGAGTGGTTGTGATCGAGTGCACAAGTGGGGACCTGGGTGTTTCCATGCATTCATTGTTATTGCATGGAAGCTAGGGACGGCTGGGATGGAATAGAAGGGAAGCTGGGATCCGGAGCTCGCGATCGGGTCTGGCCGGGTTGGATGGACGGTGGGTGCATGCATGCGTGGGATGCAATGAAAGGTTGCGATGCAATCGGGCGGGTAAGGGTGCTCGGATGGTGTTACTTTATGAGGAGATTGCCACACAAGAAAACCCGATCGAAACCCGACCTGAAACATCGAGTATGGGTAAGCTTGGGTTCGAGAGCGAGTTACATGCGATGCTTCATAGCTACGAGGTTGGGTAAGATGGGGGGTTTTTAGTGTTATCTGGTTTTGATCGGGAATAGTGAAAAACAAAAGAAAATAGAAGAGAGAAAAGGTGGCAGGAAGAGGACGACGGCCATCCAGACGTCAATTCCATTATCCATTCATTTGCACGTGTGCAGCCTTCGTCCATGTGCCGAAACCATCTACAAAGTTTTGCTTCATTGTAGCCATGTGCGTTGAAAGCAAGCTCCAATTCCCTGAAAATACACATAAAATGACGTTCATAAGGTTCCGGGGCATTAATCGATAAAAGGATAATTTGGATTATCAGGCAGTATAACTATCATGCATGATATGTATGTGAGCGAACCAATATATGACTGTGTTCGTATGAGAGTCTACTAAGCAGTGGTGCAAAGATAATCATGCAGTTTACGTGTAGTATGAAAGTTTTACATAGCAAATTGACGATATATGCTTGAGAATAATAGGATAATTAGCACAAATTGACCGCTCAACACACCCGCAAACCTAAATCTTGCTCGCCCTCGAGTAAGAAAAGAAAAATAAACAAAGTAAATGACAAAACAAAAACTCCTAACTCACTTTCACAGGAATCACGACTGCACTTAGCACGTGCAACAAGCCGTTAAACCCCTGGGTTGCCCCAGTGGATGAGTTTCGTCTCGTAAGGGTTTGCAGTGAATCTACCCATAAAATTCAAATATATATATTTTTTAAATAGGAAATAAGAAATAAGAAAATTCGGTTTCGTAGAATAATTAAAAAGTACTCGAAAATAGAATTTCTAAGGCACAAGACTCACAAGGTATCTAGCCCAAGCTTCGGCTTTCGAAGTACGCACTTTAGGTTCTAACTATTAGTTTCCCGTTAGAAAAGGTCAAGGTCAACTATGCTCGAGTGCACGGTGCTGTCTGGACTAAACACAACTGTGGGTTTGGTTCTCTACATTTATATCATTCTAACAATCTAGAACGATCAAAGCCGACCTTAGAACCTGAGTCAAAACCAGCTAATCTCGATAGGCTAGTGAGAGTTGTGGATATTCAACTTAATACCCTACGGGCTTTATATGTGATATTCCAGTTTCCCCATATTATTTATAGCGATGGCTTTCACACTATTTTTTTTTTTTTCGATCTCATTTTTTTCTGGATCTAATTATATATCCCTTCCTAACTTGTACCATGCCAGCTGCATTCTATGCCCATGACACGCTGCCAACGCTCTCATGAGTTAGGTAGCCATCCTCATGTTGCCTTTATATTTGATTCACTCTGCATCTATAGGATCATTCTCATAACCCTATCGACCAGGCTTCACTCATACTAGGGCATACAGGTTAAGACTTTTATATAATTAGGTCCTAGACCATGCTAATAAGTAGCCCTTTCTGCTATACCTTAGAATTCACTAGTCGCTTTTCTAATGATATCTTTTCAAACCAAGTGAACCAGATCCGCATGGTTCATCAGGACTCCAAGTGACTATTAGGTGATATGAAAGCTTTGAATCTAGACCCTAGGGGTATAAGCCAGATGTGAAGTGAAAAGTCAAGTCTAGTTTGTTTTGACAATCTCTAAAAGTTTACTAAGGGTCAGAACCATATTAGACATACTTTTTCTAGCTAATCCTTGAACTTTATACCTTGATTACCAGGTGCCTTATAGTCCTATTCGAGTACGATAAAATTATATTACAAAACCTGAAATAAAGGTGAAATATATATAGATTTTTTTTTTCGAAAAGAATGAAAAGGACGGCAAAAGTAATACGATAAGAAACTAAAATATGAAAAAGAAAATAAAAACATGTAAATACAAATTCCTATAGATTTCTATACGAACGTTGTAGTTTTGGTAGGGGACTATAGACGAGACACACATACGCCAAGACGTGTGTGTCGAGCTGTCCCACTATAGCGTAAGTTGATGCATTTTTTTTTTTTTACAAAATATGTCAATTCGTACTAAATTAAAATACCAGATGCAAGCACTGAAAATCACCCCCAAACCTAAATTAGACATTGCCCTCAATGTCCTCGATTGGTGGTAGGGATATGATATTATGGAATAGCGGGCATTGAGGCCAAAGTGTGAAAAATTTGCGCTAAAAAAAAAAATTCATAGTATTAAGTCGCCCATCGTACAGAACGTGACGGTCGTATAACCAAGGTCGACCGAGTACTATATCATAAGAATCCATGAGTGCTATGTCAAGAGGGATTACATCAGAGTAATCCTGAATTGATATGGCTGGGTAAACCCTATGTGTGACATCTATTGTGGGAGCCTTAAACAGCCATGCTAATGAATATGGTTCCTTGATGGGGATTTGTTCTATATCGAGTACATCAGCAAAAGATTTAGAAATTAAATTATTACAGCTACCGCTATCCACTAAAATAGTAATAGATAGATTATACTCCATGATGCATCCAATGGTTTCAAACAGATTTGATCTTTCAAAATGGTCATCAACATCATCCTCTAATTCTAGGTGTGAAAGTGATAAGATAAGACTATCAGATGTAGACATGAATGCAAATGTTTACTAGCAAATCTCTCTTGATATATAGGTTGTCTCGTTGTAGTTAAGACGCAGGGGTGCACTCCTCGTGAGATTTTGAATGAACTAAGTCTTTCCTGAAAATGATAAGATAATACCAAGTCTTGTCATATAGAAATCAAAAAAAAAAATGCTAATATAAAAATGACGAAAAAAAAATATTTTTTTACGAATATATATATATATATATATATATATATATATATATATATATATATATATATATATATATATATATATATATGAATCATGCAATCTGGGTTACCTCCCAGTAAGTGCTAAGTTTAATGTCGTCAGCCCGACATGGTTCATATGGGATTAGTCAGTGTACAGAGGATCTTGTAAAAGAATCTCCTCTATAACCTTATCTTTTAGTTCTAAAAATGGCTTTAGCCTTTGCCTATTTACCTTGAAAATATCACCATTCTGGGGATTCTCAATTTCTATGGCCCCATGATAATGAACTACACGAACTATAAAGGGGCCAGACCAACGAGATCTTAATTTTTCGGGAAATAAATTTAATCTGGAATTGTACAAGAGAACTTTCATACCCGGTTTGAATGACTTTCTTAGGATGGATTTATCGTGTGTTGCTTTCATCCGCTTCTTATAGATTTTTGCATTTTCATATGCATCATTTCGTTTTTCATCAAGCTCATTCAGTTGTAGCTTGCGAAGGTTATCGGCTGAGGGTAAATCAAAATTGAATGTCTTGATTGCCCAGTAGGCCCTATGTTCTAATTCAACTGGCAAGTGGCAAGCCTTACCATACATAAGCCTATATGGGGACATTCCTAGCGGAGTTTTGTAAGCAGTTCGATAGGCCCATAACGCATCTATCAACCTTACCGACCAGTGTTTTTGATTTGGATTTACAGTTTTCTCTAGAATTTGCTTGATTTGCCTATTCGAGACTTCCACTTGGCCACTTGTTTGTGGATGATAGGGTGTAGCAACCTTATGGGTGACCGAATATTTCTTCATCAATCTATCGAATGTGTTATTACAAAAATGGCTTCCGCCATCACTTATGATCGCCATAGGTGTACCGAACCGACTAAATACATAATCTTTGACAAACTTGATCACTACTTGGCTATCATTGGTCTTGGTCGATAATGCCTCAACCCATTTTGAAACATAATCCACCGCAAGCAAGATATATAAATTTCCGAACGAGCTTGGAAATGGCCCCATAAAATCTATACCCCAAACGTCAAAAATTTCAACTATCAAAATAGGATTTAGGGGCATCATATTCTGATTGGTTACTTTGCCAAGCTTTTGACATCTTTCACAACTAACACAAAATGCATGACAATCTTTAAACATCGTTGGCCAGTAGAATCCACATTGCAGAATCTTGGCAGTTGTTTTTTTAGCACTAAAATGGCCGCCACAAGCATAGTCATGGCAAAATGATATCACACTATTATGCTCATGATCAGGGACACATCTTCGAATGATTTGGTCAGGACAATATATAAAAAGGTAGGGGTCATCCCAAAAGAAATATTTTACCTCAGATAAGTGTTGTAGCTTGTGTGTCCTTAGCGTGGATTTTCTGTATTAACATTAATAAAGATGACTTTGGTTATTGCTTTAATTAGAATACTACTCTGGTATATGATAATACTCATATAATAAAAGGACCCTAGGGAACACAGTAGGCCACTGAGGCGCATGGAGGATCCATGCTTGGGAGATCCAGTGGACCAGTTCTGTGTAGACCTAGAACTAGTTCACAGCTTAGGTGATGTCGATCGCTTCACCGAGAACAAGCTGTTGGCAGGTAGAGGATGTGGTGAAGTCTCCACCACGGGAACGTGGGATTCCCATTCACCTGACCAAGCACGATGATCGTGTTGAACAGGAACCAAGACGGTGCACAGTTCAGTGATTCAGACACTGGTGCATGAACCGTCTTACTACTATATATAATATATCCTTAACCCTGAGGGACCATGTACACTGGGCCAACCAGTTGTGTGGTGCTTTGATGTGCCAACGTGTGCGGACCTTCCATAGTCCAATACCACGGTACGTTGGGTTACCCGGCTGACGCTTGAGTGACATATAATCCCTACAGGTTATCCGACGTCCAGTGTTGAATGGGTGCGGTTTGATGAGTCAATCTGTCCACACAGTTAACCCAGGCCTAGTGGTTGTCAGTATGACTGATGACATTCCGGATGCTAGGCATAGCACTGGAAGGTATGTGGTGTTATAGATGACAAGTCATCAAACCCTAGTCAGATGATCGATCGGGATCTGACGGTGCTCCCCACCGCCCGAGTCGTATCATGGCACCAGTAATAGGAAGGATAAGGATTATCGGAGTATAGTAGAGAACAGGGTTACGAGGGAGTAAAATAAGTTTAGGATCACTAGAGTTCAACTTGCATCGCACTCTGGGTGGCTACGCGGGTTAATCGGATTAGGGCTGATTAACGGAACTTTCGGTGTGTCACCGGAACAATTAATCAGGGATCCGGTTGGAGCTAGAGATCCCGAACCCTGAAGGTTCCACCCTATCGTTGTGTATAATAATTTTTCCCCGACCTAGTTGGATACGTTGAATGCGAAGTAGCACGATGGAGCACAAGCCCGGAGCCAAAGAACCTAATTCACTTGTGTTACGGGCCGTAGGGGTATTTTGGTAAATACTAAAATATGGTTTAGAACAAATTGAATATGGATCTTAGAATGAGCGTAATAATTCCAGGAGCTCATAGGCGCTGACGGAACTCGATTCCGAGTAGCGCACCTCACTCAGTCTCACTTTCAGTTTTCCGCTTTTCGTGAAGGGCGTTTTCGTCCGGACTTCACGATAGACACCCGGAAGACCTAAATCCGACCCCCCCTCATCCCTATCCACCTAGGGGCCGGCCCTAGGCTCCTTGGAGCCATGGGAGACCGGCCCTATAAAGGAAATAGGGAGGGGAGGGCCGGCCCTAATGCTTCTACTCCCTTCCCTCCAAAAATCCGACCCCTAGTCCTCCTCCTTTGTGGTTTCGGCCAAGGAAAAGAGAGAAAGAAGAAGGGAGAAGGAAGAGGAAGGAAGGAGAAGGAAGAAAGGAGAAAGAGGAGGAGAAAATCTCACGGCTCGCCATCGTCTTCGCAACGGATTCCTCCGTCGGCTCGTAATCCTTGCACCTAGAGACGGGATTTTGAGGATTCTTCAATTCGCAAAGGACAAGGTGCTATCCGACAGTTTCCCTTGCGATTCAAGTGTGGTTCTTTATCGTTCTGTAATCTCCGGATCATAGATCCATAAGGTATGATGAATCTAAACATCTAAGTAGATGCATGCATGTCTTCCGTAGATCGTAGTATGCCTCTAGGGTGTCCGCACATATGCTAAGATCGTAGATTTGCATGTAGATTGTTTTGTATCACGAATTGTAATAAAACATACACCGTATGATCTTTGGATCTTTCTTTTGCTTTCGCTGCGACTCTGATTAGCGGAACCCAATTCCAACAATAAGAACTTAGATTTATCTTGTTTCGACCAATGACTAGGCATCTCCTCAGTGACTCGGTAATTTACTATATCTGCAAACCATGGGAGTCTAGAGATTTGGTGCAACTGCTCATCGGGAAAACTTTCATGTAGAGGGAGTTCCTTACTAAAGGATTCTAAGTTTAACCTAGAGAGATGATCTGCGACCACATTTTCACTGCCCTTCTTGTATCGAATTTCTAAATCATATTCTTGCAATAGAAGGATCCATCGAATCAATCGAGCTTTGGTATCCTTTTTTGAAAGAAGGTACCATAAAGCCGCATGATCTGTATACACGATGACCTTAGATCCTATCAAATAAGGTCTAAACTTCTCGAGGGCAAAGACTACAGCTAACAATTCTTTTTCAGTTGTAGTGTAGTTTAGCTGTGCATCATTTAGAGTACTACTCGTATAATAGAGTACATGGGGCAACTTATCTACTCTTTGTCCCAAAACGGCTCCAATGGCATGATCTGATGCGTCACACATGATTTCAAATGGGATAGACCAATTAGGAGGCTGGATGATGGGGGCAGAGGTGAGTTCTTTCTTTAATCGCTTGAAAGCTTCTAGACAAGATTCATCAAAAGCAAAAGGTACATCTTTGGAAAGTAAATTGCATACCGGCCTTGAAATTTTACTAAAATCTTTAATGAATCGCCTATAAAACCCAGCATGGCCTAAGAATGATCTTATATCTTTAACCGATCGTGGAGGTGGAAGGTTAGAGATTAGATCAATCTTTGCTTTGTCTACCTCAATCCCTTTATCAGAGATAACATGCCCCAAGACTATTCCTTTCTTCGCCATAAAATGACATTTTTCCCAATTTAGCACTAGATTTTTCTCTTTGCATCTTACAAGCACTAGTTCTAAATGTTGCAAGCACTCTTGATAATTGGATCCAAAGACTGAATAGTCATCCATAAATACTTCAAGAAAACATTCAACCATATCAGAGAAGATACTAGTCATACACCGCTGAAATGTAGTAGGTGCATTGCATAACCCAAAGGGCATGCGTCTATAGGCGAACGTTCCAAATGGACAAGTGAATATAGTCTTCTCTTGGTCCTCTGGTGCTATAGGAATTTGGTTATAAACGGAATAACCATCTAAAAAATAGTAGTAAGCATGTCCGGGTAACCGCTCTAGCATTTGATCTATGAAGGGGAGTGGAAAGTGATCTTTTCGTGTTGTGAAGTTTAACTTCCTATAGTCAATACATACTCTCCATCCAGTTTGCACTCTTGTAGGCACCAACTCATTACCTTCGTTTATCACCACTGTGATACCCGATTTCTTAGGAACTACTTGGACAGGGCTCACCCACGAGCTATCCGAAATCGGGTAAATCACTCCGGTATCCAAAAGTTTTAGTACTTCTGTCCTAACCACGTCCTTCATTGCAGGGTTCAGCCGCCTTTGCGGTTCTCGACTTCTTTTAGTCTCTTCCTCAAGATAGATTCTATGTTGAACCATAGAGGGGCTTATGCCCTTTATATCAGCTATTGACCATCCTATAGCTTCTTTATGATCCTTAAGGATTTCAACAAGTTGTTTCTCTTAGTTTTCATCTAGGTCTGAAGTTATTATGACCGGAAGGGTTTCAGCAGATCCTAAAAACACATATTTAAGATTTTGTGGTAATGGTTTTAGTTCTAACTTCGGGGGCTTTATTATTGAAGGTATAGGTGGTGTCAGAGAAGGTGTGAGGATTTTTGGCTTAGGCTGCCATTTGTTCATTCTGAAAGAAGGGGTAGCCTCTAGTAGTGCATTGATTTCATTGATATGATTATCGATATCAAAAGTTTTTCCAAAATGTGCAAGGCAGGCTTCCAGTGGGTCATCGTAGTTTACTTGTGATACTAAACTTTCTTTTTGTTCTTGCAAGTAGTTGACCTCTTCTAATTCATCACTTTCATCTCTCGGTTGTTTGCTCATATTAAATATATTGACTTGTATTGTCATGCTACCGAAAGAAATGTTTATGATACCATTCCGACAGTTGATTAATGCATTCGATGTTGTTAGGAAAGGTCGCCCTAAGATTACCGGTACTCGATTAGTAAATTCAGTTGGTGGTTTTGTATCAAGGACCACAAAGTCAACAGGGAATACAAATTCTCCCACTCTGATTAGGATGTCTTCCACTATCCCTTTAGGATATCAAATTGAAGCATCAGCTAGCTGGAGGGTCAATCTATTGGGTTTTAACTCCCCCAGACCTAGCTCTTCATATATGGAATATGGAAGGAGGTTGACATTTGCACCTAAGTCGAGCAAGGCTTTCTCAATGTGATATTCCCCTATTTCACAGGAAATGGTAGGACAGCTAGGGTCCTTATATTTGATAGGGGTTGAGCATGAAATAACCGAACTAGCCTGCTGAGCCAGAAATGCTCTCTTGGGTACATTAGTTGCTCTCTTAAAAGTGCAAAGGTTCTTTAAGAATTTAGCGTATGTAGGTATTTGTTGGATTGCATCTAAGAGTGGAATATTAATTTTTACTTGTTTGAAAATTTCTAACATATTATCCATTTGCATTTTCTTCTTTGCTGGCTCTAGTCTTTGAGGATATGGGGCTCTAGGAATATAGGTTCTAAGAGGTGGTTTACTAGGTAATGCAATATTTTCAGTATCGTGTCTTGTGTTCTCCCTAGTTTCCTCTTGTGATTTTGGTTCCTCTTCAAATGTTTTTTCAGTTCTTGTGTCATTCTGCCTAAGTTCCTCAGTTTCTTTAGGAGGTTCTATCATGTTATCAACTTGTCATCCTGACCTAAGTGTAGTAATTGCATTTGCCTGCTCATGGTCTTTTCCTTTGATGTCATGAATTTCAAATTGACCCCTTAGATTTGACCCTTTAGGGTTAGCCTCAGGTTGACTTGGGAATGTACCCTTATCCCTTGTATTCAAAGAATCAGCTAGTTGACTCACAATGTATTCTAACTTCGCAATAGATTGTGGGTTTAGCACTGATGCTTTGTGCGGTGCTCTGTTGGAATTGGAGGGTATTCTGAGCTAATAGTTTCATCGTTTTCTCTAGAGAATTGATTCTTTGATTATCTGGGTTAGGGGTGACATTTTGTATAGGTGGCTTTTGAAATCTTAGAGGTGGTACAGGCTGAAATGGGCCACCTTGGTATGGACCTTTAGTCCACGAGAAATTTAGATGATTCTTCCATCCTTCATTGTAAGTGTTTGAATATGGATTATATCTTTGTTGATTATTAAAACGATTATTTTGATACAAAGCATTGATTTTTTCCATATTATTTTCTGGTCCCCCTATCATCGGGCATCGATGATCTGCATGGGTAGGCTTACTACAAATTGAGCAAATAGAAAAGCTAGGCTCATTATTGCAACTCATAGTTTGATTAAGACTTAGTGCCTCTAAGGTATTCGATGCGAGAGTCCTATTTCCTTGATTCATTTCGAGAGCCTCTAAGCGTCTCATCATAGTGGCCAGTTTAGCTTCTGCTTCTAATTTAGGTTCAACTTTATAGAGCCCACCTTGCGCAGTAGGGAGGGGTTTCCTAGATTCTTCTTTGATTGGTTCCTACTGTAGTGTGTTCTCGGTAATTTCTTCTAAGTAGGTCTAGGCTTGATCTGCCATCTTTTTGGTGAACTCACCATTACAACATGATTCTACCATGGTCTTAGATGGGTAGTTCAACCCTTCATAAAGGATTTGGACTAGTCTAATTTTTTCAAAGCCATGGTGTGGACAGTATAGGAGTAGGTCCTTAAATCTTTCTATGTATTTGTAGAGAGCCTCACCTTCTAGTTGGTGAAACACATTCAAGGCCTGACGAATCGAGGCCGTCTTTTGTTTAGAATAGAATTTTTTATAAAAGAGCTCGAGTAGGTTTACCCAAGTAGTTATGGATCCAGCTTGTAAGGCATAAAGTCATGCTTTAGCCTTCTCTTTCAGCGAGAAGGGGAATAACCTAAGTTTGAGATTTTCTTCGGACATATTATTGAATTTCATTGTTCCGCATATGTCCTCAAATTCCCTCACATGTTGATATATATGGATTTTCCTGCTCCATTCCCCGAAAGACAGGAAGATTTGGATTAAGCCAGATTTTAATTCAAATTTTGCATTAGTATTGGGTAAGGTTATGCAAGAAGGCTGTGTAGCCCTAGTGGGATACATATAATCCCCTAAGATGATTGCTTGCGGCTGTTTCGCCATTTCTAAAATATTATTATATTCAACTCTAACTAATCTTTTTCCTACACGTGCCCAAACTGCGGACCGTGTGTCCATATTAATGTGCCAATTAAGTAATAGTAGTTTGACTAATATAACGATACGCTAGTAAAGAAAACAGAGTACGTACTTTAGCAGAATACTTATGCAAATAGAGAATCTACTATTATGCAATGCAACACCCTAGCAAATAGTTTCTATCGATGCAAGGTTGAGTGTACACCTCAGACTGAGACACACATACAACTATAAGAGGTGTATGTGCCGAGCTGGCGACAACCTTACAAAGTTGCGATGCAATTCGATTATTCGATCTGTGGTGAAAGTTTGCACATTAACCGATTACCCTAATTACTACGGTTATTGAATTAGTAAGAGTAAGCAATAGAAGTAATCGAACCCACTGACTGGAGAGGCGTGGGTAAGTATTTAAGTACTTACCTTTGCGATGATTATGCGTGTAGATACCTGAAAAGTAAAACACAATAAAGGATAAGTACTAAGGAGATAAAATACGAATGAGAAAATCTAAAATTCTAATTTTTAATAATTTTTTTTTTTAGAAAAGCAAATAAAACTAAACTTTAACAGTTTTCAAACTCAAGTCCCCGGCAACGGCGCTAAAAACTTGTCGTGATTTTAAATTGTTATACCGCAAGTGCACGGCGTCTATCTGATAGACAGTGGCAAATACGGGTCGATCCCACAGAGACTTGATTGAAAACTAATTAAAAGAAACTTAAAGCTAATTACTTTTATATTTTAGTGTAATATGATGATTGATTTTTGTGAAATTGTTTTGTAAAGAGAAACACGGAAAGTAAAACTAACAGCTAATTAAGATTTCGGTTGGAATCAATATGGATGGATATTCTAAGCCCTAGAATTCGCACACGTAGCAATCTAAATCGTATTTTTATATGATTTCCATGACTCTTATGGAGATTCGAAGTCAATCTATCACCGCGGAAGATATTCAATAAGAGGCATAATTATGATAAACTAATGTAGCGATCTTTCTCGCTTCATAGGAATAAGATGAAATAATCCTCCCTAAAATTCGTAGTGATAACAAAAGCCAAGTCTATGTAATAATTCCCCGTAAAACTTTCCGTAATAATGAAAAATAAAACTATGAAATCGACTTCTGTAAAACCCTAATAATAACGGAGAATAAATCGGACTTACTGCATGTAATTCCAATCAAGCTTTGATGAGATAAATAAGATCACATTATTTCATTGAACGAACAAAAATATGGAAATAACACTTGAAAATAAAGTTTAGATCTGACTGCAGGGCTTCATCTAGGTCTTAGAATCAGGTGGTTAGCCTCGCATGGCCATGCGTGCGTTGGTGACGGATGCTTCTTTCTTGAAGATGACGAACCCGGCGATGATGTCGGTGTGCAGCTTCGTGATGAAGGAGCGTCGCTCGGAGATGGTTGCGTGACCGGCGAAGATGGTAGAAGCCTCAATGGTGATGAAGATGGTGATGGTGTAGTAGTGTAATGGCCGCCGGCTAGTCCTTCCCTTCTCTGGTTTCAATTCGGATGAGGTATTATATAGAGAGAGGAGAAGAGGAGTTCGGACTTAAGGGGATGCATGGACCCGGTTGAACGGATGGCTGTGATTAGGTATGAGAGAAACGTGGGAGAGAGGTTCGGTTGGCTTGGTCCCAAAAGAGAAGGAAACAAAAGAAAGAAAATGAGCAAGAGAGAGAAGTCCGATTAGAGAGAGAAGAAAACGGGAGAGAAGATAAAGATGGGTCAGCCGCTGGGTTCTGGTTTGCATGGGGATTTAGAGAGAGAGAGATCTGGGACGGTTAAGGAAAGAGAGGGAGAGAAGCTCGTAGATAGAGAAAGAGAGAAGTTCGGTGTGAGAGAGAGAGAATCCCGGTGAGAGAGGAGCTCGGGCTTGATCACGGGGTTGGGTACGTTGCTAAGTGGGGCGGTCAGGATCTAGAGTGAGAAAGAGAGTCGGCTGGGTCAGGTGCAGGGCTGCATGGGTTTTGTTATTGGATCGGACGGCTGGAATTAGTTGGGAAGGAGAGAGGGTCGGTTGTGTTTAAGCTTGAGAAAAGAGAGTGCTGGATGGAATGGGTGCACATGCATTCATGCATGGAAGGGACGGTTGTGATGTTGCCTCCGGATGGGAAAGAGATGCGGATCAGGTGGTAGAGAGAATGAGTAGGGAAGAGAGTGCTGGGTGCAATGGGTTGGTAATGAGAGTTACGGGATGCCATGCATGCATTGTTATTGCATGGAAGGGATGAGCGATCGGACGGCTACAATCGGGTCGGTAATGAGAAGTGACGGAGCTGGGTTTGGGTGCATGGACGGCTGCGATTAGTTAGAAGAGAGGAAATTATTGGGTTTGATGGATGAATCATGGCTCGGTGAGATATTGACGGCTGGGTTTTTGCATGGGTTCAAGAAACGGATGTGATTAAGTGGGAAGGAGAGGGAAAGTGCTGAGTGGTTGTGATCGAGTGCACAAGTGGGGACCTTGGTGTTTCCATGCATTCATTGTTGTTGCATGGAAGCTAGGGACGGCTGGGATGGAATAGAAGGGAAGCTGGGATCCGGAGCTCGCGATCGGGTCGGGGCCGGGTTGGATGGACGGTGGGTGGATGCATGCGTGGGATGCAATGAAAGGTTGCGATGCAATCGGACGGGTTTGGGTGGTCGGATGGTGTTACTTTATGAGGAGATTGCGACACATGAAAACCCGATCGAAACCCGACCTGAAACATTGAGTATGGGTAAGCTTGGGTTCGAGAGCGAGTTGCATGTGATGCTTCATAGCTACGAGGTTGGTGTTGGAAATAAATCCATGGTAGAGGCCCGCAGCGGAAGCAAAGTGAAGGTCCGAGGACCGTAGGCGGTGTGCGTTACATATCAAAATTTTCATCGAAATGATCTACATATGCGTGTATGAAACTAGCATGGTAACTACGCGAACCCCTAACGACGATCTAACGCAAAAGAACAATCTAGCATGTATGCATGTTCTAATTATGTTAGATCTACTTGTTAGAGATCATACCTGCGTGCGGAATCTTTCACTGCGACAAATTTCTTCTTTGTCGATGGAGACGGGCTACGGATCTGCTCGACATAGCTTCGGTGCGATGGCCATAACTTTCTGCTCCGAACTCCAATTGGGCTGAAATATGGACTGCATGTAGCCAACTTCGAGACGCAACTTTTGCAACATGTTTCACGTCATTTGGACTTCTGTAGCTCCCGGAATCACAGAAACAACGCTGATTTTCTGTGCAGATTCTAGACAGTAAAAGGTTGCGGGAGACGCCTTCTAGTTCACCCGATCTCACACGATGCACGGCACCTCGTCGATGGATCTCTGAGTGCCTCCATACGACGAGCCTTCTCCTTCTACGAAACACCACGCGAGGAAGACGAGTCGCCGTCCAATGGCGCAAGCGAGGGAGAGAGAGACGAGAGAGGAGATGCGAAGAGAGAAGAGGGGGTGGCTAGGGTTTCCCCCATGGCTTGGGCCGGCCCTAGGACTTGCATGGCTCATTAATTTCGTCCCCCCCTCTCTCCCTATGCTTTATATAGGTCCGGCCTTATCCTTACGGATAAGCCTAGCAGATAGGATTGACTGATTCAAACCTCTCCCTATATATCTCTTCTTTTATCTCTATCTTTTCCTTATTTTCGAAAACGGTCAAAACCAGCCCGTTTTCTGCGCCTCTTGACCGACCCTTTCATCGGAGGCAACAACCTCCTGAAACTAATAGGGCCGGCCTTGACCAGTCTCTCACCACTCAGGGCCGGCCCCCTTAGTGCATAGTGGCGTATAGTATGACCAAAACGCCCTTATGTCACTAGTTGGCCGTTCCTCGTGTACGAGACTTTGCAAGGCACACATAAGTGAAGTGCACTAGTGATTTCACTATTCTCTGAGGTTCCCATAGGGTGCCCTTAGTGAAGTCAAC
Source organism: Chamaelirium japonicum (assembly GCA_947650365.1). Classification (NCBI taxonomy): domain Eukaryota; kingdom Viridiplantae; phylum Streptophyta; class Magnoliopsida; order Liliales; family Melanthiaceae; genus Chamaelirium; species Chamaelirium japonicum. Next base: position 2,344,301 of record OX393560.1, read on the forward strand.
TAGTCAACTCGCAACATATCCCGGTGCATCGCACCCATGTGGCAAAGTCCACTTATGACAAGGAATTGCTACATGCGTCTCTGCACTAACCTAGGGTTTCCCCTTAGTGCACACACGTAGCTACGCATCTACCGTGCACTAGTGCGAAGCACTCACGGAGCGTAGGCTTGGACTTCTCGCTTCCTCTAACTACATTCTGTGTTTCGAGGAGATGGTATAAGAACCGTACATAATGTCGATAAGGTGGAACCTTCAGGGACCAGGGTTCATGGCTTCCAACTCAGACTCGATCGACACACTACCCGAGTGTACCATCGATCCTCTGAGTCTGAGTTAACCTGCGTAGCCACCCAGAGTGCGACGCAGGTTGCACTCCAATTCCCCCAGACTTACTATGTTCTCCCTCATACCCCTGCTCTCCGCTTAGTATGGTAAACCCGATGTCCCACCACTGGTGCCATGATGCAACTCCAGCGGTGGAGAATACCGTCAGACTCGAGTGCTCATATGACTCGGTTCCTTCCAGGTTGACCACATACATCGTACCTCCGATTACTCTGACGAGCAACCGGATCCGTCATCAGTCCAACTGATGACCACCTGGCCAGGGTTTAATACGACGTAGGTCAGACCAAGGAACGCACCTCCCGTTAGGGGTGTGGATAGCCTGCAGGAGTGACACGCTGATGCAATACTAGCCGGGTAACCCAGTACACCGTGGTTTTGGATCACTGTATCCGGATCCTCACACATTGGTGCACCAAAGCACCACACAACTGGTTAGTCCACCAGACATGGTTCCTCAGGGTTTAGGACCGTTTTACCCTAAGCAGAAACATGGTTTAGTGCACCGGTGTCTGCTCACCGATCTGTGCACCGTGTTGGTTCCGTTCGGCCACAGACACTGTGCCTGGTAATGACCGTGGTGGAGACACCCACGCTCTGTCATCCCAACAGCTTATCCTGATAGGGCGACCAACCCTTATCAAAGCTGCGAACGTATTTAGGTTACATGGGACCAGTCCCTTGAGTCTCCCACTCAAGTGGATTACCATGTAGCCATGGCTCTCTGTTCTGTAATCAGAACACGTACTAAGGTACGTACCAATATGCATTCCAATACTATCAATTGTACATAGCTAAACTATAGGTTTTACGAGCTGTAGACCTCACCAATTCTAACAGTTGGGTAAGATGGGGGGTTTTTAGTGCCATCTGGTTTTGATCGGGAAGAGTGAAAATCAAAAGAAAATAGAAGAGAGAGAAAAGGTGGCAGGAAGAGGACGACGGCCATCCAGACTTCAATTCCATTATCCATTCATTTGCGCGTGTGCAACCTTCGTCCATGTGCCAAAACCATCTACAAAGTTTTGCTCCATTGTAGCCATGTGCATTGAAAGCAAGCTCTAATTCCCTGAAAATACACATAAATGACGTCCATAAGGTTCCGGGGCATTAATCGATAAAAGGATAATTTAGATTATCAGGCAGTATAACTATCATGCATGATATGTATGTGAGCGAACCAATATATCACTGTGTTCGTATGAAAGTCTATTAAGCAGTGGTGCAAAGATAATCATGCAGTTTACATGTAGTATGAAAGTTTTACGTAGCAAACTGACGATATATGCTTGAGAATAATAGGATAATTAGTACAAATTGGCAACTCAACAGTATCCGACAATTCGTACTTGGAATTTTTTCGTATTTCGGACTTGCGAGCAAGTTCTAATTAGATATTTTAACAATTTATGCTCTGATTGACCAATTTAGAGTCTAAGCGTTGAAAAATCAAAAGTTAGCGTGTTTTGAATTTGAAATTGGTTTGGATTCAATCGAATCATCATCGGATGGGAATCCAACAATTTGTACTTGGATTTGTTTCGTATTTTGGACTTACGAGCAAGTTCTAATTAGATATTTTAATAATTTACCCTCCGATTGATAAATTTAAATTCTAAGCATTGAAAAATCATAAGTTAGCATGTTTTGGATTTGAAATTGGTTCGGATTCGATCGTATCGTCATCGGATCGGCATCCGACAATTCGTACTTGGATTTTTTTTGTATTTCGGACTTGCAAGCAAGTTCTAATTAGATATTTTAACAATTTACACTCCGATTGACCAATTTAGAGTCTAAGCGTTGAAAAATCAAAAGTTAGTGTGTTTCGGATTTGAAATTGGTTTGGATTCGATCGGATCGTCATCGAATCGGCACCCGATAATCCGTACTTAGATTTGTTTCATATTTCGAACTTATAAGCAAGTACTAATTAGATATTTTAATAATTTACCCTTCCATTGACCAATTTAGAATCTAAGCATTAAAAAATCAAAAGTTTGTGTGTTTCGGATTTGAAATTGGTTTGGATTCGATCAGATCATGATCGGATCGGCATCCGGTAATTCGTACTAGGATTTTTTTCATATTTCGGACCTGCGAGCAAGTTCTAATTAGATATTTTAACAATTTACCCCCCGGTTGACAAATTTAGAGTCTAAACATTGAAAAATAAAAAGTTAGCGTGTTTCGGATTTGAAATGGATTTGGATTCGATCAGATCGTCATCGGATCGGCATCTGATAATTCGTACATGGATTTTTTTCGTATTTCGAACTTGCGAGCAATTTCTAATTAGATATTTTATCAATTTATGCTCCGATTGACTAATTTAGAATCTAAGCTTTGAAAAATCAAAAGATAGTTTGTTTCAGATTTGAAATTGTTTTGAATTCGATCGGATCATCATCGGATCGACATCCGACAATTTGTACTTAGATTTTTTTTGTATTTTGGACTAGCGAGCAAGTTTTAATTTGATATTTCAACAATTTACCCTCCGATTGACAGATTTAGAGTCTAAGTGTGAAAAAATTATAAATTAGCGTGTTTCGGATTTGAAATTGGTTTGGATTCGATCGGATTCTCATCGGATCAGCATCCGATAATTCATACTTTGATTTTTTTTCGTATTTCGGACTTTTGAGCAAGTTCTAATTAGATATTTTAACAATTTATGCTCCGATTGACCAATTTAGAGTCTAAGCGTTGAAAAATCAAAAGTTTGCATATTTCGGATTTGAAATTGGTTTGGATTCGATCGGATCGTCATCGGATCGGCATCCGACAATTCATACTTGGATTTTTTTTATATTTTGGACTTGCGAACAAGTTCTAATTAGATATTTTCACAATTTACCCTCCAATTGATAAATTTAGAGTCTAATCGTTAAAAAATCAAAAGTTAGCATGTTTTGGATTTGAAATTGGTTTGGATTCGATCGGATCGTCATCGGATCGGCATCCGATAATTCGTACTTGGATTTGTTTTATATTTCAGACTTATGAGCAAGTTCTAATTAGATATTTTAATAATTTACACTCCAATTGATAAATTTAGAGTCTAAGCATTGAAAAATCATAAGTTAGTGTGTTTTGGATTTGAAATTGTTTGGATTCAATCGGATCATCATCAGATCGACATCCGATAATTTGTACTTGGATTTTTTTCATATTTCAGACTTGTGAGCAAGTTCTAATTAGATATTTTAATAATTTACGCTCCGATTTACCAATTTAGAGTCTAAGCGTTGAAAAATCAAAAGTTAGTATGTTTCGGATTTGAAATTAGTTTGGATTCGATCGGATCGGTATCCGAGAATTTGTACTTAGATGTTTTTTGTATTTTGGACTTGCGAGCAAGTTTTATTTAGATATTTTAATAATTTACCATTCGATTGACAAATTTAGAGTTTAAGCACTGAAAAATCATAACTTAGAGTGTTTCGGATTTGAAATTGATTTCGATTCGATCGGATCGACATCGGATCGGCTTCCGACAATTTGGACTTTGATTTTTTTTGTATTTCTGACTTGCGAGTAAGTTCTAATTAGATATTTTACTAATTTACTCTCCGATTGACCAATTTAGAGTCTAAGATTTGAAAAATTAAAAATTAGCGTGTTTTGGATTTGAAATTGGTTTGGATTCGATCGGATCATCATCGGATCGGTATCCGACAATTTGTACTTGGATTTTTTTTCATATTTCGGACTTGCGAGCAAGTTCTAATTAGATATTTTAACAATTTACCCTCTGATTGACAAATTTAGAATCTAAGCATTGAAAAAACAAAAGTTAGCTTGTTTTGGATTTGAAATTGGTTTGGATTCAATCGGATCATTATCGGATCGGCATTCGACAATTCATACTTGGATTTTTATAGTATTTTGGACTTGCGAACAAGTTCTAATTAGATATTTTAACAATTTACGCTACGATTGACCAATTTAGAGTCTAAGCGTTGAAAAATAAAAATTTAGCATGTTTCGGATTTGAAATTGGTTTGGATTCAATCGGATCGTCATCGAATCGGTATCCGACAATTCATACTTGGATATTTTTTCCTATTTCAGACTTGTGAGCAAGTTCTAATTAGATATTTTAACAATTTACCCTCCGATTGACAAATTTAGGGTCTAAGCGTTGAAAAATCAAAAGTTAGCGTGTTTCAGATTTGAAATTGGTTTGGATTTGATCGGATCGTCATCAGATCGGCATCCGACAATTTGTACTTAGATTTTTTTCATATTTCATACTTGCGAGCAAGTTCTAATTAGATATTTTAAATATTTACGCTCCGATTGACTAATTTCGAGTCTAAGCATTGAAAAATCAAAAGTTAGCGTGTTTCAGATTTCAAATTGGTTTGGATTCGATCTGATCGTCATCCCACAATTCATATTTGGATTTTTTTCATATTTCGGACTTGCGAGTAAGTTCTAATTAGATATTTTCATAATTTACCCTCCGATTGACAACTTTAGAATCTAATCGTTAAAAAATCAAAAGTTAGCGTGTTTCGGATTTGAAATTGGTTTGGATTTGATCAGATCGTCATCAGATCGGCATCCGACAATTCGTACTTGGATTTTTTTTGTATTTCAGACTTACGAGCAAGTTCTAATTAGATATTTTAATAATTTACCCTCTAATTGATAAATTTAGAGTTTAAGCATTGAAAAATCATAAGTAGCGTGTTTCGGATTTGAAATTGTTTGGATTCAATCGGATCATCATCGGATCGGCATCCGATAATTTGTATTTGGATTTTTTTGATATTTCGTACTTGCGAGCAAGTTCTTATTAGATATTTTAACAATTTACGCTCTGATTGACCAATTTAGAGTCTAAGCCTTGAAAAATTAAAAGTTAGTGTGTTTCGGATTTAAAATTAGTTTGGATTCGATCGGATTAGTATCGGATTGGCATCCGACAATTCGTACTTAGATGTTTTTTGTATTCCGGATTTGCGAGCAAGTTCTAATTAGATTTTTTAACAATTTATCCTTCGATTGACAAATTTAGAGTTTAAGCGTTGAAAAATCATAACTTAGCGTGTTTCGGATTTAAAATTGATTTGGATTCGATCGGATCGGCATCAGATCGGCTTTCGATAATTCAGACTTGAATTTTTTTTGTGTTTCGAACTTGCGAGTAAGTTCTAATTAGATATTTTAACAATTTACTCTTTGATTGACTAATTTAGAGTCTAAGATTTGAAAAATTAAAAATTAGCATGTTTTGGATTTGAAATTGGTTTGGATTCAATCGGATCATCATCGGATCGACATCCGACAATTTGTACTTAGATTTTTTTCATATTTCGGACTTGCGAGCAAGTTCTAATTAGATATTTTAACAATTTACCCTCCGATTGACAAATTTAGAATCTAAGCATTGAAAAATCAAAAGTTAGCGTGTTTCAGATTTGAAATTGGTTTGGATTCGATCGAATCGACATCCGACAATTCGTACTTAGATTTTTTTCATATTTTGGACTTGCGAGCAAGTTCTAATTAAATATTTTAACAATTTACGCTCCGATTGACTAATTTAGAGTCTAAGCGTTGAAAAATCAAAAGTTAGCATGTTTCGGATTTGAAATTGGTTTGGATTCGATCGGATCGTCATCGGATCGGCATCCCACAATTCGTACTAAGCTCAAATAACATGGCAATTGTACTTGTATTAATTTTAGTAAGATGCATACTTTATATTAATATTATAAAGATTAGTAAGTACCTGATCGTGGGAATGAGCCACCGCTAGACCGGCTCATGAACTCTTCAAGACGACGCTCCAGTACCCTGCGAGCTTCTCTTTCCTCCTCAACTCGCCGCTCGAGGGCCTGCCTCTCCTCGCGCTCCGCCTCAACCCTGTGCTCGAGGGCCTGCCTCTGCTCACGCTCCACATCTAGCATAGATTGTAGCTGAGTAATAATCCCGGTCTGGGTGTCCTGTGCCCTCGAGCGCATACCCTCTTGTCCAAAGTTGGAGGAGGGCGTGACTCCAAGGCCTGTACAGAGGATGCGGCCGTGCATGGCAGGTCTAAGCACAGTATTCATCACCAAGTCGACAGATACTGAGCTGGAGGAGGAGCCGGCCTCGCCCGACGGGGTCATCATAAGTCTCATTCTCTCATATATGAAAACAACCAATGATATTCAATGATATTTGATGGCATACGTATACGAATGTATTAACAGTAATTTAATTACTTACGACTTGCGATGCAACCCTGTCGTCCAGAAATGCCTCATTGGTACGCCACCTCCTAGAGGCCACAAAAAGGTCAATCCGATTAGGCTCGTGGCCCAAGGACTGTGTCTATTTTTTTGTATATAAAATAAATAGATGAGTTGATATAAGATTTATAGAGATTTAAAGAATGAAAAATATATATATCATTTACCAACTGCTGGGCAAGCTGGGGCATGTAGGTCCTCCCCCTTACTGGAGCAGGTGTTATCGAGGCATTTCTATTATGATTGCCTTTAGTAGTACTCGCCTGTGTCAATCGATTAAATTTTCAAACATCAATACAAATTTTTAGTATAAAACAAGTACGAATCAACAAAATAATAAATATACCTGAAACTGAGGGGTGGCTTAGTGAGTGACCAAAAATTATAGAACGTGTAGTGGAGGCGCGTCTCTCATCTCGGTCGTAGCCTATAACTCCTCTGTCGGCTCATCGACTAAGTAACCGTAAAGCCGGTAGAGCTCGTGGCGGTAATCCCTGTACCGCTCATTATTATCTTCCACAAGTCCTCCCGGGAGGTGTCAGTTTCATGTTCTCCCATTTAAATTTCTCCTGTAAAATCAATTTAGAAACAAATAATTTTATCAATTCAAATTATAAAGAAGTACGATATTATTTTAAAATGCTTTAATGAAACTAACGTACCAAAAAGATCTGATACATCCTCTTCTTATAGAATGCATCGATGTTCTTTCACCCCTTTATCCGCACAATATAGGCATTTCTCTCCTCCCGTACTATCATGCCGACCTACGTGGCGGCGTCAGAAGCGTGCTCGCCCACAAAGGATCTGTCGCTCCACTGTAGGGAAAGCGGCTCACGAAGATCGACAAGCGTCGAGCCGTCGTCACGCCCCGGTCGCCTACGTGCCTGGCGATCCTCGACCCTACAAATAAAATATACATTAGTACTAAATATATATTTATAATATGTTTAAAACTTTAGATCTAAATATTACCTGTGGGCGTAGACACTGTAGCTGAGTACTGAGCGCTGCTCGAAGTTCCAAAGGCTACGACCTCAAAAGCTAGTGTGGAGAGAGGAACAACACTCACAGATCCAGAGGGCTCAACCTCGGACCCTGGGGTGGTAGTTGGAGAACTCCGAGCTAGCCCACCCCTGCCTCTACGAACCCTCGACCGTGATGCCATCTGAAAGCAATAATATATTTTTATACGAAATAACATGATATAAATATAAAACAGTTTGATTTACATATGAAACAGTATGATTTACATATGAAACAATATGAAATAGTTTGATTTACATATAAAATAGTATAAAACAATATGATATACATATAAAACAATATGATTTATATATAAAACAGTTTGATTTACATATAAAATAATAAGATATTTATTTTATAACAGTCTAATTTATATATGAAACAATCTGGTTTATATATGAAACAATCCAATTTACATATAAAACAGTCTAATTTATATATGAAATAATCTAGGTCTAGTCATTTTATGTCTCATTTCCGTCACTGTCATCGCATCCTTTTTCTATCATAATATTATAACAAACAATAGAGGTTCATAATATTTTATCATAATACAATAGAGTTTCGGATTATGAAGTTGGTTTGGATTCGATCGGATAATTATTAGATCATATCTGATAATTCAGACTTAGATGATTTTTTATATTTTAGACTTGCAAGCAAGTATTTAGTAGATATTTTAATATTTTATCCTCCGATTGACTAATTTAGAGTCTAAGCGTTTGAAAATCATAAAATAGTGTGTTTCGGATTTTGAAGTTGGTTTGGATTCGATCAGATCGTCATCGGATCACATCTGTCGGACTTGGATGGTTTTTCCTATTTTAGACTTGCGAGCAAGTATTTAATAGATATTTTAAGATTTTACCTTTCGATTGACTAATTTAGAGTGTAAGCATTGAAAAATCATAAGTTAGCGTTTCAGATTATGAAATTGGTTTTGATTCAATCGGATCGTTATCGGATCGCATCCGATAATTTGGACTTGGATGGTTTTTTGTATTTCGGACTTGCGATCAAGTTTTTAATAGATATTTTAATATTTTACCCTCCGATTGACTAATTTAGAGTCCAAGCATTAGAAAATCATAAATTAGCGTATTTCGAATTTTGAAGTTGGTTTGGATTCGATCAGATTGTTATCGGATCGTATCTGATAATTCGGACTTGGATGGTGTATTTCGGACTTGCGAGCAAATATTTAGTAGATATTTTAAGATTTTACCCTCCGATTAACTAATTTAGAGTTTAAGTGTTTGAATATCATAAGTTTTCGTCTTTCGGATTATGAAGTTGGTTTTGATTCGATCGGCTTGTTATCGGATCGCATCTGATAATTCAAACTTGGATGGTTTTTTGTATTTCGGATTTGCGAGCAAGTATTTAGTAGATATTTTAAGGTTTTACCCTCCGATTGACTAATTTAGAGTCTAAGTGTTTGAAAATCATAAGTTTTATTATTTTGGATTATGAAGTTGGTTTGGATTCAATCGGATCGTTATCGGATCACATTTGATAATTCGGACTTGTATGGTTTTTCGTATTTCGGATTTGCGAGCAAGTATTTAGTAGATATTTTAAGATTTTACCCCCCGATTGACTAATTTAGAGTCTAAGCGTTTGAAAATCGTAAGTTATGGTGTCTTGCGGCTATTATTGCAAAATAGTTGAGGACCTATACCTATTTGTCATATGGGGAAGTTTGACATAAACCCTAAACCTAACCTAAATCCTAAACCTAAAACTAAACACTAAACATAACCCTAATCCTAAACCCTAAACCTAACCTAATATAGCAAACTATGGGTACCTAACATTGCACCTTAGCTAATATTAAACCTAAACCCTAAACCCTAAACTCTAAACCTACCTAATATTGAACCTTAGCTAATAAAGAAAATTATGGTGTCCTGCGACTAATATTGTAAAATAGTTAAGGACCTATACCTAATTTGTCATATGCGGAAGTTTGGCATAAACCTGGCCTAAACCCTAAACCTAACCTAAACCCTAAACCTAATTTCTGAAAATGTAACATTCCAAAAAATTCCAATAATTCCAAATTAGAATTGGATTTTGAAATTCTGAAATTTCAAAATCGGAATCAAAATACCATTTGGGATTTCGAAACCCTAACCTAAACCTAACCTAAACCTAATTTTTGAAAATGTAACATTCCAAAAAATTCTAATAATTCTGAATCAAAATTGAATTTCTGAATTTCAAAAATTTGGAATCAAAATCAGAATACCATTTGGGATTCCGAAACCCTAGACCTAATTTTCGAAAATGTAACATTCTGAAAAATTTCGATAATTCTAAATCAGAATTGGATTTTGAAATTCCAAAATTTCAAAATCGGAATCAGAATACGATTTGGGATTCCGAAACGCTAAACCTAAACCTAACCTAAACCATAACCTTAAACCTAATTTCCGAAAATGTAACATTCCGAAAAATTTCGAATCAAAATTGGATTTTGAAATTCCAAAATTTCGGAATCGGAATCAGAATACCATTTGGGATTCCGAAACCCTAAACCTAAACCTATCTTAAACCCTAAACCTAAACATAATTTTTGAAATTGTAATATTCCGAAAACTTCTGATAATTCTGAATCGGAATTAGATTTTAAAATTTTAAAATTTTGGAATTGGAATCAGAATACCATTAATTTGGGATTCCAAGATTTTTTGAAAATTTTCCGAACACCTCTATTCCGATTCGATCCATCCAAAAATCAGCCATAGATAAAATAGTTGACAAAAGAGGTATTGTGCTAACATTTCAAACTTTAGGATGCGATTTAGAACAAAATAGTTGACAAAAGGGGTGTTGTGCTAACATTTCAAACTTTAGGATGCGATTTAGAACAAAATAGTTGACAAAGGGGTGTTGTGCTAACATTTCAAACTTTAGGGTGCGAATTGGAACAAATTAGAGAGGGAGAAGGAGGAGGAGGAGAAGGGGGAGGGAAACTCACCGGAGGAGAAGGATGTTTCAGCCGGAGGAGGAGTAGAGGCTGAAGGTGCGCAGGAGGGGAGGCCGGAGGTCGGAGGCCAAATCGGAGGCGCATGGGAGGGCACGGGAGGGGAGCCTGGAGGTGTGTCGGTCGGAGGCGCGTGGGAGGGCTCGGGAGGAGGAGCCGGGGCTCAATTCGAGAGAGAATAGAGAAAAGGGGGATCGGTTTCGGATTTAAGTGACCGGATTTTTGCCGACGGATACTAAATGTCCATCGGTAATAACAGGGGTTTTGCCGACGAATATTAAATATCCGTCGGTACAAAAATATTCAATACCGACGGACATATAATATCTGTCGGCAAAAATCATATCAAATATTATGATATATATTAATTTATAATACCTACAAGTATAATTATAACCGTCGGTAATATATATACTTTGCCAACGGAATTAATATTATCCGTCGGTAAAGATATTTTACCGACGGATTTTATTTTACTGTCGGCAATTAAAATGATAAAACTAATTAAAAATTTAAAGTTATCATACCGACGGATTTTATTATTACCGTCGGTAAATATAATATTATTACCGACGGTAATAAAAAAGTTCGTCAGTAAAATTTGTCTTTTTTGTAGTGGGAGCTACTCTTCGTCGTCGAGGGATGCTCGTCGATGGAGAAGATTGGGCGTCCGGAGCTACTCTCCTCCGTCGAGGGCTACTCGTCGATGGAGAAGTTGGGTTATAACAGCTCACATCTGTCCTACCAAAAAAACAAAAAAATTAAAAGACAGCTCACATGTTCGGCAGGTTTAAATGGGTAAATGGGAGGAACGAATCTGGACCGTCTGTGCTGGATAAAATCAACAATAATAAGTTGATGTCCCATTTTAAGGCATATTGTTGAAGGCACGGCATGTTGTTAAAGGCATATATATATATATATATATATATATATATATATATATATATATATATATATATATATATATATATATATATATATATATATATATATATATATATAGAGAGAGAGAGAGAGAGAGAGAGAGAGAGATGCTAGAATGCGGCATGCGGTAAATTCGGCACCTTACCGCAGCCGTCTGATGCACCGCTGCGTGCATGCGATGCACGCAGCGCGTGCATCAGACGGCTGCGGTAAGGTGCCACACGTACCGCATGCCGCAGCATAGCATGCCCCTATATATATATATATATATATATATATATATATATATATATATATATATATATATATATATATATATATATATATATATATATATATATATATATATATATATATATATATATATATATATATATATATATATATATATATATATATATATAGGGGCATGCTATGTTGCGGCATGCGGTACGTGCGACACAGCACCGCAGCCGTCTGATGGACGCGCTGTGTGCATCGCATGCACACAGCAATGCATCAGACGGTATGCGGTATGTTAGGGGGGGATGCTTAAATGCGGTCCGCGTCCGCAGCCGTCTGATGCACCACATCGTGCATCTGATGCACGCGGCGGGTGCATCGGACGACTGCGGAAGCGGACCGCAGACCGTATTTAAGCATTCCCATATATATATATATATATATATATATATATATATATATATATATATATATATATATATATATATATATATATATATATATATATATATATATATATAATATTTTAGGGTTTTATGGTGGGGACAAACATTTAATTGAGTCGAGAGATAAACGTAAGAGACAAACATAGCCGTTCATTGCTGTTAGGGTGAGTGTCATTCACTTGAAAAAATTAGATTAACAGCTATGATTGATCCGACCAGCCCTCTAAAAATGGAACTAGATTAAATAGGCAGCTGTGGTTATACCAGCCATGTTGCCAGATCTGGACTAACCCAAAAAAATCACAGTCATCTATTAAATCATGGTCTCCTCTCTCCTTCCTAATTTATACCGACCCTGTTTCTGTTCCCGTTCCCATCCCCGTCCCCGTCCCCGTCCCCGACCCCCACCTCCACCTTCTGTCTCTCTCTCTCTCTCTGGTGGCCTAGGGCTCAAGTTCTGTCCCCTCCTCCCCTCTCAAATCCCTAGCCTTCATCGGCCGGGACCCCTCCAAGCTGGCCCGAACCCTAGAATGGGCGACTCGCCGGCCACCCACCCCCTCTCCCCATCCCCATCCCTCGCGCACTTCTCCATCTCCTCACCGAATACGGCGGCAGGACAGCACTGAACGACGATGTCCTCGGTCTGATCGTCTTCAAGCCGGAGGTCCGCGACCACCCCGATTCCAGGCTCTCCTCTTGAAATCATAGGGGAGGAGTTGGATTCTTCCCCAAACCCACACATCTACGGTGGTTCGTGAAGCAGAAGAGCATCCCGGTGCATCCCTCCCCTCCTCTCTCTCTCCCTGTCTCTCTCTCTCTTTCCCTCTCTCTCTCTCTCTCTTCTCCTTAATTTTTTTTTCATGGTTTTTGAAGCGGGCAAGGGCACGCCGATCCAAACAGCAAGGGCCTGATCCCCCTCTTCTTCCCTTAACCTGCAGATCTATGGTGGTTCTTCCTTGGCGGTCTCCTCGGTCTGATCGTCTTCAAGGTCGAGGCCCACAACCCCGAGCTCTCCTCTTGAAATCAATGGGGAGGAGTTGGAAATTCTTCCACCAACCCGGATCGATCTCAGTGTTTTTTTAAGTAGATTTTTTTTATTGCAGCTCTCTCTCTCTCTCACACTTTTTTTTTATTGCATGCCTGTTGTTGCTGGCTGGGTCCGGGGAGATAGAGGTAATGATTTTTTTTTTTATTACCGCTCTCTCTCTCTCTCTCTCTCGATCTCTATTTTTTTTTTAGTATATTTTTTTTATTGCAGCTCTCTATCTCTCTCGATCTCACTTTTTTTTTATTGCAGGCCTGCTGTTGTCGGCTGGGTTGGGGGAGATGGAGGTGATGAACAGGAGGTCAATGACCTATTAACAGGAGGTCTCTCGCTCAATATAGATTTAGGTCTCAATTTTTTTTTTATTGCAGCTCTCTCTCTCTCTCTCTCTCTTGATTTTTGTTTCCTTTGATTTTTTTATTGCAGCTCTCTAGCTCTCTCAATCTCATTTTTTGTTTTTTATTGTAGGACTGTTGTACCGGTTAGGGTTTCGCGAGACGTTTGACGAGAGAGGATGATGGAGAATGGCTGCTCTTTCATCAACTGATCCCTCCGTGTTTTAAATAGTGATCATACCCTTTTTTGTTTTTTTGAATGGGATCATTGATTCTTTTGTTATTTTTTGTTTTAAACTCAAGCATTTTGTTTTTTTGTTATTAATGGGATCACTGATTTTTGGGTGTTAAGCTCATTGTTTTTTCATTTTGTTTTGCGGTCACTGATCACTGATCTTTTCAAAGCTTTTAGTTTTTGATTAGTGGTCACTCATATCAATATCATGCTACTGATTAATTAAAAGATGTATGTTTTTTCTTCAAACCAGAGTTTAAAAAAATCTGTAGTGTTTAAAAAAATCATGTTTTATTTCAAGATAGAAAAAAACTTTGAAAACAAAAAAACTGGCTTTTATTTTTTTGTCTTCAATTGTGATCAATGATCAAATCAGGGTTCATTTTAAAAAGGGTTATTTTGACTTTGCCCCCCAAATTTTGCCTTGAATTAGACTTTACCCCTCATATTTTCATTAATTAGACTTTACCCCCCAAAATTTACTGCTCTGTCAGCTCACCCCCCAAAACTTTATTTCTTTTCCGTCAGCTCACCCTTTCTCTGAGATGGTGAGCTGCCGGAACAGTTAGTTTTGGGGGGTAAAGTCTAATTAATGAAATTATGGGGGGTAAAGTCTAATTCAAGGCCTAATTTGGAGGGCAAAGTCAAAATAACCCTCTTAAAAATGGTTCTATATTTTCTATCTTCAAAACCTTGCCTAAAGATATATGGCTCTCTGTTAAATATCAGTCATATCGAGGTCTTAAATCATTGTAAGGTCTTTTTTTTTATGCTTTGTTGATAGATGGTTTCACTAAAAACCTTTTACAACTATATAGACTATAGTTGCAGAGGCAAAAGGGATGAAAAATCTAACTTTGTACAACGGTCTAGATTTAATTGTAACTCAATCCAAAAACTTGATGGTGTTTGGACCTTAAATGTTCAACCCACAAAGATCTTTACAGTCAGAGATATTTACTTCCTTTACATTCTCTTCGATCTACCATAAATCAGATAACAAAGGTTAATAGGTCATTGACATCCTCTATTCTTCCGAAATCAAATGTGTGGAAGGGAGACATTAATATTTTTTCCTGAAATATGTGCGACCTACTCGATGCCTTTTCGATGCCCTCGGGCAACCTGTAAATTGTTTTGTCAAATCCACCAATTTTCCAATGTAATAAATTCTTTTAAAAAATATTTTTTTCTTGATCTTTAGTTTTTGTTTTTTTAATGATGATCTGTATAATTGCAATTGGTTCAATCATGAGAAAGGTTGCCTCTTATGTTATTGTAGATTTATGTGTGTATGTTGTTTGTAGAGAGGGGGGGTTTGTACAATATGCTATGAAAGAGTCCAGTTCAATTTTGCAATTTTTATTTATTAGTCAATGGATTTATGAATGAGCAATTAAGAATTTTATTCTTGCTGCTCCAAATTACGGGGTTTCACATTGCCAATTAAGAATAAAATAGAAAGATTATGCCAAACAACTCTTTTAGCATTTCTATGAGGATATAGACCTCAACAAAATTTTGAATAAGAGAGGAAACTCCCAGTAATCTTCTTTAAGGTTTCCAGTGGAAAACCAAATTGTGCAACATGTTGGATATTTGACTCGATTTTGATGGTGACTCTTCATTAAAAATGTCTTCAAAATGATTGTTGCTTATATTCTTTATATATGCATCACTTAAATACATGTGGTGCTTGCTTTCTCGATTGTAATGTAGACGGCTGAAGTATTTCCTTTAGGTGTGTATGTCCATGTAATGAGCTGATTGGATTCATGTTGAGTTTGGTGGGGTTATTAGTCAATCTTGAACTTCTAAATAACTTTTTAATAATATAGGGTTTTGTGTGTGTGTGGGGGGGGGGGACAAACATGAAGAGACAGATTAACAGATGTGATTCATTTGCCTAAAGACAAGCTCATGATTCATTCCCTACAATTGGATAGCTGGATTGCAAGCCAGGATCAGGATTGCCATAATCGGATTGCCTGTCCGGTCTGGATTAAACGAACAGCTGTGATTCAATGCCATAACTCCCACCACCCTCTCCTCCCTCTCCAGATGAAAACCAACCCTCCTCTCTAAAGATCGAAACCAACCCGCGACCCAGACATGCTCCTGTCCCACAATCCCTCTAAACCCACGACCCAGACAAGCTCCTGTCCCGCGATCCCTCTAAACCAGCGACTGTTTCTCTCTTTCTCTGATCTCAGCTCCTGTCGAAATATTATCACTGCTTTTAAATTATTATTGCTACCCTTAAAATATTTTCCTCTCAAAATTTTGTCACGCCATCAAAATTTTGTCACGCTCTCGCTGAATGTGCGTGCCGACAGGCACGGGCATTACTAGTATATATATATATATATATATATATATATATATATATATATATATATATATATATATATATATATATATATATACGGGAAATGAGCTGCCAGCCCATTTTGACGAAATGGACAACCACCTATTTGAAGCCCTTAGGAGGTTTATAATGTGCTGAATTTTTGTAAGCATAAGCACCTTATCGTAGATAGAACACCCACAAAAATTCAGCACATTCTAAGACTCCTAGAGGCTTCAAATGTTAAGAGTTTTATCGAACATCCGTTGTTACCGTTAATCTGAGATGTAACATTTGATGCTCCTAAAACTTTTAGAATGTGCTGATTTTTTGTGGGTGTGCTATCTAAGGTAAGATTCATATGCTCACAAAAAATCAGCACATTCTAAGACTCCTAAGGGTGTCAAATGGGCGACTGCCCATTTCGTCAAAATAGGCCGCCGGCCTATACCCCGTATCCTCTCTCTCTCTCTCTCTCCCTCTCTCTCTCTCTCTCTATATATATATATATATATATATATATATATATATATATATATATATATATATATATATATATATATATATATATATATATATATATATATATATATATATAGAGAGAGAGAGAGAGAGAGAGAGAGAGAGAGAGATTGAGAGAGAGAGAGAGAAATGTTATAATGCGGCATGCGGTAAGTGCGGCACCTATCGCATGCCATCTGATGCACTACTGCGTGCATGCGATGCACGCATCATGTGCATCAGACGGCTGCGGTACGGTGCCGCATGTACCGCATGCCGCAGCATAGCATGCCCCTATATATATATATATAAGACAAAGAGTGGCTGAGATCTGCTAAGAGAAATGGGATAAAAAGAGACTCGATCACAGTCATCCATTTCACCCAGAGCTGGCCCCCACGATTCCCACTCAGCCTCTTAAATTCCCCTTTTAAATCACCCTAATCCGCTCTCTTGATCACAGTAGTCCGTTTCACCCAGAGCTATCCTAGACTAACAAATCCCACTCAGCCTTTTAAATCCCCCTTTTAAATAACTCTAACTTGTCCCCATCCCACTTAAATCACCTTAATGAATCCCACTCAGCCTCTTAAATCACCTTAACCCGCTCTCTCGATCTCAGTCATCCGTTTCACCCAGAGCTATCCCCGACCAACGAATCCCACTTAGCCTCTTAAATCCCCCTCTTAAATCACCCAAATCCGTCCCCATCCCTCTTAAATCACCCTAACCCAATTCCCATCCCTCTATCTTGAAATTGCGATCCCCCTCTTAAATCGCCGACAAATCATAAAACCCCAAAAGCTACGTGGAGGAGGAGCCCAAAAGCTACGCGGAGGAGGAGCCGGATCAAGGCACTCATCCAACCCCTCTCCTTCCTCTCGGCCTCTTTCTTTTCTTTCTTTGTTACATGGTGGAGGAGAAGCCCAAAAGCTACGGGAAGGAGGAGCCGAATCAAGGTACACATCCAACCCCTCCCCTTCGTCTCGGCCTCTTTTTTTTTTTTTTTTTCTTTTTTTGATTCCTTCACCTTCTTTCTTTCTTTCTGTTGTATGTGTTCAGTTTTTGGGTTTTCCTTTTTTTTTTGTTCATTTCTTCTTCCTTCTTTTTGATTTCTTCTTTTTTTTTTTTGACATAGTATGTTGCCAAAAAAACAGAGAATTTTTTTTTCTAAAAAAACAGATCAAGCTACTTGAAAAAACGTAGAAATGTTTTCTAAAAAAACAGAGGATTTGACATTTTCTGAAAAACTTTTATCCTAGACAACACCCTCACCAAAATTTTATCAAATTCCAAAACTTCTAGGGGGGGTCAAAATACCCGCAGCTTATTTTCTCCTGAGCAGCTCACAGCTCAACATAACAGCCCTCTCTCTCTCTCTCTCTCTCTCTCTCTCTCTCTCTCTCTATATATATATATATATATATATATATATATATATATATATATATATATATATATATATATATATATATAAAGAGAGAGAGAGAGAGAGAGAGCGAGAGAGAGATGGAGGAATGTTACAGTGAGCTGTGAGCTATGAGAAGAGAAAATGAGTTGCGACCATTTTGATACCCTTAGATGTTTTAAAATTTGTTAAAATTTGGTGAAGGTGTTGTCTAGGATAAGATGATCATCCTCGCCAATTTTTAACAAATTCCAAAACTTCTAGGGTGATCAAAATGGCAACAGCTCATTTTCTCCTCTAATAACTCATAGCTCACTGTTTTATATATATATATATATATATATATATATATATATATATATATATACTAGTGCATGCCCATGCCTATCGGCACTGCAGCGGGCCATCTTCGGCGGCAACACATCTGTCGGCACTGCATGAGAGATAAAGATATAGGACATTGTTAATGGACAACGTGGCACATCACGATTGGGTCGTAAAGGGATCATAGCCATTGTGGCTAAATGTGCTTCACAGTAGGACCTGATGGCAGTCATACACAACAGGTGAATCATATTTAGTTAGACAACTTTGATGAAGCTTGTACCACGTAGCGTGCATGAGACGACTACCATCTCAACTGTAGGCCACTTGAACTGTAGGAGATTTCAACTCTTTATTTGACAATTGGGGGTGAGTGCGATTCAACGATCGAAGGAGGTACCGGTCGAGAGAGAGAGAGAGAGAGAGAGAGAGAGAGAGAGAGAGAGAGAGAGAGAGAGAGATCTGGGAGTTGGGAAGCCAACAATCGTGTGACCGATCGTCGTTGCCCCGACGCCTGATCACCAGATCCGGTCCATTCTCCGACGCCCCATCTCTAACGCCCAAATCCGACCCCGGCCGTACTCCATCCGATGACGTTGGGCCGCCTACCCCATAGTTCGAATCTTCTACAGTTGCAGCAACCTACAGTTGGAAACGATAGTCGATGGGTATCTGCCACATGCCACTAAGGGCATCGCAACCCGTTGTGGCTAAATGCTATTCACGTGGTGTGCATTGGATAAATTACACTTTGCTCCCTTAAAGTTTAGTTCAAAAACACTTAACCCCCCTATAGTTAAAAAATTATATTTTGCCCCCTTCAATTCAGTTATGATCAGATAAAAATTACCAAATGAGAAAATCAAGTAGTTGACAAAAGGGGTTATTGTGCTGGCATTTCAAACTTTGGGGTGCTATTTGGAACAAAATAAACAACAGGGGCCTAGAGTTTTTGAGTAAACTTCAGGGAGGCAATGTGTAAACTATAAGGGGGGTTTCCAATCTCCAGAATCTTTGAGTGATGGCCACAACCTCTCTCTCTCTCTCACACACACACACACACACAAACACACACATACACACAGGGGGCTACTCTCTCTCTCTCTCTCCTGTTTTTTTTCTAAACTTTTCGATCCCTGGGTTTCAGCCGTCCTCAAGGCCGAGAGATTGCAGATCGGATCAAACTCTTCCTCTTCCCGCTGTCGAGGTCGGGACGGGAATGGCGGGGGCTTGATCAGAGCTGGGCCGCGGCTTGAGTGGAGGCACGGGGCTTGGCTGACACCAGGAAGGAAGAGGGGGCGGGGCCTGTGCTGTAGTGTCGGAGAGAGATAAGGGATGGGAATCCTCTCTTCTTCTTTTATTTTTTTTGATTCAAGGTTTCAGCGGTCGTCAGGGGCCAGGAGAGGGGGTCGGGCACTTCCTCAGCACAAATCGAGGTCAGGCCGGGTCATGGCGAGGGTGGGAGTTGCGACTTTAGTCGAGGTGCGGGGATTGGCCAGCATCGGGACGGGTGCAGATGTGTTGCGTTCGGAGCGGAGGAAGGAAGAGGAGTCGGGGGGTGTGCTGCAGTGCCGAAGAGAGGAGGGATGTGGCACTACAAAAAAAACAGTTATTACCGACGGACAATATCCGTCGGTAATATTAAAATTTCATCGGTAATATTCTATAGCGACGGAAGATATTTCCGTCGCTTGCTGTCGGGAAAGAAGGCGTCGGGGAAAACAATACGACGGACCAAATATTACCGTCGGTAATAATAATTAATACCGACGGTAATATTAACGCCGTCGGTAATATTTAATCAATTTAAAACTAATATAATTTAGTATTGCCGACGAAATATAAGAATCCGTCGGTAATATATAACCATTTTACCGACGGGTATATTTTATACTGTCGGTAATACTATATATATTACCGACACATATATATATTACCCGTCGGTAATAATATATATATTACCGACCAAATTCATATAACCGTCGGTAATACTATATATATTACCGACGGATATATATATTACCCGTCGGTAATAATATATATATTACCGACGGATATTATATGCCGTCGGCAAATCATTAATAATTTAAAAAAAATAAAAATATTATTACCGACGGAATAATTAATTTCCGTCGGTAATAAGTATGTTTTTTTTTAATAAATTTACCTAAATAATGTTATTTAATTCCTGTGATTCAATACCACAATATATTACCACAATTTATCAAATATTACCACAATTTATAAAATATTACCTAAATTGATAAAACATTACAGCAAATTATCAAATATTACCACAGTTCCCGGCCGACAATTATAGACAAGAACAAAAAATAACCATATATTACAAAATAATATTTACACAATCCAGAACTGAGAGATGATACATGTCCTATCTCAACCACCCCCGCCCGCCACCAACGCCGGTGCTCTCATCGATCCCCTGACGCCGCCCTATCTCAACCACGCCCGCCCACCACCAACGCTGGTGCTCTCATCGATCCCCTGACGCCGCCCTGCTCCTGCAATTAACATGTATTTGTTAAAAAAATGGTTTATATCTATAACTGAGTCTAAGCGTTAAAAAATGATAAGTTAGCGTGTTTCGATTTTGAAATAGGTTTGGATTCGATCCGATTGTAGAATTATCGGCATCCGATAATTCGAACTTGGAATTATTCCGTATTTCGGACTTGCGAGCGGGTTCTAATTGGATATTTGACCAATTTACGCTCCGATTCACCGATTTAGAGTCTAAGTGTTGAAAAATCATAACTTAGCGTGTTTCGGATATGAAATAGCTAGGTTTGGATTCGATCGGATCGTCATCGGATCGGCATTCGATAATTCGAACTTGGAATTATTCCGAATTTCGGACTTGCGAGTGGGTTCTAATTGGATATTTGACCAATTTACGCTCCGATTCACCGATTTAGAGTCTAAGTGTTGGAAAATCATAAGTTAGCGTGTTTCGGATATAAAATAGGTTTGGATTCGATCGGATCGTCATCGGCTCGGCATCCGATAATTCGAACTTGGAATTATTCCGTATTTCGGACTTGCGAGCGGGTTCTAATTGGATATTTGACCAATTTACGCTCCGATTCACCGATTTAGAGTCTAAGTGTTGGAAAATCATAAGTTAGCGTGTTTCGGATATAAAATAGGTTTGGATTCGATCGGATCGTCATCGGCTCGGCATCCGATAATTCAAACTTGGAATTATTCCGTATTTCGGACTTGCGAGCGGGTTCTAATTGGATATTTGACCAATTTACGCTCCGATTCACCGATTTAGAGTCTAAGTGTTGAAAAATCATAACTTAGCGTGTTTCGGATATGAAATAGCTAGGTTTGGATTCGATCGGATCGTCATCGGCTCGGCATCCGATAATTTGAACTTGGAATTATTCCGAATTTCGGACTTGCGAGCGGGTTCTAATTGGATATTTGACCAATTTACGCTCCGATTCACCGATTTAGAGTCTAAGTGTTGGAAAATCATAAGTTAGCGTGTTTCGGATATGAAATAGGTTTGGATTCGATCGGATCGTCATCGGCTCGGCATCCGGTAATTCGAACTTGGAATTATTCCGTATTTCGGACTTGCGAGCGGGTTCTAATTGGATATTTGACCAATTTACGCTCCGATTCACCGATTTAGAGTCTAAGTGTTGGAAAATCATAAGTTAGCGTGTTTCGGATATGAAATAGGTTTGGATTCGATCCGATCGTCATCGGCTCGGCATTCGATAATTCGAACTTGGAATTATTCCGTATTTCGGACTTGCGAGCGGGTTCTAATTGGATATTTGACCAATTTACGCTCCGATTCACCGATTTAGAGTCTAAGTGTTGGAAAATCATAAGTTAGCGTGTTTCGGATATGAAATAGGTTTGGATTCGATCCGATCGTCATCGGATCGGCATCCGGTAATTCGAACTTGGAATTATTCCGTATTTCGGACTTGCGAGCGGGTTCTAATTGGATATTTGACCAATTTACGCTCCGATTCACCGATTTAGAGTCTAAGTGTTGGAAAATCATAAGTTAGCGTGTTTCGGATATGAAATAGGTTTGGATTCGATCCGATCGTCATCGGATCGGCATCCGGTAATTCGAAGTTGGAATTATTCCGTATTTCGGACTTGCGAGCGGGTTCTAATTGGATATTTGACCAATTTACGCTCCGATTCACCGATTTAGAGTCTAAGTATTGGAAAATCATAAGTTAGCGTGTTTCGGATATGAAATAGGTTTGGATTTGATCCGATCGTCATCGGATCGGCATCCGATAATTCGAAGTTGGAATTATTCCGTATTTCGGACTTGCGAGCGGGTTCTAATTGGATATTTGACCAATTTACGCTCTGATTCACCGATTTAGAGTCTAAGTGTTGGAAAATCATAAGTTAGCGTGTTTCGGATATGAAATAGGTTTGGATTCGATCCGATCGTCATCGGATCGGCATCCGGTAATTCGAAGTTGGAATTATTCCGTATTTCGGACTTGCGAGCGGGTTCTAATTGGATATTTGACCAATTTACGCTCCGATTCACCGATTTAGAGTCTAAGTGTTGGAATATCATAAGTTAGCGTGTTTCGGATATAAAATAGGTTTGGATTCGATCCGATCGTCATCGGCTCGGCATCCGATAATTCGAACTTGGAATTATTCCGTATTTCGGACTTGCGAGCGGGTTCTAATTGGATATTTGACCAATTTACGCTCCGATTCACCGATTTAGAGTCTAAGTGTTGGAAAATCATAAGTTAGCGTGTTTCGGATATGAAATAGGTTTGGATTCGATCCGATCGTCATCGGATCGGCATCCGATAATTCGAACTTGGAATTATTCCGTATTTCGGACTTGCGAGCGGGTTCTAATTGGATATTTGACTAATTTACGCTCCGATTCACCGATTTAGAGTCTAAGTGTTGGAAAATCATAAGTTAGCGTGTTTCGGATATGAAATAGGTTTGGATTCGATCCGATCGTCATCGGATCGGCATCCGGTAATTCGAAGTTGGAATTATTCCGTATTTCGGACTTGTGAGCGGGTTCTAATTGGATATTTGACCAATTTACGCTCCGATTCACCGATTTAGAGTCTAAGTGTTGGAAAATCATAAGTTAGCCTCTTTCGGATATGAAATAGGTTTGGATTCGATCCAATCGTCATCGGATCGGCATCCAGTAATTCGAAGTTGGAATTATTCCGTATTTCGTACTTGCGAGCGGGTTCTAATTGGATATTTGACCAATTTACGCTCCGATTCACCGATTTAGAGTCTAAGTGTTGGAAAATCATAAGTTAGCGTGTTTCGGATATAAAATAGGTTTGGATTCGATCCGATCGTCATCGGATCGGCATCCGGTAATTCGAAGTTGGAATTATTCCGTATTTCGGACTTGCGAGCGGGTTCTAATTGGATATTTGACCAATTTACGCTCCGATTCACCGATTTAGAGTCTAAGTGTTGGAAAATCATAAGTTAGCGTGTTTCGGATATGAAATAGGTTTGGATTCGATCCGATCGTCATCGGCTCGGCATCCGATAATTCGAAGTTAGAATTATTCCGTATTTCGGACTTGCGAGCGGGTTCTAATTGGATATTTGACCAATTTACGCTCCGATTCACCGATTTAGAGTCTAAGTGTTGGAAAATCATAAGTTAGCGTGTTTCGGATATGAAATAGGTTTGGATTCGATCCGATCGTCATCGGATCGGCATCCGGTAATTCGAAGTTGGAATTATTCCGTATTTCGGACTTGCGAGCGGGTTCTAATTAGATATTTGACCAATTTACGCTCCGATTCACCGATTTAGAGTCTAAGTGTTGGAAAATCATAAGTTAGCGTGTTACGGATATGAAATAGGTTTGGATTCGATCCGATCGTCATCGGCTCGGCATCCGGTAATTCGAACTTGGAATTATTCCGTATTTCGGACTTGCGAGCGGGTTCTAATTGGATATTTGACCAATTTACGCTCCGATTCACCAATTTAGAGTCTAAGTGTTGGAAAATCATAAGTTAGCGTGTTTCGGATATGAAATAGGTTTGGATTCGATCCGATCGTCATCGGATCGGCATCCGGTAATTCGAAGTTGGAATTATTCCGTATTTCGGACTTGCGAGCGGGTTCTAATTGGATATTTGACCAATTTACGCTCCGATTCACCGATTTAGAGTCTAAGTGTTGGAAAATCATAAGTTAGCGTGTTTCGGATATGAAATAGGTTTGGATTCGATCCGATCGTCATCGGATCGGCATCCGATAATTCGAAGTTGGAATTATTCCGTATTTCGGACTTGCGAGCGGGTTCTAATTGGATATTTGACCAATTTACGCTCCGATTCACCGATTTAGAGTCTAAGTGTTGGAAAATCATAAGTTAGCGTGTTTCGGATATGAAATAGGTTTGGATTCGATCCGATCGTCATCGGATCGGCATCCGGTAATTTGAAGTTGGAATTATTCCGTATTTCGGACTTGCGAGCGGGTTCTAATTGGATATTTGACCAATTTACGCTCCGATTCACCGATTTAGAGTCTAAGTGTTGGAAAATCATAAGTTAGCGTGTTTCGGATATAAAATAGGTTTGGATTCGATCCGATCGTCATCGGCTCGGCATCCGATAATTCGAACTTGGAATTATTCCGTATTTCGGACTTGCGAGCGGGTTCTAATTGGATATTTGACCCGCTCGCAAGTCCGAAATACGGAATAATTCCAACTTCGAATTACCGGATGCCGATCCGATGACGATCGGATCGAATCCAAACCTATTTCATATCCGAAACACGCTAACTTATGATTTTCCAACACTTAGACTCTAAATCGGTGAATCGGAGCGTAAATTGGTCAAATATCCAATTAGAACCCGCTCGCAAGTCCGAAATACGGAATAAATCCAACTTCGAATTATCAGATGCCGATCCGATGACGATCGGATCGAATCCAAACCTATTTTTTATCCGAAACACGCTAACTTATGATTTTCCAACACTTAGACTCTAAATCGGTGAATCGGAGCGTAAATTGGTCAAATATCCAATTAGAACCCGCTCGCAAGTCCGAAATACGGAATAATTCCAAGTTCGAATTACCGGATGCCGATCCGATGACGATCGGATCGAATCCAAACCTATTTCATATCCGAAACACGCTAACTTATGATTTTCCAACACTTAGACTCTAAATCGGTGAATCGGAGCGTAAATTGGTCAAATATCCAATTAGAACCCGCTCGCAAGTCCGAAATACGGAATAATTCCAACTTCGAATTACCGGATGCCGATCCGATGATGATCGGATCGAATCCAAACCTATTTCATATCCGAAACACGCTAACTTATGATTTTCCAACACTTAGACTCTAAATCGGTGAATCGGAGCGTAAATTGGTCAAATATCCAATTAGAACCCGCTCGCAAGTCCGAAATACGGAATAATTCCAACTTCGAATTACTGGATGCCGATCCGATGGCGATCAGATCGAATCCAAACCTATTTCATATCCGAAACACGCTAACTTATGATTTTCCAACACTTAGACTCTAAATCGGTGAATAGGAGCGTAAATTGGTCAAATATCCAATTAGAACCCGCTCGCAAGTCCGAAATACAAAATAATTCCAACTTCGAATTACCGGATGCCGATCCGATGATGATCGGATTGAATCCAAACCTATTTCATATCCGAAACACGCTAACTTATGATTTTCCAACACTTAGACTCTAAATCGGTGAATCGGAGCGTAAATTGGTCAAATATCCAATTAGAACCCGCTCGCAAGTCCGAAATACGGAATAATTCCAACTTTGAATTACCGGATGCCGAGCCGATGACGATCCGATCGAATCCAAACCTATTTCATATCCGTAACACGCTAACTTATGATTTTCCAACACTTAGACTCTAAATCGGTGAATCGGAGCGTAAATTGGTCAAATATCCAATTAGAACCCGCTCGCAAGTCCGAAATACGGAATAATTCCAAGTTCGAATTACCGGATGCCGATCCGATGACGATCCGATCGAATCCAAACCTATTTCATATCCGAAACACGCTAACTTATGATTTTCCAACACTTAGACTCTAAATCGGTGAATCGGAGCGTAAATTGGTCAAATATCCAATTAGAACCCGCTCGCAAGTCCGAAATAAGGAATAAATCCAACTTCGAATTATCGGATGCCGATCCGATGACGATCGGATCGAATCCAAACCTATTTTATATCCGAAACACGCTAACTTATGATTTTCCAACACTTAGACTCTAAATCGGTGAATCGGAGCGTAAATTGGTCAAATATCCAATTAGAACCCGCTCGCAAGTCCGAAATACGGAATAATTTCAAGTTCGAATTACCGGATGCCGATCCGATGACGATCGGATCGAATCCAAACCTATTTCATATCCGAAACACGCTAACTTATGATTTTCCAACACTTAGACTCTAAATCGGTGAATCGGAGCGTAAATTGATCAAATATCCAATTAGAACCCGCTCGCAAGTCCGAAATACGGAATAATTCCAACTTCGAATTACCGGATGCCGATCCGATGACGATCGGATTGAATCCAAACCTATTTCATATCCGAAACACGCTAACTTATGATTTTCCAACACTTAGACTCTAAATCGGTGAATCGGAGCGTAAATTGGTCAAATATCCAATTAGAACCCGCTCGCAAGTCCGAAATACGGAATAAATCCAACTTCGAATTATCGGATGCCGATCCGATGACGATCGGATCGAATCCAAACCTATTTCATATCCGAAACACGCTAACTTATGATTTTCCAACACTTAGACTCTAAATCGGTGAATCAGAGCGTAAATTGGTCAAATATCCAATTAGAACCCGCTCGCAAGTCCGAAATACGGAATAATTCCAACTTCGAATTATCGGATGCCGATCCGATGACGATCCGATCGAATCGAAACCTATTTCATATCCGAAACACGCTAACTTATGATTTTCCAACTCTTAGACTCTAAATCGGTGAATCGGTCGGATCGTAAATCGGTGAAACGGTATGATTTACATATGAAACGGTATGATTTACATATGAATCGGTGAAACGGTATGATTTACATATGAAACAATATGATATACATATGAAACAATATGATTTATATATGAAACAATTTGATTTAAATATGAAACAATTTGATTTACATACGGTCTAGTCATTTTCTGTCTCATCTCTGTCACTCTCATCGCTTCCCTCTTTTATTATTTGATCTGCATTCGCTGTCCAGTTTATATTGTCGACATCTTCATTTTCGTCGTGCACTGCGTCGACAATGATTATCTCATCATTCTGGTATGCATCCAAATCATCATCGACGACCCCCGCATCCTTGTCTCCCATGTCGTAAAAATCTCTGGGTGGTGACCTGACTACAATTTGCCAACCTGGAGAGGTATTATCCGGTACATAAAATATCTGTTGCGCTTGAGAGGCAAGAATGAATGGATCTTCATATTGGGTATTCAATCTCTTGGCAGTGTTGATGCTGATAAAACCGTATTTGTCGACATTATAACCAGTCCCGCGATTATTAACATCATACCAATCACATTTGAATAATACGATCCGATTTTGGCCAAGGAATTTAATCTCGAGAATCTCGTTGAGGACGCCGTAGAAGTCGATATTTTCTAATTCTTCTTGCTCACCGTTGACGACAACCCCACTATTTTGGGTTCTTCGTAATTTTTCACTATCTTTCGTCCGAAATCTATAACCGTTCACGATATAACCATCGTACGATATTGCGTCTTGCAAAGGACTACAAGATAAGCGCCAGAGATCCTCATTCATCAGCGGATCGTGGTTGTCGTGCAGCTCCTGTGCCTATAATAACCACACGACATTCATGATATGAACACATAATTATTGTTCGGTAATGGATGTCAATGAAATTCAGTAATGATGTGAATACTTACGTGTTTCTCGAACCACGATGGGAATTCACGATCATGAATTTGGGGAGCATTTCGAGTACCCCGATTATTAATGATAGCTTTATGCTTCCTGTTTTACCGGTTATGAATTAGATTATAATTAGCACATATACTTAATGAATGGACTGAAAGAATGAGTAAATGATCGTAAAATGCTTACTCAATGAATGGCCACACTTCATCACATTGGCGCAACACATACATATGTGCCTGTTGAATCTCATCTACAGACAATCGACGGGTTTTGCCTCCTCCTACAGGTCTACCCATTTCGGCAAATATAGACAGACCCCCATCGAAGTCTATTGGACCACCGTCATAGTTCCGCTCAAGTTGATTGAATCGCGTGTCTATACCATGTAGGTATCTTGAGCAGAATGTTAGACATTCTTCTGCTAGGTATCCTTCAGCAATTGATCCCTCCGGACGACTTTTATTACGAACATATGATTTCAATGTTCGCAAGTACCTAATTTGAGAAAAAAATATTTGGATGAATATATCAAGAACGATCAAATACATTGTGCGAATGAGACGAGACGATTACCTCTCGATAAAATACATCCACCGGTAATGAACTGGGCCGCCGAGTTTGGCCTCATTTGCCAAGTGAACGGTCAAATGCACCATGACATCAAAGAATGAAAGTGGAAATATCATCTCTAACTTGCACAATGTGAGCGCAATATCCCTCTCCATCTGTTCAAGTTGGTCCACTCTAAGTACCTTCGAGCACAACTGTCTGAAAAAAGTGCTGAGCTCAATTAACGGACCGGACACCTCTTCGGTTAAATTCCCACGTATAGCAAGAGATAACAATCGCTGCATAAGAACATGACAATCGTGGCTCTTTAATCCAGACAACTTCCGGCCGTTCTCTTGCACGCATCGTGCGATATTCGAAGAATAACCGTCTGGCGTTTTCACAGACCGTAGGAATGCACATAAGGCTGCCTTTTGCTGTGAGCTCATGGTGTAGCATGCAACTGGCAACACATACTTATCCCCAATCTCTTGGGGATGAAGTGATTTTCGGATGCCCAACTCCTTAAGATCGAGACGAGATTTAAGATTATCCTTCGTCTTACCGTCGAGATTCAGCAGTATTCCTATAATGTTGTCACACACATTTTTCTCGATATGCATGACATCCAAGTTATGCCGCAAGAGTAGGCTGCTCCAGTACGGTAGTTTAAAGAAAATACTCTTCTTCTTCCAGTTATGCTCACGCGTAGAATCTTCATGCGTTCTCTTCTTTTTACCTTTTCCAAGTGCCACGGCATCAAGCTGATCCAATTCGCACAAGACTTCTACCCCCGAAAGCTGCTCCGGGGCCTTTGCAAGTTCCTTCTTGCCGTTGAAAGCTCTTTTGTTCTGCCTCCACTTATGGCCGTCAACAAGGAATCTTCGATGGCCCATATAACAGAACTTGCCTCCGTTCTTCAATCGTAATGAATCTGTCTCCTTATTGCATGTAGGGCACGCCAATTTTCCTTTAGTACTCCACCCGGATAAGTTGGCATATGCAGGAAAATCGTTGATGGTCCATAGAAGTGCCGCATGCATCCGAAAATTCTGGCGCAACGAGGCATCATACTTATCGGCCCCAACTTCCCATAACTCGTTCAACTCCTCAATCAACGGCTGCAAGTAAACGTCAATATCATTACCAGGCGACCTGGGTCCGGGAATGAGCAAGGAGAGCATTGTGTATGGCTTTTTTAAGCACATCCAGGGAGGCAAATTGTATGGAACTAGGACAACTGGCCAAATGCTGTACGACACACTCATATTCCCAAAGGGATTGAAGCCATCGCTAGCAAGCCCTAACCTGACGTTGCGAACTTCACATGCGAATTCAGGATATGTATGATCAAAATCTTTCCACGTCAGAGAGTCGGCCGGATGTCTCATAATCCCGTCATCTGTACGTTCTCGTGCATGCCACCTCATGTGCTCAGCAGTCTTCGATGACATAAACAACCTCTGAAGCCTGTCCCTGAGCGGGAAGTATAGGAGAACCTTTGCAGATACATTTTTCTTCCTTCGACTGGTACTAGACTCGGCATCCGTCTCTTTATATCTCGTTGCTCCGCATATGTGGCATGACCGCGCATGTTCGTACTCTTTCCGGTACAACATACAATCGTTCACGCATGCATCAATTTTCTCATAACCCAGACCGAGATCTTTAATTGTCTTCTTCGCCTCGTAGAATGATTTCGGTACTGTCTCACCCATAGGAAAAGCCTCTTTCAGCAACTCTACCAACATATTAAATGACTTATTACTCCAACCATTGAGGCACTTCAAATGAAGAAGCTTTACAGTGAAAGAGAGTTTTGAAAACTTCTCACACCCCGGGTATAGAGGTTGTTCGGCATCTTTAAGTAATCTGTAGAACTTGTCCGCTTCGATATTGGGCTGATCACCTGACGGTGTTTCCGTGCCTATTCCACCTTGCAAATCATGTATCATACCCTGCATGTCATCGTCATCGTCTGTATTAATATTATCATCAGCGATCACTGTGTTTGAAGTTTCACCGTGAGCTGCCATGGGGACTGCATCTAGCTCCTCACCGTGCGAGAACCAACGGGTATAGGTAATGTCAATGCCACGCATTACCAGATCAACCTCACATTCCTCTCGAACCTTCCTAATCACCCTTCCGCAGTCTATACAGGGACACACAATTTTTCCATCAAGCGGTGCAAGACGCTCAAATGCAAAATCCAGAAATTTCCTGACTCCTTCTCTGTACTCTTGGCTCATGCGATTCGAATTACGCATCCAACTCTTATCGATCGAAGACATCTTCGTCTATCTGGCTATACAACACCTGACATATAATTTCAAACAATGTTATAAGACTCCGCACAATTTCGGTTTCGGTTCCCGGGTATGGAACACCGAACCAAAACTTCTACAGGCCATCCACATCCCTAATGGATGGGATAAATCTTTATATTTTTGAGCTAAATTTTTTGAGCTAAATTTTTGACCTAAAATATTTTCGAGCTAAATAGATTCGGGTATGGAACACGGAACCGAAACCGAAACTTCTACAGGGCATTCATAATGCTACGGATACATGGCGTGTATGTAAAGTGCGCGCAGTATCCAAGCCGCGAGCGCCATAGGATATGTACGTGCACTGTGCATATGGACCGCCGTCATTCTAACATCACAGTTGTGCATCAAGATTTGTTTGCTGCCCCGATCCCACGGGGGCTCACGAAACTAGATTGCATACGTATGTACATGTCACAATATCTAATAGTATAATACTTAAATGAAGCCCTCATTAATTCCCGTGTTGTGAGAGGGGCAGTTGCCCCCCCTGAGACTTTGAAAATTTCTTGAGTGGCATACTGTATTGGCTGCATCTGTTGGCTGCACTATGAGGAAAAAGGTTCAGCTGTCCCTTAGGATCACAGCCACTTACATAAATGCAAAGCCGAGGATATAATTGACACAATACAGAGGAAAACAAATTGCATGTCACCCCCTCCTAGCTTAGAATCTCTCTCCGTGAGCTTTTGTTTACTTCCGGGACTCCTCTTATGTTACTCCATTTTCTTGAAAATGGTCCACCAGGGGGCATAAATGACATCACTGCCATCCGGTGTGGTGTGTTGAATGCAATCACTTATTCTGGGTACTAGCTTTCCATGGACGGCTGCAATGCCTTGTTTGCTATGTGGTCCCCAATAGATGAAAAAGAGTAGTAGCCCAACTTGAGTTCTCTCGATCGGTTTGGGTTCACTCAATTACCATTAATTAGGGAAACTAGGTACAATTGTATCGTGAATGACGCACCACTTACCTTAATGTGCACAAATGGCGAGTGATTTGTGTCGTCGCTCCCCCTTCAGGAACATCAACGATGAATCCTTGGGCTCCGGTGATTTAATCAATGGCCAACCCCAATCTGATTCCGGTAGGTGCTGGCATAATCTCCGACCCCGATTACGACTCCTCCAACTCATATTTATGGAAGCGCTGGAGTCAGAGAAGTTGCCGTCAAGATTGGAGATGATACTAGAGGGATATAGACGAGGGTTGACCATTGAAGGAAGCACCGGAGTCGTGCTCCGATGCCAATCACTCATCATCTGTGTTCGTTGAGATCGGAAATTGATGCTATGGATGCGAAGTGTTTCAATGTAATATATAGTTCTTTCTGTTAGATAAGTTTTGAAGCACATACGCTTATCCTTTGTAAACCCAAAACCCTATTTTTATCAGTATCAATCAACCATCACTTAGGCTTAAAAACTCTAATTTAGCTATCACACATTGCCCCCCCTACAAGAAAATCCTGGCTCCGCCCCTGACTAGAACCAACCTAACTCTGCATATTAACTATGGGAGAGAGGGAGGAGGAGGAGGAGGAGCTCACCGGAGTCCACAGGAGGAGGAGGAGGAGGAGCTCACCGGCGCGCACGAGAGGAGCTCACTGGACCGGAGTCCACAGGAGGAGGAGGAGGAGGCAGAGCTCGCCGGCGCGCACGAGAGGGGAGGGGTGGCCGGCCGGAGGGGGGGAGGGAGGCCGGGGAGGGGGGCGGAGGCCGGGGAGGGGGGGAGGGAGGCCGGGGAGGGGGGGAGATTGAGAGAGAGAGAGAGAGGCGGGGAGGGGTTTAGATCGAAACAGAACAGAAGGGGGGATCGCTGAATCTGATTTAAGACAGGGTTTTTACCGACGGACATGTTATGTTCCGTCGGTAATAATAACTTTTTACCGGCGGCATAATAATATTCGTCGGTACAAATCCGTTTCGTCGTGACCTTTTTATCGACGGATATTTAATGTCCGTCGGTATATACCGACGGACAATTAGTTCCGTCGGTAAATGTCACGACGGAACTCAGGGTTCCATTTTTTCCAGAGGCTCGGTTTTTACCCTGAGTTTCGTCGTGATATTTTTACCGACGGATATATAATGTTCGTCGGCATATACCGACGGACAAATAAGTTCCGTCGGTAAATGTCACGACGGAACTATTTTTACCGACGGAGATATAATATCCGTCGGCATATACCGACGGAAAAATAAGTTCCGTCGGTAAATGTCACGACGGAACTCAGGGTTCCATTTTTTTCCAGAGGCTCGGTTTTTACCCTGAGTTTCATCGTAACATATTACCGACGGACGTTATTTGTTCGTCGGTATAAACTAATTGTACCGACAGTCAATATAGGTCCGTCGGTATAAAACATTGTACCGACGGATTATATATAACCGTCGGTAATAAATGTGCAAAATATATTAAAAAAATCGAAGTTATAATACCGACGGAATTTATTATAACCGTCGGTAAAATGAACATTATTACCGACGGTACTTAAAATGTCCGTCGGTAAATAAGCTATTTCTTGTAGTGTGGCTCCTCTATCTCAGCGGTCGTCGAGGCCGGGAGAGCGCTTATTGGGGTCGGGCACTTCCTCTTCCCTCCCGCCGTCGGGCTATGTCATGGCGGGGCCTTGATCGGTACCGGACTGCAGCTTGAGTGGAGGCGCAGGGCTTGGTTGGCGTCGGGACGGGTGTAGGTAAGAGCGGAGGAAGGAAGAGGAGGGAGTTGTGCTGCAGTGCCGGAGTAGAGAGATAGACCCCTGCTTCCTTCCATTCTCTTTCAGTTGATCCGAGATCGAGGGCATGCTTTGATTTTTTTTTCTGGGGAGAGAGATCGGGAGATAGAGAGAGAGAGAGATCGAGAGAGAGAGAGAGAGTGATCGGGGATAGAGAGAGACAGAGAGAGAGAGATCTGGAAAGAGAATGAGATCAACGGTTCTGATCAAAGTTCCTTTTTGTCTAGTTAGCTTTTGGTTCTTATTGTCCTAGTCAGCACAAAACCGTCATGCCATGTTTTATATATATATATATATATATATATATATATATATATATATATATATATATATATATATATATATATATATATATATATATATATATATATATATATATATATATATATATATATATATATATATATATATATATATATATATATATAGGGGACGGGGAGCTTGGACCTCAGGTGCAGCGCAAACGCTGCACCTGAGCCCGGATGCGCGACACGTGTAACAGCCTCCCGAAATCCCGACCGCAAACCCCCTCTCCCCGCCCAATTCGTTCGGTCCTAATATCAGCTGTCCGATCGACGGTATCGAACGGATGGCATTCGCCTGAGCTTCGCTGTTACTGTGGCGGCCACAGTAACAGCCCAGGTGAATCCCGTCCGTTCGATTCCGTCGATCGGGCGGTTGAAAACAAATTCGCGATTACTGTAGCGGCTACAGTAATCGCGAGAATGATTTCAACCGTCCGATCGATTGAATCGGGCGGTTGAAAAAAAAATCGCAATTACTATAGCCGCTACAGTAATCGCGAGAATCCCTTCAGCCGTCCGATCGACGGAATCGAATGGACGGGATTCACCCGGGCTGTTACTATGGCCGCCACAGTAACAGCGAGGCTCAAACGAATGTCGTCCGTTCGATACCGTCGATCGGACGGTTGATATTAGGCCCGAACGAATTAGGCGGGGAGAGGGGGTTTGCGATCGGGATTTCAGGAGGCTGTTACACGTGTCGCACATCCGGGGCTCAGGTGCAGTGTTCGCGCTGCACCTGAGGTCCAGGCTCCCCGTCCCCATATATATATATATATATATATATATATATATATATATATATATATATATATATATATATAGAGGGATGCTAGGGTGTGGCGTGCGGTGCGTGCGGCGCTGCACCGCAGCCGTCTGATGCACCGCTGCGGTGCGTGCGATGCACGCAGCGGTGCATCAGACGGCTGCGGTGCGACGCCGCACGCACCGCACGCCGCATTTTAACATTTCTCTCTCTCTCTCTCTCTCTATATATATATATATATATATATATATATATATATATATATATATATATATATATATATATATATATATATATATATATATATATGTATGTATGTATATTACAGTGAGCTATAAGGCTACGATCATTTTGACCACCCTAGAAGTTTTGGAATTTTGTGAAAATTGGTGGGTGTGTTGTCTAGGGTAACATGATCATCCTCACCTATTTTCAAGGAATTCCAAAACCTATAGGGTCATTAAACGGTAGAAGCTTTATCCACTGTCCGTAGTAACCGTTAATTTTGCTTCTACCATTTGATGGCCTTAGAAGTTTTGGAATTCCTTGAAAATTTGTGATGATGATCATATTACCCTAGAAAACACACCCACCAATGTTTACAAAATTCCAAAACTTCTAGGGTTGTCAAAATGATCATAGCTCATGTTTTCCCTCTATAGCTCATAGCTCACTGTAACATTCCTCTCTCTCTCTCAATATATATATATATATATATATATATATATATATATATATATATATATATATATATATATATATATATATATATATATATATATATATATATATATATATATATATATATATATATATATATATATATATATATATGTGGACGGGGAGCCTGGACCTCAGGTGCAGCGTGAACGCTGCACCTGAGCTCGGGATGCGTGACACCTATATTTTCGGAAAAAATCCCCACCGCAAGCTTCCCCTGCGATTGGCAAACCGTTCGGCCAAATCTTACCCGTCCGATCGAATGAATCGAACGGATCGGATTCGGTTCAGCCTCGTTGTTACTGTGGCGGCCACAGTAACAGCCCGGGTGAATCCCGTCCGTTCGATTTGGTCGATCGAGCGGTTGACAGTATTCTCGCGATTACTGTAGCGGCTACAGTAATCGCGATTTTATTTTCAGCCAACCGATTCAACCTGATCGGACGGTTGAAATCATTCTCACGATTACTGTAGCCGTTACAGTAATCGCGAATTTTTTTTCAACCGCCCGATCGACTGAATCGAACGGACGGGATTCACCCGGGCTGTTACTGTGGCCGCCACAGTAACAGCGAGGCCGAACCAAATCCGATCTGTTCGATTCAATCGATCGGACGGGTAAGCTTTGGCCCGAACGGTTTGCGGTCGCAGGGGAAGCTTGCGGTGGGGATTTTTTCCGAAAATACAGGTGTCACGCATCCCGGGCTCAAGTGCAGCGTTCACGCTGCACCTGAGGTCCAGGCTCCCCGTCCCCTATATATATATATATATATATATATATATATATATATATATATATATATATATATATATATATATATATATATATATATATATATATATATATATATATATATATATATATATATATATATATATATATATATATATATATATATATATATATATATATATATATATATATATATATATATAGAGAGAGAGAGAGAGAGAGAGAGTCGGGATGCTATCTCTCAAAGCAGCATTTTTGCTACTTTGACAACCTGCCATGACCGTGGCACATGTGATCTCTGACCAGAATCAACATCAACAACCTCTTATCACCTCCACAAGAGATTTCCGTTGACACCACCTATCGACGTTCACCGATAGAGGACTCCAGTGACTATTTCTATTGTGAACCGAACATTCAATACCACTCCTCATCAGATGACCTCTGACGATATCTGTAGCCGACGACTACCTTCGGTGACTTCTAGCACCTCCCGATTGTGAGTTCGAATGACCTCTGTCATTGTTCATGGCTTTGATAGGCACTGGCGACCTGTCATAGCAGCGAAGAACGCTGCTTTGGAAGGTAGCCGCCCGATGCACCACTGTGGTGCATTAGGTGGCTGTGGTGCGACACCGCACGCACCGCAGGTCTACGATCCGTGCGGTCTGCGGTTTGCAGTCATCCGATGCACCACTCTGTGCATCCGATGCACGCGGTGGGTGCATTGGATGGCTGCAGACCACAGATCGGACGTAAGCATTCCTCTCTCTCTCTCTCTCTATACATATATATATATATATATATATATATATATATATATATATATATATATATATATATATATATATATAGGCGTGTTATGCTGCGGCGTGCGGTGCGTGCGAGGTCGCACCGCAGCCGTCTGATGCACCGCTGTGGTGCGTGCGATGCACGCTGCGGTGCATCAGATGGCTGCGGTGCGACACCGCACGCACCGCACACCGCATTTTATCATTTCTCTCTCTCTCTCTCTCTCTCTCTATATATATATATATATATATATATATATATATATATATATATATATATATATATATATATATATATATATATATATATATATATATATAGAGAGAGAGAGAGAGAGAGAGAGAGAGGAATGTTAGAGTGAGCTATGAGCTATGGAAGGAGGAAATGAGCTACAATCATTTTGACTACCCTATAAGTTTTGGAATTTCATGAAAATTGGTGGGTGTGTTTTCTATCTTAACATGATCATCCTCAACAATTTTTAAGTAATTCCAAAACTTCTAGGGTCATCAAATAGTATAAGCAAAATTAATGGTTACTACGGATGGTGGATAAACCTTCTACCGTTTGATGACTCTAGAAGTTTTAGAATTCCTTAAAAATTGGTGAGGATGATCATGTTACCCTAGAAAACACACCCATTAATTTTCATGAAATTCCAAATCTTCTAGGGTGGTCAAAATGATCATAGCTCATTTTCTCCTTCTGTAGTGTAACATTCCTCTCTCTCTCTCTCTCTCTCTCTATAGAGAGAGAGAGAGAGAGAGAGAGAGAGAGAGATTTAGTGCGGTGTGTAGTACATGCGGTGTCACACCGCAGCCGTTTGATGCACCACTCTGTGTGTGCGATACACCGGGTGGGTGCATTGGACGGCTACGGTGTGACCCCGCACCAAATCACTCCTCTCTCTCTGTCTCTTTCTCTCTCACAGAGATATAGACAACCCACCTAAGACATCTAAACCCTATAATGGATCTAGCATGGTAATCTAGCGGACTATACAAATGCTTTGATTGCGATCTTATCCAACTATGATCCAATCTTATTACCAAAAAATTGTGACCGACATCAATCGGTTACAGTTCTTTATCATCGAATATAAATAGTTTGCTTGTTTAGTTCATTCACAAGCCTAAAAACTGTTGGGTTTTTTATTTGCAAAAGACATACCCAAGCAAGATCATGCGCATGACTTTCAGCTCATGCATAATCAGCGAGAGAATTTCTGGAGAGATCGTGCCCACGACCTAGTTCTAGCAGCACGGGTCTGGGTTGCGGAATTTTTGGTTTTGGCAAGGCAACTTTGGGATTTGGCTCTCCAATTGGTGTACGACAACCTACCCTAAACCTACCTATATAAGAGGAAGGGGAGGAGGCCAGACTTGTTTATGGATTGGAAGTCAAGGAAAATTATTGATAACGACTATAGAGGTGGTGCTCGAAGATTGTCTACGAGAGGGAGATTCACCGAAAAAGAAAGAAGCATCCGAGGGGTACCGACGTGGCACTTCGCATGAGCTTTTGGATGCTCAAGGCAATAGTGATACAATGGCGTGGTTCTTCTCGGTAGTGGTTTAAGAGCGAGTCATGGTCAAAGAGAGAACGAAAACTCGGTCTTAGGTTCACCATGTAGATTAAGGAGAGAAGAAGGATAGAAGAGAGAAAGGGTGAGAAGAGGAGGAAAAGAAGAAGATGAAGGAAGAGGATACGGATCTTCTTTGGATTCTTTGACGCATCTATTTTGACATCTTCTCTGGGGCGATTTCATCTCTTGGTAATTCTTCGATAATCTCTGTGCATTTATTGTCAGTGGGTTGTTCAATCTCTACTACATGGGTGTGATGATCATTGAGAAGAGTAAGAGAGGGGTTTGCAGGGTCTGAAAAACGGAGACCATTGCTTGATGTATTTTCTTGCTATTGATAATCCAAGTCCTTGTTGTCTATGAATTCGTGTTGTTACATTGTATTATTTGTTAATCATGTTCTATGTATGGTTGTATGATTTCTATAGAGATCCAATCTTCGAACCTCATGTTGTAGCTCGTGTGTCCTTAGCGTGGATTTTCTGTATTAACATTAATAAAGATGCCTTTGGTTATTGCTTTAATTAGAATACTACTCTAGTATATGATAATACTCATATAATAAAAGGACCCTAGGGAACACAGTAGGTCACTGAGGCACATGGAGGATCCATGCTTGGGAGACCCAGTAGACCAGTTCTGTGTAGACCTAGAACTAGTTCACAGCTTAGGTGCCAGTCGCTTTACCGAGAACAAGCTGTTGGCAGGTAGAGGATGTGGTGAAGTCTCCACCACAGGAACGTGGGATTCCCATTCACCTGACCAAGCACGATGATCGTATTGAACAAGAACCAAGACGGTGCACAGTTCAGTGATTCAGACACTGGTGCATAAACCGTCTTACTACTATAGATAATCTGTCTTTAACCTTGAGGGACCATGTTCACTGGGCCAACCAGTTGTGTGATGCTTTAATGTGCCAACATGTGCGAACCTTCCATAGTCCAATACCATGATACGTTGGGTTACCCGATTGGCGCTTGAGTGACATGTAATCCCTACAGGTTATCCGACGTCCAGTATTGGATGGGTGCGTTTGGATGAGTCAATCTGTCCACACAGTTAACCCAGGCCTGGTGGTTGTCAGTATGACTGACGATGTTCCGGATGCTAGGCATAGCACCGGAAGGCGTGTGGTGT
The DNA here is from genome assembly GCA_947650365.1 of Chamaelirium japonicum. Lineage (NCBI taxonomy): Eukaryota > Viridiplantae > Streptophyta > Magnoliopsida > Liliales > Melanthiaceae > Chamaelirium > Chamaelirium japonicum. Next base: position 2,384,328 of record OX393560.1, read on the forward strand.
TATAGATAACAAATCATCAAACCCTAGTTAGATGATCGATCGGGATCTGACGGTGCTCCCCACCGCCCGAGTCGTATCATGGCACCAGTAATATAAGGGATTAAGGATTATTAGAGTATAGTAGAGAACAGGGTTACGAGGGAGTAACATAAGTTTAGGATCACTAGAGTTCAACTCATGTCGCACTCTGGGTGGCTACGCGGGTTAATCGGATTAGGGCTTATTAACAGAACTTTCGGTGTGTCACCGGAATAGTTAATCAGGGATCCGGTTGGAGCTACAGATCCTGAATCCTGAAGGTTCCACCCTGTCGTTGTGTATAGGAATTGTTCCCCGACCTAGTTGGATACGCTGGATGCGAAGTTGTGCGATGGAGCGCAAGCCCAGAGCCTAAGAACCTAATTCACATGTGTTAGGGGCCGTAGGGGTATTTTGGTAAATACTGAAATATGGCTCAGAACACATTGAATATGGATCTTAGAATGAGTGGAATAATTCTAGGAGCTCATAGGCGCTGATGGAACTCAATTCCGAGTAGCGCACCTCACTCAGTCTCTCTTTCAATTTTCCACTTTTCATGAAGGGCGTTTTCGTCCAGGCTTCACGATAGACACTGGAAATCCCTAATAACCGACCTCCCTCTATCCTAATCTATCTAGGGCCGACCCTAGCTTCCTTGAAGCCATGGGAGACCGGCCCTATAAGAGAATAGGGAGAGGTAGGGCCGGCCCTATGGTCTCCTTCTCCTCCAAAAATCCGAACCCCCTCCAAGCCTCCTCCTTTGTGGTTTCGGCCAAGGAAAAGATAGGAAGAAGAAGGGAGAAGAAAGAGGAAGGAAGGAGAAGGAAGAAAGGAGAAAGAGAAGGAGAAAATCTCGTGGCTCGCCATCGTCTTTGCAACGGATTCCTCCGTCGGCTCGTAATCCCTGCACTCAGAGACGGGATTTCGAGGATTCTTCAATTCGCAAAGGACAAGGTGCTATCCGACAGTTTCCCTTGCAATTCAAGTGCGGTTCTTTATCATTCCGTCATCTCCGGATCATAGATCCAAAAGGTATGATGATTCTAAACACCTAACTAGATGCATGCATATATTCTGTAGATCGTAGTATGCCTCTAGGGTGTCCGCACATATGCTAAGATCATAGATTTGCATGTAGATTGTTTTGTAGAATTAATTATAATGAAACATACACCGTATGATCTTCGGATCTATCTTTTGCTTCCGCTGTGACTCTGATAAGCGGATTCAATTCCAATAATTGGTATCAGAGCACGTTTTGGTGTGTGTTTCATGCATGAATTCGTGAAAACATCATGTAAATATATGATGGCATATGTTTTCATCGGGGTTCGGCGTAGATCATGCATACGGATTGTGCTATGCATTGTCTTTTTGCAGGTGCCACGCTAAATAGTAATCTGTGATTGCATGCATCCGGGGGTCGAACCCCGGATTTAGTTTTGCATTGATTATTATTGTGCTTGTGGATTTTAAGGCTCTAGATGGATGAGGGTGGGGGTTGATCATCCTCGGTTCCCTGGCCATATTTCTAGGATTGTTTTCTTTTCTTTCTAGCAAAATTGTACACGAACGAGCACTTGCTTGGAGCGTGTTAGTTTTTCGGTCACAGGAAGAAGGTGATGATGCTACATCTATAGTTCGGGCAAGCGGTACCATGGCGTGAAAATACCCGGTGAAAGCGTGCACGTTGGCGATGATGGGGATCGTCGTCAAAGATCGTGCTAAATGAAAGAGCAGGATATCTTGGCTGTGCTATTCAGGTTCAGGGGTCGGACCCTGGACTTGATTCAGTTTGGATGATATTTCTATTGTTTCTCTTTATTTAGTAATTAGAGAACCCCGATGATAATATGATTATCTATCTTGCTTGTGAGTTTGTCTCTAGATCAGGCTTAGGGTTAGTATTGAGCTTATGGATTCATCGGTGTCTCTATATGGTTCTAACACGTGCGAATCTGGTGGCTAACTAAAAGGAAAGGTGGTAACCGCCCTCGTGGTAGTTCAGGTAGCCAAGTACTGTGCACCGAGATAGACACAGTGTTAGATTTGTTTAGAGATAATTAACTAATATCTCCATAAGAAGTATGATAACCCTAGTGGGATGCCCTTTCCCTACGTGGTCCTAGCGACCAAGTTAGGTTAGGATTTCACTATGTGATACCCGTTTCTAGATGACGTTTGATGGTAGTATGAACTCATCACGATTTGGTTATGCCACCATTAGGTTGAGGTCCGGCGGAGGTTGTCGGATGTTCCTATTTGGCTAGTATCAAAACCTATAATGAGATAAGGTCTACTATGACATCATGTATCAAATTGTGAATGAGGCGTCATTGTAGTGGGAGTCCTTTCCATGTTGACCTTAGGCTAGGCTCCAGATCTTAGGATTATGGGCAAACTAGTGAAGTATCAGGATCCTTGGAATCTATGTAATGTGATCCTTGTAAGAAAGGCGAAAGCTGAGTATTCAAGGTAGGGACTATGATATTTTCCGAGGATACTAATGCTTTGCGGGAAAGTTTGTAATCCTAGTGGGAGCACGGTAGACCAGGGTCTAAGTCTAGGAGGTCGTGACCTTTCTAGATATGTATAAAACCTCATAAAGAAGGGATATGTAAGAGGTTCCCTCCAAAGGGGAGCCTCTGACCTCCACAATCAACCGGCTAAGGGTCTGGGTGGGAGGTACGTAGTTTAATATTCCCACCGGGTGAGAGCTGTGTTTTCTTCTATACTGGTTCGCCTAGTGGTTTCCTACGGGACATGGAGGATGCCGGTGGCAATGGGTGACGATTTTTTCCTGCACCGCGGGAGCCTATGAACCCCCCTGCCGACACCACCTAGATTTGTGGGAAGCATGCGAAAGCTTGTGTGAAGCCGCCGTTGCTATGGACGCGGGTTACATAAAGCTGGCCAAAAGGAGACTGGGAGGTCTTTCAGTTTACCATGGGTAATTCTGATGAAGACTGGGTCGTAAAAACCCCGTTGGCAGAAGCGGTTGCATGCTCTCACCGAGATGCTATCTCCAATTCAAGGCCGATAGTCTCAGTGCTCGAGCCCAGAAAATTTAGATTCCTGGATGTCTCCACTTGAGGTAGTGAAAGATATAGCGGCTGGAGTAAACATTATCTATTTCTAAATTCCATGAAATAGATTGTAGTAAACCCTAATTTTGCTTTGAACCATTGTTTACAGAAATCATGACCAAGCTCGACCCCCTTACCTCCATACTTAATGATAACAAACTTATGGGACCAAACTACGAGGACTGGAAGCGTAACTTGATGCTCGTCCTAAAGGTTGGCAAACACACAATTGCCCTCAGTACCCCTCAACCGGCCATGCCGGGACCAAGTGCAACTGAGGCCCAGTTAGAAGAATGGAAAGACTGGCGCTGATGAGATGTGCAAGTGCTATATAGTGGCATCCTTGCAAACCGTACTTCAGAAGCAAGTCGAAGACATGGCCTTTGCTTCAGACATGATGCTCTACCTAAAAGAAATGTTCGAGGGTCATAGTCGGGTAACTCGTTACCTGACCATCAAGAAATTGGTGTCCATGAAGGTGACAGAGGGGACTTTAGTTCGGGATCATATGTTGAAATTGTTTGGCTATGTGAACGAGCTTGGTTCCTTTGATGTCATCTTGGATACAGAGATCCAGATCAATATTTTCCTCGCGTCTCTGTCAGGAGCGTTTGAGGGCTTCGTTACCAACTTCAACCTTAACCGGTTGGAGATGTCTAACGCAGAGCTCCTAGCGACGCTCCAGGCGGCAGAGGATGGGATGAAGGCAGGAGCCCAATCCCTGAACGTAGAGTGGAATTCTTCTCTGAAAGCCAAAGGCAAGTTTCAGAAAAGAAAGTCTAAGAAGCCCGTGAAGATGGGCCAGGTGCAGTTGCAGGTTCCTATGCAGAATGGTCCGACGAAGCCCAATGGAAAATATTTTCGATACGACAAGAAGGGGCACTGGAAGGGCGACTGCCGCACGGTTCCCAAGAAGGCTGAGACAGGTATATCTCAAATCCACATAGTGGAATCCCTTGTAGCATCCAGTTGTTCTCTAGTTTTATGGATTGTGGATTCTGGTTCCACTAACCATGCTTGCAATAATTTACAGGGGTTCAAGGAGACAAAAAAACTGGGTGATGGGAAGATGATCCTAAGCATGGGAACTGAGGCTGTGGCAGAGGCTGAAGCAGTTGGAAATATCATCTTGCAGTTCCTTGATGGAAGAAGTTTATTACTTAGAGACATACTTTATGTACCGTTCTTGAGACGAAACTTAATTTCTGTTTCCTTATTGAATAATGAAGGTTTTTAGTTTTATTTAATGCTTCTGGTGTGTCAATTAAATTGAATGGTTCCTTTGTTTGTAAGGAAAAGATACAGAATGGTCTCTATGTAATTAACTCCAATCATAAGCAGGATAACATAACTGAAGCTTGTGTGGTTAATTTATCTAAAAGAAAAAGTCCCTCGGATAATCCAACACTCCTTTGGCATCTAAGGCTTGGACACATAGCCTCAGACAGGATTCACAGGTTGGTTAAGGTAGGACTCTTAAGTGCAGATATTTCAGAAAGCCTACCGACGTGTGAGTCTTGCCTGGAAGGCAAGATGACTAAAAGATCTTTCCGAGCCAAAGGTAGCAGATCTAAGGAGGTATTAGAGTTGGTACACACTAATGTATATGGGCCCATAAGTGTCCGTGCCATAGGAGGCTTCGAGTATTTCATCACCTTCACGGATGATCACTCGAGGTTTAGATACATATACCTAATACGGTGGAAGTCTGAATCCTTTGATAAATTCAAGGAGTTCAGAGCTGAAGCAGAAAAGCAGATGGGTAAAAGTATCAAGTCTCTTCGATCGGATCGAGGAGACGAATACCTATCGGATGAATTTATTGGGTACCTGTATGAGCATAGGATTGTATCCCAGTTGACTGCACCAGGGATACCACAACAGAATGGTGTATCTGAGAGGAGAAATCGAACTTTGTTAGACATGGTTCGGACTATGATGAGTTATGCAATATTGCCACCTAGTTTTTGGGGAATGCCCTAGAGACGGCAACATATACTTTAAACTTTGTTCCATCAAAATCAGTACCTCTAACTCCTTGGGAGCTGTGGTTGAAGCAAAAGCCTAGCCTACAGTACTTTAGGATTTGGGGTTGTCCGGCAAATGTGCGGAAGGACAAGCGAGATAAGATAGAGTAAAAAACTAAGGTATGTCTGTTCGTTGGGTATCCAAAAGGAACAAAGGGTGGTTTATTTTATGATCCTGAGGATAGAAAGGTTATCGTCTCGACGAACGCCGTATTCCTGGAGCAGGATTATTTAATAGACCATAAGCCCACCAGTAAAGTAGTTCTTGAAGAATTGTTTGGTACTGATGGGAGTACGCAGACATAAAATATAGTGGGAGTCGATACCACTAAGATAAACGATACTATAGAATCGACTCCTATGGAACCACCGCAGGCTCGTCGTAGTGGGAGGACCACAAGTGCTCCTGATAGATACATTGGAGAAGCCTTTATGGTGGATCCAGAGTTTCAGGAGGATGATCCTCTGAACTATGACGAAGCGATGGTATCCTTTGACCATGCAGCATGACAGGAAGCCATGGAGGCAGAACTGACATCGATGTCCCAAAATTTGGTCTGGACACTTGTAATACCACCTCACAATATTAAACATGTTGGGTATAAGTGGGTGTACAAAAGAAAAAGAGGTCCGGATGGTACCATTGAGACTTACAAAGCTAGACTAGTTGCTAAGGGTTATACCCAGTGAGAAGGGATCAACTATAACGAAACCTTTTCGCCAATGGCTATGCTTAAGTCTATCCGGATTCTCTTGTCCATTACAGCCCATTATGATTGGGAGATCTGGCAAATGGACGTCAAGACCGCATTCCTCAACGGGGATTTGGAAGAAGATATCTATATGTCTCAGCCTCCAGGCTTTGTCGCAAAAGGTCAGGAAAGTCTAGTGTGCAAGTTGCAAAGGTCCATTTATAGACTGAAGCAAGCATCCAGAAGTTGGAACATGCGTTTTGATCAGGCTATCCGGTCTTATGGATTTGAGCAGAACGTGGATGAACCATGTGTTTATAAAAGGAGCGATAAGACTGCAGTAGTTTTTCTAGTGCTTTACGTAGACGATATCATGCTCATTGGAAATGATGTTGGAACATTGTCTACAGTGAAGGTGTGATTATCCTCTCAATTTGATGTGAAAGACCTGGGTGAAGCGAGTTATGTTTTGGGGATCAAGGTAACTCGAGATTACCAGAACAAGACTCTCTCGCTGTCACAGTCAGTCTACATAGATACTATCTTGGTCAGATTCAGTATGCACAACTCCAAGAAGGGACTGGTTCCATTCAGACATGGAATGAAATTATCCAAGGATCAGGGTCCTAAGACTCCTGAGGAGAGGGCAGAGATGCAGAAGATAGCTTATGCTTCGGCTATAGGGAGTCTGATGTATGCTATGCAGTGCACGAGACCAAATATATGCTATGCAGTAGGCATGATGGGCAGGTATCAGTCAAATCCGGGTCCAGGGCACTGGACTGCTGTGAAAAGTATACTCAAGTATCTCTGTAGGATGAGAAATTATGAGTTAGTTTACTCTTCATAGGAACTGATGCCGATTGGATATACGGATTCTGACTTTGCGTCAGATCCAGAATCTAGGAGATCGACATCAGGGTTTGTGTTTTCATTAGGAGGAGGAGCTGTCAGTTGGAGGAGCGTGAAGCAGGGATGCATCGCGGATTCGACGACAGAGGCTGAGTACGTTGCGGCATGCGAAGTAGCTAAGGAGGCGGTGTGGCTCAATAAGTTTCTCACGGACTTAGGATGCGTACCGGGAGCTCAAGATCCTATTACCCTTTACTGTGACAATAGCGGAGTGGTAGCACAATCCAAGGAGCCAAGATATCACCAGAAGTGCAAGCATATCGAGCAGAAATACTACATTATCTGGGTCTTGCAGAAGCGAGAGGAGGTTGCAGTGACTCAGGTGGCGTCTGCAGATAACATGGCGGACCCTTTCACAAAGACGTTACCGACCAAGGCTTTTGAGAAGCACGTGGACACCATGGGAGTTAAGACTGTTGTTCCCCGCTAGGCCAAGTGGGAGATTGTTGTAGCTCGTGTGTCTTTAGCATCGATTTTCTGTATTAACATTAATAAAGATGCCTTTGGTTATTGCTTTAATTAGAATACTACTCTGGTATATGATAATACTCATATAATAAAAGGACCCTAGGGAACACAGTAGGCCACTGAGGCACATGGAGGATCCATGCTTGGGAGACCCAGTGGACCAGTTCTGTGTAGACCTAGAACTAGTTCACAACTTAGGTGATACAAGTCGCTTCACCGAGAACAAGCTGTTGGCAGGTAGAGGATGTGGTGAAGTCTCCACCACAGGAATATGGGATTCCCATTCACCTGACCAAACACGATGATCGTGTTGAACAGGAACCAAGACAGTGCACAGTTCAGTGATTCAGACACTGGTGCATAAACCGTCTTACTACTATAGATAATCTGTCCTTAACCCTGAGGGACCATGTTCACTGGGCCAACCAGTTGTGTGGTGCTTTGATCTGCCAATGTGTGCGGACCTTCTATAGTCCAATACCACGGTACGTTGGGTTACCCGGCTGACGCTTGAGTGACATGTAATCCCTACAGGTTATCCGACGTCCAGTGTTGGATGGGTGCGTTTTGATGAGTCAATCTGTCTACACAGTTAACCCAGGGCTGGTGGTTGTTAGTATGATTGACGATGTTCTGGATGCTAGACATAGCACCGGAAGGTGTATGGTGTTATAGATTACAAGTCATCAAACCCTAGTCAGATGATCGATCGGGATCTGACGGTGCTCCCCACCGCCCGAGTCGTATCATGGCACCAGTAATAGGAGGGACTAAGGATTATCGGAGTATAGTAGAGAACAAGGTTACGAGGGAGTAACATAAGTTTAGGATCACTAGAGGTCAACTCGCGTCGCACTCTGGATGGCTACGCAGGTTAATCGGATTAGGGCTGATTAACGGAACTTTCGGTGTGTCACCGGAACAGTTAATCAGGGATCCGGTTGGAGCTACAGATCCCGAACCCTGAAGGTTCCACCCTGTCGTTGCATATAGGAATTATTTTTCGACCTAGTTGGATACGCTGGATGCGAAGTAGCACGATGGAGCGTAAGCCCGGAGCCTAAGAACCTAATTCACATGTGTTACGGGCCGTAGGGGTATTTTGGTAAATACTGAAATATAGCTCAGAACATATTGAATATGGATCTTAGAATGAGCGAAATAATTCTAGGAGCTCATAGGCGCTGACGGAACTCAATTCTGAGTGGCGCACCTCACTCAGTCTCTCTTTCAGTTTTTCACTTTTCGTGAAGGGCTTTTTCGTCCAGGCTTCACGATAGACACTGGAAATCCCTAATAACCGACCCCCCTCTATCCTAATCTATCTAGGGCCGACCCTAGCTTCCTTAAAGCCATGGGAGACCGGCCCTATAAGATAATAGGGAGAGGGAGGGCCGGCCCTATGGTCTCCCTCTCCTCCAAAAATCCGAACCCCCTCCAAGCCTCCTCCTTTGTGGTTTCGGCCAAGGAAAAGACAGGAAGAAGAAGGGAGAAGAAAGAGGAAGGAAGGAGAAGGAAGAAAGGCGAAAGAGGAGGAGAAAATCTCGCGGCTCGCCATCGTCTTCGCAACGGATTCCTCCGTCGGCTCGTAATCCCTGTACTCAGAGATGGGATTTCGAGGATTCTTCAATTCACAAAGGACAAGGTGCAATCCGACAGTTTTTCTTGCGATTCAAGTGCTGTTCTTCATCGTTCCGTCATCTCCGGATCATAGATCCAAAAGGTATGATGATTCTAAACACCTAACTAGATGCATGCATGTCTTCTGTAGATCGTAGTATGCCTCTAGGGTGTCCGCACATATGCTAAGATCATAGATTTGCATGTAAATTGTTTTGTAGAATTAATTGTAATGAAACATACACCGTATGATCTTTGGATCTATCTTTTGCTTCCACTGTGACTCTGATAAGTGGATTCAATTCCAACACCTCAAGCAGCATCTTGAGGACTGAAGGCTTTCGCGGGTAGAAGGATCCACGTCGGTGCGAGACCGAGTAACCGCCCCCCACCCCCCCAACAAATACCGGCACCTTCAAGACTTGAATTATGCCACGAATTATTGAAGAATCGTGACTACACCACATGCCATCCTCCGTTTTATGCCATGCATCGTCCAATGGAGATTGTAGAATGGAGTATTGGACTTGAATTTATTGTTTTTTGAGAAATCCCTCTCAGAGAATGAGGGGAGGTTCGGCCTAGACCCCTACCAGTTTATTAGAATCAACGGGGTAGACACAGTTGGGGTTGGAAACAAAGGTCTAGGAGGCCCGTGGCCGACCTAGTTACAAAGATCCAGAAGGAAAGCTTTCGGCCCAGGCAAACGATTGCTAGCCCAGAGATGGATCAAGGATTTAGTGTGGGAGATCGCTAACTCTATCAAGACGCTCTTCCCCTGTAACGTCCTCCTGTTGCGTTACGTTCCAGCTAGAGAGCCCAGGAGACCGCGTTGGCGGGGACATCCCGGCCTTTTTGGTTAGGTCCAGGGAACTTCCTATTTCTCGAAGTACGCCACACGGCCTTCACGGTCGAAGGCAAGGTGGAGATATTCAATTTCCCCAAGAAGTGCTCCCAAACCTGCTTGGAGAAGACGCAGCCTAGGAGTAGATGAGCGGACGTCTCCTCCGCCTCCCCATAAAGGGCGCGGGATGGATCGGAGATCCCCGGGCGATGGCGCTAGCTTCACTATATTAGCCTTAGTGAGGACCCTATCCCTTGCCTTTCGGTTGGTACAATACACTAGAACAGAAAGATTATTGGTGACTGTTACGCAAGCAGAAAGTTTTGATAGCGAGGGGGGGGGGGGGGGGGGGGTGCTCCGATTGGTCTCGCTCTCGCTAGTGGGAGTGGGGTTTCTGTTGGCAGTTCTAAGTATACTAGTCGACGAAGCCATCGAGAAGGAAGTCCCAGCCTTTCAATTCCTGCTATTCAACGAGTACATCGGAAGAATTTGGCTCGGAATGTGATGGGATTATCGGATGATCTGGAGTCAGGTGTTCTACAGGATTTTGCTGGTGATGCTGGGGAGGTTACAGATCGAGCGGAGGAAGTAGGTGATCCTCACCCCATGGATTCCTTCGATCAGTACAAGCAGTTGCCCCCCCATCTTGCCAACCGGCCTTCATTTCTTACCATGTCGAATCCTGCGATTGCATCCCGAGCTAAAGCAGCTTGGCCGAAGGGACAATCTGATAGGGTGACGAGGAGTAGGGGGCATAGTTAGTTTTGCACTGTGCTCCACTGTGATTGTCTTAGGTTAGACTTGGAGTCCAGCTTTGTGGGCTGTTTCCTCTTGTCTGGGGGCTACCATGTCGGTCTGCTCCCCGTGTGTTGAGTTAGGGTTAGTTGTTGTTGAGACTTTTTCTTGGTCGAGTGGTCTCTGTCGAGTGGTCTGCTTTCTCATTCAGAGTTAAGCCGAGTCCTGTAACTGTCTTTCTTTTTCAGTAATATATTAGTTTTTTATCCTTCAAAAAAAAAAAAAAGATTATTGGTGCCAAAATCAGCGGCCAAGGTCCATCCCGTCGGTTATGTTCTTTTATTTTTTGAAATGAAAAACCAATAATGGACGGCCCTGATACCTACAAAATAATCCAATAGCAGCTAGCGCTTGGTATGATCATCCAATACATCCAATTAAGGTAATCCAAGGAATAGAGAGGAGTTTAAAGCTACCCCGAGTGGGTTTTTTTTGTTTTTTGTTTTTCTGGACGTACGGTAGAGCAAGCTAGGTTAAGTTATCATAAATAGCTGGCCGGGGTAAAATTATTAATTGTTTGGAAAAATTGAAGCATATATTCGCCGTTGGTTCGTTAATGTGATCGATGACGTACGTCGAAACCGAAAGAATAGGAAACGGATGGACAGCGCAGCGCGTATTAAAGAACCAATTAAAAGACCAGCCTTCATACAAATCATGCACGAACCTCTCACCTTCACTTCAGACAAAAACAAAAAAACAAAAAAAATTACGGAAAAAGGAGCTCCAACGGTCTTTGTCCCGTTCTTCGCTACGACTGCATGCCAAGGCAAGGCATTCCCTTCATCACTGACACATTAACTAATACATATTTGTATTTGACCGACCGACTGACCATCTTGACCATTCAAAGTAGTTACAATACGTACGTACTCATGGTGGCCATGCATGCAGTACTGTCCGTCACCTGGCATGGTAAGCTCGATCAGAATATATTTATTTATTTATTTATTGGCTAGCTAGCTAGCTCCTGCCTCTTCTCTGAGAGTGAGACAACTGCCATGAAACCATCTCAATCAGATCCATATCTCTCTTGCCACCCCAACTGAAAGCCTCACAATCAGCCCCCTCAACAACCTCTGCACTGGGTTCCTCAACAACCGCACCAGCAGCTGTCCATGGCGGCGCCAAAGCCTCTCCATTAGGCGAATAAGATGAGAGATCACAGATATTGTCTGCAGCTGGTACCAGATGGTAATTACCACTGCTCGAACTTATTAGTACACTAGCACCATGATCAGAACCAGCAGCAGTACTACTGATAGGACGAGGAGGAGGAGAGCTACCTCCGTCTGTACGTAACAAGTCAGATGAGGCCGCCAGCTGGAATGTACATTCATTCATACCGCCTATGAAGTAGTACGGGTACCCATCCTCCTCCTCCTCCCCGTCGTTAAAGCCCGAGAAATTGAGTATCGGAGGATCTTGGATATCTCCAACTTCTGCTCCTCCTCCTTCTCCTCCTCCTCCTGTACTAGCACCACTAGCAGCTGATGGCTGGCTACAGGAGTTCCCCCCTATGAATTGATGCATGCAGGCAGCTGGACCTATGGAAGGGTTGCTGGTGCTCTTGATGTACTCTTGCAGAAGATTGGAGGGCTGCTGGGATCCTTCTCCCTGCCTACTTGCCTTTGGCCTCTTGCTCTTTCTCTTTGAGTTCTGCCTTCTCTTGGTGGCGTTCCAGTGGTTCTTGATGGAGTTCTCTGTTCGCCCGGGGATGAGCTTCGCGATCTCCGCCCACCTGTTTCCAACCTTTTTGTGGGCTTCAACAAGCACCCTCTCTTCTTCTTCACTCCATGTGTCTTTCTGTGCACACACATTCATGTACAAAATTAATAATTAATTAGGAGCCCAAATTAAGTTATTTATAGTACTGAGATCTCAAGATCGATCTAACTGCTGTACAAAAAAGAAAATCAGGTCACTATTAAGCTTTATAGAATAATTCATTGAGACATCAGGATTTAATATATATATATATATATATATATATATATATATATATATATATATATATATATATATATATATATATATATATATGGTGCTATATATAAAAAAATAAAGATTAATTTCCAAGAAATATTCCAAGAATGAAACCTAACCTTTATGTCCGGGCGTAGATGGTTATGCCACCGTTCCCTGCACTGCTTGCCGATCCTGCCGACCAGCTTCTTAGCGATCTGAGACCATTTCCTAACGCCGTGCTGCTTCACCAGTCCGATCAACAAACTGGCCATAGCCCAAACAAGAGAAGCTGATTTTAATTTCCTGGCCAAAAAGAATAAAAAAACAGTAATTGACCACGCTATAATCTTTATTGTTAATTACCTGTCCTCCTCACTGTTCCATTGCCCTTTCACAACGTTGATAGGAGCAGCCACAGTAGTAGTAGTGGTAGTGGTAGAAGAGGATGCAGTACTGTTTTGCACTCCGGATCTCTTTCCTTCTCCAGTACTGGAATCACCTCGCTCAGCCTCCTTACCATTTGTATAAGCAAATGAGTCTCCATAGATGTCTAAGGTGTGAGCTTCTGCTCCCTCAAGAAACCCATCATAGAAAACGGAATTATCCAACAAGATCCCACTTGGTGGAACACCTAACCCACCAACGGTGAACAAACCGTTTGGACTACTACCCGACCTCTCGGCATTCTTCCCTTGTTTCTGTACGGGCTTCTTGGGTTGAACGAACTCTTCTTCGCACGAGCTAGACAAGAACCTCTCCAATGGCGTTATTGGAGCAGCTGGCATAAGGAAAGACATGATGTTGTCTGAATACCCAAAACCATGCTCACCTCTATAATCCATTGAGAGAGAGAGAGAGAGAGAGAGAGAGAGAGAGAGAGAGAGAGAGGGAGAGAGAAAGAGAGAGAGAGATTTGTGCATACAATATGTGAGGGGGAGGGGAGAAGGGAAGGGAAGAGGCGAGACTACAGTTACGAGAGAGAGAGAGAGAGAGAGAGAGAGAGATGGTACTAATCAGGGTTTATTACCATCAATACACAATTATTACATTTTTCTTTTTCTTTTTATTTTTGCCATATATGTGTGGTTTAGCCCTAAGCGCTCAGCTTAAATCAGGAGAATTCTTTTAGACAGGCATTTATGTCTCGCGCGCCCGAAGCAATGATCGAGCTGCTGTGATTACGCGCGCACGCGGCTAGCTCAGTCCATCCATGCTAGCTCGATCCATTACACATTGCTCGCTTTTATCTCTGAAATTAAGAAACAAGAGATCGAACCTAGCTAGCTAGCTTCGTACTAGCTCGAATAATCCAGGCTATAGAGAAGAGAAGATCGATGGAGTACCTGCTCGATCAGACATCATGGAAATCTTATATAAGCACCAGTTGCTCTTTGAATAGCTACGTTAAACGTACGTACAACTAATAGATAGCCATCTCCCTTTCCAATTTGGAAAAGTAAAAAAAAAACAGGGGGAGCTGGTGGTAGGTCCTTGACATAGGATTTGATTAATGTAAAGAACGTCCAAATATCTCTATACATCAGGTTCCTCCAGAAACATATGCACTTACAGCAAGTCCCTCTTTTGACTTTTACCTTCTTTAAATGATAAAATATCCCTGATTAAAAGCCCACATTACTTTCAATAAAACAAATGAGAAACTATAATACATTACGAATTTTTTCTCATTTGTGGTGAATTGTTGCTCTTCGCTACAGTGACATCACTATAGCAATTTTTTTTTTTTTTTGAAAATCTCGTTTTAATTTTTTTGCTACAGTGAATCACTGTAGCCCACGGAGAAGACAGTGGGACCCGTAGCCCTATCTCAGACCCACAAAGATGACAGTGGGACCCGTATCCCTGTCTCGGGCCCACGGGAACGACAATGGGACCCGCAGCCCTGCCTGGGGCCCATGGGGACGATAGTAAGACCCGCAGCTGAAGAGGTTTCCCAGTGCACTATCACGATGATGACGCGTGTACAACCGGGCCATCTGGCTTGCTCCGATTTGAAGATCCGAAAAGCCGGACTTGCCGAACTGGGTCCGACCTGGCCCAACCTGGTCCATGAGCTGCACCCTCTTCAGAAGATTGCGCCTAGGAAGGAGATCAGAGGAGCTGAGCTCTAGTACCGGAACCACGTTGCGGAAAGGGTCGGGCAGGTCTTGGACCTGACCCGACAGTCCGGACCCACATGAGTCTCGACCTGATGGGCGCTGGAAGGCCGCCCATGGGTGAGGAAAGATTGGAGGGTGCCTGTAACGGCCAGGCACCTGTAACGGCTAGGAGATTCGCTAGACTGGAAGAGGCCGGTAATATCTCGTCCGTTCGCATCGTGGGTCACCCATGATAAGTTAGTGGCCCACGATCAACGGGAGCACAGAAAGAAAGATATGAAGTGTAAAAACTTGATTTTTCTTGAAATAAAATAATATAAATATATTATTTTTCTTATGTGGAGTGTTAGTGGAATATCATGTGTAGTGGCGGCTCCAGAAATTTATATCAGTGGGGTCAAAACTTGCATTAAAAATTATTTTTGACGTGACATCGTGAAGTAGGGTTCGGTGAATTGGTGGAGTGGGGTCAAACCAACTATCAAAACTAAATAAATTATGATAAAAATAAAAAAATAATAGATTTTTTAATAGACTTGAATCGATGAATGGGGTCAAACCAGTTGTCAAAACTAAATAAATTATCACAAAAAAAAATTAATATATTTTTTAATAGATTTGAATCGATGAGTGGGGTCAATTGACCCCACTCACCCATATGTAGCGTCGCCCTTGGTCATTTGGCACATGCGGGACTATCCTGTTGCTTTTACGGGAACGTAAGTGTTGGAATTGGTGTGTTCTAAGCTTGTAAAACTCTGATTTTTGAACTGGATAAATGTTATTCTATGAGATGCATATTGGTACGTAATACAATTATGTGTTTTTATTAGAACAAAGAGCCATGACTACATGGTAATTCACTGAGTTGAAGACTAAGTGGGTTGGTCCCATGTAGCCTAAATGAGTTCGCAACTATGATCAGGTTGGTCGCTTCATCATGAAAAGCTGTTGATGATGACAGCGCATGGGGAGTCTTCACTATGGTCATCACCAGGCACAATATCTGTGGCCGAACAGAACCAACACGGTGCACAAATCAGTAAGCAGACACTGGTGCACTAAGCTGTATTTCTGCTTAGGGTAAAATGGTCCTAAATCCTAAGTAACCATGTCTGGTGGGCTAACCAGTTGTGTGGTGCTTTGGTGCATCGAAGTATGAGGATCCAGTTACGTGATCCAAAACCATGGTGTACTGGATTACCCGACTGGTGTCGTATCAGTATGTCACTCATGCAAGTCATCCACATCCTTAACGGGAGGTGCGTTCCTTGATCTGACTTACATCATACCGAATCCAGGCCTAGTGGTCATCAGTTGGATTGTTGATCAGGTTTGATTACTCGATAGGGTAATCAGTGGTATGATATAAGCAAGAGACCTGGAAAGAATCAAGGCATATAAGTACTCAAGTCTGATGGTGTTCTCCACTGCTCGAGTCGCATCATAGCACCAAGTGGAGGGATAACAAGTTTATCATAACTAAGTAGAGAGTAGGGGTATATGAGAGAACATAGTAAGTCCAGCGGGAATAGAGTACAGCCTGCGTCGCACTCTGGGTGGCTACGCAGGTTAACTCAGACTCAAAGGGTCGATGGAACACTTGAATAGTATATTGACCGAGTCCGAGTTGGAAGCTATGAACCCTGGTCTCTAAAGGTACCACCTTATCCACATCTAGTATGGTTCTCGAACCATCTCCTCGATTTACAAGGTAAAGTATTTAGTCCGATTAAAATATATTCCGTGTGTGCTTCGCACTAGTGCACGGTAGTTCCGTATGTGAACTAGGATATAAATTTGAAGTAGTGCGAAGACACACTAGGTCATAACCTAATCCAAGTGATGGTTTGTAACACGGGTGTGATGCACCGGTACATATTGCGAGTTGACCGGATGACTTTACTGTTGGAAATAAATCCATGGTAGAGGCCCGCAGCGGAAGTAAAGTGAAGGTCCGAAGACCGTGAGCGGTGTGCGTTACATATCAAAATTTTTATTGAAACGATCTACACATGCGTGTATGAATCTAGCATGGCAATTACGTGAACCCCTAATAACGATCTAACACGAAAGAACAATCTAGCATGTATGCATGTTCTATCTATGCTAGATCTACATGTTAGAGATCATACATGCGTGCGGATTCTTTCACCATGACAAATTTTTTATTTGTCGATGGAGACATGCTCGGATCTGCTCGATATACCTTCGGTGCGACAGCCATAACGTTTTGCTCTGAACTCCGATTGGACTGAAATTTGGACTGCAGGTAGCCAACTTTGAGATGCAACTTTTGCAACTAGTTTCACCTCATTTGGACTTCTATACCTCCCGAAATCACAAAAACAATATTGATTTTCTGTGCAGATTCTGGACAGCAAAAGGTTGCAGGAGATGCCTTCTAGTTCACCCGATCTCACACGATGCACGGTACCTCATCAATGGATATCTGAGTGCCTCCATCCGACGAGTATTCTCCTTCTACGAAACACCACGCGAGGAAGACGAGTTGCCATCCAATGGCGCAAGCGAGGGAGAGAGATACGAGAGAGGAGAGGAGAAGAGAGGAGAGGGGGCGGCTAGGGTTTCCCCATAGCTTGCATGGCCGGTGTGGGTGCAAATTTTGGCAGAAGTTTACCAACTATCTCGGGACCCACCAGCCCTGCCTGGTGGGCCCACGAAGACTACCGCGGGACCCACCGGCCCTGCCTGGTGGGCCCACGAAGACTACCACTGGACCCACCAGCCCTGCCTGGTGGGCCCACGAAGACTACCACTGGACCCACCAGCCCTGCCTGGTGGGCCCACGAAGACCACCGCGGGACCCACCAGCCCTGCCTGGTGGGCCCACGAGGACCACTGCGGGACCCACCGGCCCTGCCCGGAAGGCCCACGAGCCTGTGGAATCCCCCAGAAGACGGTAGCGGGGCCCGCTAGTTTTACCTGGAGAATCCCCAGATACGATGGCAGAAACCGCCATTTAACCCAGAATTCCCACCAGAGAATCCTATAAATAGCAGTGCCTTCGAATGTAAAAGGATCCGAAAATTCTGATTTCCACTCTGAGATCTGACTTTCAGAACCAGAGCTCTGGGATTTTTCAACTTCTGATCTACCATCTCTCCTTGATCTTCTTTTCTCCTTAGAAGAGATCAGAGGGTTTTCAGTGACACTCGGCCTGTCGAGGTCACTTCAACTGAAGTGTTAGTAAATTCGGGTTGCTCCCTATAGCACGGAGACGTAGGCTTCGGCTGAACTCCGAGATCACATCTTGTGTCACAATCTCTCTGATTGCATATCACTTTCTATTGACATATCAAAAGGCTTCAACTTCAATCAACAGATCGACCAACGATCTTCGACGTCAACTTCAGCTCCAATTGACTGGTGCTGCGAGAGTCTTCGGGTCGGCACGAAGATTTTCCCCCACAGCCGGCCCTAGGGCTTGCAACATGCATGGCTGGCCCCCCCTCTCCCCATTGCACTTATATAGGGCCGGCCTTATCCTTTGGATAAAGCCCTAACAGATAAGTTTGATTAATTCAAACCTCTCCCTATATATCTCTTCTTTATCTTTATCTTTTTCTTGGTTTTGAAAACGGTCAAAACTAGCCCATTTTCTGTGCCTCATTACCGACCCTTTCATCGGAGGCAACAACCTCCTGAAACCAATGGGGCCGGCCTTGACCAGTCTCTCAACACTTAGGGCCGGCCTCCTTAGTACATAGTGGTGCATGGTATGACCAAAACACCCTTATGTCACTAGTTGGCCGTTCCTCGTGTACAAGACTTTGCAAGACACACATAAGTGAAGTGCACCAGTGATTTTACTATTTTCTGAGGTTCCCGTGGGATGCCCCTAGTGAAGTCAACTAGTCAACTCGCAACATGTCCTGGTGCATTGCACCCATGTGGCAAAGTCCACTTATGGCAAGGAATTGCTACATGCTTCTCTGCACTAACCTAGGGTTTCCCCTTAGTGCACACACGTAGCTACGCATCTACCGTGCACTAGTGCAAAGCACTCACGGAGCGTATGCCTGGACTTCTCGCTTCCTCTAACTATGTTCTGTGTTTTGAGGAAATGGTATAAGAACCGTACATAATGTCGATAAGGTGGAACCTTCAGGGACCAGGGTTCATGGCTTTCAATTTAGACTCGATCGACACACTACCCGAGTGTACCATCGATCCTCTGAGTCTGAGTTAACCTGCGTGGCTACCCAGAGTGCGACGCAAGCTGCACTCCAATTCCCCCGGACTTACTATATTCTCCCTCATACCCCTGCTCTTCGCTTAGTATGGTAAACCCGTTGTCCCTCCATCTGGTGCCATGATGCAACTTGAGCGGTGAAGAATACCGTCAGACTCGAGTGCTCATATGACTCGGTTCCTTCCAGGTTGACCATATACATTGTACCTCTGATTACTCTTCCGAGCAACCGGATCCGACACCACTCCAACTGATGACCACCTGGCCAGGGTTTAATATGACGTAGGTCAGACCAAGAAACGCACCTCCCGTTAGGGGTATGGATAGCCTACAGGAGTGACACACTGATTCAACGCCAGCCGGGTAACCCAGTACACCGTGGTTTTGGATCACTGCATCCGGATCCTCACACATTGGTGCGCCAAAGCACCACGCAATTGGTTAGTCCACCAGACATGGCTCCTTAGGGTTTAGGATCATTTTACCCTAAGCAGAAACACGGTTTAGTGCACCGGTGTCTGCTCACCGATCTATACACCGTGTTGGTTCCGTTCGATTACAGACACTATGCCTGGTAATGACCATGGTGGAGACACCCATGCTCTGTCATCCCAATAGCTTATCTTGATAGGGCGACCAACCTTGATTAGAGCTGCGAACGTATTTAGGTTACATAGGACCAGTTCCTTTAGTCTCCCACTCAAGTGGATTACCATGTAGCCATGGCTCTCTGCTCTGTAATCAGAACACGTACTAAGGTACGTACCAATATGCAATCCTATACTATCAACCATACATAGCTAAACTATAGGTTTTTACGAGCTGTAGACCTTACCAATTCTAACAATCTCCCACTAGGTCTAACGAGGAATAACGGTGTTGAGCTCTGTAGCTTTTACATGCTGTGTAAAAACCTTTGCGAGAATTTCCTAAAGGAATTGGCAACATTATCTGTAGATTCCACCTCAGTACCGCTACTTGGATTTCCTCCTATAACTGTCAGATCAAGTGGAGTTTGTACTTGATGGGTTTCCCCTCACAGCGGTGCCTAGTCTCCTTGGACCTTGCTTACCGCTCTTCTATTGCAATAATAGATAATTGAGCCTCTGGTACGTGTCCCAAGTTCTCTAAGAACTTCCTAAGCCTTACCACCTGATATACTACCTCGCACGCAACAACGTGCTAAGCTTCTATGGTAGAGTCTGTGATGCACACTTGCTTCACACTCTACCAACTATCGCTTCTAATCCCAAGATGAAAATTATTCTTGAAATTGATTCTCTGGAACGCACATCTGACACCAAAGTCAGACTCTGTGTGTCCAATCGATATCAGGACCTGTGAAGTGCAAGCTAACTCATAATCCTCACTTGATGAGGACTTCAGAGTATACCCTTCACTTTAGTCCAGTGATCTGGACCCGGGTTCGACTGAAACTGACCCATAAATCCTGCTCCGCAATAGATATCTAGCCTCATAAACCGAATCTGGCTAGAATCTTATCTTTATGCGTAGCCTGTGACAGCAAGAGAACCTTGCTCTGGTTATCTCGAGTTACCTTGATTCCCAGAGCATAACTTGCCTCACTAAGGTCTTTCACATTGAATTATGATGACTACAAACCTTTACCATAAACAATATTCTTACATCATTTTTAATCAGTAGGATATCGTTAACGTAAAGTACTACGTACACCCTTGTAGCTCTTTCACCTTCCTTGTACCCACTTGGTTTATCCTCATTCTGATCAAATCCATATGAGCGGATTCCTTTGATCAAAATAGATATTCCAACTTGGATGCTTGCATCAGTCCATAAATGGACCTTTGCAACTTGCATCACATATCTTCCTGACCTACTGACACAAAGCCTGGGGCTGCTTCATGCAATGTCCTTTCCAAATTCCCATTAGGGAATAATTGTCTTGACATCCATAAACCAGATCTCCCAACTATAATGGGCTGCGATGGATTTAAGAGGATCCGAAATAGACTTAGGCATAGCTACCAGTGAGATGGTTTTGACATAGTCAATCCCTTCTCCTTTGGTAACTAATCTAGCAACTTAAGTCTTAACCGGGTGCTCTTCTTATACACTTCCTATACCCCAAAAGGTGATAGTGCTATAAGTGTCAAGACTGTTCCAAGGGACATTGATTCAAGTGTGCCTCCATGGTCTTTTGTCAGTCTGAGCTGTCGGAAGCTCCCACTACTTCTTCGTAGCTCTAGGTATCATCCTCCTGAAACTCTGGATTAACTATCGAAGTTTCTCCATAGTATCTATCAGGAGCTCTGATGCTCCCACAACGACGAGGTGGTGGTGGTACAAAGTGAATTGTTTCTACCGTACCTGGTATACTAATTTCTTGTATCATCTACTCCTACTACGATTTTTTCAGATGCGCACTCTCTACCAGTACCCAATAGTTCACCCAGAACTACCTTACTGATAAACTTATGGTCTATAATATAATCTTGGTCTAGGTAGATGGTGTTCGTAGAAACGATTACCTTTCAAACCTCAAGATCATAAAATAGTCCATCTTATGCCTTCTAAGGGTAACCTACAAACAGATATACTTGGAACTACATCTCCATCTCATCCCTCTTGTCCTTTTGCATAAGTGCAGGACAACCCTATATCTCGAGACACTATAGTGTCAGCTTTCGTTTAGACCATAGCTCTCTATAGGTCTGAGGCATTGATCTAGATGAGAGATAGTTTTAGATATAAGCTACTGTTTTAAGGTATAACCCCACCAAAGGTGAGTAGTACACTTGGCAATATTCATCATACTACGGACCAAGTCAAACAGAGTCCGATTCCTTCTCTCGGAGACTTTATTCTGACGTGTCATCCTTAGAGCATTTAACTGGGAGATAATCCCATGCTCCCTCAGGATCCTATGGAACTCATCCGATAGTGACTTATTCCTTCAATTAAATCAAAGAGTCTTCTATCGTCTAGACGCTCTTGGAACCATAGACGTCAAAATTAACTAACTCCAATACCTTAGTGGCCCTTTTAGTTATTCTGCCTTCCAGATTACACTCATAGGTTAGAAGGATCTCCGATGAATCTGTGAACAGAAACTCGGCCTTCTTTTACCTCTGAATTTATCTGAGGCAGAATATCTAAATCAGAGGGGTCACAAATGTGATAGCTTCGCCAAAGGATTTAGATGAATTTCAATTAGACGTTGCAGCTATCATGAAATCTATTTCCGAATTAGGATTAAATACAATGAGATTTTTCTGATCTATTCCTCTAACTATGAAGCTATCTTTTCAGTTTAAGATACACACCTACGGTGCTGTCTAAAACTAAAAAACTTTATTTACTAAAGAGGAAACATAACTATATCTCTAAAAATCAAAATCCGTGTTTCGGAAAAACTAAGACAATCATATCTAACAGCTTCCGCAGCGGCTTATGGCATCAGTACCTATGTTAGGATTACTTCACTATAAAGGTAGCCTTTTGCTTTCCTTGAATCTCTGTAGACCCAAAGTCTATATTCCAAGAAGCATAAGAACTGCTACTAGATCGTGACTCAATCCCTAACACTCTGAGACCATAATCAATCTTCAAATAACCCATATACTTGCAAAAGCAGAAACACTTCCGTCCTTAGCATTACCAGACTTAGGAGTCAACACTAGTTTCTGTACTAGAATAGTTTTCGATCTCTTATAAGTTACTCCCTTAGGTTCTTCTAAAGAAGACCTAGGTTAAGCACCAAAGGAATTGCCTTTAATCTTGATCCCATCCTTTGTCTCTTGAAAATCTCCTTAGAAGTTCTACGTTTATCATCTCTAACTTGTTAAAGCTAAAGTCTCTGATAACGCCTTCGAAGGTTCCAGACAAAGATGCAAGACAGACGTCTTCTACCACCTCGTCATCTGGCACCATGTCTTTGGAATCTAGTTCGATCTGGAACTCAAGTATGTATTTCCGAACAAGCTTACCCTCAAACATCTCGGTATCGACAAGTATCTTAGTGGAAAAGCAATGAGTCTACCGACTCCGCCTTCCAAACATCTTATGCAAGTAAAACTTAATTAGAGAAGACCCGACATATCTCTGACTCGCTTCTAAAGAGTTGTCCGCAAGTCTGCTATGACATAGCACTTGCATATCTCCTTAGACTCTCGCTAGTCGTCATATGCCCTAGTTAGTGCCCGAGTGTTATCTGGACCCATTAGGTCTAGTACAGGGATATTTAGATTGCAAGCTAATGTATGTTTACTACCTTAAGCATAAGCTAAAGATAATGTTTCCGCTGTACATAGTTAGAGACCCGATAACTGGTTCTCTTATGGGATAGTGGATAGGGGAACTATATGGTTGAATGAAAACGAATGCAAAATAACTTATTTTATGGATTTTGAAAACAAGCTAATTATATCCAAATGCCAACGCTACCTTCACAACGAATACACATCTATGGATTAATTAACCATGTATGTAAGATCTCGGAATCGACTGCACCTGCCCTAGGGGGCCGGCATCATGCAGTGTCAATCCACTTACACGGGCCTTTCCTTGACCCAGTCCAAATCTGCCAACTAAGGGCTTTGATGAACCATGGTTATCTTTTGGCCAGTGCCACTTGATCCCCATTGTGCAAGCAACGGATGCCTCACATCCACTTCGGATGCTTACCCACAAGCCTAGGTAGTTACGACATGGGAGTTCATGCGGCCACTACTAGGGTGGGATGAAAAGCCCTTCTCTCCTCACCCCGTAACCACCATATCCCAAAGGAGACTGCTAAGTCATATGGCATAGAAAAAACATAACCCTTACCATAGGGGGTGTCGAGCTACGCCCTTCTACCCAGACACAAAGCAGTTGGTTGTGGAGGCCAGAGGATCTCTAAAAAGTCCTCTCTTATATCCCTTATTAAATTTGAGGGTTATTTTATGCAAGTATGAGTGTACACTAAGGTCACGACAACCTATACACTAGATCCTGATCATACCGTGCTCCCACTAGTGTTTCAAGCCTTTCACGAAGCATTAATCGATCTCAGAATATCATAGTCCCTACCTCGAGTGGATTTCTCCACTTAAGGGTCACATTACATATCCCAAGAACATCGATGCTTTGCAAACCTAGCTATCACGCTAATGATCTGGAGCTTAGCCTAAGGTCATACTGGCAAGAAAGGTCTCCCACTACCATGGCACCTCACTTATAAATTTGACGAATGATGTCATAGTAGAATTCCAACTCATTCTAGGTTTTGATGCTGGCCAAATAGGCACACCCGACTAATCGGGTGTTGACCTAATGGTGGCGTAACCAAATATGAGAAATTCATGCTATCATCAAGGGTTAATTAAATAATAGGCGTCACTAGTGGAATCCTATCCTAATAAGGTCGCTAGGACCCAAGGGGAAAGGGCATCCCTCTAACACAGATAATTAAATTATCGCATCGGGGTTCTCTACAGAAATATAAAGAACAGTAGAAAGAAACAACCACATAACTGAATCAAGTTTAGGGTCCGACCCCTGAACCTGACTGGCACAGCGTAGGCTCTCTGTCTCCTTCGCAAGGCTCCTCGATCGGGTGCAAGCCTCTGTATACGATCTCCTGATGCTTTCTACCCTTTGCCGTCATCGTGTACGCTTCGCCGGATCGCCATCGTCCTCCAAAGTTTCGCTCATCCTCCCGGTGGTGGATCTCCACGGTAAGTCCTCCTCTTCAATCTGTATCTAAAAAAGCTCTAGTATGCTCGAGCAAGTGCTCGCTCGTACATAATTTCCTAGAACGAAAAGGAAAACAAACCTAGCAAAAATCCTAGGAATCAAGGGTGGTCAACTTCCACCACTTGCCCGACTATATCTCTAAAATCTATCCACTTACAGAAGAAAAAACATCCAGACAATATTTGCTAACACGGGGTCTGACCCCCAGTAGCAAGAATTCACATATCCAGATTAATTTTAGAAGCGGCGCCCTTCAAGAACAATCATAGAACATATAATATATATACTATGAATGATCTAGTCGTAGAACCCTGATGGCGGCACATACTATTTATGCACGCACATGACGATTTCATGAAAAATATGAAACGCACACCATTAGCGTGATATGATACCAATTGTTGGAAATAAATCCATGGTAGAGGCCCGCAGCGGGAGCAAAGTGAAGGTCCGAAGACCGTAAGCGGTGTGCGTTACATATCAAAATTTTTATCGAAACGATCTACATATGCGTGTATGAATCTAGCATGGCAACTACACGAATTCCTAACGACGATCTAACGCGAAAGAACAATCTAGCATATATGTATGTTCTATCTATGCTAGATCTACATGTTAGAGATCATACCTGCGTGCGGATTCTTTCACCGCGACAAATTTCTTCTTTGTCGATGGAGACAGGCTCGGATCTGCTCGATATAGCTTCTGTACGATAGCCATACCTTTTTGCTTTGAACTCTGATTGGACTTAAATTTAGACTGTAGGTAGACAACTTAAAGATGCAACTTTTGCAATAAGTTTCATTTCATTTGGAGTTCTGTAGCTCCCGAAATCACAAAAACAATATTGATTTTCTGTGCAGATTCTGGACAGCAAAAGGTTACGGGAGATGCCTTCTAGTTTACCCGATCTCACACGATGCACGACACCTCATTGATGGATCTCTGAGTGCCTCTATCCGACGAGTATTCTCCTTCTATGAAACACCACGCGAGGAAGACGAGTCGCCATCCAATGGCGCAAGCGAGGAAGAGAGAGACGAGAGAGGAGATGAGAAGAGAGGAGAGGGGGCGGCTAGGGTTTCCCCATAGCTTGCATGGCCGGCCCTAGGGCTTGCAACATGCATGGCCGGCCCCCCCTCTCCCCATTGAACTTATATAGGGCCGGCCTTATCCTTTGGATAAAATCCTAATGGATAAGTTTGATTAATTCAAACCTCTCCCTATATATCTCTTCTTTATCTCTATCTTTTCTTTGGTTTTGAAAACGATCAAAACTAGCCCATTTTCTGTGCCTCATGACCGACCCTTTCATCGGAGGCAACAACCTCCTGAAACCAATAGGGCCAGCCTTGACCAGTCTCTCGACACTTAGGGCCGGCCCCTTTAGTACATAGTGGCGCATGGTATGACCAAAACTCCCTTATGTCACTAGTTGGCCGTTCCTCGTGTACGAGACTTTGCA
The DNA here is from genome assembly GCA_947650365.1 of Chamaelirium japonicum. NCBI lineage: Eukaryota > Viridiplantae > Streptophyta > Magnoliopsida > Liliales > Melanthiaceae > Chamaelirium > Chamaelirium japonicum. The sequence goes on from OX393560.1 coordinate 2,410,280, forward strand.
AGGCACACATAAGTGAAGTGCACCAGTGATTTCACTATTCTCTGAGGTTCCCGTGGGGTGCCCCTAGTGAAGTCAACTAGTCAACTAGCACAGTCCACTTATGGCAAGGAATTGCTACATGCGTCTCTGCACTAACCTAGGGTTTCCCCTTAGTGCACACACATAGCTACGCATCTACCGTGCACTAGTGCAAAGCACTCATGGAGCGTATGCTTGGACTTCTCGCTTCCTCTAACTATGTTCTGTGTTTCGAGGAGATGGTATAAGAACCGTACATAATGTCGATAAGGTGGAACCTTCAAGGACCAGGGTTCATGGCTTTCAACTTAGACTCGATTAACACACTACCCAAGTGTACCATCGATCCTCTGAGTCTGAGTTAACCTGCGTGGCCACCCAGAGTACGACGCAGGCTGCACTCTAATTCCCCCGGGCTTACTATGTTCTTCCTCATACCCCTGCTCTCCACTTAGTATGGTAAACCCGCTGTCCCTCCATCTGGTGCCATGATGCAACTCAAGCGATGGAGAATACCGTCAGGCTCGAGTGCTTATATGACTCAATTCCTTCCAGGTTGACTATATACATCGTATCTCCGATTACTCTTTTGAGCAACCGGATTCATCACCAGTCCAACTGATGACCACCTGGCCAGGGTTTAATACGACGTAGGTCAGACCAAGGAACGCACCCCCCGTTAGGGGTGTGGATAGCCTGTAGGAGTGACACGCTGATGCAACGCCATCCGGGTAACCCAGTACACCGAGGTTTTGGATCACTGCATCCGGATCCTCACACATTGGTGTGCCAAAGCACCACACAACTGGTTAGTCCACCAGACATGGCTCCTCAGGGTTTAGGACCGTTTTACCCTAAGCAGAAACACGGTTTAGTGCACCGGTGTCTGGTCACCGATCTATGCACCGTGTTGGTTTCGTTCGGCCACAGACACTGTGCCTGGTAATAACCGTGGTGGAGACACCCACGCTCTGTCATCCCAATAGCTTATCCTGATAAGGCGACCAACCCTGATCAGAGCTGCGAACGTATTTTGGTTACATGGGACCAGTCCCTTGAGTCTCCCACTCAAGTGGATTACTATGTAGCCATGACTCTCTGTTCTGTAATCAGAACACGTACTAAGGTACGTACCAATATGGAATCCTATACTATCAACCATACATAGCTAAATTATAGGTTTTTACGAGCTGTAGACCTCACCAATTCTAACATTTACTAGGGGTACCCTTGGTGTTTATTGAAGGCACTCCAGTAATAGTGAAAACACTAGTAATAATTCACTCGGGAGCGTCATGCGAGTTCTCGATACGAGGGGAAACCAACTAGAGGTGTGGAGGTGCCTTGGGAAACTAAGGGCACCACCACACACTAGGGTGGCCGCCCCCCACATGAGGACAAAGGCATGGCCGGCCCCCCTTGTTTCTAGGGTTTGTACTTGAAAACTTCAAGGAGAAGGGGGCCCGAGTTTGGGAGGTTTGACCACAAGGGGGGCCGACCATATGGGTCCTATTGGGGCTGGCTTACATGGGAAAATGAGGGAGAGAAACAAAGGGGCCGGCCCTAGCTTCTTGGAGTGGCTCGGGGCCGGCCACCATAAGGAGAAGGAGAGAGGGGGCCGGTCACCTCTCTTGGTGCAAGGCAAAATCTAAACCCCCTTTTCAAGATCGATCTCTCTCTCTCTTTCTTGCCTCTATCTCCTTATGTGCACCCTCGGACTTCATCCTCGCATGATGAATCGAAGATAGAGAAGGGTCGTTCCTCGGAGGCACTCAGATATTTGAGAGCGATATTTCGTGCAATATGTGAGATCGGGTGAACGAAGAAGGCTTCATCCTCTTGCATATCATCGTCCATCTTCGCGGGAGTTCTTCCGTCTCCATCGACAAAGAAGACAATCATTCGTGGTTAAAAGATCCGCACGAAAGTATGCACCATTCTAACTCGTAATCGAGTGTAGTCTCGAATTGAATGCATGCTAAACATTCGATCCGCTAGATTAACCTTAAGGCATTTGTCTCACGTGCACATACATGCATACACATTAGTTTTGCGAAATTTTATCGTGTAACGTGCATCACACACGGTCTTTCGATCGGTAAATCGCTTCCGTTTTGGGTCTCTACCAGAGGATTTTTATAACAATTGGTATTAGAGCCATGCTAGTGGTGTATGTTTCATGAGGTTTTATGAGACTATAATGTGCACAGGATTTCATTGGGATTCCTATGCTTAGATCATGCATATATGTATAGTGTTTGTTCTATGAATTGTATTTGCAGGGTGCCGCTATAAGAATTATCTAGATTGTGATTTTATGCTATCGGGAGTCAGACCGAGAGTTAGCCTTTATCTGGATATGTTAACTTTGTTATGTGGATGTGTTTTTAGAGCCACAAATGGGCGAGTAATGGGGGATGACCATCATCGGTTTTCAAGGCCATTACTAGGTTTGTTTTCCTTTCTTTCTAGAAAATTATGTACGACCGAGCACTTGCTTGTAGCATACTAGAACTTTTTCGGATACAGATCGAGAAGGAAGACATGCCATGAAGATCCACCATCGAGAGCGTAAGTAAAACTGTGGAGGGCGAAGACGATCCGGCGACGTGCTTGCGAGTGCGACGAAGGAGTCGGACCAAGGAACCTTGAGAAGGAAGTTGAAGAGCCTGCGTTGTGCTAGTCAGGTTCAAGGGTCGGACCCTGAACTTGATTCAGTTGTTTGGTTATTGTTGTTGTTTGTTCTTTATGTTTTATATCGAACCCCAATGAGATAATCTTATTATCTGTCTTCAGAGGGAAGCCTTTACCCTCCGGTCTAAGCGACCGTATTAGGATAGGATCCCGCTATATGATGCCTATTATTTAATTAACTTTTATTAATTGTAGGATCTCATCAAATATGGTTATGCCACCATTAGATCGACACCTACTTAGTCGGGTGTGCCTATTTGGTTAGTATCGAAACCTAAGATGAGATAGAGATCCACTAGGCATCAATTATCAAATTTATAAGCAAGGCACCATGATTAGTGGGAGTCGCTTTATGTGTGTCTGACCTTAGGCTAGGCTCCAGGGCATTAGTGTAATAGCCAGGTTTGCAGAGCATCGAAGTTCTCGGGATATATAATGTGACCCCTGAGTGGAGGAATCCACTTGAGGCAGGGACTATGATATTCTGAAATCGAGTAATGTTAGGTGAAAGGCTTGAAGCGCTAATGGAAGCATGGTATGACCAGGGTCTAGTACATAGGAGGTCGCTACCTTTGCATATGTATATACTCTCAAAATAACCCTCATATGTTATAAGGGATGCAAAAGGGGACTCTAAGCGATCCCTTGGCCTCCACGGCCAATCACTTCGTGTTCGGATAGGAAGACATAACTCAATATCCCCTAGGGTAGGGGTTATGTCATTCTATGCCAAATCACTTAGTAATTTCCTTTCGAATATGATGTTTGCGGGGTAAGGAGAGAAGGGCTTTTTATTCCTCCCTAATTAGGGCCGCATGAACTCCCATGCCATAATTACTTAGGCTCGTGGGTAAGTATCCAAAGTGCATATGAGGCTTCCGTTTCTTCGCATGGAGATCACGGGCACAGGCTAACAGGATAACCATGGTCCATCAAAACTCTTAGTTAACAGATTTGGATTGGGTCAAGGAAAAGACCCGTGTAAGCAGATGACACTGCACGATGCCCCTTAGGGTGGGTATATCCAATTTCAAGATCTTACACACATGGTTAATTAATCCATAGTGATGTCTATGGGGAGAATTTTTGTGCTATCTTGATCGGAGATCTTTCCCCATAATTCTTGATTGAATGTAGATAGTTTATAGAGCTAGAGATTAGAGAGTAGAAAAAGAGAGATGACACGTGGAATTATTGTCAGAGTTCGGTCTTACGACCTACATCTTCGGACGAGAGGTGCCACCTAGTTTGCACTAAAATGTATGAAGGGAGCATTTGTTGGGATTGTATGCCCTCAAGCAATAGGATAATGGTTTTATACATAGAGAATGTGTAATATCCGCCCCAAACACACAAGATATTGTCCGCTTTGCCCGTGCCCGCACGAGAACTTCCCAGGGTGGTCACCCATCCTGGTACTACTCTCGCCCGAGCACGCTTAACTACGGAGTTCTTACGAAATCCGTAGCGGCGCACGGTTTTAAAACGCGTCTTCTATGTTTGGGAGGGGAAATTATATAAGTAGCTCATGATCTCCTTCTCTCCAGGCGATGTGGGGCTAACTCATGGCCTTGTACACCTCACCTCACCTCACCTCACCTCATCCATCTTGGCATTCCCGCCTCAGGAGTCTTGGCTCTTGGCTATTGGCCTATTGGATCTTGGTCGTCACAATCCACCCCCCTTAGGGCTACACGTCCTCGTGTAGGGTTAGACCCCTCCCTCCAAAATTTATACTTGCTAAGCTTGGCATAGAGCTGGTGATCTTGCAACGTCTGTAGATCCAATAGGCCAATAGCCAAGAGCCAAGACTCCTGAGGCGGGAATGCCAAGATGGATGAGGTGAGGTGAGGTGAGGTGAGATGTACAAGGCCATGAGTTAGCCCCACATCGCCTGGAGAGAAGGAGATCATGAGCTACTTATATAATTTCCCCTCCCAAACATAGAAGACGCGTTTTAAAATCGTGCGCCGCTACGGATTTCGTAAGAACTCCGTAGTTAAGCGTGCTCGGGCGAGAGTAGTACCAGGATGGGTGACCACCCTGGGAAGTTCTCGTGCGGGCACGGGCAAAGCGGACAATATCTTGTGTGTTTGGGGCGGATGTTACAGAATGGACATAATGTGTTTGCATTCATGAGATGAATGGTAGAGCAGGAAATCCTTAAGTAGTCTAGGTGTGATTCATTTATATGAATGTTCGATTCACATATAAAAAGATATGAATCACATATACTAGATTCTTTAAATTAGTCACAGTCGATATTGAGACCGGATATCTCACTAGGTAGGCTGTAGCATGATTGACTCCCAATTGGGGGGTGGTTAATCTCATACCATTGGAATGGTCGATTCCAAGTCAATATGCTAGTACATGAGATGCATTGACAGATCATAAATAAACCCAATTACATAATACTGTCAGGGATATTGTATTGTCCAAGTCATTAGGGTTCTCATAACTTACATAGCCGATATGCTCTTAATCCTGAGATACTAGTAAACCTTGAGCTTATGCTCAGTTACTTTGACTTTTTAATCAGTGAGGTCCTCAGGATCAACACCTAGATATCTTGGGTAGCTGAGTGTGGGTTACAGGGAACCCTAGATTTCAAGATGGAATCCACTCATCGTAAAAGATTAAATATCCCCATGAGTTGATCATTAGTTTTGATCATCGAAATTAGATCAGTCACCGGTTAGTAGATATTCTACTAAGGTGGATGTTCAAATAGGCTTTGATCAAGATTCATGGAGTTCAAGATGTGACACAAGATGGTTGGACAGTTTACCACAGGTAAACTAGCTGTGTTCACAGATACACAGAGATGGATGGGCATAATCGTAAGTTGTAAGGCTAGAGATTGTCTTTTTGACCCGGAGTGCAATCATCACCATATAGTGGAATTAGTGATGATTAATCTAAGATGCAAATCTGGCTAAAGAGTTTAGTCGGTATATTCGCATTTAGGTTGGAGCCACGTTAGAAGACCCTAGGTGATCCCAACTACGGTCCAAAATGACTCAAGACTAGTATGTGATCATAAAAAAATTATTATTATTAATTATACATATATGAGATATATATATGGGCTTTAATAATAAGTGAGTATTGGATTTAATGACCATGGGGGTGCCCTAGGCACCCCAGACGTGTGCCACCATCACTCAGAGTGAGAATTAAGGGGATAAGGTTTGACCAGATCAAATTTTATTCGTCCCCCTTGTTTATCTATCCAACACAAAGAGCATAGGGAGGGGGGGCGGCCTTGACTTGTTCAAAGGCTTATCCACCCCCTCTCCTTATCCGGAAGGGCTTATAAAATGGATAGGGGAGAGAGGGGGTTGGACATGCATGCCTATCACTACAAAAAATATTTTTTACCGACAGAATATATCCGTCGGTAATATTGCATTTCTGTCGGTAATGATTTATGATGATGAAACGAATTTCCATTGCTAGGCTGTCGAGAAAAAAGGTGGCGGGAAAAAAACTGCGATGGATATAAATTTCCATCGGTATTAAACATTAATACCGACGGATATTTTTTATCCATCGGTAATATATGAATATTTTAAAAAATATATAGTAGATTAATACCGACAGTTGACATTATGTCCGTCGGCAATAATAAGTATATTATCGACGAACTATTAATGGCCGTCGGTAATATATAAATATTTTATAAAAATATGTAAGATATTACCGATGGTTAAGTTTAGTACCATCGGCAAAAAGAAGTATATTAACGACAGATAATTAATTTCCATCGACAATATATGAATATTTTTTAAAAAAAATAATAGATTATTACCGACGAAAACTATAATATCCGTCAGTAATAAAACTTGAATTTTTTTTAAAAAATTACTAAAATATTTGGTTATTTAATTCCTGTGATTTACAATAATACCACAATATATTCAAATATTACGATAATATTACCACAAATATTACATAATTGACTAAATCAAATATTACCATAATTTATCAAATATTACCACAAATTACCAAATATTACCATAATATACCAGACAATCATAGACAAGACCAAAAAATTACCACATATTTATTATAAAATTATTTTTACACAATCCAAAACTAAGGGAAGCTACGTGCCCTAGCTCAACTACCCCATGCCGCCCGACACCAACGCTAGTGCTCTCATCCTTTAACACTGCACATTCTGCAATTAACATATATTTGTTAAAAAAATAGTTTACATCTATATATATAACATGGTGCATTTGGGGCTTATTGCAATGTATTTTCTTGGTAACTTAATCATGTGATTATGAATCAGTTGTACTGGTGCTGAATGGTGCACCAGCATTAAATTGGCTGTGATATTTGCTGAAGTGGCATTAGCATTATACCATAGATTTTCTCCTCACTCAAGCTCCCCCCCATCATGCTCCCCCCTTCCCAAATTCACGCTCCCCTCTATCGACTCGCTTAACAGATCACGTGAAGAGGGGGGTGATCATCCCAACAGTCGGTAAGATCGTTGCCTCCCCCCATATCTAGCCGCCAGATCCAATTTTTTACCAAATATTTTAAGCGAGATTTTACCCCCTGATTGACTAATTTATAGTCTAAGCATTCGAAATTCATAAGTTAGCGTATTTCAGATTTTGAACTTGGTTTGGATTCGATCGGATCGTTATCGTATCGCATCCGATAATTCGGACTTGGATGTTTTTTCATATTTTGGATTTGCAAGCAATTTATAAGTATATATTTAAGATTTTACCCTCCGATTGACTAATTTAGAGTCTAAGCGTTGGAAAATCATAAGTTAGCGTGTTTTGGATTTTGAACTTGGTTTAGATTCGATCGGATCATTATCGAATCGCATCCAATAATTTGTACTTGAATATTTTTTTTCATATTTCGGACTTGCAAGCAATTTTTAAGTAGATATTTAAAGAATTTACATTTCGATTGTCTAATTTAGAGTCTTGGCATTGAAAAATCATAAGTTAGCGTGTTTTGGATTTTGAACTTGGTTTGGATACGATCGGATCGCATCCGATAATTTATACTTGGATGTTTTTTTGTATTTCGGACTTGCGACCAAGTTTTAAGTAGATATTTGAAGAATTTACCCTCCGATTGTCTAATTTAGAGTATAAGCGTTAAAAAATCATAAGTTAGCGTGTTTTGGATTTTGAACTTGGTTTGGATTTGATCGGATTATCATCAGATCGAATCCAATAATTCGTACTTGGATGTTTTTTCGTATTTCGAACTAGCGAGAAAGTTTTAAGTAGATATTTGAAGAATTTACCCTCCGAATTATCTATTTTAGAGTCTTAGAGTTGAAAAATCATAAGTTAGCTTGTTTTGGATTTTGAACTTAGTTTGGATTTGATTGGATCGTCATCAGATCGCATCCGATAATTCGTACTTGGATGTTTTTTCGTATTTCGAACTTGCGAGTAAGGTTTAAGTAAATATTTGAAGAATTTACCTTCCGATTGTCTAATTTGGAGTCTAAGCATTGAAAAATCATAAGTTAGTATGTTTTGGATTTTGAACTTGGTATTGATTCGATCAGATCATCATCGAATCGCATCCGATAAATAAGACTTGTATGTTTCTTTATATTCGGACTTGCGAGCAAGTTTTATGTAGATATTTAAAGAATTTATCCTCCGATTATCTAATTTAGAGTCTAAGCGTTGAAAAATAATAAGTTAGCGTGTTTTGAATTTTAAACTTGGTTTTGATTCGATCGGATCGTCATCGGATCATATCCGATAATTCGGACTTAGATGTTTTTTCGTATTTTGGACTTGCGAGCAAGTTTTAAGTAGATTTTTGAAGAATTTACCCTCCGATTGTCTAATTTAGAGTCAAAGTGTTGAAAAATCATAAGTTAGCATGTTTTGGATTTTGAACTTGGTTTGGATTTGATCGAATCATCATCGGATCGTATTTGATAATTTGTACTTTGATGTTTTTTTGTATTTCAGACTTGCGAGCAAGTTTTAAAAAGATATTTGAATAATTTACCCTCCGATTGTTTAATTTAGAGTCGAAGCGTTGAAAAATCATAAGTTAGCTAGTTTTGGATTTTGAACTTGGTTTGGATTCGATCGGATCGTCAACGTATCACATCCGATAATTTGGACTTGGATGTTTTTTCGTATTTTGTACTTGCGAGCAAGTTTTAAGAAGATATTTTAAGAATTTACCCTCCAATTGTCTAATTTAGAGTCTAAGCATTGAAAAATCATAAGTTAGCGTGTTTTGCATTTTGAACTTGGTTTGGATTCGATTGGATCGTTATCCGATCGCATCCGATAATTCATACTTGGATGTTTTTTTGAATTTTGGACTTGTGAGCAAGTTTTATATAGATATTTAAAGAATTTTCCCTCCGATTGTCTAATTTAGAGTCTAAGCATTGAAAAATCATAAGTTAGCATGTTTTGGATTTTGAAATTGGTTTGGATTCGATAGGATCATCATCAGATCGTATCTGATAATTCATACTTGGATGTTTTTTTGTATTTCGGACTTGCGAGCAAGTTTTAAATAGATATTTGATGAATTTGCCCTCCGATTGTCTAATTTAGAGTCTAAAAGTTGAAATCATAAGTTAGCATGTTTTGGATTTTGAATATGGTTTTGATTCGATCGGATCATCATCGAATCACATCCGGTAATTCGAACTTGGATGTTTTTTCATATTTCGGACTTGCGAGTAAGTTTTAAGTAGATATTTGAAGAATTTATCTTCGATTGTCTAATTTAGAGTCTAAGCGTTGAAAAATCATAAGTTAGCGTGTTTTGGATTTTAAACTTGGTTTGGATTCGATTGGATCGTAATCGTATCACATCCGAAAATTCGTACTTGGATGTTTTTTTATATTTCGGACTTGTGAGCAAGTTTTAAGTAGATATTTGAAAATTTTACCCTCCGATTGTCTAATTTAGAGTCTAAGTGTTGAAAAATCATAAGTTAGTATGTTTTGGATTTTGAACTTGGTTTGGATTCGATCAGATCATCATTGGATCGCATCCAATAATTCATACTTGGATGTTTTTTCGTATTTCGAACTTGCGAGCAAGTTTTAAGTAGATATTTGAAAAATTTACCCTCTGATTGTCTAATTTAGAATCTAAGCGTTGAAAAATTTTAAGTTAGTGTGTTTCAGATTTTGAAATTGGTTTGGATTTAATAGGATCATTATCGGATCGCATCTGATAATTCATACTTGGATCTTTTTTCGTATTTCAGACTTACGAGCAAGTTTTAAGTAGATATTTAAATAATTAACCCTCTGATTGTCTAATTTAGAGTCTAAACGTTAAAAAATTATAAGTTAGCGTGTTTTAGATTTTAAACTTGGTTTGGATTCGATCAGATCATCATCGGATCATATCCGATAATTCGAACTTGGATGGTTTTTTGTATTTCGGACTTGCGAGCAAGTTTTAAGTAGATATTTGAGGAATTTACCCTCCGATTGTCTAATTTAGAGTCTAAGCGTTGAAAAATCATAAGTTAGCATGTTTTGGATTTAGAACTTGGTTTGGATTCGATCGGATCGCATCCGATAATTTGGACTTGGATATTTTTTCGTATTTCAGACTTGTGAATAAGTTTTAAGTAGATATTTGATGAATTTATCCTCTGATTGTTTAATTTAGAGTCTAAGTATTGGAAATTCATAAGTTAGCATGTTAGCATAGTAATCATGCTAAACTCAAATATCATGAAAATCGTATTTGTATTAATTTTAGTAAGATGCATATTTTATATTAATATTATAAAGATTAGTAAGTACCTGATCATGAGCCACCGCTAGACCGGCTCATAAACTCATCAAGCCGATGCTCCAGTACCCTATGAGCTTCTCCGGTTAGTTACCATCTCAAAAAGATGAATATATTCAGAGTACTCCCCTACTGGCTATTACGTATGAACGGGGATGGTCGCCCTACCTATCAGACGAGCGTGGAGAGCTGGATGAGCATCGAGAGAAAACCAGAATGGATATAGGTTTATGTGATTCGCATTAAATATAGTTGAAATTAGCCGATGCATGTGGTAAGTTACCCTTTCACTATAGATAAAATGCGTATTTGGACCTCAGGTTAAAAGCTCCCCTTGTTTTTTTATTTTTTAGCATCACACTGCATCTCATATGTGGGGGGCTAAAGTTGAGCCAAGCTTTTGTCGGCTTGGGCTTGTTCACGAGCCTAAACTTCAGACGAGGCTATGCTCAATTAGTGATTAAACAATCCCTTATCGAGCTTGTTCATGAGCCTAAACTTCATACTAGGATATATGTTTGGCTTATTCAAGCCATTTATGATCCTATTCATGAGCCCTTTATGAGCCTATCAAATTTGCTTACGAGCCCTAAATAAGCATGTTCGCGAGCCCAAACGAGCCGAGATTTGGTCTGCTTAAGCTTGGCTCGTTTATTAAACGAGCCTAAACCGAGCTTTGGTCGGCTTGAGCTTGTTCATGAGCTTAAACTTCAAACTAGACTATGCTTAATTAGTGATTGAACAGTCCCTTATCGAGTTTGTTCACGAGTCTAAAATTCATACTAGGCTATATGTTAGGCTTATTCAAGCCATTTATGGGCCTATTCACGAGCCCTTTATGAGTCTATCGAGCTTGTTCATGAGCTTTGCTCACAAGCCCTAAACAGGCATGTTCGCGACCCCAAACGAGCTGAGATTTAGTCTGCGTGAGCTTGGCTCGTTTATTAAATGAGCCTAAACCGATATTTATTGGGCTTGAGCTTGTTCACGAGCCTAAACTTCAGACTAGGCTATGCTCAATTAGTGATTGAATAGTCCCTTATCGAGCTTGTTCATGAGCCTAAACTTCATACTAGGCTATAAGTTAGGCTTATTCAAGCCATTTATGAGCCTATTTAGAAGCCTTTTATGAGCCTATCGAGCTTGTTCACGAGCTTTGCTCACAAGCCCTAAATAAGCATGTTCGCGAGCCCAAATGAGCCAAGATTTGGTTTGCTTAAGCTTGGCTCGTTTATTAAACAAGCCTAAAATCTAGGCTTGGGCTTGGCTTGACTAGTAACCGAACGAACTCGAGTGAGCTTTTATCGAGCCTAGTCGCGAGCCGTTCACAAACAGCCTGGTTCGTTTGCAGCCATACCTAAACCTAAACCTAACCTAAACCCTAAACCTAATTTTCGAAAATGTAACATTCCAAAAAATTCCCATAATTCTGAATTTGAATTGGATTTTGAAATTCCGAAATTTCGGAATTGTAATCAAAATAACATTTGGGATTCTAAATTTTTTTGGCAATTTTCCGAACACCTCTATTCCGATCCGATCCATCCGAAAATTAGCCCTAGATGAAATGTTAAAATCAAAAATTAAGTAGTTGAACAAATGGGTATTGTGCTAGCATTTCAAACTTTAGGGTGCGTTTTGGAACCAAACAGTTGACAAAAGGGGTATTGTGCTAACATTTCAAATTCTAGGGTGCAAATTAGAACAAAATGAGGAGGAGAAGGAGGAGAGGAGGAGGAGAAAGAGAAGGAGGGGACTCACCAGAGGTAGCCGGAGGGGGAGCCGGAGCTGAAGGCGCGCCGAGGGAGGGATCAAAACATCGGAAATGGGAGGGGGGCTCCGGGGGGGGGGGGGGGGGGGGGGGGATCGAAACCGGGAGAGGGGAGGAGGAGCGCCGGGCGGGGGGGGGGGGGGGGGGGGGGGGAATCACAGCAGATAGGCGCGCGCACGGGGGGGGGGGGGGTGTGGAATCGATCACAACAGATAAGCCGGTGGGATCGGGTTGTGTTATATAAGAGGATTTTTATCGACGGAACAAAAATTTTCCGTCGGTAAATATATATTAAATACCGACAGAAATTAAATTTTTGTCGAAAAATATATATTTTATCCCTACAGGTATTTAATTTTTGTCGGTAAAAATAATATCAAATATTATTATATATACTTTTTTTTATTACCGACATGCATATATATTACCGACGGATTATATTATATCCGTCGGTAAAGATATTATGCCGACGGACTTTATTTTGTTGTCGGTAATTAAAATAAAAAAAATAATTAAAAAATCAAACTTATTATACCGACGGGTATTATTAGTTCCGTCGGTAAAAAACAAACTATTATCGACGGTTTTAAGAAATTCCATCAGCAAAATACGTCTTTTTTGTAGTGTATGCAAGCCCTAGCTGCCCCCTCCATCTCCAATCTCTCGTTCTCTTTCTCTCTCTCGTGTGTGAGGGTTTGATCTTGGAGATCAATTCTAATTCAAAGAAGCTCTTCATCTCCCTCAGGATTGCAAGGAATGTCTTCCATCGGGCTGATCTCGAGCGATGCGAGGAACACATGGTTGAAGATTGCGAGGAGGTTGATCGCCAATGCGTAGACGTTTTCGCGCAGAATCTGGAGCAATATAGCTGCAGTGTAAGAATTGTTTTGGGAGATCTGTAAATCGGATTAACTCCATTCTACTTCGAGGATCTTTGGAATGAAGTCGTCTACAAGTTTGTAAAGTTTCATAGCAATCAGATCTCGGAGAAAAAACTGATGGCATTTTTTCAAGACGTTTGGACATAAAGACAGGACAGACCTACACTCTGGGAATTGTTTCTAGAGTTACAGAACTCCGATCGAGGTGATTCTACCTCGAGGAGTTTCGAATCAAAGTATTTGACGTCTAGTTAAAATTTCAAGATGATCAGAGTTAAGGAGAATTTCTGGCAACTATTCTACCAACTGATCTACAAAGGGTTGATCACCCCAAGGTACAATTTCATATCCGTTTAATTAATCACATACTTAGGGGAGTTTAAATTTTAAATCCGGTCCTATCAATTGGTATCAGAGCTTTGACTCTTTGCATGTTTTTAATTTGATGAGATGATAGTGCCGGGTAGTATGGGAACATGATCCGTGTGAGGAATATGTTCTCTACCATGCAACCATCGAATTCCTCTACACGAATATTTTAATTAAAACTTGTTTCGTGCGTAGGATACATGCTTAGTTGGTTTGTATGGATGAGATCCATGATGGAGTTTTTCCTCACTCGCGATAATTTTAATTAGAGTATAGATATCTGAAAATTAAAATTGAGCATAGGTTACATGCTAAATGGTTCGCATGGATAAGATCCATGGCGTGTGTGCTTGCAATTGTTCTAACTCAGTTTTGCAGGCGTCGCTGAAATATTGCTATACCTCTCCCTCATGGTCAAGAAAATAATTACATAAATTATTGTTGCTCTATGATTGGCTTGGTTTTGATATCTCGTTCAGCTCATGTATGGAGCACCATCCTCGAAAATACCGGTCGGCAGAGGGGTTTTGGTGATTTCCATGCCCTTGTAGATTTTAGGTTTTGCAGGTAGATCTAAAAGCCAGAGATATCTTGACTCATAATGCTATGGATCCCTATTGAAGAGTTCAATAGAACCATGGCACATCATGGGTGCATGCTGATAGAGTGCTTTGCCTAACAGAATGTGCCGGCTGCCAAATTGCTCCGGTCATGAGAGGAGAGAATTTAATGTTTTGTTTTAGTATGCTTGGTTATCTTGTATGAATACTAATTGTAACTAATATTAAATAAAATTCTCAAAAAGGATAAATAATCAAGTGGGAGAAGATTCTATCCTAGGAATCCATGGTCCTCCACTATTGATCCATGGTAACGTGGTGCGAGTACCTTGTGTCACCTCGGAGTGGACCCCAATGTCGGGAATATTCAACCCACTGGCTACCAGATATGGATTTCTAACGACAGATCTTAAGAGACGTGCTTGGAGTCACCTCCCCTAGGAGAGGCTAGCTAAGTACGGATATCTAAAGGTTTGGACGGTGGTAACACACTTGACCGGATATTCGTTAAGAGTCTCCCCTAGGAGTTTTGACGAATTACTGGGGACCGAAGGATCAGGAGTCATGGGTTGTTTGATATGAGATGTCAAGATAACAGGCATGATAGACACCCAATCAGATCTGAGATCGTGCATCTCCCCTAGAAGACATGACCTACAGGTTTGGTATCCTAATTGCAGTCTTTAAATCATATGGTTGGAGAATCCATGGGAATGATAGATTGCTAATTTATTGAATCATTATGTCCCAAGGCAATCATATTTTTCTGTTTTAAGAAAAATGACCAAAACCAAATTGAATATACTTGTCATACTTCTCAAAACAGAATAAATTGATCGGAATGAACTTTGTAGAATAGATAAAGAACCTTGAAGTCATCTTGACTGAAGTGGATATATATTTGTTCTTATAAATCGATATCCTGAGATGCCTTTTTCCAATGACGCTAAGAAGGATTAGGATCTCAACTGGTAGTATCATAGTTGTGATGAGGTAGCTAGATGTCACATTTTGACTTCGGTGTCTTATATGATAAAACACCATTATCAGTACTACGAAACTGTTAATGAGATTTTGGCAAACCTCAAAAAGGTATTTAGAGACATGAGGCGAGCTATTAAATAGCAAGACGTGTAAGAACTCACGAGCATAAGGATGAGTCAGGGTACACCAGTAAGAGAGCATTTACTCAGGGTATTTGACTTATTAAATACTTTGAAGATACTGGGTATCGAGATTGATATTGAATCTCAAGTAGATTTTATCCAGGTAACACTGTCTATCTCATTCTTCAAATTCAAACTCAATATGAGGCACTTGACTTTAGGAGATCTGATTTGCTCTCGACATATAGTAGAGGATATTATCAGGACTTCTCCTATTGCTCATGATGTAGAAAACCCTTCGTCTTCAAGGTTTAAGTCGAAAGGCAAGAGCCAGAAAAAGAAAAAGAAGCAGGGTCCTAAAGCTCCAAAAGGAATGCCTGGTCCTATAGGTAGTATGGAAAGAAAGGCTAAGGCCGAACTCAAAGGAAAGTGTTTCCATTGTGGGTTGGATGATATTGGATGAAGAACTGTCCGAGCTATCATGAAAGGTTCAAGAAGATCCCAATTATGATTGAATCACTAGTAATTGAAGTAAGCTTTTATAAGTGGATACTTCAAATTCATGGTGTGATGATTCCAGTGCAACTAATCACTTTCGTAATTTATTGCTAAGGTTTCACACTATGTGGATACAAGTGATAGGAAGGTCTAGCTTGTATTGGAAATGGATGCGACTGTCTGAGCAGTCGCAGTGGGAGCTATCTGAGTTGCTTCTTTAGTTTTATCTCAGTATTGTATTTTTCTTAATAAAGTGGAACATTTCCTTTGTTTCAAGTTTAGTAAATGATAGATATGATATTTCATTTGGTACTAAAGAATTTATTAAAGAAAATGATTCTATATATGCTTTAATATAAAAACTAATTAGACTTACTTACTCCCTAATCTCTTTAGATATGTATGATTGACAATTTTGATAACACAACTACCGTTTAAAAGTAAAGTTTTCCTTAACTAATCCAACATCTCATTAGCATATAAAATCAGGTCATATTAATCTGAATATGATTGACAAGCTGGCTAACTATTGTGGTTTATCTCAGCTTTAGCTTGTTTCTGAACTAGTCTATGAATCTCATTTAGAGAATATAATGACCTAGGGTCTCCTTTATAACAAAGGGTTATAGTGCCAATGATTTATTAGAGGTTAGTATATTTTGATATGAGTAGTCCAGTGAACTAGAAGCTTTTTTGATTAAATAAAATAAGGGTATACTTCTATGATGAGTTCAAGAACTACCTGGTTTAGAATGAGAGATTATTTCAGTTGATCTCACCGGACATGCATCAGCATAATGGTGTGTCTGATGAGAGGAATGGTACATTACTTAATATGGTTAGGTCTATGGTGAGTTATTTTAATCTGCCTTTACTCTTAAGGGGTTTTACCTTAGTTACTGTGATCCATGCACTCAAATCATGTTCAAGCTAATTCAATCCTAAGACTACAAGGGAGTTGTAGTCTGGGCGCAAGCCTAGTCTATAGTAATTCCATGATGGGGTATGCATCATAAGTGCTGAAAGGGAAGATGGATAGCTTAAAGTCTTGATAATAAGTGTGTTACTTCGTGAGGTATCCAAAGGAAACAAGTATGGTATTTTACAATCCTAAGGTACGGACAATATTTAATGGTACGAATACTATGTTCCTGGATAGGAATTGTAAAAAGGACCATAATACTAAGAGAAGGCTTGCATTATAAGAGAATCCAGGTAAGGACTTATTCCCCAAGTCAGTTATGACAAGTATTGAACTAATATTCACTACATATGTCCTTTCGGTAAGTACCAGTACTTTATCGTAGTGGGAGAAACTTTACTGAACCTGGGAGGTTCATGTTTTTGGGAGAAGCTTTTTAAGCTATCCCTAAGGAATAGGAGAGTCCCACTAGACACGATAAAACTCTATTAGATAGAGTTGTAAATGCTGGCAAGTAGTTAAGAAAAATAGAGAAGTCGATTGACTCTTCTTAGTTTGGAAGCTTGTTGATCCACTAGCCATAGTTAAACCCATTGGTTGTAGGTGGATCTACGAAAGCTATAGAGGACAATATGGTGAGGTAGAGACCTCAAAGGTTCGACTAGTAGCGAGGCTTTCTCGGTTGTTGTCAGGCTAAGGACTATAGAAATCCTCTTATCCATTGCGGTAATTCTTAATTAAGAGATTTAGCAAATGGATATCAAGAAGGTATGTAGAATAACCAACTTGAGGAAGACATCTATATGATACAGCCAAGCGGGTTTGTAGCTAGAGACCAAAGCATAGGGTATGCAAGTTGCATAAGTCCAATTTTAGACTTAAGCAAGCAACCAGATACTGGAACATACCGTTTGACCTGACTATGAAGTCTTATGGACTCAGTCAAAGTCAGGATGAACAGTGTGTATAAGAATGGTACGGAAAGTATGGTGATGTTTCTAATTCTAAATATTGATGACATATTCATCATAGCATATGGTGTGGGATAGTTGTCATCAATTTAGGTTCTTTACTATAGAAACTACAGAAATAGGATTTTGGCGCAGTAAGCAAGGAACTCCAAGGACTAGTGTCTTGAGACACAAGTGGAGAAAGGTCGCATAAAAGATATTACATGTGCTTCGACAGTAGGAAGTCTTGTTATGTGTTGTTTTGCACCAAGATCTGATATTTGCTTTTGTTATAGGCATGGTTGACAGAAATCAGTTTAATCCAGGTCAAGATTACTGGACAACCGTTAAGCATATTCTCGGATACTTGAGAAGTAAAAGAGATAAGATATTGATATACGGTGGGGAGGATATTATTCGAATAGGGTATAGAGATTCTGACTTCTAGTCAGATGTGTACTCTAGGAAGTCAATTTAAGGCTGTATGTTTATTCTAAGTGGTTGTGCTCAATTAACGGAGCTAGAAAACTACAGGGGAATAGTGTATATAAAGAGGATAGCCATTCCAATTAGAAAGCTTGGGAAGCGGTAAAACATTTTGGTTACCAAAATTACATCGGTTAAGAACCCTATGGATTAGTGTACAAAACCTTACCTGCATAGGCTTTTGAGTAACACGGTGATCGGTTTGGGGTTAGATGGAATCCTTATTGGTTATGAGTACAAGTAGGAGATTTTTGGGATTGTATGCCCTTAAGCAATAGGATAATAATTTTGTGCATAGAGAATGGACATCATGTGTTTGCATTCATGAGATGAATGGTAGAGCAGGAAATCCTTAAGCAGTCTAGGTGTGATTCATTTATATGAATGTTTGATTCATATATAGAGAGATATAAATCACATATACTAGATTCTTTAAATTAGTCACAGTCAATAGTGAGACCGGATATCTCACTAGGTAGGCTGTAGCATGATTGACTCCCAATCGGGGGGTGGTTAATCTCATACCATTGGAATGGTCGATTCCAAATCAATATGCTAGTGCATGAGATGCATTGACGGATCATGAGTAAACCCAATGACATAATACTGTCAGGGATATTGTATTGTCCAAATCATTAGGGTTCACATAACTTACTTAGCCAATATGCTCTTAATCCTGAAAGATTGGTGAACCTTGAGCTTATGCTCAAATACTTTGACTTATCAATCAGTGATGTCCTCAGGACCAATACCTGGATATCTTGGGTAGCTAAGTGTGGGTTACAGGGAACCCTAGATCTCAAGATGGAATCCACTCACCATAAAAGATTAAGTATCCCCATGAGTTGATTATTAGTTTTGATCATCGGAACCTGATCAGTCAACGGTTAGTGGATATTCCACTAAGATGGATGTTCAAATAGGCTTTGATCAAGCTTCATGGAGTTCAAGATGTGACACAAGCTGGTTGGACTGTTTACCATGGGTAAACTAGCTGTATTCATGGATATACAGAGATGGAAGGGCATAATCGTAAGTTGTAAGGCTAGAGATTGTCTTTCTGACCCGGAGTACAATCATCACCATATAGTGGAATTAGTGATGATTAATCTAAGATGCAAATATGGCTAAAGAGTTTAGTTGGTATATTCACATTTAGGTTGGAGCCATGTTAGAAGACCCTAGGTGATCCCAACTATGGTCCAAAACGACTCGAGACTAGTATATGATCATAAGGGAATTATTATTATTAATTATATATATATCTGTGATATATATATGGGCTTTAATAATAAGTGAGTATTGGATTTAATGACCATGGGGTACCTAGGCACCGTGTGCCATCACTCAAAGTGAGAATCAAGGGGATAATATTTGACCGAGTCAAATTCTAACCGCCCCCCTTGTTTATCTGTCCAACACAAAGAGGATAGGGAGGGGGGCTGGTCTTGACTTGTTCAAAGGATTATCCACCCCTCTCCTTATCCGAAAGGGCTTATAAAAGGGATAGGAGAGAGAGGGGGTCGGCCATGCATGCCTATGCAAGCCCTAGCTGCCCCCTCTATCTCTAATCTCTCGTTCTCTCTCTCTCTCTCGTATGCGAGGGTTTGATCTTGGAGATCAACTCTAATCCAAGAAAGCTCTCAATCTCCCTCAGGATTGCAAGGAAGTCTCCCACCGGGCTAATTCTCGAGCGATGCGAGGAATACATGGTTGAAGATTGCGAGGAGATTGATCGCCAACACATAGAAATTTTTGCACAGAATCTGTAATAATATAGCTGCAGTGTAATAATTGTTTCGGGAGATCTACACATCGGATTGACTTTGTTCCACTTCGAGGATCTTCAAAACGAAGGCGCCTACATGCTCGTAAAGTTTCATAGTAATCAGATCTCAGAAGGAAAACTGATGGCATTTTTTCAAGACATCTGGACATAAAGACAGGAAGACCTGAACTCGGGGAATTGTTTTCGGAGTTACAGAACTTCAATCGAGGTAATTCCACCTCGCGGAGTTTCGGATAGAAGTCTTCGATGTCTAGTTAAAATTTCAAGATGATCAAAGTTAAGAAGAATTTTTAGCAACGATTCTACAAACTGATCTACAAAGGGTTGATCACCCCAAGGTACAATTTCATATCCGTTTATTTTTTTTTTTTTGAGAGGTAAAAAACGAATATATTACTGGAAAATAAAGGCAGATACAGGACTTGGCTTAACAATGGATGAGTAAGCAGACCACGCGACCAAATAGGGTCTCAACAACAATAAAACCCTAGCTCAACGCACTGGGGGCAAACAAAGTACCCCGCAGTCGAGAGGAAGACACAACACCTAACAAAAGACTGTCACAAAAACACAATGAATCAGACTCCTGACATCACTAACTAGTCCCCCTGCTCCTTGTAACTCTATCAGACTGACCCTTAGGCCAGGATTCTTTGGCTCGAGACGAAGAAGCAAGCACTGGATTCGGCACGGTAAGAATAGAAGGCCGATTGGCTAGATGGGGAGGCAACTTCACGGACTGATCCGGAGGAACATCGATTGCTTCCTCCACTCGATCTGGAACCGCTCCAACATCCACACCAAAATCTGGCAGAACAACGGACTCTTGCTCACCAGATAACCCCGCCGCACTCTGAGCCAAATTCTTCCGATGAGCTCGTGTAAGAGAAGGAATAGAAAGACTTCCTTCTCGTGGGCTCCGACGACCAACACGCTTAATAGTAACTCCTGTAGCAACCCCACTACCACTTGCGAATCCAAGACCAGTCGCATTAGCCCCCTCACTAACAGTGCTAACTACTTGCGTAACAGTAGCCTTTTGACGCTCAGCATCAGCCTCACCTTGCGTAACAGCATCCTCTAACAGTGACACATCAAGTCTTGGAACAACACCTTTAAGATGCTTTGTAGCCTGCGTAACCTTTGCGCTCCCTTCCTGTACTGACTGCGTAACATTAGCCGTAGCCCCGCACTCTTCTGCATCATCAGTAGCAACAACTCCTTCACTCTCTGCTTTAGATGTAACACCAACAAACACAGCCTCTGTAACATCACCAACAGCACCAACAGTCTCTGCAGCAGCACCAACACATGTTACACCATCAGATTCTGTAGCAACAACACTGCAAAATCCAAGTGTAACGGCAGCAATTGCAGCATCCTCCATCTCATCAATGGCTGCATCCCTAGACTCATCTCCCAAAACCTCAAAACGAGATCCGGTCTGCTGAACCACAGGAACTAAGGGCTCCTTCGCCCTAGATGGCTGAGCCCTGCCAATAGTTTGCCACCAGTGTGTTGGAAGTAAATCCGTTTAATTGATCATATGCTTAGAGGAGATCAAAAATTTTAAATCGGTCCCATCAGTGTGTTGGAAGTAAATCCATGGTAGAGGCCCGCAGTGGAAGCAAAGAGAAGGTTCGAAGACCGTTAGCGGTGTGCGTTATATATCAAAATTTTCATCGAAACGACCTACACGTGCGAGTATGAATCTAGCATGGTAACTACGCGAAGCCCTAACGTCGATCTAACGCGAAAGAACAATCTAGCATGCATGCATGTTCTATCTATGTTAGATCTACTTGTTAGAGATCATATCTGTGTGCTGATTCTTTCACCGCAACAAATTTCTTCTTTGTCGATGGAGACGGGCTCGGATCTGCTTGACAAAGCTTCGGTGCGACGGCTATAACTTTCTGCTCCGAACTCGGATTGGGCTGAAATTTGGACTGCAGGTAGTTAACTTCAAGACACAATTTTTACAATAAGTTTCAACTCGTTTGGACTTCTGTAGCTTCCGGAGTCATAGAAAAATATTGATTTTTTGTGCAAATTTTGGACAGCAAAAGGTTACGGGAGATGCCTTCTAGTTCACCCGATCTCACACGATGCATGACACCTCGTCGATGGATCTCTAAGTGCCTCCATCCATCGAGCCTTCTCCTTCTACGAAACCCTACGCGAGGAAGATGAGTCGCCATCCAATAGCGCAAGCGAGGGAGAGAGAGACAAGAGAGGAGAAGAGAAGAGAGGAGAGGGGGCGGCTAGGGTTTCCCTATGGCATGACCAGCCCCTAGGGCTTGCATCGCTAACCCCCCTCTCTCCTTTTCCCTTATATAGGGCCGGCCTATCCATAAGGATAAGGATAGTACGGATAAGTTTGACTGATTCAAACCTCTCCCTATATATCTCTTCTTTTATCTCTATCTTTTCCTTGGTTTTGAAAACGGTCAAAACCAGCCCATTTTCTGTGCCTCGTCACCGGCCCATTCATTGGAGGCAACAACCTCTTAAAACCAATTGGGCCGGCCTTGACCAGTCTCCCAACACTTAGGGCCGGCCCCCTTAGTGCATAGTGGTGCATGGTATGACCAAAACGCCCTTATATCACTAGTTGGTCGTTCCTCATGTATGAGACCTTGCAAGGCACACATAAGTGAAGTGCACTAATGATTTCACTATTCTCTGAGGTTCCCGTAGGGTGCCCCTAGTGAAGTCAACTAGTCAACTTGCAATATGTCCTGGTGCATCGCACCCATGTGGCAAAGCCCACTTATGGCAAGGAATTGCTACATGCGTCTCTGCGCTAACCTAGGGTTTCCCCTTAGTGCACACACGTAGCTACGCATCTACCGTGCACTAGTGCGAAGCATTCATGGAGCGTAGGCTTGGACTTCTCGCTTCCTCTAACTGCGTTCTATGTTTCGAGGAGATGGTACTAGGACCGTACATAATGTCGATAAGGTGGAACCTTCAGGGACTAGGGTTCATGGCTTCCAACGTAGACTCGTTCGACACTGTAACGACCCCTTTTTTTTATTTATTTATTATTATTATTATTATTATTATTATTATTATTTTATTTCACTGTGGCGGGTATGTCAGAGCCAGCGAGGTTCGCGCGCCGGCGTGTCTCGATGTGAGTCGAGATCGAGTCAGGCACAGCGCAGGCAAAACCAGAGAAAAAAAAAAGAAAAAGAACTAAGCTAATAAACCAAAAACCTAAAAACCTAAAACCCAAAACCCGACCCAACCAATCCCTTTCCCCTTCTCTCTCTCACTCCCCACACCCAACCCTACCCGAACCTAACCCACTACCAAACCCTACCCGAACCTAACCCACTACCCAGCCCAAACCCGAACCCAACCATCTCTCTCTCTCTCTCTCTCTCTCTCTCTCTCTCTCTCTCTCTCTCTTTCTTTCTTTGTTCCTCTCCCTCTCAGGTCTCTCCCCCACTCTCTCGGATCCTCCCTTTCTCTCACTCGGATCCTCCCTCTCTTACTCGGATCTCTCCCTCTCTCTCTCTTTCCCCCCAAACCCGACCTGATTCGACCCGGCCCTTCCCCCCAAAGCCGACGCCCGAGCCGCCCCCCTCTACGTACTGTCACGCCCCGTGTGGGTCGGCAGGATTCTCGCCAAGCAATTGGCCACCGCCGCCCCTGATTCCCGCCAACTGTCGCCGCCCTACCCGCCGCCCCTTTCCCCCTTTAAAGCCCCTGCCCCTCTCTCCCTTTTTTCTCCTTCAGCCCTTCTCCTCCCTTCCACAATCCGAACCCTCACCCCCCTATCCGATCCCCCTCTTCCCCTTCTCCGAGCAACTCTTCCCCCGTCCGATCTTTCTCTCCCCTCACCCTCTTGCTGCGTGTGTGCAGCTGGAGCATAGCCAGCCAAAGAGGAGTAGCCGGTGCAGGGAGGAGCAACTGGAGGAGCCGCCAGAGCCGACGGCCCTTTCAGAAGAAGCCAAGTCCCTACACCAGGTCGGCCGCCCCCCTATTTTCTTCTGATTTTCTTGTTGTTTCTTCAAGACCAGATCGACGACTTCTCTCCCAGCTGGGTAACCGGCGACTATACAACCGGCCACAAGGCTTGACCAAGCCAGAACAGCCCACGACCCCGGTTCTCAAAAAAAAAAAAAGAACAGCCCACAACCTCTTATTTTTTTCTATTTTGTGGATCCAGCCCAGCCCTTGTTAACTTCCGTTTGGCATGGCCATGGTCTCCGGCTAGGTGGCCGACTGCTGTGCAGCCGGCAAAGCCGACCCGGTGCCGACAGCATTTTGTGGACCCTATCGACCCCACCCCCATGGCATTTGCCATGATTGCAGCCCTGACGGCCGGCCAAGTGGCCGACGGCAGTACAGTCGGCAAGGCCGACCAAGCCAAGCCAAACCCCCATTCGACCGGCCCGACTAGCTAGGCGTTGCCCCGGTTAGTTTTGTGGCCGAGGTTGCCGATGGCCTCGCCATTGGCGGCCGGGCAAGGGATAGCGCACCCGATCACCCTTGGCTCGACATCATCTCGCGCCCAACCACCATCGCGCTGACCGAGCTAAACCGCAACCCTTTCCTTGCACGACCGTTGCCAGTTGCTTAACAACCGGTGGACCGGCGGTAGGTAGCCCCGACGATATCACGACAAGTTGTGGCTTGGCACACCAACCCCGACCTCCCCGGGTCACGCTCGTAGCATGGTTGTGGGTGCCGATGCAGGCCAAACCACCTCGCATAGCCTTTTGCGCACGAGACGGACCTCCAACACCTAAGCCCGATCGAGATCGGCTTTTGCCGATTTTGCCACTGACCGACGCGGTTTTGATCGTTTGGCCGGATTAGTGCATTTGGACCCTAATATGGCTTTTGTCGTCGGCAACGCCGACTAACCATGACGCTACCTTTCACGTATCGGTTTACGTGCCGATAGACCGGCGTCCGATGATGCTATCTTTGGCACCTCGGTTTGCGTGCCAGTAGACCGGCGTCCGATGACGCTATCTTTGGCACACCAGTTTGCGTGCCAATAGACCGGTGTCCGATGACGCTATCTTTGGCACCTTGGTTTGCATGCCAGTAGACCGGTGTCCGATGACGCTATCTTTGGCATACCAGTTTACGTGCCAATAGACCGGCATCCGATGACGCTACCTTTGGCACCTCGATTTGCGTGCCAGTAGACCGGTGTCCGATGACGCTATCTTTGGCACACCAGTTTGCGTGCCAATAAACCGACGTCCGATGACATTATATTTGGCACATTGATTTGCATGCCCGTAGACCAGCATCTGATGATGCTATCTTTGGCACATCGATTTGCGTACCAGTAGACCGGCGTCCGATGATGCTACCTTTGGCGCATCAGTTTGTGTTACAGTAGACCGGCGTCCGATAACGCATAAATTCTCGACTCGGCCAATCAGGGTCTAAGCCAACAATATTTTAGTAGCACTTAATGACTATGGGCCGCTGATATGTTTGGCAGTTAGTGGGCACGTGGGCCGAGTCGGAGGCGTAGTGAAGGGCGCTTAGCAGTATCAGCCCGAGCACACTTTTCAGGTGACACTGCACGCTGTTTAGATAATTAACTATGCTATTATAGAAATTAAGGGTAGGTATCCATAACGCTGTATGCGGGTCCCGCCGGACATCGTCGCATGTAGTCGATTAGACCCCGTCTTGCATGTGGAATCACGAGTCCGGTGACGCATGCTTAATAATATAATTGGAGTAGACAGTTGACCAAACCCTAAATCCCTTGGTTTTTCTCAATTCACACCCCAGGGATCGGTTCCGGATTTCTGGGGCGTGACAGCTGGTATCAGAGCCTAGGGATATATTCCTAGGAGTAGTTTCTTGTTAGGTCTAGAGTCTTATTAGGAGGTTTGTGTTAGACTAATCCCTTCTCTTTTCAGATGGCGGATACCAGAAGTGGTAATGGTGGTAACAATAGAGCAGGATCATCCGCTGGGCCAGACAGCGCGACGATGATGATGGAGATGCTCCAGGGGATGGCCAACATGGTCCAGCAACAGCAGGCTGCTGTTGCCCAATAGCAGACGGCTGCTCAGCAGTAGGCCGAGCTAGCTTAGGTTGCCTTTGCCCAGGCCCAGGCTCATCAGCAGACCGAGGGCGAGCGGTAGGGGAAGTTGCTGAAGGATTTCAAGGTGATGGAACCATCGAGCTTCAGGGGTGAGCCAGACCCCTTGGAGGCCGATTGATGGTTCCAGCAGACAGAGAAGATACTGAACGCGTTGGGCATCACAGGCGACAAGAGAGTCACCTTCGCCTGATACCAGTTCGAGGCTGAGGCAGACTTCTGGTGGCAGACGGTTCAGCGCACCCGAGCAGCAGATCGAGGGGCGATCACTTGGCCAGAGTTCAAGGAAATCTTTCGGAAGAAGTTCTTTCTGGTCACCATGCAGAACCGGATGGAGATGGAGTTTCTGGTGCTCTACCAAGGGTCTCCTACTGTGTCCCAGTATGAGGCCAAATTCTCGAAGCTTGCAAGGTATGCTCCTCACCAGGTGGCGACCGATGGCAAGAGGGCTATGCGCTTTGAGCAGGGATTGAACCCGGCGATCAGAGGTAGGGTTGCTGCCTTCCTGGGGCAATCCTATAAGGAGTTGGTCAACCGATCCCTGACGGTAGAGCCGGAGCTAAAGGAGTCCTATGCTATCTTGGAGAAGCGGGGTAACGATAGTCGCCATGGCCCACCGGCTCAAGAGAGGTTCAAACCTACGGAGGTTCGACCCCCGCCTCGTCAGCCTCAGTATTTTCACGGTTCTCCAGTTCCTGAACCCCAGAGGCATGGCTGTTTTCAGTGCGGCTCGCTTGAGCATCTGAAGTGGAGCTGCCCACGGCTCCGTCGGCAGCCGCTTCTTCCAGCTCTACCGCTCAGGCTTGCACTATCGGCACCGCCTGTGCAGCAGCAGAGGCCCCCACAGAGAGTTCAGCAGAAGCGTCCTTCCTAGCCACAGCAGCATAGGCCTCTCCCCCGTCAGGGCGGAGGAGGCAATCAGGCCCAGGGCTGGGCATACTTGTTGGTTAGTCAAGACCCAGAGGCTTCTGGGGGAGCGATCGAAGGTAACCCTGAACTTTGTAGTTCAATCTTTAGTCGTAGCTGCCTTACTGCTTTTAATTTTTTTTGGAGGCTTGTTAGGATTAGTTTTGGTCATAGCTAGCTTAGCCTCTTACGTTCTTTCGGTATTGTTAGGCACCCTTCCCGTCTTCTCGACCCTAGACCACGTTCTTTTAGACAGTGGGTCCACGCACTCCTATATTGTCCCTAGTTTTGTCAAAACTTTGGGACTGGAGTCGGTCCCATTGGGTCACACTCTGTCAGTATTTTCACCGCTCAGGGTGAGTACCGATGTGGACCAAGTCTGTCGGGATTGCATCATTCTTGTTGGAGATAGGGAGCTCTCGGCTGACCTGATTATCTTAGACTTGGGAGGAGTGGACGTGTTGCTCAGGATGGACTGGATGTCGGCTTACCACGTCACCCTCGACTGCTTCTCGAGGAAGGTCATCTTCTCACCTCCAGGGAGCGAGGCCTTCTACTTTATAGGAGACAAGCAGAAGGTTCTGTGCCCGGTACCGCTGCAGCAGATCTCCCTCAGCCTATTAGCGTAGCTACCGAGCAGGGATCGAGATGGGAACCCAGTAGTACTCCTGTCGATGGCTCGTGAGTTCCCAGACGTCTTTCCAGATGAGCTCCCATGCTTACCTCCACCTCGGGAGGTCGAGTTTGCTATAAATCTGGTACCGGGAGCAGCACCGGTCTCGATTGCTCCGTACCGGATGGCTCCTACTGAGCTGAAGGAGCTAAAGACTCAGTTGGAGGAGTTGCTTGACTGAGGCTTCATTAGTCCTAGCACATCTCTTTGGGGAGCCTCGATCCTCTTTGCTCAGAAGAAGGATGGGACGAAGAGGCTTTGCATTGATTATCGCAAGCTGAATAGCCTCACGATAAAGAATAAGTACATGTTGCCGTAGATAGAGGATCTATTTGATCAACTAAAGGGTGCTTGTTGCTTATCGAAGATTGATTTGAGGACTGGATATCACCAGCTGGCTGTGAGGGCAGAGGATATTCCGAAGGCAGTGTTTCGGACGCGATATGGGCACTATGAGTTCTTAGTTATGCCATTCGATCTAACGAACGCTCCTGCAGCATTTATGGATCTGATAAACCGCGTCTTCAGCATGTTCCTGGATAGATTTGTGGTAGTATTTGTGGATGATGTCCTCATTTACTCCAAGGCAGAGGATGATCATCGGGAGCACCTGAGCGCAGTATTACAGACCCTCAGAGATCACCAACTGTATGCCAAGCTCAATAAGTGTGAGTTCTGGATGCAGGAGGTGATGTTTCTCAGACACGTTGTCTCGAAGGAAGGTATCTCGGTGGATCCAGCGAAGATAGAGGTTGTTATGGACTGGGAGTAGCCAAGGAATATCTTCGAGATCAGGAGTTTCTTGGGGCTAGCAGGCTACTATTGATACTTCGTAGAGGGATTCTCGCGTCTGGCTGCACCTCTCACCCGTCTGACTAAGAAGGGTGTCAAGTTCGAGTGGTCGGAAGATTATGAGAAGTCCTTCCGAGAGTTAAAGCGGCGTCTCACATCGGCCCTAGTGCTGACAATTCCAGCTAGCGGCAAGGGTTATGTCATCTTCACCAACGCCTCACTGATGGGGCTTGGAGCGATTTTGATGCAAGACGGTAGAGTGGTCGCATACGCCTCGAGACAGCTGAAGACTCACGAGAAGAATTATCCCACCCATGATCTGGAGTTGGCAGCGGTGGTCTACGCCTTGAAGATCTGGAGGCATTACTTGTATGGTGAGGAGTTTGAGATGTATTGCTATCACAAGAGCCTGCGGTACATCGCGAGTCAGAAGGATTTGAACATGCAGCAGAGGAGGTGGATTAAAGTCCTGAAGGACTTCAACTATTCGCTCTTTTACCATCCTGGTAAAGCGAATGTTGTTGCTGATGCCCTGAGCCGGACGTCCCGTAGCTAGCTTGCTAGATTATTGACAGATCGATATGACTTTTTGGCTACGATAGAAGGCTTTGATTTATGGGTTCGGTGGGAGCCTTCTCATACCATGTTGCACACCATACGAGTACAGCCCAGCCTACTTCAGAAGGTGATTGCAGCACAGAGGTTGGATTCAGAGTTGGAGGAGATAAGGGCACGATGCGATAGTGGGGAGTCTTTTCCAGACTGGTCAGTTGATGCGGATGGAGGTCTGAGGTTCCAGAGGAGGTTATGCCTTCC
Source organism: Chamaelirium japonicum (assembly GCA_947650365.1). Lineage (NCBI taxonomy): Eukaryota > Viridiplantae > Streptophyta > Magnoliopsida > Liliales > Melanthiaceae > Chamaelirium > Chamaelirium japonicum. The sequence goes on from OX393560.1 coordinate 2,439,390, forward strand.
CACAGATGAGGAGGTTCAAGAGGAGCTACTATCAGAGGCGCATCGATCTAGATTCTCGGTGCACCCCGGCAGCACCAAGATGTACCACGATTTGCGGAGGCAGTTCTGGTGGAAGGGCATGAAGCGGGATGTAGCCGCCTTCGCGTCTAGATGTTTGACTTGTCAGCAAGTCAAGGCTGAGCACCAGAGACCGGCTGGATTGCTGCAATCACTCCCAGTAGCTGAGTGGAAATGGGAGCATATTACGATGGACTTCGTTTCGGGGTTGCCTTTGACCCAGAACAGGCATAAATCAATTTGGGTGGTCGTGGACAGACTGACGAAGTTGGCGTACTTTTTTCCCGTGCGGACGACGATGACGTCCATTGACAGGGCAAAGCTGTACGTGAGGGAGATTGTTAGACTGCACGGAGTTCCAGTTTCCATCATCTCAGATCGAGATCCTCGGTTTGTTTCTCACTTTTAGGAGAGCCTGCAGACAGTCTTGGGGACTGAGCTCAGTTTTAGCACAGCCTTCCACCCTCAGACAGATGGCCAGTCCGAGAGGATGATTCAGATTCTGGAGGATATATTGCGGGCATGTTATGTGGATTTTGGAGGCAGTTGGGAGGAGCATCTACCTCTTGTGGAGTTCGCCTACAACAATAGCCACTAAGCCAACATCGACATGGCCCCCTATGAGGCCTTGTACGGGAGGCCGTGTCGGTCACCTCTTTATTGTGCGGAGGTAGGAGAGCGGAGCCTTTTGGGACCGGAGCTCATTCAGGAGACGATGGAGAAGATCCAGCTGATCAGGGAGCGACTTCGAGCGGCACAGAGCCGACAGAAGAGCTATACTGATGTGCATCGATGCCCGCTCGAGTTCACCATTGGAGACCATGTCTTCTTGAAGGTTTCCCCTCGTCGAGGCATCATGAGATTTGGGAAGAAAGGGAATTTGGCTCCGAGATTTATCGGCCCCTTCGAGATCTTGGAGAGAGTTGGTGAGGTAGCATATCGGCTGGTGCTGCCTCCACAGCTCTCTAGTGTCCACGGTGTATTCCACGTATCGATGCTACAGAGGTACGAGCCGGACTTGTCCCACGTGCTGGATTGGCAGGACCTAGCCCTCAGTTCAAATGCATCATACGAGGAGCGGCCGATCAGGATTCTGGCTAGCGAGGATCGAGTGCTTCGCACAAAGACCATCCCCATGGTGAAAGTGCAGTGGCAGCACTGTAGTGAGGAAGAAGCTACTTGGGAGCTTGAGTCCGCAATGCGATCCCTGTACCCATCTTTGTTTGATGACTAGTGTTATTTAATTTTCGGGACGAAAATTCTATTAAGGTGGGTAGGATGTAACGACCCCTTTTTATTTATTATTATTATTATTTTATTTCACTGTGGCAGGTCTGTCAGAGCCAGCGAGGTTTGCGCGCCGACGCGTCTCGATATGAGTCGAGGTCGAGTCAGGCGCGGCGCGGGCAAAACCAGAGAAAAAAAAAAGAAAAAAAAAAGAAAAAGGGCTAAGCTAATAAACCAAAAACCTAAAACCCAAAACCCGACCCAACCAATCCCTTTCCCCTTCTCTCTCTCACTCCCCACACCCAACCCTACCCAAACCTAACCTACTACCCAACCCTACCCGAACCTAACCCACTACCCAGCCCAAACCCGAACCCACCAATCTCTCTCTCTCTCTCTCTCTCTCTCTCTCTCTCTCTCTCTCTCTCTCTCTCTCTCTCTCTCTCTTTCTTTCTCTTTCTCTGTTCCTCTCTCTCTCAGGTCTCTCCCTCACTCTCTCGGATCCTCCCTTTCTCTCACTCGGATCCTCCCTCTCTGACTCGGATCTCTCCCTCTCTCTTTCCCCCCAAACCCGACCTGATCCGACCCGGCCCTTCCCCCCAATGCCGACGCCCGAGCCGCCCCCCTCTACTGTCGTGCCCCGTGTGGGTTGGCCGGATTCCCGCCGAGCAATCGGCCGCCACCGCCCCGGATTCCCGTCGACCGTCGCTGCCCTACCCGCCGCCCCTGCCCCTCTCCCCCTTTTTCCTCCTTCAGCCCTTCTCCCCCCTTCCACAATCTGAACCCTCACCCCCCTATCCGATCCCCCTCCTCCTTCTTCGAGCACCTCTTCCCCCGTCCGATCTTTCTCTCCCCTCACCCTCTTGCTGCGTGTGTGGCGCACAGCAGCTGGAGCATAGCTAGCCGGAGAGGAGTAGCTGGTGCCGGGGAGGAGCAACCAGAGGAGCCGCCAGAGCCGACGGCCCTTCCAGCAGAAGCCAAGTCCCTACACCAGGTCGGTCGCCCCCCTATTTTCTTTCGATTTTCTTGCTGTTTCGTCGAGACCAGATCGACGACTTCTCTCCCGGCCGAGTAACCGACGACTGTACAACCGGCCACAAGGCTTGACCAAGCCAGACCAGCCCACGACCCCTTGATTTTGTTTCTATTTTGTGGATCCAGCCCAGCCCTTGTTACCTTCCGTTTGGCGTGGCCATGGTCTCCGGCTAGGTGGCTGATTGCTGTGCAGCCGGTAAAGCCGACCCGGTGCCGACAGCATTTTGTGGACCCTATCGACCCCACCCCCATGGCATTTGCCATGATTGCAGCACTGACGGCCGGCCAAGTGGCCGACGGTAGTACTGTCGGTAAGGCCGACCAAGCCAAGCCAAACTCCCATTCGACCAGCCCGACTAGCTAGGCACTGCCCCGGTTAGTTTCGTGGCCGAGGTTGCCGATGGCCTCGCCGTTGGCGGCCGGGCAACGGATACCGCACCCAACCACCATCGTGCCGATCGAGCTAAACCACAACCCTTCCCTTGCATGACCGTTGCCGGATGCTTGACAACCGGTGGACCGGCGGTAGGTAGCCCCGACGATATCACGACAAGTTGTGGCTTGGCACACCAACCCCGACCTCCCCGGGTCACGCTCGTAGCAAGGTTGTGGGTGCCAATGCAGGCCAAACCACCTTGCATAGCCTTTTGCGCACGAGACCGACCTCCAACACCTAAGCCCGACCGAGATCGGCTTTTGCCGATTTTCCCACCGACCGACGCGGTTATGACCGTTTGGCCGGATTAGTGCATTTGAACCCTAATGTGGCTTTTGGCGTCGGCAACGCCGACTAACCATGATGCTACCTTTGGCGCATCGGTTTGCGTACTGGTAGACCGGCGTCCGATGACGCTACCTTTGGCACCTCAGTTTGCGTGCCAGTAGATCGGCGTCCGATGATGCTATCTTTGGCACACCAGTTTGTGTGCCAATAGATCGGTGTTCGATGACGCTACCTTTGGCACCTCGGTTTGCATGCCAGTAGACCGGCATCCGATGATGCTATCTTTGGCATGCTAGTTTGCGTGCCAATAGACCGGCATCGGATGACGCTATCTTTGGCACCTCGGTTTGCGTGCCAGTAGACCGGCATCCAATGATGCTATCTTTGGCACACCAGTTTGCATGCCAATAGACTGGCGTCCGATGACGCTATCTTTGGCACATCGATTTGCATGCCCGTAGACCAGCGTCCGATGACGCTATCTTAGGCACATCGATTTGCATGCCAGTAGACCATCGTCCGATGACACTACCTTTGGCGCATCGGTTTGCGTGCCAGTAGACCGGCATCCGATGACGCATAAATTCTTAACTCGACCAATCAGGGCCTAAGCCAATAATATTTTAGTAGCACTTAATGACCATGGGCCGCTGGTATGTTTGGTAGTTAGTGGGCACGTGGACCGAGTCGGAAGTGGAGCGGAGGGCGCTTAGCAGCATCAGCCCAAGCACACTTTCCAGGTAACACTGCACGCTGTTTAGATAATTAACTATGTTGTTATAGAAATTAAGGGTAGGTATCCATAACGCTGCATGCGGGTCCCACCGGACATCGTCACATGTGGTCGATTAGACCCCGCCTTGCATACGGAGTTGCGAGTCCGGCGACGCATGCTTAATAATATAATTTAATAATAGATTTTCTGATTGCTTGGACACCGTAAGTAGGAATCCCCTTAATATTAAGAATTAATGATTAAATAATAATTATCGGGCTCACTCTTCTGGATGGAGTGTGGAGACCCGGGCACACGGGAATTCGGGCAAGAATAAATTCTTTATAGTTATTGTGATGCATGGGTTGTGAGCGCGGTACGAATCCCGAGGTAAATCATCGAAATTGCTTTATTATTATATTGGTATGATATTCTATCATGTGAAAAGATTCAGACCCCGTGCGCGCAAGGGCCGTGAACCACCCTGCGCACACAGCTGAAGATTAGTAGGCTAGGGGGTCACGGGCAGGGATTGTGGTAAAGCCAATAGGTGGTGCCCTCGAAGAGGGATTGGCCTAGCAATCCTGTCCCGGGGTAGTTGAAGCTCCCAATGAAATCAAGTCGGGCGGTAGAGCTCCACCGTGAAAGACAGGAAACCCCTTATGATCATATGGGTGACTTTGCGCATGGTGTCGGAGTATGCGCGGCGAGAGAGTTGGAACTCTACATCGAAATAAAAGGCCCTATAGTAATGCCCGACCGGGGGCAGGATGAACAAAATATCCGGGGTTCACGTTATGTGTGTTTAATTTTATTATTTGTAAAATGGTACTCTCGATAACCTAGTGACAATAGGAATTGTATGCAAATGTAGAAAATGCATGGACACTTAGGGCGTGAGTGAAAATATAGTCGGACAATTAGGTTAATCAGTAAACTATTTATAAATGCGGGCGTCATTAATTACCTAGGCAGTTAGCTTGTCACTAGCCATTTATTTGGCTAATCTCCTAATTCATTTTGGGGGCTACTCATTCCCACGAGTAGGCTCTTCTGCAGGTTCGGAGACTCAGGGGTAGCAGCAGCAGCGAGGCCAGCGACGGAGTTAGGATGGCGGTGGAGTCTTAGATTACAGTAGGTCTTGTAGTTGTCATTTTCTTTCTGGCATTGTAATCGAACTAGGTTTGGCTTAGTGTATGCTATTGTGGCAATGATACAGCTGTGTTCTCTTTGGGTAGGCCTCTCCTCAAGGCCCCAAGCCTAGGATAGCTCATAATAAAATATAAAACATAAAGTGACTAAATTGACTAGCCCATTAGATAGGACATGTGAACCAGTGCCGGAGTGCTAGAGAGCGAGCGAGGCTGCTCGGCTCGCCGTTAGAGGCTTGAGCCTCGTTCTCCTTTTTGAGGGACTTCTGTCAGCATGTGGGGCACTGGCGGGTCGCACATGCTGAGAGGATAGCCCGGTTAAGGGTTGAGCGTGATCATCTCCCTGTCGATGAAACTGTATCTTCATATTTTCTTTCAAAATAAAAATATTTTCATAAAAAGTAAGTTTTAAAATATTCCTTGAGAGAGTAGAAGCCCTGTGAGAAACCCTAATTGGAGTAGACAGTTGACCAAACCCTAAATCCCTTGGTTTTTCTCAATTCACACCCCAGGGATCGGTTCGAGATTTCTAGGGCGTGACAGACACACTACCCGAGTGTACCATCGATCCTCTGAGTCCGAGTTAACCTGTGTGGCCACCCAGAGTACGACACAGGCTGCACTCCAATTCCTCCGGACTTACTAGGTTCTCCTTCATACCCCAGCTCTCCGCTTAGTATGGTAAACTCGCTGTCCCTCCATCTGGTGCCATGACGTAACTCGAGCGGTGAAGAATACCATCAGACTAAAGTGCTCATATGACTCGGTTCCTTCCAGGTTGACCATATACATCGTACCTCCGATTACTCTTCCGAGCAACCGGATTCGTCACCAATCCAACTGATGACCACCTTGCTAGGGTTTAATACGACGTAGATCAGACCAAGGAACACACCTCCCGTTAGGGGTGTGGATAGCCTGCAGGAGTGACACACTGATGCCATGCTAGCCGGGTAACCCAGTACACCGTGGTTTTGGATCACTGCATCCGAATCCTCACACATTGGTGCGCCAACGCACCACACAACTAGTTAGTCCACCAGACATGGTTCCTCAGGGTTTAGGACCGTTTTATCCTAAGCAGAAACACGGCTTAGTGCACCAGTGTCTGCTCACCGATCTGTGCACCGTATTGGTTCTGTTCAGCCACAGACACTGTGCCTGGTAATGACCGTAGTGGAGATACCCACGCTCTGTCATCCCAACAGCTTATCCTGATAGGGCGACCAACCCTAATCAGAGCTGCGAACTTATTTAGGTTACATAGGACCAGTCCCTTGAGTCTCCCACTCAAGTGGATTACCATGTAGCCATGGCTCTCTGTTCTCTTATCAGAACACGTACTAAGGTACGTACCAAGATGCAATCTTATACTATCAACCATACATAGCTAAACTATAGGTTTTTACGAGCTGTAGACCTCACCAATTCTAACACAGCGTTCTCTCGACAGGCCGAGAGAAGCTTCTTACAGTAAAGGTTGCACGGACCAACTAGAAGGAAACTAGAAAGAGAGAAGAAAGATCTGGCTCTGGAATCCTCTCTTCCTCTGATCGAATTACCAACCCCTTTTCTGAATGTCATGGGGGTCCTTTTATAGCTGAGCCTGTACTGATATGGTAGTGATGACATGGCGATACTAAGGTGGCACTACTGACGTTGCAATACTGAGGTGGCATTGATCCTGGGCCTGGGTTTGCCTATTTGGGCATTTATGTGGGCCTATATGGGTCTGGTCCGGTCCGGTATAATTTTTGCACCCACAGTTATCCCCTCCTAGTCGGGCCAAGGTTCTGTGGGTCGGTTGGGATCTTCGGGTGCAAAGAAGTCCCCATTATGCCATGTGTCTCGAGCTTGGACAATCTTCAGAATTGCGGGGTTGGTAGGCTCGAGCTATCAGAGCTGTTAGTTCAGTTGCGGGTCGAAGTGGTAGACTTTCCGGACTTAGTTTTTTCGATCGAAGCCTACCATGCTCCGGTGTACCATACTTCGGGATGCGTGTTCCAGACTTAGTTTTTTCGGCTAAAGTTTACCATGCTCCGGTGTACCATGCTTTGGGGTATGTGTTCCAGATTTAGTTTTTTCGGCTGAAGTCTACCCCGCTCCGATGTACCATGCTTCGGGGTGTGCGTTCTAGACTTGGTTTTTTCGGCTGAAGTCTACCACGCTCCGATGTACCATGTTTCGGGATATGCATTCCAGGCTTAGTTTTTTCGGTTGAAGTCTACCATGCTCTGATGTACCATTCTTCAGGGTGTGCATTCCAGACTTAGTTTTTTTCAGCTAAAGTTTATCACACTCCGGTGTACCATGCTTCGTGGTTTACGTTCCAGACTTAGTTTTTTCTACTGAAGTCTACCACGCTCTGATGTACTATACTTTCGGATGCGTGTTTCGGACTTAGTTTTTTCGACTGAAGTCTACCACACTTCGGTGTACCACACTTTGGGGTGTGCGTTCCGGACTTAGTTTTTTCGGCTGAAGTCTACCACGCTCCGATGTACCACGCTTCAAGGTGTGCGTTCTAGATTTAGTGTTTTTTTTGCCGAGCATCTGAAGCTAGGGATCCTCCTTCCATCATTCCAGTCGTCGCCCTCCATGTAGGTACGCTTCCTCCTTCCAGCCGTCGCCTTCACCGAGAGCACGCATGTGCAGGTGGTGAGGTTATTGGATCCCTCCCTCCCCTCCTCTTCATCTGCGGCCGCTGTGGGGATGATCTTCGTGCCGACCCGAAGACTCCGCCCAACCAGTCAATCAAGTATAGTCGAAAGCTCGATCGGACGTTTGTCTGATTTGTGGGTTCGGATACTAAACTTATAAACAGTCGAAAGATTGTTGATATGAGGTGTGATCTCGGAGTTCAGCCGAAGCCTACGTCTCCGTGCTATAAGGAGCAACCTGAATTCACTAACATTTGAACTAAAGTAACTCGATAGGCCGAGTGTCACTTCTCTTTCTTCGAAAAGAAGATCGAAGGTTTAGGATGTCAGAACTCTGGATTTTTCGGAAGTCTGATTCAGAAATTAGATATCTCATCCTATTACACTTGTCGAGTCTACTATTTATAGAATTTTTGGACGGGAACCAGGGTAAAAGGTAGTTTTCTACAGCTGTCGTCTGGATTCAGGCGGGGGCCGGTGGGTCCCGTTATTGTCTCTGTGGACCCTCAGGTAGGGCTGGTGGGTCCTGCTGGTGTCTCTGTGGACCCCCAGGCAGGGCTGATGGGTCCCGCTATTATCTCTGTGGACCCCCAGGCAGGGCTAGTGGGTCTCGTCATGGGGCGTTGGCCAAAATTTGCACCCACAGTTACCCCCCTTCAAGTTAGCTAGAGGCTGATCTGGCTGAATTGGAATCCAAGGGTAAAATCCAAACCCCCTGCCAAGAATTAGTGTCATCGAGTTCTCATCAAGCGGTGCTAGCTGATAGGACACCGGCGACCGATCGGACAAAGCCTGTTGATAGGTTGTTTATTGATTGATCAATCTGGATCGCTTATCGGCCATCTTCGAATAATCAGACAAATTTGTTCAATCGGACAAATTTATTCGATCAGTCAAATTTGCCCGATCTATCAAATTTATCCAATCGGTTAATTTAGTCCGATCGGTCAAATTTATCCGATTGGTCAAATTCAACCGGTGGAGCTTGGGGCGATTGGGCAAAAAACCATGTTTTTTACCCAATCCTTTGGAATATCACCCGATCGTCTGCTTATCGATTGGGTGAAGTCTTTTGGCCGATCGGTCAAATTTGTCTTATCGGTCAAATTCAACCGGTGGAGCTTGGGGCGATCGGGCAAAAGACCATGTTTTTTGCCCGATCCTTTGGAAAATCTTTCGATCGTCAGCCTGTCGATTGGGTGAAGTCTTTTGATCGATTGGTCAAATTTAACCAATGGAGCTTGGGACGATTGGGCAAAAAACCTTGGAAAATCACCCGATCATCTGCCTGTCGATTGGGTGAAGTCTTTTGGCCGATCGGTCAAATTTGTCCGATCGGTCAAATTCAACCGGTGGAGCTTGGGGCGATCAGGCAAAAAACCATGTTTTTTGCCCGATTTTTTGGAAAATCACCCGATCTTCTGCCTGTCGATTGGGTGAAGTCTAAATCCGATCGGTCAAATTCAACCGGTGGAGTTTGGGTCGATCAGGCAAAAAAACATGTTTTCTGCCCGATCCGTTGGAAAATCACCCGATAGTCTGCTTGTTGATTGGGTGAAGTCTTTTGGCTGATTGGTCAAATTTGTCCGATCGGTCAAATTCAATCGGTGGAGTTTTTTGCCCGATCCTTTGGAAAATCACCTAATCGTCTGCCTATCGATTAGGTAAAGTCTTTTGTCCGATCGGTCATATTCAATCGGTTTAGCTTGGGGCGATCGGGCAAAAAACCATATTTTTTGCCCGATCCTTTGGAAAATCATCTGATCATCTGTCTATCGATTGGTGAAGTCTTTTATCCGATCAGTCAAATTTGTCCGATTGGTCAAATTCAACCGGTGGAGCTTGCGTCGATCGGGCAAAAACTATGTTTTTTGCCTGATCCTTTGGAAAAACACCTGATCGTCTGCCTGTCGATTGGTTTAGTCTTTTGTTCGATCAGTCAAATTTATCCAATCGGTAAAATTTATCCGATCGGTCAAATTTAACCGGTGGAGCTTGGGGTGATCAAACAAAAAACCATTTTTTTGCTCGATTCTTTGGAAAATCACTCGATCGTCTGCCTGTCGATTGGGTGAAGTCTTTTGTCCGATCGGTCAAATTTGTTCGATTGGTCAAATTTGTCCGATCGATCAAATTCAACCGGTGGAGCTTGGGTCGATCGGGCAAAAAACCATATTTTTTGTCCGATCCTTTGGAAAATCATCCGATCGTCCGCCTATCGATTGGGTGAAGTCTTTTGGCTGAACTTTTGAAGTTTCACCTGATCGTCTGCCCGTTGATCGGGTGAGGTGGAGTTGGCGCATCGTATGCCTGTTGTTTTATCTGGTCTGTCATTTTGTTATCCGCTAATCTGGTGGCGCCACGTGTAGCATAGGTTTTCCCGCCAAGTTTTTTCGGGCATATAAATCCTGCCCCGGATTTTATTTTTTCTCACACTGTTAGAATTTTTCTGACTTTTCTGACTTCTCTGCACTCTGCTCTCTCGTTCTATTGTGATGGCCTCTGCAAGTTGCACCAAAAACATAGTCCCTCCCAAGGTAAAGCCGTCGATGAAGGGGAAGGCCGCAGTTGAGCCCTCATCTCCTAAGGTCGCGGGAAAAGGCAAGGCCAAGGGTTGCCTCGGCATCCTTTGCAAGAGGCATTTGGGTGTTAGATTCGCCTCTGCGCCCACCAAGCCAAAGCACATCTCCAAGGCTGACTTCGTACTGAGGCCGCTGAAGCCTCTATCTGAGGAGCCTGTCTTCGAGTATGGTATCGGTCGGAAGACCACTGACGCGAAGAGAGCGAAGTGGAAGAAGCTGCTCGGGTTCTTCACCGAAGGCGCCCATCGCCCAGCGCTTACCGGTGTGCAAGCTGCCTTCGACATCGACACTCGGTCAGTATATACAGAGGTGGCCAGCAAGGAGAAGATTGTAGGAACAATTGCGACCATCGGCCAGCTTAATTGTGGACTGCGCCTGCCCTTATTTCCCTTCGCTACCAAGTTGCTAAACACGTTCGGACTTTGCCCCGGAGAATTGACCAAAAATGCTTGGAGGATCATCTGCGCCTTCTGCAGGGTGGAATCTGATCACCAGGATAAACTGAAGGCTTGCTACTCCAGCATTCCCGATGGCGAGCAAGCGAAGATTGAGTTGGGCTACTTCTTCTACCACTATCAGTGGATTTTGAGGAAGGACAACCCTTTCTTCAGTCTACACGGCTTCTCTACCCTTCGCCCCATCACCGACATGGTCCTTTCCGACAAGCTATACACTAACTGGCCGATCTCCGTCTTGGGGGCATGGACTCCCATCTCAGTGCCGGAGACTCCTCACAGCCAAGTCCACAAGGAGGTCAAGAGGTACGGACTGGGAGGCGATTTGTGTTGGTTATCCGATCAGGTCGGATTAATCGATAACCTGTTCCTGGAGTTGACATACGAAACCAGGTCGTTGAAGCAGTTCGCGAACTACCCGGTCCGCCATGGCTACGCCAACCTGATGCATTGTCTGCCGGTAAGGTCCAAGGATAACAACACCCTGTACTCTGATTATGAGAAGGATCTTGAGACAGGCAGGGTGGTTTGATATGTTAGGGCAGAGAAGAAGGTGTATGGCAAGTGGAGACGCTCGGGGCCTAGTGAGGAAAAATTGGTAGTGACCAGGCAAGGACAGGTGAAAAAGAGGAAGGTGACAAAGGAAAAAAAGAAGGAAGAGGAAAAGAAGGAAGAAGAAGAAGAGGTGGAGGAGGAGGTGAAGGAAGAAGAAGAGAAGGAGGAGGAAGGTAAGAGGGAGGAAGGAAGGGAAGAAGGCAGAGAAGAGGAGGAGGAGGATGAGGTTGATGAAGAAGAAGAAAACGAGGAGGAGGAAGAAGACGAAGTAGGGGCTAGAGATCAGGAAGATGCACCCCCCACCCCGCCAGGTGCTATTCAAGTACCTCCTATCGACGAGGCTAAGGCCTATCGAATGGAGGACAATATTGATATTGTAGACGACGGCAAGAAGGTGCCGCTCGTCTACCACTTCGAGACCCTGAAGCATCCTACACGCATCAGGGTTAAGTACTCGGGGAGCGATGTGGTCTATGACTCGATGCCCATTGCACAGGTGCCACCCGAAAGTCTCTAGCAGGGCGAGACCTCGATGGGGAAGCTGAGAAGCCAAGGCTGGCGCCTCACAGTGACGCGGCCAAGGTGGCAGTAGAGGCCGCCGCCCTGATATCTGCCCTCCTCCAGGGGGCAGGCGAGGTACATGGCGAATGGGGAGCTTCATCCCCTCCCAATGTCCCTCCTCCCGAATCGAAGGGAGACGAGGGTCAGGGGGAGAAGAAGGTGTTCGAATAGGCCCGATCACTGTCCCTGCGAGGAAGACTCCCACCCCCAAGGGGAAGGGGTCTGATCGAGGGAAGGGACCAGCTCAACCCTCATATGGAGGCTCTATCGATAGGAATAAGTTCTAACTCTTTACTTTCTCTTCTTTGAATTGAATGTTGAACATGTCTGAGCACTTTGAATGCTATGTTTATAGGTGCACCTGGCAGCCCGCAGCCTATACTGCGAGACTTGGGCGAGGTAGATCTCAACCGTCTAACTGGGGTGTTGAGGAAGCTCTGCAACTTGCTAGACGTGACCCCCGAGGAGTCGTCGAACAGGCTAGAGGTTATGGTAAGTAGTTCAATTTTGACTTTGGCCACACGTCACCTGATATGCCTCTAACTTGTTTCTTCTTATTTGCAGATGTTCGCCTTGCTGAAGCTGAACAGCAGGCTCTTCAAGAAGGCCATCGAGCAAGAGGCTTCGGCCGAGATATCACGATTGAACGCCCTCATGGAGGAGGCTAATGACGAGAGAGCTAAGCTAGCGGAGGAACTAACCTTGAGTCAGCAGTCTTTTCGCAACGAGGAGTACTTGAAGAAAAATTTAGAGGCTTCGTATGCAAGTCTGGATAAAGAGCTCCACAGCCTGAGGAATAATTACTTCAAGATAGAGACTCTTGCCTTCAAGCGCTTCGAGGAGATCAAGCAGCGCTCCGAAGAGATAAAGCAGCTGAAGGCTAAAGCGGCTGTGAGGAAAGAGGCCCACGCGCATGAACTGGAACAGCTAAATGTCAACTTGGCAAGCTACAGGTCGATGGCAGAAAAAGCTGTGGAAGCCCTCATGCTAGCTCACAGCAGCGGCGCTCAATCTTCAAAGGCTTCCATGGCCAACAAGGCACGAGGAGGTTCTGAGGGAGATAGATCACGTGCACAGAGTGTAGCTAAACCTTGATGCACTTCCCTTTTTGTACTTGTACTTTTGAATGATAAAAAAAATATTTGGTTGTTTGGAATGAACTCTTTTTTATGTTGAATGTTCTGAATGGAATTGTTGATGTCTTGTGTTGAAATATTGAATGAGTATTTGCCAGCTAGGGGTTGTATCGCAACACAAACACCCAAGCCATTTATAGATTAGTCAGTCAGAAGTTGCGCTGTGTCGCAACTTCTAAACCATTTGTTTCTGCATGTAAGGGGTCATGTCGTAACATGAATACCTAAACTATTAGTCGATCTTCCAGTTAAAAGTTGTGCTATCTCACAACGTTAAAACTATTTGTTTCTGCCTGTAAGGGGTCGTGTCGCAACACGAACACCCAAACTATTAGTCGGTCTATTAGTTAAGAGTTGTGCTATCTCACAACATCAAAACTACTTCTGATTATGCAAGCATTTAGAATTGGAATGGGCAAAAGATTGAAGTTGAAACAAACATTCATTCAGTACAGGGTTTACATCAGGGGTAGAATATTTTGAGATGTCTGACATTCCAAGCCCTTGGTAACGTATCTCCTTCTGGTGAGATTAGGCGATAGGATCCTTTGCCTCCGGCTGATTTGGTGATGTAGGGTCCTTTCTAATTGGGAGCTAGTTTTCTACTGCCTTGCTCTTTTGTGTTAGAGAAGACCGCTCTAAGGACCAGATCTCTGAGGTGAAACTGTCTTCTGCTAACTTTTCAATCATAGGCCTACTTGATCTTCTGTTAATAGATGGCGACATGGATAGCTGCCTGGTCACGTAGCTCTTCTAAGAAATCGAGATCATTTATCCGAAGTTCATTATTGATTTCTTCTTCAATCGCCTTAGCCTTCAATGTTGGAGAGATAGGCTCGGTTGGAAGAACTGCTTCTGACCCGTAGGTTAGATGGAAAGGCAAAAATCCAGTCAATCATCGAGGAGTAGTCCGATAGCCCCATAGGAGCTCTAGCAGGACTTTCTCCCATAACCCTTTCTTGTTCTCCAACTTCTTTTTGTGTAGACCGAGGATTGCTCTAATGGAAGCTTCGGCTTGACCGTTGCATTATGGGTACCTCGGAGTAGAGTAGAAGAGTTTGATTCCGTAGTTCAGACAGAACTCTCGAAATTTATCTGAGTTGGAATTAAGCTTTGTTGTCGGTGATAAGTACTTGAGGTGTACCAAATCTGGAGAAAATGTTATGTGTGATGATTTTATAACCTAATCCTCCATTTCTCGGAAGAGTGGCATAGCCTTAACCCACTTAGTGAAGTAGTCAGTGGCCAACAGTAAGTACTTCTTCTTGCTTGGTAATGGAGGAAATGGACCCAACAAGTCCAACCCCCACTGATGGAAAATCCAAGGACTTGTCAAAGGATGTAGTCCATCTGCCGGGAGATAGATTGCTCAAGCGTGTCTTTGGCAGGGATCACATCTTTGAATGAACAACCTAGCACCTTTTGCCATGGTTGGCCAGTAGTAGCCTTGAAGTTTTGCTTTGGCTTCAAGGGATCTTCCGCTAGAATGATTGTTGCAAGCTCCAGAATGGATCTCAGCTAGAATTCCTTCTGTCTGCCCGGGACCAATACATTTGAGAAGCGTTTCACCATGTGATTTGAAGTAGAGATCTTTATCTCGGAGGCTATAGAACAAAAGCTTCCTTTGAAGTTTTCTAGCTTGGGTCAGATCTTCCGGCATTTTACTTTGTTTGAAGAAGCTAAAAATTGGTTGCCTCTAGTCTGTAGGTTCATCTGTCAAGGTAAGAGTGAAGGTTAACCATTTCCAACCCCTAGAATCTTTTATCATGGCAACAAGTTATTGTTCAATGGTAGTTTTAGGCAACTCTTGATAGTCGATCTGAATTCGACTTTCTTCAAGAGCGTCTCCGAGCACTGAAGCAGCATTGGCTAACGCATCGACTTTTTGATTTTCTACTCTCGGAATTTGCACGAATTCAATGTCTAAGAATCGTTGCTTGTGTTGCTGCACCAAAGCCAGATAGTGCTGCATTATCTCTCCTCGCACTTCATAAACTCCATTGATCTACCTGATTATCAGCTGGGAATTGCTATAGATGGTGAGATGGTCTACTTATAGGGTTTCGGTAATCTCCAACCTAGAAATGGTGCTTCGTACTCGGCTTCGTTGTTGGTAGTGTTGAATCCGAGAAGAATTGCCTTTTGAAGATGATCAAACTCGGGGGATATCAGGACTATCCCAATTCCTGATCTGATCGCACTTGAAGCTCCATTAGTATAATGCTTTCATCGAGTTAGCAAAGTAGTGGGAGCCTCAGGGCTCGAATTTATGGTCTCAGGATCGGGATTGAGTGGAGGTTCGTCACTGTCGTCAAGGTGCATCTCAACGTCATCCTCCAAGGTGATGGGATCGTCCACGAGGAAGTCAGCAAGAAAGTTGGTAATAGCTTGCCCTTTGATGGAGACATGAGGTTCGAATTGGATACTGAGAGAGCTCATCTCGATCACCCACTTAGTCATTCAACCAGCTCGTCCTGCCTTGTCGAGGATATCTTTGAGTGGATATTCTGAGATGGTCGTAATTGGGTGGGACACGAAGTAGGGTCGAAGTCGTCATGATACTGTAAGGAATGCCAATGTGACTTTTTCGATCTTTAAATAATGAGTTTCTGCCGAAAGAGGAGTGTAGCTGATGTAGTAGACGGGGCGCTCAATGCCTTCTCTTCTGCTGACCAAAATTGCGCTAATGGCTTGATCAGTGATAGCAAGATAGAGCCAGAGATCCTCTTTCAGCAGTGGAGCTGTTAGGATAAGAGCCCGAGTGAGATAATATTTGACACTTTGGAAAGCTTGCTCGCAAGTTGGGTTCCATCCTGAAGTGTCTGCTCTCTGTAGTTTATCGAAGAGAGGCTTACATTTGTCCGAAGATTTAGAGATGAATCGGTTGAGGACCACTAGCCTTCCTGTAAGGCGCGGCACTTTTTTTCGATTGGAGGGTGAGGGCATTTCAAGAATTACTCGAATCTGGTCGAGATTCGCTTCAATACCCCTCATAGTCACTAGATGACCTAGGAATTTACCCGATTGAACTCCGAAGGCACACTTGGCTGGATTTAGTTTCATGCGATACTTTTAGAGGACTTGGAATGTTTCGGCAAAATCGAAGAGATGATTCTTTTGACTAAGGCTCTTGGTAAGGAGATCATCGACATAGACTTTGACATTATGGCCGATTTGCTTTTCGAACATCTGCATGACTAACCTTTAATAAGTAGATCCAACGTTCTTGAGGCTGAAAGGCATAATATTATAGCAGTAAAGGCCTCTGTCTGTCACAAAGCATGTCTTCTCTTGATCGCCAGGATGTAGAGGAATCTGGTTGTACCCCGAGTACCCATCCATGAAGGACAGAAGCTCGTGCCTAGCAGTAGCGTCGACGAGTCTGTCTACTCTTGGCTTGGGTAATGGGTCTTTAGGGCAAGCCTGGTTAAAGTTGGTGAAGTCGATGCAGACCCTCATCTTTTCTTTCTTCTTAGGAACATCGATGATGTTGGAGATCCAAGTTGGGCCTGCCGCGAGCAACTTGTTGATCTCCTTTTGAATAACAATCAAGCGCTCTGGGTAAATTATTCAGAGCTTTTGTTTGATAGGCTTTGCTCCTTCTTTGATGGTGAGTCGATGGCATGTGTCATCCGGGTTGATCCCGGTCATGTCTTCGGAACACCATGTGAAAATGTCAATGTTAGATCGGAGGAAGGATACCATGTTTCCCGCTTCTACATTGCTGAGGCTGGTACCGAATGATCGTCTCTTGAAGGAGATTGTCGTCGCCAATGTTTACTCGAGTGATCTCTTCGATTGAAGGTGAAGCCACCCACTCGATAGATGGAGGTTCTTATAGTGGGGGTTTCCTTTGGTTGCTAGCTTACAGAAGGGCTGACTTCATCTCTTGGATGCTTTGGTGATATGAGATCCACTTTTTGCTCCGTCTTTGCTGCAGCAGCTTCGCAAGATCGCCCAGCTTGTTGATCATCTCGAATGCAGAAAATACCCTCCCCCGTTGCAAATTTAAGGAGTTGATGATATGAGGAGGATATAGCATTGATCTTGTGAAGAAAGGGTCGCCCAAGAATAATATTGTAATTAGAAGTACCTTCCACGATAGCGAACCGCACGGAGACTCGAGTATCTGTGGGGGAAAATCTTCGTGCCGACCCGAAGACTCTCGCAGCACCAGTCAATTGAAGGTTCGAGTTGAAGATCGTTGATCGATCTGTCAATTGGATTTGAAGTTACCTCTTTCGATATGTAAAAAGAGAGGCAATTAGAGAGAGTTTGACACAAGAGATTGATCTCGGAGTTCAGCCGAAGCCTACGTCTCCGTGCTATAGGGAACAACCCGAATTCACTAACACTTATGCTGGAGTGATCTCGACAGGCCGAGTATCACTGTAAACACTGATCTCTTTGAGAGAAAAAGAAGATCAAAGAGAGGTGGAAGATGGGAAGTTGGAAATCCCAGAGCTCTGGTTTTTTAGAACTGAGAGTTCGATTTGAGATTCCACCTCTTTACATTCGAATGCTTTGCTATTTATAGGCTTCTCTGGGAGGAATTCCGGGGTAAATGGCGGTTTCTGCTGTCGTATCCGGGGATCCTCAAGGTAAAGCTGGTGGGCTCTGCTGCCGTCTTAGGGGCCCACCAGGCAGGGCCAGTGGGTCCCGCTGTTGTCTTCGGGGGCCCACCAGACAGGGCCGGTGGGTCCCGCTGTGGTACTCGGGGGCCCACCAGGCAGGGCCAGTGGGTCCCGCTGTGGTACTCGGGGGCCCACCAGGCAGGGCCAGTGGGTCCCGCTGTTGTCTTCGGGGGCCCACCAGGCAGGGCCGGTGGGTCCCGCTGTGGTACTTGGGGGCCCACCAGGCAGGGCCAGTGGGTCCCGCTGTAGTACTCGGGGGCCCACCAGGCAGGGCCAGTGGGTCCCGCTGTTGTCTTCGGGGGCCCACCAGGCAGGGCCGGTGGGTCCCGCTGTGGTACTCGGGGGCCCACCAGGCAGGGCCAGTGGGTCCCGCTGTTGTCTTCGGGGGCCCACCAGGCAGGGCCGGTGGGTCCTGCTGTGGTACTCGGGGGCCCACCAAGCAGGGCCAATGGGTCCCGCTGTGGTACTCGGGGGCCCACCAGGCAGGGCCAGTGGGTCCCGCTGTTGTCTTCGGGGGCCCACCAGGCAGGGCCGGTGGGTCCCGCTGTGGTACTCGGGGGCCCACCAGGCAGGGCCGGTGGGTCCCGCTGTTTGCAAACTTCTTGCCAAAATTTGCACCCACAGTTACCCCCTCCAAGTTAGCTAAGAGGCCTCCTTGGCTGGCTTGGACTCGTGGTGCAAAGCTAACAACCCCCTGTCATACATGCAGAGGAGTTCTGTCGAGTGTTAGCGCAAAAAAGGGACGGACCGGTTAATTTTGTTTGATCGGTCAATTTTGACCGATCGGTCAATTTTGACCGATCGGTCAAATTTTGACCGATCGGTCAAAATTCAACCGGTCAAGAATCGGGTGATCGGTCAAAGAACAGGGTTTTTTGACCGATCCATTAGGAAATTTGACCGATCGGTTGAAATTTGACCGATCGGTTAATTTTTGACCGATCGGTCATATTTGACCGATCGGTCAAATTTTGACCGATCGGTCAAAATTCAATCGGTCAAGAATAGGGTGATCGGTCAAAAAACATGGTTTTTTGACCGATCCAGTGGGAATTTTGACCGATCGAATGAATTTTGCCGATCGGACAAGTTTGTCCGATCGGTAAAAATTATCCGATCAA
The DNA here is from genome assembly GCA_947650365.1 of Chamaelirium japonicum. Taxonomy (NCBI): domain Eukaryota; kingdom Viridiplantae; phylum Streptophyta; class Magnoliopsida; order Liliales; family Melanthiaceae; genus Chamaelirium; species Chamaelirium japonicum. Next base: position 2,458,003 of record OX393560.1, read on the forward strand.
GGTTTGAGTGATCGGCAAAAAACCTTGGTTTTTTGCCAGATCCAGTAGAAATTTGACCGATCGAATGATTTTAGCCGATTGGTCAAGTTTGACCGATCGGTTAAAAAATATCCGGTCAAGGTTCGAGTGATCGGCAAAAAGCCTTGGTTTTTTGCCAGATCCAGTAGAAATTTGACCGATCGAATGATTTTAGCCGATCGGTCAAGTTTGACCGATCGGTTAAAAAATATCCGGTCAAGGTTCGAGTGATCGGCAAAAAACCTTGGCTTTTTACCAGATCCAGTAGAAATTTGACCGATCGAATGATTTTAGCCGATCGGTCAAGTTTGACCGATCGGTTAAAAAATATCCGGTCAAGGTTCGAGTGATCGGCAAAAAACCTTGGTTTTTTGCCAGATCCAGTAGAAATTTGACCGATCGAATGATTTTAGCCGATCGGTCAAGTTTGACCGATCGGTTAAAAAAAAAAAAAAAAAAAATATCCGGTCAAGGTTCGAGTGATCGGCAAAAAACCTTGGTTTTTTGCCAGATCCAGTAGAAATTTGACCGATCGAATGATTTTAGCCGATCGGTCAAGTTTGACCGATCGGTTAAAAAATATCCGGTCAAGGTTCGAGTGATCGGCAAAAAACCTTGGTTTTTTGCCCGATCCAGTAGAAATTTGACCGATCGAATGATTTTAGCCGATCGGTCAAGTTTGACCGATCGGTTAAAAAATATCCGGTCAAGGTTCGAGTGATCGGCAAAAAACCTTGGTTTTTTGCCAGATCCAGTAGAAATTTGACCGATCGAATGATTTTAGCCGATCGGTCAAGTTTGACCGATCGGTTAAAAAATATCCGGTCAAGGGTTGAGTGATCGGCAAAAAACCTTGGTTTTTTGCCAGATCCAGTAGAAATTTGACCGATCGAATGATTTTAGCCGATCGGTCAAGGTTGACCGATCGGTTAAAAATATCCGGTCAAGGTTCGAGTGATCGACAAAAAACCTTGGTTTTTTGCCAGATCCAGTAGAAATTTGACTGATCGAATGAAAGTTTTGAACCTGCCCTCAGAGAGGGTTTTACAGCTGTTCTGTTCTGATCTTCTGGCAGAGTTTTGAACATCGATGGGGCTTGATCCTTCCTGTTTTGAATCTTTGGTTGGTTTGAATGAGGCTTTTGACCGGTGGTCCGGTTTACTCAGACCGGTGGCTTGCTTGGACCGTTTGGTTCACGTGGACCAGTGGTCCGACGTTTCGTCTGGTCCGACGGTTCGCCTGATTTTGCGCAAGCTGTGGATGGATGCCACGTGTTCCTACAAAAACACGCGATTTGATATGGTGAAGACACGTGTCTCCTCGATTTGCGTACCTGTTTCACCCTTGGTATATAAGTTTCACTGGCTGTCATTTTTGCCTCACGCTTCCAAAATTTTTCGAAGTCCAGACGCTTTTGCTCCCGATTTCTGCTTTTACTCGATCGATCAGATGGCATCTTCTGGAAGCTCGAAGAAGTCAGGCGGGGTCCCTTCGAAGAGGAAAGGGAAAGAGATTCTTGAGGTTCCATCCTCTCTGAAGGGTGGCCGCGGCAAGGGCAAGGCTGTGCTTGCCGAACTGGGGCAGCTGGGAAAAAGACACCAAGGAGTAGGGTTTGCTTCAGCGCCATCGAGGCCAGAGCATATCCCTAAAGTACAGTTCGTTCTGGGCCCGCTCATGTCTCTGTCAGAGGAAATTGAGTATGTATACAATACTGGTGGTGAGTTCACAGATTCGAAGAGGAAGAAGTGGCAGACATTGCTCTCTTTCTTCACCGAAGGGAGGGTGCAACCTTCGCTCCCCAGCATTCAGACTACATTCGGCATCGACAAGAAGACCGTCTTCACCAGCTTTGCTAGCAATGAGAAGGTCATGGGAACCATCGTAACCATCGGCCAACTCAACTGCGGTCTGCATCTACCGTTGCCACCCTTTGCGGCAAGATTACTGAACACTTCTGGCCTTTGCCCGGGGCAGGTCACTGGAAACGCCTGGCGAATTATCTACGCATTCTGCCGCGTGGAGTCGGATTTTCAAGAGGACTTGAAGGCGTGCTACTCCAGCATCCCGGAAGGTGAAGACGCTCGGATCGAGCTTGGATACTTCTTCTTCCACTATCGATGGGCTTACAGAAGGGACAGCCCATTCTACAATTTGACCGGTGTGTCTCCACTGCGCCCGCTAACTAATACAGTCCCTTCGGACAAATTGTATACAGATTGGCCTATCTCTGTTACCGATGCATGGACACCCATCTCAGTGCCCGATACCCCCCGAGGTGAAGTGCATGACGCAGTGAAGATGTACTGCGAGGGAGGCATCTTTGCCTGGACCTCCGAGAGGGCTGGAGCAATCGATAACTTATTTCTGGAGTTGACCTGTGGAACCAGGTCGTGGAAGCAGTTCTCCAACTGCCCTGTGAGATATGGCAAGGCCAATCTCCTCCACCGATCAAAGGATAGATACGAGGACAATGAAGTCCTATACTCTGACTATGAGGAAGACCCTCATTCGGGCAAGATCATCCGGAAGATTCGGGCCGAGAAGAAAATCTACACTGCAAGGCGCCGCTTGCCCACTGTGGAGGAGAAACTGGTGATCCAAAGAGGCCCAGTGAAGAAGAAACGAAAAACCCTCAAGCAAAAGGAAGATGAAGACCAAGGGAAGAAGAATGAAGAAGAAGAAGAAAAAGAAAAGAAGGGGAGTGTCGAAGAAGACGAAGAGACCGAGAATGTCAGCCACGACAATAGTGGTAATGACGAGGACGAGGAAGGGGGCGGTGAGGATGATCTCTCTTCCACCCCCTCTGGTGGAGATGGTGAGAATGGGGGTGGTGAGGAAGAAATTCCTCCCACCCCCACTGGTGGTGCAACAGGGGAAGACTCGATTCCTATTCCTATTGACGAGGTTAAAGCCCGTCAAATGGAGGAAATTCTCGACATAGAAGGTGATGGCCCAAAGGCGGTTCCCACCTACAAGTTTGATGAATTGAAGAAGCCGCTGCGCTTCAAAATTAAGTTGTCGAGGAGTGGTGGGGTTGGAAGCAACCCCACACCCCTCGATCAAATTCCACCTGAAGTACCCCGCCTCGAAGGAGCAACCACGAGCGGGGGTATCGAAGTTGAACAACCCCTACCCCCCTCTCGGTCTCTGGCTGAGGAGGTGGCGGCCATGGTAGCGGGACTCATCCAACCAGGCGGGCCACAGGAGGAAGAAAGAGTCTCACCTCCCCGGGATGCTCCCTCTCCTATCCATTTGGAGAGGTAAAGTCGCGTGGGCGATGGAGCTACTCAACCTCAGCCAACGCCGGCCCCTACTCAGGAGAAAATGACCCTTCAGGGTGGTTCCGATCGCCGAAAGGGTAAGGAGCCAAGGGTTGAAGCCTCAGGTAATTGTACTAACTTGCCTCAATTTTCTTGCCTCTGAAGATTGGAAATAATCTAACACTTTGACCTTTCGTGTTGATTGCAGGTGCGCCTGCTGGCTCGACCCCGAAGATGAAGAGTTTGGGTGATGTTGACATCAACCACCCCACATCCGTGATCCGGAAACTCTGCAATCTTCCAGGGGCTACTCTGGATGAAGCTTTCGACAGGCTCGAACTGGTGGTAAGTGCATCTTGCTCGAATGATCATCTGAATTGCATCTTCAGAATAATTCTAACTCTTTTGTTCTTTTTGCAGAATTCAGCAGTTTTGAATGTCGCAACCAAGCTCTCCATGAAGGCGGGAGCCAAAGAAGCTTCAGCTGAAGTCTCCCGCTTATCTGCCGCATTGGAGGTCGTAAGCGAGGAGAGGGATAAGCTGAGGGAGGCTCTATCCTAAAGAAAGGAGGCATTGAAGGCCAAGACCGAGGCCCTTCGCAAGGAAAAGTTGGAGAGCAAGGGCTGGCAGAATGGATATGAGGCCCGGGGTCACGAGCTTGAAGATCTGAAGAAACGATTCTTCAGGATCGAGAACTTGGGCTTCGATCGTGCTGCTCGAATAAAGGAGCTGGAGGCTCAACTTGCTGCTTCAGCAGAGACTCATAAGAAGGAGCTGGAGCATATGCGGAGTGAGTGCCAGAGCTACAGGGAAACAGCTGAAAAGGCGGCAGAAGCACTCAGGGCCCATGTTGCCAGTGTCCGATCCTCCAAGGCATCAGCGGCGAGCAAAGCTCGTGCTGGATCTGAGGGGGAGAAGTCGCGTGCGCAGAGTGTAGCCAAGCCTTGAGACTTTTTCTTCCTTTCAGTTGTTGTGCTTGTAAACTCTTGATATGTAATAGCTCGCTCCTGTACTTGTCACATTTTTGATAATAATAGAAATCTCTTTGGTGTTTAAAAATTGGATGTCTCTTGAGTTGAATGTCTTTGAATCTTATGTTCTGGATAGCATTAGCATAGATACAATCCTTTGAATGTAAGGGATCGAGTCGCAACTTGATTACCCAAACTTGTTTAACTTGAAATTTGAATTTGAATCTATGCAACACTTGTATGTAAGGGGTTGAGTCGCAACTCAAGCACCCAAACTTATTGCAACTTGAAAATTGAAACTTGAATTCGTGTAACACTTGAATGTGAGGGGTTGAGTCGCAACTCAAGCACCCAAACTTATTGCAACGTGAAAATTGAAACTTGAATTCGTGTAACACTTGAATGTGAGGGGTTGAGTCGCAACTCAAGCACCCAAACTTGTTAGACGATATCGAAATCGATTGAATTTGAACATTGAAACTTGAAGGTCAGTTTAACATTTGCTAGTAAGGGGTTGAGTCGCAACTCTAACACCCAAACTTGTTAAAAGACTTGGTAACTTGAATATGGTTAGTTTTTAACATTTGCTAGTAAGGGGTTGAGTCACAACTCTAACACCCAAACTTGTTAAAAGACCTGGTAACTTGAATTTGAAGCTGCTTTAGAACTTGAATTGAAAAGCTGAACACTTGCACATTTGAACATCTGAAAGAGAATTTTATTCATCACAGAATTTACATCATGGGTAGAACATCTTGAGGTGTCTGGAATTCCAAGCTCGAGGCAATCTATCTCCTTCTGGTGTGACCAGTCTGTAAGAACCTTTGCCTCCTACTGATTCAACGATATATGGACCTTCCCAGTTGGGAGCAAGCTTCCCACTGCTGTGCTCTTTGGTGTTGTAGAAAACTGCTCTGAGAACTAGGCTGCCCACTGGGAACTGTCTCTTGTAGATTTTCTTGTCGTAGGCTCTTTTGATCTTCTGTTGGTACTTGGCCATACGAAGTGATGCTTGATCTCGTAATTCTTCGGAGAAGTCTAGATCATTGATCCGAAGTTCTTCATTGATTCCTTCTTCAACTGCTTTGGTCTTCAAAGTACTTGATATATTTTCTGTTGGGAGTACTGCTTCCGATCCATATGTTAGACGAAAGGGTGAGAACCCTGTTGATCTTCTCGGAGTTGTGCGATACCCCCAAAGAACTTCAGGTAGGACTTGCTCCCACAATCCTTTCTTGTCGTTGAGTTTCTTCTTGAGTATACCAAGTATGGCTCTATTTGAGGCTTCAGCTTGGCCATTGCATTGAGGATATCTTGGAGTTGAATAGAATAGCTTGATACCGTTGTTGAGACAGAACTCTCGAAACTTGTCGGAGTCAAACTGAGCTCCATTGTCAGCAATAAGAATTTGAGGTGTACCAAACCTTGAGAAGATGTTGCACCGAATGAATTTGATCACTTCGTCGTCAGTCTCTCGGAAGAGGGGCACAGCTTCAACCCATTTGGTGAAATAATCCGTGGCCAGCAGTAGATACTTCTTCTTGCTTGGAGTTGGAGGGAAAGGACCCAAGAAATCTAACCCCCATTGATGGAATGGCCAGGGACTTGATAGTTGATGAAGCTCATCTGCAGGGAGATGAATAGCTCGAGCGTGTTTTTGGCATGGCTCACATCTTTGAACAACTTGTTGAGCATCCCTTGTCATTGTTGGCCAGTAGTACCCTTGTAGTTTCGTCTTGGCTTCAAGAGATCTTCCTCCCGAATGATTCCCACAAGTTCCAGAGTGGATATCAATTAGGATTGCCAGTGCTTGCTCGGGACCAAGGCACTTGAGCAACATCCCGTTGTGAGATTTGAAATATAAATCTTCACCTTGCAGAATATAGCATGGGAGCTTCCTTTGAAGTCTTCGGGCTTGATTTGGATCTTCCGGCATTTTGTCATGCTTGAAGAAATCAAAGATTGATCATCTCCAGTCTTCAAGCTGATCTCCACCCCCAGATTCTTTTATAGTAGTAAGGACCTGTTGATCTGGGGTGGTCTTGGGTATTTCTTGATAATCTATCTGTATTTGTCTTCCTTCGAGTGAGTCTCCAAGGACGGAGGCAGCATTGGCTAAGGCATCTGCTTCTCGGTTTTCTGCTCTGGGGATTTGAATGAATTCAGCATCAATAAAACGTTGCTGAAGAAGTCGTACTAAGGCCAAGTAGAGTTGCATTCTTTCTTCGCGAGCTGTATACTCTCCATTGATTTGCCTTATGATCAATTGGGAGTCACTGTAGACGATAATTCGATCTACCCCCAGGGATTTCGCCATCTCGAGTCCAGAAATGAGTGCTTCATATTCGGCTTCGTTGTTGGTGGCAGTGAATCCGAGGAGAGTGGCTTTCTGGAGATGATCAAGTTCGGGGGACACCAAGACTATCCCAGTTCCCGAACCGATCGAACTTGAAGCTCCATCAGTATAAAGTTTCCATGGAGGAGTTGCAGCAGTAGCTTCGAGATTTGGATCAATTTTTGTTGCAAGGTTGATCGGAGTATTGTCCTCATCTTCCAAGCGCATATCGACATCTTCTTCCCAAGTGATGGGGTCTTCAACTGGAAAATCAGCTAGAAAATCAGCAATAGCTTGACCTTTGATAGAAGTGCGAGATTCGAACTGAATCCCCAGGGAACTCATTTCGATCACCCATTTGGTCATTCGACCAGCTCGACCAGCTTTGTCAATGATATCTTTGAGCGAATGTTCTGAAATGACAGTGATCTGGTGAGAGACGAAGTATGGTTGAAGGCGACGCGATGCAGTGAGTAAGGCTAGGATGACCTTCTCAGTTTTTGAATAGCGAGTTTCAGCCGGGAGAAGAGTGTGACTGATATAATAGACTGGATGCTCGAAGCCTTCTCTTCTACTGACTAAGACTGCACTGATTGCTTGATTGGTTACGGCGAGATAGAGCCATAAGTCTTCTTGTGGAAGTGGAGCCGTCAAGATAGGAGCTTGCACCAGATATTTCTTGATGCTTTGAAATGCTTCTTCACAAATTGGACTCCACCCTGAAGTATCCGCCTTCCATAGTTTGTCGAAGAGAGGTTTACATTTGTCAGAAGACTTTGAGATGAACCGATTGAGGGCAGCAAGTCTTCCAGTGAGGCGCTGCACTTCCTTTCGATTGGTAGGTGATGGCATGTCGAGGATAGCTCGAATTTGATCAGGATTGGCTTCAATACCCCTCCTGGTCACAAGATGACCCAGGAATTTGCCAGATTGAACTCCGAAAGCGCACTTGGCTGGATTGAGCTTCATACGATATTTTCGAAGAACTTGAAAGGTTTCTGCCAGATCAGAAAGATGCTTGCTCCGAATGGAACTCTTGGTGAGGAGATCATCAACATAGACTTCGACGTTGCGGCCGATCTGATCTTCGAACATTTTTGTGACTAACCGTTGATAGGTGGAACCAGCATTTTTGAGGCCGAATGGCATTACGTTGTAGCAGTAGAGACCTCGGCTAGTCACGAAGCAAGTCTTCTCTTGATCGTTTGTATGAAGTGGAATTTGATTGTATCCAGAATACCCATCCATGAAAGACAATAGCTCGTGGCCAGCAGTGGCATCGACGAGTCTATCGATTCTTGGCATGGGGAATGGGTCTTTGGGGCAAGCCTTGTTGAGGTTGGTGAAGTCGATGCAGACTCTGACTTTCCCATTCTTCTTTGGAACAGCAACTATGTTAGAGATCCAGGTAGGATACTCTACTTCCCGGATGAAGCCTGCTGCGAGTAGCTTGGTGATTTCTTCTTGAACAGCAACTTGCAGCTCTGGCCGGATGGTGCGTGGCTTTTGCTTGACAGGTTTCACTTCTTCTTTGATTGCAAGTCGGTGACAAGCGTCATCCGGATTGATACCAGGCATGTCTTCGAAACACCAGGCGAAGACGTCGATATTGGACTGAAGGAAGGATACCATGTCTTGCGCTTCTGCGTCGCTAAGACCGGTACCAATAAATATTTGTCGAGGGAGATCTCCACTGCCAATGTTGATAGGGATGATTTCTTCAATTGAAGGTGATATTTCCCATTCGATTGGTGGAGGTTCGGTCAGCGGAATCTCCTTTGATTGCTATTTGGAAGAGGGACCAGCTTCATCTCGTGGCCGCTTTGGAGGAACAATGTTGATCTTTCGATCTGTTTTAGCCGCAGCAGCCTCACAAGACCTTCCAGCTTGTTGATCACCTCGAATGCAGACAATGCCTTCTCCTGTTGCAAACTTGAGAAGTTGGTGATAAGAAGAGGAGATGGCATTGATCTGGTAGAGGAATGGCCGCCCAAGAATGGCGTTGTAGCTAGACATTCCTTCGACGATTGCAAACCTCACCGAGACTCGAGTCTCTCGGCTGAGGTCGATGGTAAATCTGGATTCGCCCACCGTGATGCTTTGTTCGCCGTTGAAGCCGGTGATCACGGTCGGGACGACGTCGAGGCTTTGATACTTATGTCCTAGACGTTTGAAGCAGTCTGAGAACATAATGTCGATGGAGCTTCCGGTGTCAATGAGGATCCGGTTGACAGTGCTTCCGTCGATGAGGAGTTTCAAGACAAGAGGGTCTCGATGGGGAGTGTGAACTCCTTGAAGATCTGCGTCATTGAAGACGATAGAGGGCCAAGCCAAACCTTCGATGGGCTTCTCGATCCAAGTGTCTTCCTTGTTTGCTGCAGCACGAACATGGAAGATGCGTCGAACTTGTCGATCCACTTCTTTCCCGGTTATTGATTGATTGTGCAATGATCCGTGAATGCCAAAGATATTGGCTTTCACAGAGATTGGTTGCAGGTTGGAGGAGATTTGATGTACCCAACACACTTCTTTCCCCTTTGCAGAGGCTCGGCGTTGATCATGTCCGCCTTTGACGAATTCTTGAAGATGGCCTTCTCGCAATAGGTCTTCAAGATGGAACTTCAACCGAAAACACCGATCGGTGGAGTGGCCGTGACTTCGGTGGAAGTCGCAATACACTGTTTTATCAGCTGTAAATTTCGAGTTCGGCTGAAGAGGGTTGGGCCTCCGAACGAACTCTTCATGTTGAATGCGGTCGAGTATCTGTTCGACCGGCATATTCCACTCGGTGAAAGTGGTCTTCGTTGGAGATCGACGCCCATCATTCTTTGATCATTTGTTGGCTGGAGGGGCTGCTGCCTCAGCGTTGTGAGCCTTGGCGGCATACTTAGGAGCTTCTCTTTCCGCAGGCCTTCGTTTTGTTTCTCGCCCTTTACGAGCGACTTGATCGTCTTCGACCTCGATCTCTCTCTGGATTCGATCGAACATAGCACCCAGAGAAGGAGGGGGATTACGGATGAAGTCGTTGTAGATGTGTAGATCGAAGCGGAGAGCGTTCTGGAAAGCCAACATAATGGCTTCATCATCCAGATGTCTTCCAGAGAGGGCAGCATGCTCGTTGTGAAACCTCCTAGTGAAACTTCGGAGAGTCTCGTCAGCACCCATCCTTAGCCGATATAGAGAGTCGAGCTTCTTCTCGGGCTTTAGATTGAGCTGATAATGCTGCACGAAGAGTTTAGCTAAAACATCGAACTGGGTAATAGACCCAGCTCGGAGATTGTGATACCAGTCGAGCGACGGCTCATCGAGACTTCCTGCGAAGGTGCGGCAGAGCACATTGTTTTCTTCTTCGTGCGGTGTTAAAGCTTGCTTGAATGCGAGAATGTGGAGAGTAGGATCTCCTCGGACGCAGTTGAATTTGGGGAGGACAGGAGTTCTCCATCCCTTGGGAAATGTTGTCTCAAAGAGACTTCGATGTAGAGGTCCGGCAGAAGAATAGCCATCCCTGCGACCATGTCCTCGACCTAGAGGTGGGTCAAGAGGCAAGATCGCAAGGTCTTGCTCAGGCATCGAAGTATTTGCCGGTTGAAGTCGATGTCGGAGGTCCGATCCAAACCCACGCTGAAGTGGGATGGAAGGGGAAACTCGACTCTTTGAAGGAGCGCCTTTCATCTGATGCCTCCTTGGTATGTTGAGCTTCGAAGGTATTCTCTTGTCGCAGTTGCGGCCAGAAGAAGATTGGGATGACTCATCTTCGAGGCGATCCCAAACACTCTGCTTCCAGGGGGCAGCAGAGGGGGTTGGATCACGTCGAATCCTCTCGAGGGCAGTAGTACCCATTGACCTCCGTTGTTCGGAGTGGATTGAATGCCGTGGAAGATCGACCCTCTCGCTTGCAGAGGGAATAGGTAGAGCGATCCCAGCCTCGGAAGCTGCTTTCTTCAGAGCATCCCTCTCAGCAGTGAGGGTGGCGTTCTGCTTCGCCAATTGGAGCAATTGGAAGTCGACTGCAGAAATTTGGTAGGTCGACGGAGGGTCTTCAGCAGGAGCGGGTGTTGTTTGCCCAATCGACTGTCGCGCGGGGTGGGCGATAGGTCGATCGACAGACTTGCCACTCCCTGAACGAACCCCCATCTCAGGAACAGCAAGGGGCTGTCCGAAGTTGAGCCTTTGACTCATTGAACGAGTCTCAGGACGAGCTTGTTGTTGAGTGTTACTTCCTTCTGGTTGACCTTGATGTTTCGTCCTCGCCATTCAGAGAGCGAAAGGTGCAACGAGATTGCCGTTCAGTTGTCTGATCAACCGAGAGGGCGAGGAAGTTTAACTATCAAGATCGGTTGTAGGTTCAACCGATCAAGTAGTAGCGGAGAGTTGGTCTTTTTGATCGGATCCCACAGACGGCGCCAAACTGTGGGGGAAAATCTTCGTGCCGACCCGAAGACTCTCGCAGCACCAGTCAATTGAAGGTTCGAGTTGAAGATCGTTGATCGATCTGTCAATTGGATTTGAAGTTACCTCTTTCGATATGTAAAAAGAGAGGCAATCAGAGAGAGTTTGACACAAGAGATTGATCTCGGAGTTCAGCCGAAGCCTACGTCTCCGTGCTATAGGGAGCAACCCGAATTCACTAACACTTATGCTGGAGTGATCTCGACAGGCCGAGTATCACTGTAAACACTGATCTCTTTGAGAGAAAAAGAAGATCAAAGAGAGGTGGAAGATGGGAAGTTGGAAATCCCAGAGCTCTGGTTTTTTAGAACTGAGAGTTCGATTTGAGATTCCACCTCTTTACATTCGAATGCTCTGCTATTTATAGGCTTCTCTGGGAGGAATTCCGGGGTAAATGGCGGTTTCTGCTGTCGTATCCGGGGATCCTCAAGGTAAAGCTGGTGGGCTCTACTGCCGTCTTAGGGGCCCACCAGGCAGGGCCAGTGGGTCTCGCTGTTGTCTTCGGGGGCCCACCAGGCAGGGCCGGTGGGTCCCGCTGTGGTACTTGGGGGCCCACCAGGCAGGGCCAGTGGGTCCCGCTGTGGTACTCGGGGGCCCACCAGGCAGGGCCAGTGGGTCCCGCTGTTGTCTTCGGGGGCCCACCAGGCAGGGCCGGTGGGTCCCGCTGTGGTACTCGGGGGCCCACCAGGCAGGGCCAGTGGGTCCCGCTGTGGTACTCGGGGGCCCACCAGGCAGGGCCAGTGGGTCCCGCTGTTGTCTTCGGGGGCCCACCAGGCAGGGCCGGTGGGTCCCGCTGTGGTACTCGGGGGCCCACCAGGCAGGGCCAGTGGGTCCCGCTGTTGTCTTCGGGGGCCCACCAGGCAGGGCCGGTGGGTCCCGCTGTGGTACTCGGGGGCCCACCAGGCAGGGCCAGTGGGTTCCGCTGTGGTACTCGGGGGCCCACCAGGCAGGGCCAGTAGGTCCCGCTGTTGTCTTCGGGGGCCCACCAGGCAGGGCCGGTGGGTCCCGCTGTGGTACTCGGGGGCCCACCAGGCAGGGCCGGTGGGTCCCGCTGTTTGCAAACTTCTTGCCAAAATTTGCACCCACAGTATCTCTGCTGAGGTCCAGGGTAAATATAGATTCGCCTATGGTCATACTCTGCTCGCCGTTGAAGCCGGTAATGACTGTGGGGACGACGTCCAGGCTCGAATACTTATGTCCCAGACGCTTGAAGCAATCTGAGAACATAATATCGATTGAGCTGAATATATCGATGAGGATTCGATTGACGGTACTCCCATCGATGATAAGCCGTAGGACCAGGGGATCCCGGTGTGGTGTATGCACTCCTTGAATGTCAGAGTCATTGAATACGATAGATGGCCAAGCTAAGCCCTTGATATGAGTTTCTCGACCCACGTGTCTTCTTTGTTTGCTGCAGAGCGAACATTAAAGATGCGGCAAACTTGTCAGTCGACTTCTTTCTCGGTCAGTGTTTGATGGTACAATGCCCTGTGGATGCTAAAGACGTTAGCTCGTACGATGACTGGCGATGAGCTGGTCGAGATACGGTGGACCCAACAGGCTTCCTTCCCTTTTGATGAGGAAGATTGGCGTTGGTCCCGTCCATTTTTTGACGAACTCTTGAATATGGCCTTCACACAACAGGTCTTCCAAGTGATACTTTTGTCAGAAGCATCAACTAGTTGGATAACCATGGCTGTGATGAAAGTCGTAGTAAACAGATCTGTCGGTAGTGAGTTTGGTGTCAGGTTGCAGAGGGTTCGACCGCCGAAGAAAACCTTCGTGTTGAATTTGATCAAAAATTTGCTCGATCGGAAGTGTCTAATCGGTGAATGTTGTTTTCTTCGGTGGTGATCTGCGATCGTGTTCTCTTAGCCATTTAGCTGGCAGAGGTGCTGGTACTTCTACGTTATGGGCTTTGTCTATATACTTAGGCCTTTCCCTCTCGGTTGCCGTTTGGACTCGCGTTCCTTTCGGGAGATTTGGTCATCTTCAACCTCTATCTTTCGATGGATTCGATCGAACATTGCGCCGAGGGAAGGTGGAGGATTGCAGATGAAGTCATTTTAGATGTGCAGATCAAATCGGAGAGCATTTTGGAAGGCCAATAGATTGAATAGAACCTTATCTTGTCAGCTGGCACGATCTTTGTGAACATGTCTGCTGAATTCATGTTTGTGTGAATTTTTTCCATGGTCAGCTACTCTTGTTCCAGCATTTCATGGACGAAGTGATACAGAATCTGAATGTGCTTTGTTCGTGAGTGAAACACTTAATTCTTAGCCAATTAAATTGCACTCTGCTGTCACTGTATATAATACAATAGTTTTGCTACATACTCTGCTATCATTTTAGCCACATCATTTCCTTGCACGCTAGTGTCATGGCCACATACTCTGCTTCTGTCATCGACAACACAACAACCTTTTTTAGTCTTGAAATCCAGCCAACTACTCCACTGCCAAGTGTGAAAGCATATTCAGTGGTACTCTTCCTGATGTCTAGATCTCCTGCTAGATCTGAGTCCACGTATCCACAAAGCTTCACATCTTCTCTGCCATAAACTAGAGCATGCCCTGAGGTGCCACTCAAATATCTGAATATCCATTTCTCTACATTCCAAAGCTTATTGTCAGGGTTCCTCATGTGTTGGCTTACCATGCCAACTGCATGTGCGATGTCTAGTTGAGTGCAGACCATCGCATATATCAGGCTTCCCACAGCTGATGCATATGACACTTTGGACATTTCTTCCTTCTCCTTCATGGTCCTCGCTACCTTAATCTTTAACAACTTGAAATGACTGGATTAAGGGGTAGTCATTGGCTTCGCATTCTCCATGTTAAACTTTTTTAGTATCTTCTCGACATAATCTTCCTGCGATAGCCTCAAAGTCCCTGCCGATCTATCACAGGTAATTTTCATTCCCAATATCTAGTTTGCAGCACCCAGATCCTTCATCTCGAACCTACTCGAGATCTTCTTCTTCAAATCAACAATTCTTCTCATGTTTAATTCTACGATTAACATGTCATCAACATATAGAAGTAAAATAATATAAGAATTATTAAACTTCTGAAAGTAACGACAGTGATCGGAGTGACACTTCCCGAAGTTATTTGCCATTAGAGAGAATGGGTATAAGTTCCCCTCCAGTTCTTTTTTTTTTCGTGAATCTATTGATTATTGTGTTGAGATCCGAGGCCCTCGCGCAGTGGAACATGGCGAGCGCAGAATCACCACGGCGGAGATGACCACCAACAAGACCGAGATAATAGAAAAAAAGAAATAGAACAACCAAGAAAATTCCGGCAACGACCGATTGATGGATTCACTAGTATGGAAAAAACCTGAGTACAATTACAATTGCCTCTACCCAATCCCTTATACACCCACTATGAGATCCCATCATGAGAGAAGAGAACCCGCAACCCTACACCCCTTGAAACAAGAATAAACCCTTTCCGAAACTGCCACTGGTCTCTAATGGTTTCCTCTCCCTCTCCCTTGGAGATGGCTACCATCTAATCTCTCCCTTAGGTCTCTCTTATGCCTTGAGATAATCCATGATACCCTAGGTTCATCATAGGACCACCCTTTTATAGGGTTACATTCATTTCCGACTTGAAGAATGTGTCCCACGAGAAAATGCAGACCGAAATGCGTCATCCGTGTTCTGTCCACCACAGTCGTGCGTACGACCTGGGGAGGGCATGCGCACGACCCAATCCGTCTTCTCGCCCAACAATTATGCCGATGCCAGTCGTGCGCACGACCCTTCCTAACCGATCCTTCTCCCCTTGGTGCTCCATCTTCCATCGTTTCTTCAAGCACAAACCTTGGAGTTTTATGTGGCTTGTTTGGAACCATATCTTCAACAATCTCCACCTTGGCTTCATAACAAGACATGAGCACCTCCATGGACCGAATCTGCACCGTGAATCCATTCCGATCGTCGCCTCCACCTTTGCCCCCTTACCAGGAGCCCAATCACCAAACTTAGTGATTGCCCAAGTCTTTCGACTTGGCTGTCCTCCTGATCAATATCGCCCCTGAGCGTGCTCCACCTACACTCTTTTTCTGCACCGAACACCGTACATGTGCCGCCACTCTCTCAGCTACCGCCATGATCATGAAAACTCGTACTATCGCTTGTCCACGATCCTACCATAAACCACGGCCCTTGATTCGCATTGTGACGCTTCCCGCACCCTTCGCTCCCGAACTATTGCCCGTTGGCCAAAGCATGAACATCCTCCACACCCTGCTATACTATAGATGTGCCCGCGGCTGAGTCCGCCACCACCACGACCGTCGTCGCTTTTTTTTCACCATCCATTGATAACCACCGCAGCCTACTAGACCGCAGGTATGCCCGTGGCCATGCCTGCCGCTACCATGCCCGTCAGCGCCCACATTGCCCATAGGCAATCTGCACCGGTGCCCATCGACCCCTTCACCAGTTTCTCGTCGGTAACTCACATCAGTCCGTCCGTCGGCGACTGAACACAATGCCGTCGGTGACTACCATGCCATCGAGGTGCTCCCCCTCGATCCCGGCACCCACACATACCATGCCATCACGACTTGCCATCGCGATCCGTCAAGCCAGGGAGTAGGTGCCTTGACCGCACCTGCCTCCCAACTAATGCCTTCGATGTCTCAAACAGTCTCGAGGAAGGAGGCGCTCGACTGCAACCTCCCCCTCGAAGACTCCTCAGATAACTCGAACCTCCCTTAGGGCACTAAACCATGCCTCTCCCCGCCGTGCCCTTCGCCTAGGGCACCAGCCGTTGTCACTAATAATCCTCCCGGGGAAAGAGATCCTATACCGCAACCTCCCTCCAGGCTTCCGACTTACTTCTTCGATGTCACTCCCGAGTCCTCAGTCACACCGCGTGCCGCGCGTGCATATTGGCCCCCTTTCCTTAGTCTACCTTACTGTACGCCATTGAACTAGAGCCTCCCCGGATCCCCCAACAAGAGCTCTAATACCAATTTGTTGGTATCACCCCGAACCTAAGCTTTGATACCAATTTGTTGAGATCTGAGGCCCTTGGACAGCAGAACACGACGAGTGCAGAATCACCATGACGGAGATGACCACCGACAAGATTGAGATAATAAAAAAAACGAGCAAGACACCCAAGAAAATTCCGACAACGACCGATCGATGGATTCACTAGTATTGAAAAAACCCGAGTACAATTACAATTGCCTCTATGCAATCGCTCATACACCAACAAAGAGATCCCACCTTGAAAGAAGAGAACCCGCAGCCCTACACCTCTTGGAACAAGATCGAAGAAACCCTTCCCGAAACCGCCACCGGTCTGCAATGGTTTTCTCTCCCTCTCCCTTAGATATGGCTACATTCTAATCTCTCCCTTACGTCTCTCTTGTGCCTTGAGATAATCCATGATACCCTAGGTTCGTCATAGGACCTCCCTTTTATAGGGTTACATTCATATCCGACTTGGAGAATGAGTCCCACGAGAAGACGCAAGCCGAAACACGTCACCTGCGTTCTGTCAGCCACATTCGTGCGCACGACATGGGGAGGCCGTGCGCACGACCCAATCCGTCTTCTCACCCGACAATTATGCTGATGCCAGTCGTGCACACGTCTTGGACCAGTCGTGCGCACAACCCTTCCTAGCCAATCCTTCCCCCTTGGTGCTCCGTCTTCCGTCGTTTTTTCGCACACAAACCTTGGAGTTTGTATGCGGCTTGTTTGGAGCCACATCTTCAACACATTGGTCTACGGAGATGGTTCATCTTTTCACAAATTTGTGCAAGTTTGGTAGTCGATGTACATGTTCGATTTCTTGTTCTTCATCGATCATGATAGATCCTGGGTGATCTAGATTTTTCATTGCGAAATCCTAACAAATGGTATGAGAGTGAATCATAGATCATGTTGAATGATAAAAGAAAGTAATCTAATCAATTTTCAGATTAGAAAATTATGGTTATTGTTGTTCCTGATATTGTTTTGCCACATCGATTTTGGTCTGATCACCAACGTGATCTTCTAGTTTATTATTCTTAAATTCAGAGGCACTTGACGACAATTAATCACTAAATCGACTCTCAAACCATAGATCAATGAGGTTCATCCTCGATAGAAGTTGAGATTTTTAGATCGGTGGCAAAAAATCGTTGAATCGAAGATTGTAGACCTAGTGTTTCTGGCATAGATGACATCACAAGAATTTTAAAAAATGAGGGTATACTCTAAACTCTCCAAAGATTCTTTATTTTTATAGTTAAGGCCTGGGGGGTGAACTGGGAAAGTTTTAATTATATATAAGGGTCTGGATAACTGAACTGTAATTACTTTGATTACATGAAAGGACATTTTGAACTAAATTGTAACAACTTTTCAAATATGCTTATCTTGCCAATATTTGTCCGAATTGTTTGCACAATGTCATTGAATGTACACATTTATATTGAATATTAATGATATAGTTTTTCAGTTTTACGAGTCCTACATGATATATTTTGAATGTATACATTTATCATTGATTCATTTTTTGACTCATTTAAGTTGAATATGATATAATAAAAAAATTTCGAAGATTTCTATATTTTGTGCTTTCATTTCAATATATGCATAGTATTGAATTATTTAATTGGCATTGAAGAAGTCAAATGAAATCAAAATTGAATGAAACTCAGTGTTTCTGAGCTTGTTAATTATTCTGAATGCATCTGCATGTTTTGAGCGTGAAATTTTAATCTGATCATATATTTTAACTAATTCAAATTGTGCTCAGAACCACTCGATCTGGCTCGAACTCGAACAGCTTCGGCCAACAAAACTATCCTTTTCTGACGGGGCTAAGCTAGAAATTTTACATCTTTTTCTTTTGCAAGAGAACAGGTTAAAATGCATTTGTGCAATTCCTCCACCACATTTAGCCATATTTTCGGTGGACTGAGGTTGCCACCGCATTTGTCATCGTTTCCAGCAAGCTGTACTGGCATGGCCATCGTTGTTGGCAATCGGTTCAGGAGGTCTAAGTATGCGCCACCAGTTTTGGCTTTCTTTTCCGACAGGCTTAGTTGACCGCTGTGGGTCCAAAATTTGGCTAACGCCCTATAGTGGGACCAGCAGCCATACCTGGGGCCCACGAGCACGACGGTGGGACCCGCAGCCCTGCCTGGGGCCCACGAGGGCAACAGTGGGACCTGGTGAATTCCCTCCCGGGTATTTACCAAAACTCCTAATATGTTGGAAAATATTCCTAGAATATTCCGCATAAACCAAATCTCTAAAAATAACCAGTCCTGTGAAATAATCCAGATCCAAAATTCCAGACCAGAAACCCACTTTCTGTTTTCTAGAGCTCTTTGAGTTTTCTGGTTTTCTGACTCCTTTTCCACCCTCTAATTACTTGTAAGAAGCACTCATCAACCTGTCAAGAGTAGCTCTACTGTTTACTCAGAGATAGCGGATTCAAATGTTGCATCTTACCGCACGGAGACGTAGGCTTTGATCGAACTCCGTCATCACATCTTGTGTCATCTCTTTCCCTACCTTTCTATTCTACAGTGCTTGTGTGACAGCCCAGCAAGTCATAATTCAAAGCGTGCCGCATCCCGAAGGGTAAAAACTTCACTCGACTGTTGGAGGACGGTCACGTACAATGGCCGAAATCTTCCCCCATAGTTTGGCACCGTCTATGGGATCGTATCCTATCAACTTACAGTTTCTAGGCTTCCCAGCTCCTTCGGTCGAGCGACTTGCTACTGATCGCCGAGCAATCTGTCTGTTTCCATCGCTACACCTAAATGGCGAAGACAAGACCCGTCAACTAGCTGGAGGGAAGTAGCATGCATCCAGATACGCTACATCCAACGACTCGCCCGATGAGCTGCCGGTTTATGACAAGACAACACCTAGAAAATCAACCCGCTTTTAACTCAAGGAGTCACTTGTCGGCTGATCGCACTGCTCTGGCTAAACCTCGGCAATCGCCTTAACCTGCCGACTCAATTCTTCAATGCTTTGGGAAGGCACACTGTCTCACCCATTGTTGATCCTCAAACGGCGTACAAGATCACAGCAGAGGACTTCTAACTCCTCACTCTAATAAAGCAGAATGGTGCTCTCATAGTGGAAAGAGACTCCCTCCGACAGATCGCCGTTGGAGCCAGGATTGACCCCCCCCCCCCCCCCCCCCCGATCAGTCGCCGGTATTAGCAACAGAGCATATACCTGCCAACCATCTAATTCGTCCCCAATGGTCCATCGTCAACACCTCTCGACGGTTCTCCGAACCCCCTTCGAGGGGACCCTTGCCTCTCCCTCCTAGACAGACAGTCTGGGAGCGTCTCCATAAGTCAACTCATTATTCTGAACCTCTCGGATATGAGTCATTATCCAGCTCCCTCAATCGAAAGGACTTTCGCAGCGGAGGACATCGCTCCGAAGCTCGGCCGCATCTGAACTACGACCGAGCTCTGGTCGAGCATCGCCCGGAAAGAAAGACTTTTGAATCCCACCTTCCTCCCCTTCCTCCAAGACGCCCCTCCGATCAATGGGGCGATCGGAGGAATGACCACGCTTCCGAGGGACAACTTCATCGACAAAACCAACGAGCTCAATTCCCTCGGAGCTGGAGAACTCCAACTCTCCCCAGGTTCAATTACCTCATGGGAGATCTAACGCTGCACGTCCTCGCCTTCAAATAAGTGTTAATACCATACGACCACGACATGTCGTTGGATTGGTACCAGTTAATCGAGTTGAGTCGAAAGTCTGATCGGGCGTTTGTCTAGTTTGTAGGTTCGGATATTAATGTCTTTGAGTTGAACTTCTTAATAGTCAAAAGATTGTTGATACGAGATGTGATTTCGGAGTTCAGCCGAAGCCTACATCTCCGTGCTATAAAGGTCAACCTAAATTCACTAACACTTGAACTAAAGTGACCTCGATAGGCCGAGTGTCACTGATTTTTCTTCGAAAAGATGATCGAAAGTTTAGGATGTCAGAGCTCTGGATTTTTCGAAAGTCCAGTTTGGTAATCAAATCTTTGGTCCATTACACTTGTCGGGTTTGCTATTTATAGAGTTTTTTGAACGGGAACTGGGGTAAAGGGCGGTTCTCTACAAATGTCGTCGGGATCCAGGCGGGGGCTTGTAGGTCCCGCGATTGTCTCTGTAGACCCTCCAGGCAGGGCTGGTGGGTCCCATTGTCGTCTCTGTAGACCCCCCAGGCAGGGCTGTTAGGTCCCGTTATCGTCTCTGTGGACCCTCCAAATAGGGCTGGTGGGTCCGGTTACGAGGCGTTGGCCAAATTTTGCACCCACAGTTACCCCCTATAACTAAGCTGGAGGTTGATCCGGCTGACTTGGAATCCTGATGCGAAATCCAAAACCCCAAGTTAAGGGCTGGTGTCGTCGAGGTCTCGGCGAACGTTGCTGGATGATAGGACTCCGGCCACCGAGCGGATGATTTTGACTGATCGGTCAAAACTGTCCGATCGGGTGCTTTCAACCGGTTGGACTACGGGCGATCGAGCAAAAAATCATGTTTTTTGCCTGATCCTTTGGAAATTCATCCGATCGTCTGCTTGTCGATTAGAGTGAATTCTTCAATCGATCAGTCAAAGTTGACCGATCGGTTAAAATTATCCGATCGGATGATTTCAACTGGTTGGACTACGGGCGATCGAGCAAAAAACCAAGTTTTTTGCCCGATCCTTGGAAAATTTGTCCGATCGTCTGATTGTTGATCGGGTGATGTGTTTTTGGCCGATCGATCAAACTTGTCTGATCGGATAAGTTTAACCGATCGGATGTTTTCAACCGGTGGAACTTGAGGCGATCGGGTAAAAAAATATGTTTTTTGCCCGATCCTTTGGAAAATGACCCGATTATCTGCCTATCGATTGGGTGAAGTCTTTTTCGCCAATCGGTCAAATTTGTTCGATCGGATAAGTTTGACCGATTGGATGTTTTCAACCAGTGGAACTTGAGGCGATCGGATAAAAAACTACATTTTTTGCCTATTCATTTGGAAAATCACCTGATCGTCTTCCTATCGATTGGGTGAAGTCTTTTTGGCCGATCACTCAAATTTGTCCGATCGGATAAGTTTGACTGATCGGATGTTTTCAACCGGTGGAACTTATGGCAATCGGGTAAAAAACTATGTTTTTGGCTCGATCCTTCGGAAAATCACCCGATCGTCTGCCTGTCGATTGGGTGAAGTCTTTTTGGTCGATCGGTCAAATTTGTCCTATTCGATAAGTTTGACCGATTGGATGTTTTCAACCTGTGGAACTTGAGGCGATCGGGTAAAAAACTACATTTTTTGCCCGATCCTTTAGAAAATCACCTGATCGTTTGCCTATCGATTAGGTGAAGTCTTTTTGACCGATCGGTCAAATTTGTCCGATCGGATAAGTTTAACCGATTGGCTCTTTTCAACCGATGGAACGTGTGGCGATCGGGTAAAAAACTATATTTTTTGCCCAATCCTTCGGAAAATCACCCGATCGTCTGTCTGTCGATTGGGTAAATTCTTTTCAACGATACTTTGAAATTTCACCTGATCGTCTGCCTGTCGATTGGGCGAGATGGAGTTGATGTTTCGTCTTTTTTCGTCATTTTGTCTGGCCTGTCACTTCATCATCCACCAGTCTGGTGGTGCCATGTGTCACATAAATTTTCCCGCCAAGTTTTTCGGGGCATATAAATCCAGTTCCGGAGTTCATTTTTCCCCATGCTGTTTAGAATTTTTCTGACTTCTCTGCTTTCTGCTTTCTGCTTTCTGCTCTTGCTCTTTGCTCTTGCTTTCTGTTCTTTCGTTCGATTGTGATGGCTTCTACAAGCTTCACCAAGAACATTGTTCCCCCTAAGGTGAAGTCGTCCCAGCACGATGGGTCAAAGAAGGGGAAGGCTACTGCTGAGCCTTCATCGCTGAAGATCGCAGGGAAGGGCAAGGCGAAGGGTAGCCTCGGCACCCTTGCTAAGAGGGACTTGGGTGTCGGATTCGCCTCTACGCCTGCTAAGCCGGAGCATATCCCCAAGTCTGACTTCGTTCTGAGGCCGTTGAAGCCTCAATCTGAGGAGCCTATCTTTGAGTATGGGATCGGCCGGAAGCCCACTGACACCAAGAGGGAGAAGTGGGAGAGGCTGCTGGGGTTCTTTACTGAAGGTATCCATCACCCAGTGCTCACCGGGGTACAGGCGGCTTTCGGGATCAACAAGCGATCGGTCTACACCGAGGTGGCCAACAAGAAGAAGATCATAGACATGATCGTGATGATCGGGCAGCTCAACTGTGGGCTGCATCTGCCCCTGCTCCCCTTCGTGGTCAAATTGCTAAATACGTCCGAACTCTACCCGACCAGTTGACAGGAAATGCATAGAGGATTATCTACACCTTCTGCAGGGCAGAGACCGATCACCAGGACAAGTTGAAGGCCTGCTACTCCAGTATTCGTGATGGCAAGCAACCGAGGATCGAGCTGGGCTACTTCTTCTACCACTATCAGTAGGTTTCAAGGAAGGATAGCCTTTTCTTCAATTTGCATGGTGTCTCTGTCTTTTGCTCCATTACCGACACGGTCCCCTCCGACAAGCTATACACTGACTGGCCGATCTCCATCTCGGGGGGCGTGGACTCCCCTCTCAGTACCGGAGACGCCTCACAACCAAGTCTATAAGGAGGTCGAGCGATACGGGCCGGGAGGCGATCCTTGTTGGTCATCCGAGCAGGTCGGATTGATCGATAATTTGTTTCTAGAGTTGACTTGCGGGACCAGGTCATGGAAGCAGTTCGCCAACTGTCCAGTCTACCACAGAAATGCCATCCTAATGCATCGATTGCCAGTGTGATATGGGGACAATGACACTTTGTACTCTGACTATAAGGAGGACCCAGAGACAGGCAGAGTGGTCCAATATGTCAGGGTCGAGAAGAAGGTCTACGGAAAGAGAAGACGCTCAGAGCCAGGCGAAGAAAAGCTGGTTATCACCAGGCGAGGCCAAGTCAAGAAAAAGAATGTGATAAAGGAGAAAGAGAAGGAAGAAGAGAAAGAAGAGGAAGAGAAGGAAGAAGAAGAGAAAGAAGAGAAGGAGAAGGAAGAAGAAGAGGAGAAGGAGAAGGATGGAGTAGAGGATGAGGAGGAGGAGGAAGAAGAGAAAGAAGAAGGGAAGGAAGCGAAAGAGAAAGAGAAGAAGGAGAAGAGGAGGATGACGAGGAGGAGGAGAAAGAAGAAGGCGAAGAGAAAGGGGGAGAGATCAGGGTGATATACCCCCACCCTTAAAGGCGCAAGCCAAGTTCCTCCAATCGATGAAGCCAAGGCCTGTCGAATGGAGGATGAGCTCGACACGGTAGACGACGGCAAGAAAGTGTCGATCGTCTACCACTTTGAGACTCTGAAGCATCCTACGTGCATCTGGGTGAAGTATTCAGGCAGCGATGTCGTCCATAACCCGACACCTATCTCCTATGTAGCGCCAAAAGGCTAGTGCCAGGGTGAGGCCTCGATGGGGCAGGCCTCAGCGAGCGAAGGCCCAAAGGTTGATAAGCCAAGGTTGTCTCCTTGGATCAACATGGCCAAGGTGGCAATAGAGGCCGCTGCTTTGATGTCTGCCCTCTTCCAGAGAGCAGACGGAATGCATGATGAAGGAAAAGCTTCGTCACCTCCCGACATCCCCCTCCCCCTGAACCAAAGGGGGACGAGGGTTAGGGGGAGAAGGAGATGGCCGAGCTAGCCAGTCCCGACACTTGGGATAAAGGCACTGGGGAAGGAGTAGGAGCGGTCTAGCCCGATCATTGTCCCAGCGAAGAAGACTCCCACCCCCAAAGGGAAGGGATCTGATCGGGGGAAGGGACCGGCTCAACGCTCACATGGAGGCTCTATCGGCAAGAGTAAATTCTAACTCTTTATCTCATATCTCATTTTGATTGAATTGAAAGTTGAACATATCTGAGCACTTTGAATGTCTTGCCTGTAAGTGCACCCGGCAGCCCGCAGCCTAATCTACGGGACTTGGGCGAGGTGGACACCAACCATCCTACAGGGGCATTGAGAAAGCTTTGCAATTTGCCCGATGCAACTCTCAAAGAGTCATCGAATAGGCTCAATGTGATGGTGAGTAGTTCGACTTTGTCTTTGGCCATACTTCATCCGATATGTCTCTGACTTGTTCTTGTTTATCGATATGTAGATGTCTGCCTTGCTGAATTTAAACAGCAGGCTATACAAGAAGGCCGGTGAGAGAGAGGCTGCAGCCAAGATCTCCCGATTGAATGCCCTTTTGGAGGAGGCTAATGATGAAAGGGTGAAGCTATCAGCGAAGCTGTCCTCAAGTCAGTAGTCAACTCGCGATGAGACGCATATGAAAAAGAAGATAGAGGTCGAGTATGTCGCTGCAAATAAAAAGCTCCAAAGTCTGAAGAATAGGTTCTTCAAGATGGAGAACCTCGCCTTCAAGCACAATGAGGAGATCAAACAGCTGAAGACTGCGATATCTGAGAGGGAAGAAGCCCATGCGCTCGAGATCAAGCAGCTAAATGTCAAGTTGGCAAGCTACAAGTCGACTGCCGAAAAAGCCATGGAAGCCCTCAGGCTAGCTCGCAGCAACAACACCCAATTTTTGAAGGCATCTGTGGCAAGCAAGGCTCGCAGCGGTTCCGATGGAGATAGGTCTAGGACGCAAAGCGTGGCTAAGCCTTGATGTACTCTAAATTTTGTACCTGTACTTTGAATAATAGAAAATTTTTGAACGTTTGGAATGAAAATGTCTTTTTTTTTTTTTGATATTGAAAATGTCTCTTTGATATTGAATATTCTGAATGGAATGGTTGCTGTTGGGTATTGAATAGATGAATGAATGTTTATGCCAACTAGGGGTTGTGTCGCAACATAAGCACCCAAGCTATTTATCAATTTGTCAGTTAGGAGTTGTGTCGTCTCCCAACACCCCAACTGTTTATTTCTATTTGTGAGGGGTTGTATCACAACAGAAACACCCAAACTATTAGTCGATCTGCCAGTTAAGAGTTGTGCTACCTCGCAACATCAAAACTATTTGTTTCTGCCTATGAAGGGTTGTGTCGCAACACAAACACCCAAACTGTTAGTCAATCTGCTAGTTAAGAGTTGCGCTGCCTCGCAATATCAAAACTATTTGTTTCTATCAGTGAAGTATTATGTTGCAACACAAACACCCAAACTGTTAGTCGATCTGCCAGTTAAGAGTTGCGCTGCCTTGCAACATCAAAACTATTTGTTTAGTTATTTGAATTCATCGAACTGGTATGGGTAAGATTGAAGTTAGAACAAATACTATTCATTACAAGATTTACATTAGGGATAAAACAATTTGAGATGTCTAACATTCCAAGCCCTTGGTAGCCTATCTCCCTCTAGCGAGATTAGGCGATAGGATCCTTTGCCTCCTACGGATTCGATGATGTAGGGTCCTTCCCAATTGGAAGCTAGTTTTCCACTGCCATGCTCCCTCGTGTTGGAGAAAACTGCTCTAAGAACTAGATCTCCAGTGTGGAATTGTCTTCTGCTAACCTTTTGATTATATGCTCGCTTGATCTTCTGTTGATAGTTGGCGATACGAATAGTTGCCTGATCATGTAATTCTTTTGAGAAATCGAGATCATTGATCCGAAGTTCATTATTGATTCATTCTTCGATCGCCTTAGTCTTCAGAGTTGGAGAAATAGCCTCAGTTGGAAGAACTTCTTCTGACCCATAGGTTAGGCGAAAAGGTAAAAATCTAGTCGATCGTCATAGAGGGTCCGATAGCCCCATAGGACCTCTGGTAGGACTTTTTCCCACAACCCCTTCTTGTCACCTAACTTCTTTTTGAGTAGATTGAGGATAGCTCTGTTAGAGGCTTCGTCTTGACCGTTGTACTGCGGATATCTCGGTGTGGAATAGAAGAGCTTGATCCCGTGTTTTGAACATAATTCTCGAAATTTATCTGAGTCAAATTAAGCTCCGTTATCAGCGATAAGTACTTGAGGTGTGCCAAACCTGGAGAATATGTTATTTCTGATGAACTTAATAACCTCGTTGTCGGTCTCTCGGAAGAGTGGCACGACCTCGACCCATTTGGTGAAATAGTCGGTGGCCAGCAACAAGTATTTCTTATTACTTGGTGACGAAGGGAACGGGACTAGGAAGTCCAAACTCTATTGATGGAAAGGCCAAGAACTCATCAACTGATGAAGTTCATTCGCCGGAGGTGGATCGCCCGTGCATGTTGTTGATAGGGCTCGCATCTTTGAATGAATTGACGACCATCCTTCGCAATGGTGGGCAAGTAGTAACCCTGGACTTTTGGCTTTGGCTTCGAGGGATCTTCCACCAGAATGATTGCCGCAAGCTCCAAAGTGAATGACAGCTAAGATTGCTTCTGTTTACCCGGGGCTAACACATTTGAGAAGTGTTCCGCCATGTGATTTGAAGTAAAGATCTTCTTCTCGGAGGCTATAGAGCGGAAGCTTCCTTTGAAGTTTTTTGGCTTGGATCAAATCTTCAGGCATTCTCCCTTATTTGAAGAAGTTAAAGATTGGCTAGCTCCAATCTGAATGTCCATTAGCTAAGGCAAAAGTGAAGGTTGGCTGTCTCCAACCCCTACAACCCTCGTCGAGGCAACAAGTTGTTGTCCGATAGTAGCTTTAGGTAACTCTTGATAGTCGATCTGAATTCAACTTTCTTCGATAAGGTCTCCGAGCACTGAGGTGCGTTGGCTAGAGTATTGGCTTTTGAATTTTCTGCCCTAGGAATTTGCATGAATTTGATATCAGAGAATCGTTGTTGGTAATGCTTTACCAGAGCTAGATAATGTTGCATTATCTCTCCTCGCGCTTCATAAACTTCGTTGATCTGCCTAATTATTAATTGGGAATCACTATAGACAGTAAGATGATCTACCACCAAGGTCTCAGCAATCTCTAACCCGAAAATGAGCGCTTCGTACTAGGCTTTGTTGTTGGTAGCGTTTAACCCGAGACGAATTATCTTTTAAATATGGTCGAGTTCGGGGGATATTAAAACTATCCCAATTTTTGAACCGATCGCGCTTGAAGCTCCATCTGCATAGAGTTTCCATCGAGTAGATGAAGTAGTGGAAACCTCAGGGCTCGGTTGAAGGCCATAGGACCTGGATTGAGATGAGGTTCGTCACTGTCGTCGAGATGCATTTTGAGGTTATCCTCTAAGGAGATGGGATCTTTCACAGGGAAATCAGCAAGGAAATCAGCAATGGCTTGCCCCTTGAGCGAAACACGAGGTTCAAACTGAATACCGAGGGAGCTCATCTCGATCACCCACTTAGTCATCCGACCTACTCGACATACCTTATCGAGGATGTTTTTGAGTAGATGTTTTGAGATGACCGTGATCAAGTGAGAAACAAAGTAGGGTCAAAGTCACCGCGTCGCTGTTAATAGAGCCAGTATGACTTTCTCAATCTTCAAATAGCGAGTCTCTGTCGGAAGGAGAGTATGGCTGATGTAGTAGATGGGACGCTCAATGCCTTCTCTTCTACTAACCAGAACTGTATTGATGGCTTGATCAGTAACAGCCAGGTAGAGCCAAAGGTTTTCTTTCGCCAGTGGAACCGTTAAGATAAGTGTCTGAACGAGAGAGTATTTGACACTCTGGAAGGTTTGCTTGCAACTTGGATTCCACCCTGAAGTGTCTGCTTTCTATAGCTTATCGAAGAGGGGTTTGCACTTATCAGAAGACCTAGAGATGAATAGATTAAGGGCCGCCAGTCTTCCTGTGAGGCGTTGCACCTCTTTCTGATTGGTGGGTGATGGCATTTCGAGGATAGCTCGAATTTGGTCTGAATTTGTTTCGATGCCCCTCCTGGTCACCAGATGACCCAGTAATTTACCCGATTGAACTCCGAAGGCACACTTGGCCGGATTCAGTTTTATGCGATACTTTCGGAGGACCTGGAATATTTCTACAAGGTCAGAAAGATGATTCTCACGACTGAGGCTCTTGGTAAGGAGATTGTCGATATAGACTTCGATGTTATGGCCAATTTGCTCTTCGAACATCTTCGTGACCAACCTTTGATAAGTAGATCCAGTATTCTTGAGACCGAAGGGCATGACATTGTAGTAGTAGAGGCCTTTGTCTATCACAAAGCATGTCTTCTCTCAATCATCAAGATGTAGGGGAATCTGGTTGTACCCATCCATAAAGGATAGGAGCTCGTAGCCAGCAGTGGCTGTCTATTCTTGGCATTGGAAATGGCTCTTTTGGGCAAGCCTTATTGAGGTTAGTGAAGTCGATGCAGACTCTGATCTTTTCGCTCTTCTTAGGAACTGCAATGATGTTGAAGATCCAAGTTGGGTACTCTACTTCACGAATGAAGCCCGCCGCGAGCAACTTGTTGATCTCCTATTGAACTGCAGCCAAACACTCAGGCCGAATTGTCCGGAGCTTTTGTTTTACAGGTTTTACTCCTTCTTTGATGGCGAGTTGATGGCCTGCATCATTCGGATTGATCTCGGGCATGTCTTCAAAACACCATGCAAAAATATCGATATTGGACTGGAGAAAAGATATCATGTCTCGAGCATATACGTCACTGAGACTGGTACCGATGAATGTCTATTGAAGGAGATCATTGCCATCATTGTTTACTCGGGTGATCTCTTCGATTGAAGGTGAAGCCTCCCACTCGATAGATGAAGGTTCTGATTCTGGGGGCTTCTTTGGTTGCTAGCTCGTAGAAGGGCCAGCTTTGTCTTTTTGATGTTTTGGTGGTGCGAGGTCTAATCTGCGATCCGTCTTTGCAGCGGCGGCTTCTCAAGATTGCCTGGCTTATTGATCACCTTGAATACAGCTAATGCCCTCCCTCGTTGCAAATTTAAGGAGTTGATGGTATAAGGAGGATACATCATTGATCTAGTGGAGGAAAGCTCGCCCCAAAATGATATTATAGTTGGACATACCTTCGACGACGGCGAACCTTATAGAGACTCAGGTCTCTCTACTGAGGTCCAAGGTGAATCCTGATTCTCCTATGGTCATACTTTGCTCGCCATTGAAGCCAGTAATGACAGTAGGGATGACATCTAGGCTCCTAGATGTTTAAAGCAATATGAGAACATAGTGTCAATTGAGCTGCCGGTGTTAATGAGGATTCGGTTAACGGTACTCCCGTCGATGATGAGCCGTAGGACCAGGGATCCCGATGTAGAGTATGCACTCTTTGAAGGTTTGAGTCTTTGAATACGATAGATGGTCACGCCAAGCCCTTGATGGGTTTCTCGACCCAAGTGTATTCTTTGTTTGCTGCGGAGCAAAAATTAAAGATGCGGCGAACTTGCCCATCGACTTCCTTCCCCGTCAGTATTTGGTGGTGCAATGCTCCATGGATGCCGAAGATGTTGGCCCGTTCGATGACTAGCGATGAGCTAGTCAAGATATGGTAGATCCAATAGGCTTCCTTCCCTTTTGCTGAAGAGGGCTGGCATTGATTCCGTCTGTCCTTGACAAATTCTTAGAGATGGCCATTACGCAACAAGTCCTCCAAATGATACTTTAGTTGGAAGCATCGAGTGGTTGGATGGCCATGACTGCGATAAAATTCGCAGTAAACATATCTGTCGGATGTGAGCTTAGTATCAGGCTGCAGAGGGTTTGGTCGCCGAAGGAACTCTTCATGTTGAATCTGATCAAGAACATGCTCGATTGAAAGGGTCCAATTGGTGAATGTCGCTTTCTTTGGAGGCGATTTGCAAGTATCTTCTCTTGGTCACTTGACAGGTGAAGGTGCTGGTGCCTCTGCGTTGTGGGCTTTGGCCATATGCTTCGACACTTCCCTTTCGATGGGTCATCATCTAGACTCACGTCCCTTCTGGGCAATTTGGTCATCTTCGAACTCTATCTCACGCTGGATCCGATCGAACATCGCGTCGAGAGAAGGCGGAGGATTTCAGATGAAGTCGTTGTAGATATGTAGGTCGAAGCGGAGAGTGTTTTGAAAGGCCAATATGATGGCTTCGTTGTCGAGATGTCGTCCGAAGAGAGCGGCATGCTCGTTGTGAAATCTTCGCGTGAAGTTACGAAGACTCTCATCAACTCCCATCCTCAATCGATAGAGAGAATCAAGTTTCTTCTCCGGTTTTAGGTTGAGTTGATAGTGTTGGACGAAATGGTTCGCAAGGAATCCAAACTGGGTGATCGATCCAACACGAAGGTTGTGATACCTATCGAGGGATGGCTTATTAAGGCTACCGGTGAAGGTCTGACAGAGTACGTTGTTCTCCTCCTCGTGCAGCATCAAAGCTTGTTTGAACGCTAGAATGTGAAGAGTTGGATTTCCTTTTAGGCAATTAAACTTCAGTAGAGTCGGAAGTCTCAAGCTCTTCGAGAAAGGCACTTGAAACAAGCTTCGATGGAGAGGTCCGGCCGAAGAGTATCCTTCCCTGTGATTGAGTCCCCGACCTTGCTGTTGGTCCAGGGGCAAGATCGAGGGGTCTTGGTCTCCGCCTTGAATTGCAGTCGGGTAGCTCCGGTGATGAAGATCAATTTGGGAGTCTCAATGGAAAGGGAGAGATGGAGAGGAATGGCCTTTCGACGCAGTCTCTTTCATCCGATGCCTCACTCGTAGGTTGGGTTTTGCCTGTGCCTGCGTAACCAGTTGTAACCCGAGGATGATTGCGAGGATTGGTCATCGATGTGATCCCATTCACTCTGCTTCCAAGGACCAGCAAAGGGGTGGGTTCACGATGACTTTTCTCTTGGGTTCCAAGCCCCATAGACCTCTGTTGTTCAAAGTGGATGGATTATCGAGGTGGATCGGCCCCTTCATTGATGGAAGGAATAGGAAACAAAACCCCAGCATCAGAGACTGCTTTCTTGATAACATCCCTCTCAGCAGTGAGAGTGGCATTTTGTTTCGCCAACTGCAGTAGCTGGAAGGCGAGCGTCGAGATCTGGTAAGTTGGCGGAGAATCTTCCATTGCAGCAGGAGTGGTTTGCCCGACTGATTGTTGAAGTGGCGAAGGGATTGGTCGGTTGATCGATCTTCCATTTCCAGAATAAGCCACTACGTCAAGGCGAATAAGAGGCAACACGAAGTTGGACAAGGTTGGTTCCGTGAGTATTACATCCCTCTGGATGATCCTGATGCCTCGTCTTCACCATTTGGGGAAAGCGGAGGATGTAACCAGATCGCTGGTGTCCAATCGATTGTTTGCTCAACCAAGGGGGCCGGGAAGTATGATTATCAAGATCGATTGTCTGCTCAACCGATCCAATATTGTCGTAGAGCGAATTGAGCTTCTCGATCGATCCCACAGATGGCGCCAAACTATGGGGGATGATCTCTGTGTCGACCCGAAGACTCCGCCCGACCAGTCAATCGAGTCGAGTCGAAAGTTCGATCGGAAGTTTGTCTAGTTTGTAGGTTCGGATATTGATGTCTTGGAGTTGAACTTCTTAATAGTCGAAAGATTATTGACACGAGATATAATCTCGGAGTTCAGCCGAAGCCTACATCTCCGTGCTATAAGGAGCAACCTGAATTCACTAACACTTGAACTGAAGTGACCCCGACAGGCCGAGTGTCACTGGTTTTTCTTCGAAAAGAAGATCGAAAGTTTAGGATGTCAGAGCTCTGGATTTCTCGAAAGTCCAATTCGGTAATCAGATCTTTGGTCCATTACACTTGTCGAGTCTGCTATTTATAGAGTTTTTTGAACAGGAACCAGGGTAAAGGGCAATTTTCTACAGCTGTCGTCGGGATCCAGGCAGGGGCTGGTGAGTCTCGCGGTTGTCTCTGTGGACCCTCCAAGCAGGGCTGGTGGGTCCCGTTGTCATCTCTGTGGACCCCCCAGGCAGGACTGGTGGGTCCCATTGTCATCTCTGTGGACCCCCCAGGCAGGGCTGGTAGGTCTCGTTATCATCTCTGTGGACCCCCCAGGCAGAGTTGGTGGGTCCAGTTGCGGGGCGTTGGCCAAATTTTGCACTCACAGAACTAGCGAACCTCTTTGTATAACTCGAAAGGAAGTGAAGCGGCAAGTACGACGTGTCCATCACGTTCGCACTCTCGCTCAAGTTGAAGACTTCTAGATCGAGAATCCCATCAAAGGCCTCCCATGGTCAGTAATCATCTTCACCGACTTGGATCTCAACGGAGTATGCACGCCCCACGGGGACCCCTTAGCCATTCGACTCATGATCGATGGGAGCTCGGTCAACCAGATACTCATCGATACTAGTAGCTCAATCAATATTATGTTCTTTGCTTGCTTCAAACGCCTCGATCACAAATACGAGAGTCTTGATGTAGTCCCTACCGTCATCACCAGCTTAAATGGAGAACAAAGCATGACAATGGGCGAAGCAAGGTTTACGCTCAACCTCAGTAGTGACATGCGAGTGTCAGTTCATTTTGCTGTCATCGAGGGACGTCAAATTATAATGCCATTCTGGGCAGGCCCTTTCACCATCAAATCAATGTCATGTCCTCCTCTAACCACCAACTCCTCAAATTCCCTATTGAAGAGGGCATCAGGTGTATCTAAGGGGGTCAGCAGACGAGAAGATCATGTGATGCAACGGCAGAACGGAATCAATCAACACCCAATGCAACGCCAGCAAAATGTTCTACCAATAAAGCTGGTCCTTTGACTAGATAGCAATCAAGGGAGTCTCTAATGGCAGAACCTGCACCGATGGAATGGTAGACTCCGCCTTTAGTCGAAGAGATCGCTTGAATTAACCTCTGCAATGGCAATCTCCCTCAAGAGACTTTCATCGGCACTGGCCTTAATAGTTCAGAAGCGCAAGATATGGTTTCATTCCTCAAATCCAACGTTGACGTCTTCACCTGGAGCTTCAAAGACATGCTCGGGATCAATCCGGACAATGCATGTCATCGGCTCATGATCAAAGAAAGAGCAAACAGAAGCCTCTAAATAATCAGACCGGAATGGCTGAGTGCGGTTCGAGAGGAGATCGACAAGTTACTTGTTGCTGGCTTCATCCGAGAAGTTGAGTATCCAATTTGGATCTCAAACATCGTCGCCATCCCAAAAAAGAATGGGAAGATCAGAGTCTGCATTGACTTCACCAACCTCAACAAAGTATGTCCCAAAGATTCATTCCCCATGCCAAGTATAGATAGACTCGTCGACGCCATCGCCGGGCACGAGCTACTATCTTTCATGGACAGATACTCAAGCTACAATCAAATCCCCCTGAATCGAGATGATTAAGAGAAAACATGCTTCGTGACAGGTAGGAGCCTCCACTGCTACAATGTCATGCCCATTGGCCTCAAGAATGTAGGATCAACCTACCAAAAGCTAGTAATGAAGATGTTGAAAGAACAGATCGGTCGCAACATCAAAGTCTACATCAATGACCTGCTTACTAAGAGTCAAACTCGAGAGGAACATCTTTCCAACCTTACCAAAAATATTCCAAATCCTGAGGAGATACCTCATGAAGCTGAATCCAGCCAAATGCGCCTTCGGAGAGCAATCGGGGAAGTTCCTAGGTTACCTAGTAACTAGAAGGGGCATCGAAACAAATCCAGATCAGATCCGAGCGATCCTCGATATGCCATCACCTTCTAATCAGAAAGAGGTTCAGCAACTCACAGGAAGACTAGCAGCACTCAACCGATTTGTATTCAAATCCTCCAACAAGTGCAAGCCCTTCTTCGACAAGCTTCGTAAGGCTGATACGTCAGGATAGGACTTGGCCTGTGAGCAAACTTTCTAGAGCATTAAATTCTATCTCACCCAAGCCCCCATCCTGATAGTACCGTTGCTATCAAAACCTCTTTAAAGCTCAATCTCGCAGTCACCGATCAAGTCATCAGTGCAGTCTTGGTCAGCAGAAGAGATATAATCAAATGTCCTGTCTACTACACCAGCCACACTCCCATGCTGACCGAAACTCGCTACTCAAAGATAGAGAAGATTGCCTTGGCTCTGTTGACAGCCTCTCGATGGCTCCACCCCTACTTCGAATCCCACCTGGTCACCGTCTCTTTCGAGCATCCTCTCAAAGACATCCTCAACAAGGCTGGTCGAGCCGATCGGATGACCAAGTGGGTAATCGAAATGAGCTCGCTCGGTATCCAATTCGAGCCCCGTATTTCTATCAAAGGCCAAGCCATAGCTGACTTCCTGGCTGACTTCCCTGTGGAAGATTTTATTGCCCTTGAGGATAATCCTGAGATGCACCTCAACAACAAAGACGAGCAACGTCTCAGTCCAAGCCCTGAGGCCTCCTATCCGAGCCCGAAGGCTCTATCAATGACCATACCCTGATGGAAGCTCTACATCGACGGAGCTTCAAGTACTGCCGATTCAGGAATTGGGGTGGTTCTGATATCACCCAAACTCGACCACTTGGAGAAAGCTATCCTCCTTGGATTCAATACCACCAACAACGAAGCTGAATACGAAGCTCTCGCCTCAGGATTGGAGACTGCTCGAGATCCTGGACGAGAGATTACGTAGTGCAAGACGAAATGATGCAATACTACCTCGACCTGTACAACACCTCAAGAAACAATTCGTAGATATCAAGTTCCTCCAAATACCAAGAGCAGAGAATCATTAATCCGATGCCCTCGCTAATACTGCCTCTGTGTTGGGAGATCCAAGCAATCAACGTCAAATTAGCATAAAATACTAGGAGTCGCCCAAGGTAAACCTTGAGCGACATGATACCATCGTCGTGGAAAGATGAAGCGGGAGTTGGAAGCAGGCGATCTTCACTCTTGTCCTGGACGATAATCAATCAGATTGGAGGCGATCTTACTTCAACTTCTTCAGGGATAGCACAATGCCAGAAGATCCAATCCAAGCTAGACGCTTGCAAAGGAAACTTCCTCTCTATCACCTCCAAGGAGATGATCTCTACTTTTAGCCTCATGGCGGGGTGCTTCTCAAATGTGTCAGCCCGGATCAATAAGAAAGAATCTTGGCTGATATTCATGCTTGAGTTTGCGGCAACCACTCCAGCGGCAAATCCCTCAAAGGGAAGATAAAACTCCAAGGCTACTATTGGCCCACAATGGCAAAGGACGCTCACCAATTCTTCCAGAAATGTGAGCCCTGTCAACAGCACACTTGAGCAATCCATCTCCCTGCAGGTGAGCTTCACCCTCTGATGAGTCCTTGGTCGTTCCATCAATGAGGGTTGGACTTTCTTGGTCTGTTCCCCCCTTCTCCTAGCAAGAAGAAGTATCTACTATTGGCAATTGACTACTTCAGTAAATGGGTCGAAGCTGTGCCTCTCTTCTATGAAACAGACAGCGAAGTCATCAAGTTCATCAGGCAAAACATCTTCTCAAGGTTTGGCACACCACAAGTGCTCGTCGCCAACAATGGATCACATTAGACTCTGACAAGTTTTGGGATTTCTGCCAAAGCTATGGGGTCAAACTCTTCTATTCAACTCCGAGATACCCTCAGTGCAACGGTCAAGCAGAAGCCTCCAACCAAGCCATCCTTGGCATACTCAAGAAGAAGTTGGATGACAAGAAGGAACTCTGGGAGAAGGTCCTTCCTGAAGTTCTGTGGGGATATAGAACCACGCCTCAGTGATCAACCAGATTCTCATCTTTTAGTCTAACTTACGGGTCGGAAGCAGTTCTGCCAACCGAAACCATATGACCAACTATCAAAACCCTCACAATTGAACAAGGGATTAATGAGGAACTTCGCATCAATAACCTCGACCACGTAGATAAACTTCGTGATCAAGCGGCCATGCGAATCGCCGATTATCAACAAAATATCAAGTCAGCTTATGACTGCAAGGTTAGTAGAAGATAGTTCGACACCAGCGATCTTGTTCTTAGAGCAGTCTTTCCAAACACAAAATAGCATGGCAGAGGCAAGTTCGCTCCAAACTGGGAAGGACCTTACATCGTCGAGTTGGTTGGAGGGAAAGGTTTGTACCAGTTGGTGTCACCGGAAGGGCAGCGGCTACCAAGAGCATGGAATGCATCGCATCTCAAGAAGTTCTATCAGTAAATATAACCTTCATCAAGCTATCAATAAAGTGGCTAACGTTTCAAACTCAAAGAAAAGTCTTTGAACTCAACTTAAAATTCTATTCAACCCCACAGTTAGTTTGGTTCGCGTTGCAACATGGCCGACTGACCTGTAACGGTACAAAGCTACATGTTTGAAATATAAATCCAACTAAAACGGCGCTTCGCCTAAGTCCGACCGATACAAAGGCACTACACTGAGTACTCTGAATTATTGGCGTCGCACATGCATGCTCCCATTGTTACGTAAGGGCACTTGCACTAGTGCTTCGCCATAGTTAATTTGGTTCGCGTTGTGACACGGCCAACTAACTTGCAACGGTACAAATCTACGTGCCTGAAACGTAAGTCTGACTAAAATGGCACTTCATCTAAGTTCGACCGATACAAAGGCACTACGCTGAGTACTTTGAATCATTGGTATCACACATGCTCCTATTGTCACGTAAGGGCATATGCGCTAGTGCCTCGCCACAGTTAGTTCGGTTCACGTTGCAACACGGCTGACTAACCTACAACTGTACAAAGCTATATACCTGAAATGTAGGTCCAATTGAAACGGTGCTTCGCCTAAGTTCGACCGATCAAAGGCACTGCACTGAGTACTCCTAATCATTTGCATCTCACATACTCCCATTGTCATGTAAGGACACATGCACTAGTGCCTTACTACAGTTAGCTCGGTTCGCGTTGCAACATGGTCGACTAACTAGCAACGATACGAAGCTATGTACCCAAAATATAGGTCCGACTGAAATGGCACTTCGCCTAAGTCCGACTGATACAAAGGCACTACGCTAAGTACCCCAAATTCTAACTCAAGGTCCCACCTTTGAAACTCGAAACAAAACCCAAGGCCAACTCGTCGCCTCAGCTTCAGCTAAAGCCCGAGACAGTAACACCATCTCAACCCAAGAAGACGACCTCGACAGTAGAAGATAAAGTCCGAGGTGCTCAACACCACTAATATTTAAACAAGTCCAAGGTCCTGCTCTTGGTAATCAAAAACATTCGGAAACATCAAGATGATCAGTCAAACATATGATCATTGTTTACTACCCAAAGACAAAGATAAACATTTCGAACACGAGACGTCTAGCCGGAACACCCCCTTTATTATCCAAGCCAAAGGCAGATGTAGAATATAAAATAAAGAAAGATATATCACACGACCAAGCGGGATACATCAAGCAAACAGATAAAGAAGAAGATGTAATAACATACTACAAATCAATGAGATCCCCCTGGATGACGACTATCGGCAACCTTTGATTCCGCCTCAGAAAATCTCAAAGTCGGAACCCTCGAACTGGACATCGCCACCGCCTCCACGATGACCTCGTTCAAACCCATGATTTCCAACTTAAGCTTTATCGATAAGCTCCTGATGCTCCTTATCTCTCTGCCAAAAGTTGTTGACACTAACATGCGTCTCTGCCCGGACAGCATCCAGCTCCGAACAACGGGCAGCAAGCCTCAGCAAAGTCTGGTCACGCTCCTCGGTCGCCTTGTTGCACAACCCGGTCATCTCAGAAAGTTCATCCTGCAAGGTTTGCAGCGCCATCCTCACCTCCTCCAGCTCAGTCCTGAGGCTAGCAACTACTCCCTCGGACCTCCACAATGTGTCGTTCCCATGACGACGATAAGTCTGGGCAACGAGTTGCACCATCATATCCATCTGCAAACAAACAAAACCCTTCAGTTCCTACTATGTTAAATATGACCTGATTAAGACACGACCAAAGTATCTTACCATGCGTCGGGCGTGATCAAGGGTAACATCGGGAGGACCATCAAACTCGCAAGACACACGATGAGCCATCTCGACAAACTCATCGGCATCCAAATCCATGAACGTATCCTTTCCAGCAGCAACCACGTCATGTCCCCTCCGCGTCTTCCCCTTTCATGATTTCTTCTCACCTCTTATCTGGGAAGAAGGTGATGCCTCCTCCAATTCAGTCATCATGACAGCGGCAGGGACAACAGCAGTAACTGGTGCGCCACTCCAGTTGGCATAACCTGTCGTAGGTTACGAAGGATCAAACTTGGTCCATCCTGCGGTATCTTGAAATGGGTCCCAGCCAAGGTACCTCACTTCAGGTTAAGCCAAACCTCCGCCAGCCCCCTCCACGGAAAACTCCATAGTCGGCTCTGGATGGAAGCTCGCCGCCACAGCAGTGGTCAACTCCTCCCTCTTTCGACGATCTGCTGCCTCACAGAGGAGTTTCTTGGCGACAGCCACCTTGCCTATGAAGGGGCCAGCAGGCCTATTAGTATCCCCGACCAAAGTCTCCTGAGCAGACACAGATGCTGCTGCTGAGTGCGACATCTTATCCTTACCTTTGGGCCCCGATATCAAGGGGCCGAAGTCATAGCTCGGCTCAAAAATCTCCCTTTGCACCTCCTCTTCTCCCTCTTCCTCCGTGTTTGCTTCAAGCTGATGGGCGAAAGCCACTATGCCTGGCGACATAGTGCCCTTGCCCCGAGATTGAGGCACCACCCTTACCGGGGGCACCGCAATCTCGACACTAGCCTACCTGCTCCCACTAGCATCGATATCTTGAGACCCTTCT
Organism: Chamaelirium japonicum; assembly: GCA_947650365.1. Taxonomy (NCBI): domain Eukaryota; kingdom Viridiplantae; phylum Streptophyta; class Magnoliopsida; order Liliales; family Melanthiaceae; genus Chamaelirium; species Chamaelirium japonicum. The sequence continues at coordinate 2,496,652 of OX393560.1, forward strand.
CTGGCCCGTCTTCCTCCTCTTCCTCTTCATCATGAGAACCATCCTCCATCGCAGAAGCAAGCTTCGAAGAAGCAATAGTCTTCTTGACTCTCCCTTGCAGCTTGGGTATCATGACCATCATCCTGGGCCTCTCCATCATCAAAGGCACCTCCACGTTCGCCCATTTGTTCTACCACTCCTCGTCCCCGTAGTCCAAGTAGAGGGTGTCGTTGTCCAGATAGCAGCCTGGGAGGTGATGCAACAAGTTCTTTGTCCCGTGGCATACCGGGCAGAAGAGGAACTGCCTCCAAGACCTGCTGCTGCAGGTCAACTCTAGGAAAATATTGTCAATAGCCGCCACACACTAGGGAAACAAAGCCAAATCCCCTCCGGCTTGGCAGCGCTTCACCTCGTCTTGCACTTCAGACTGCATCACCTTCAATACTGAAAGTGGTGACCACTCGCCCATGATCAAGAAAGGACCCTCAGCATAGGTCTTGTTGGAGTCAGGCAAGCCCTCAATCGGTCTCAGAGCAGACACACCCTAAAGGTAGAAGAAACGCTCCCCCGACACGGTACTTAGTTGCCACATATAGTGGCAAAAGAAATACCCCAGTTCAATCCTCGCAGGCTCGCCCTCTTTCAACCTGGTATAGCATCTCCGAAGTTCAGGTTGGTAGTCAGACTCCACCCGCCAGAAGGCATATATCACATGCCAAGCATTCCCCCCAATCTGCCCAGGACAGAGACCCGACGTATTCAAGAGTCGAGCAGTAAATGGCGACAATGGTAACCTCAGTCCGTAATTCAGCTGGCCGACAGAGACAATGGTCCTTTTTCTAAGCTCACCGTGCTAAGGAAGATCGATCGAGAATCAATCCCGAAGACCCTTTGGATCACCACGAATTTTGGCATACGAGGATGCTTAGTGAAGAGCATCACCAACTTCTTCCTCGCCGCATGCTGCAACTTCAGCAAGACGAGGCCGTCCTCGAATTTGTAGAGAGTTTCATCTTCAATTGGCATCAAAGGCCCCAGCTCACAAAGCAGGCAAGGGACCTATGGGGGCTTACAAGGAACAAAGGGCACCTCACCAGATCTCTTCTTCAACCTCTTTAAAACCGCCTTAGATGTATCCTACTCTGACTGGGAGGACTTGCCCTTCTCTAATGATGCTCTCGATAGATGACGAGTTGGCTTACCCTTATCCTGAGATCTCCCCCTAGGCGAAGGGTTAGAACCTTTAGCCTCTGATCTTCTCTTGAAGAGGGCTTTCAAGTCCCTCATTGGATGAAGAGAAGTTTGCTTCTTCCCCATGGAGCCAGTAGCACCTCCAGAAGATATTAACGGGAAAAACCAGAGCAATAAAGAATCTTCAGAGAAATTTCTTAGTGCAACAAATACCCGAAAGCCCCTCGAGTCCTATTTATAGGCTCAATGGAATCCCTCGACATATTTTTCAAGGAAAACATGGGAATTTTTTGACAAGAACAGGAAAATTCCCTCTCGACTATTGCACCAAAACCAACCTGGCAAATCAAGAAAACAGGGGAATTCCTTCTCGACTGTTATACTAAAACCAACCTTGTAAATCGAGAAAACAGGGGAATTCCCTCTTGACTGTTGCACCAAAACCGACCTCGCAAATCGAGAAAACTAGGGAATTCCTTCTCGACTATTGTACCAAAACCGACACCGCAACTCGAGAGAACAGGGGAATTCCCTCTCAACTATTACACCAAAACCGACCTCCCCCCCTCCCCTCGAGTGGTGCACCAAAACCGACCCCCTTGGGCCTGTGCACCAAAACTGACCGCCCCTCTTGACTATCGCTCCAAAACCGACCCCCCTTGGGCTTGCGCACCAAAACCGACCCCCCCTTGGGGTTATGTATGAAAACCGACACCCCCCCTATGTTCCTCTGCACGAAAACCGACCCCCCCCCCCCCCGGGTGTTACACCAAAACTGACCCCCCTAGGCCTCTGCAGGAAAACTGAACCCCCCTCCCCTCAGGTGGTGCACCAAAGCTGACCCCCCCTGGGCCTATGCACCAAAACTGACCCCCTCCCCTCCCTCTCTCTCGAGTATTGCACCAAACCCCCCCCCCCCCCCCCTCTCTGGCCCTTGCGCTTCAAAATCGACCCCCCCCACCCTAGGGTGTTACACCAAAACCGACCCCCCCTGACCCCCCCCCCCCCCCCAGGTGTTACACCAAAACTGACCACCCTAGGCCTTTGCAAGAAAACTGAACTCCCCTTCCCTCGGGTGGTGCACCAAAACTGACCCCCCCCCCCAGGGCCTATGCACCAAAACCGACCCCCTCATCTCCCTCTCTCTCGAATATTACACGAAAACTGCCCCCTCCCCCTCCTCCCTCTCTCTAGCCCTTGCACTTCAAAATCGACCCCCCACCCCCAGGGTATTACACCAAAACCGACCCCCCCTGGGCCTATGAACCTAAACCGACCCCCCCTTTGGGCCTCTGCACAAAAACCAACCCTCCCCCCAACACTCAGTCTGGCCCTTGCACTTCAAAACTGATCCCCCCCCATCGGGTGTTACACCAAAAATGACCCCCCCTCACATCAGGTGGTGCACCAAAACTGACCCCCCTGGGCATGTGCACGAAAACTGACCTCCCCCCTTTTGGGCTTGTGCACGAAAACCGACCCCCCCTTGACCTGTGCACGAAAACCGACCCCCTGTGTGCCTCTACATGAAAATCGACCCCCCTCCCCCCTTTCTGGCCCTTGGACTTCAGAACTAACCCCCTCTCAGGTGTTGCACCAAAACCGACCCCTCCTTCTGGCCCTTGCACTTCAAAACCAACCCCCCTCCCTATGTGTATCTGCACAAAAAACAACCTCCTCTGGCCCCTCTACATGAAAACCAACTCCCTACCACGCACCGTCCTGCTCCTCCACTCGACATTGAATATTCACCTACGATAACTGCCCGCCTGCACGTGGAAGTCCCAGCAAGCCAGGTTAACACTTACCTTATTGGGAGGGGGTATAACATTCAAACGACAGTCAGCCCCGCACAACGGGTTGGCAGACGCACACCCGACCGGCCCCTGGCAGGAGGGTCGACGGGTGCAACAGTCAGCCCGTGACAACGAGTCGACAAACAGACGACAGTCATCCTCGCGCAACAGGTCAGCAGAAGCACACCCGGCCGGCCCCTGGCAGGGGGTCGGCGGGCGCAATGGTTGGTCCCTGACAGGGGGTCGGCAAATAGACGAAGGTCGGCCTCGCACAACGATCGGCAGACGCACACCCGATCGGCCCCTGACAGGGGTCGACAGGCGCGACGGTCGATCCCGAACAAGAAGTCGGCAAACGAGCAACAATTTTTTTTCACCAGAAAGTCCCAACCAGCTAGGTTAGCACCTACCTAGCTGGGAGGGGGTAACTATGGGTGCAAAATTTGGCTAACGCCCTATAGTGGGACCCGGAGCCCTGCCAGGGACCCACGAGCACGATGGTAGGACCCATAGCCCTAACCGAGGCCCATAAGTACGACGGTGGGACTCGCAGTCTTGCCTGGGGCCTACAAGCACGATGGTGGGACCCGCAGCCCTGCTTGGGACCCATAAGCACAACGTGAGACCCACAACCCTGCCTGGGGCCCACAAACGCGATGATGGGACCCGCAGCCCTGTTTGGGGCCCACGAAGGCAACAGTGGGACCTAGTGAATCCCCTCCCAAGAATTTACCAAAACCCCTGATATATTGGAGAATATTTCTTGAATATTCCCTATAAACCAAATCTCTATAAATAGAAAGTCTTGTGAAATAATCCAGATCCAAAATTCCAAGCTAGAAACCCATTTTCTGTTTTCCATAGCTTTTCGAGTTTTCTGGTTTTGAGACTCATTTTCTACCCTCTCATTACTTGTAAGAAGCACTCTCGGTCTGTCGAGAGTAGCTCTACTGTTTACTCAGAGATAGTGGATTCAAAGGTTGCGTCTTATCGTACAGAGATGTAGACTTCGGTCGAACTCCGTTATCATATCCTGTGTCATCTTTTTCTCTACCTTTCTACTCTACAGTGCTTGTGAGATAGCCCACCAAATCACAACTCAGCGCTTCAAAGCACGCCACATCCTGAAGGATAAAACCTTCACTCGACTGTTGGAGGAGGATCACGTAAGACGGTCAAAATCCTCCCCCTCGCTTTTGAGACCATCATTTTCCAGTTGTAGGGATCGATCCACTGATTACTCGACCACATTTGGCTATCTTTTTCGGTGGCTCCTACGAACCCACCGCAAATGAACCCTTTTTTTCGATAACTCCTGCAAACACCGGCACATATGCCCTCTTTTTCGGCGAAGTGGGCCATGGCCACCGTTTACAACACCATAGTCATTCTGTTATAGTGACCCTAGCTTTTATCATACGCCGTGACCCCCCATCATTTGGCTTTGGCAAGAAACGATATACGTTCCAGGGGTGTAGATAGGAATTTATTTTGGGCTAGGCTGAACCTAAACTAATTTTTTTACAATAAAAATTTTATTGTATACAGTAAAGAAAAACTGAGTATAATTTTTTAAATGAGCATTGATAACATGAGAAAACTTTATTAATATAAAAAGATACATAAAACAAACCATAAATTAGAAAAAAATGACAACGTAATAAATAATCATGTAATGCAAATATAATAATACATTACTAAAGTTGTGCCCTGCGATACTTCAGATAGTTGAATTAATTAATTATCGAATCTGAATCAATGTTTTTAGCATGTTATCTTTCAATGTAGACAATTATACAATCCATAAGAAACTCATCATCCATCTTGTTGCGAAATATTGTTTTAACAAGTTTCATAGCTAAAAAATCTTATTTTTTCGTTGCCGTAGAAATAGATAATTGTCAACACAAGACAAATCAATCTATCAATCAAGAAGTAAATTTCTGGCTTTCTTATTTTAACTCATATCTTTGACATATTTCAAAAAAAAAGACATAATCTGAAACTTCGAATGGCAAGATCATCAAACTTGTAATGCTCCAACTGATTTATCAAATTATGTATCTCAATTTGATTGAAATCTTGAGAATAGAATTTCTTGGCAAATATTGCAAATACTTTCGATATTAAATTATTTGAACCCATCACTAGGATCCAAAGTCGAGCTAAGAATAAGAAGTTCTATTGATTAGTTCGTGAATCTATTTTCTAACTCCATCAACTGAAAATCTATCGTAACGTTAAATATATTAATACGAAAGTGATGATCGATTGTAATATAGTCATGTTGCTGACAAGAACGATATGTACCCTCCTATAACGAGCACTCATATCAGGCATCTCAATAGCATTTTTTTCACAAATGATGTCATGTTTTCAATAAAAGTGTCACAATAATCTTGTCTTAATTTCTGAAGAAGTTCTAAGACAAGAATATAAAATTCCGTATCCCCAACTTCCTCACGAACCTTATTTCTCACTTTATTTGTAAGAATATTTGAGATCACCTTCTAAATCGTTGGTGAAATATACTTGGAATTTTTCAAAGTATTTTCTAAAACAACTTCTATAATTTTTTTATTCAATATTATCTAATATTTTATCAATTCAATAAAATGATCACGGTTAGAGGACTCCAAAGATTCATCATGACCTCTAAAAGCACATATATGCTTGCATTGAAAGCCACTTAACGCTACCTATTGTAGTCTTGATCCGCAACCAATTCTGTAAAACTTGTTATGAAGATTGTGCATTCATCACTTTGTCAATATGCTAAGATGGGTTTTATAAGTTATCTCAATTGTGCATAGCTGTATTATGTAGTGAACAACGAACCCCTACATGATACATAAAGGCATTATTTATCTTCATTATTAACTTTTTTTTAACTTTTAAATCTTTCAATAGTAAATACCGAAAACTTTGACGGATTACTATAAAAAAGAAAGCATGGAAAGCAAAATACTTTATCTGTTGTTTCAGAATGCTCAAACCAAGAAAACTGTATGAATCAAGAATATTGAAATCAACGATAATACTTGCCATCTTAGGAGCGTAAATACTCTGCTAAATTTGGTTGACATGGCTCCATATTGATATATGCTCTTCGAATATCATTACGTTGATTAATAGGATATGTTGATATTGGACGACGTAATCCTGAATCACGTTCAAAAGAAGTACCTTCTTTAGCTTCAACTCTGAGGGACTTAGAAGGTCGCTCATTGAGATCATCAATAGTCGAAAGAGAAGATGTTTCACTTGTTGATTGATTATCTCTTTCTTAAAGAATAAAAGAATATTTTTTTTGACTTAAATATTTGATAATCTGACATTATAACCTACAATAACAAAATTTTAAGATTAAGAATTATCATCAAATGAGTACAAAAAATGTCTGATAAATTTGACTTACCCCTTCCTCCCTTGAAAAAAAAAATTATATACTAATTAGTAAATTACCCCCCTTTTAATTGATATTAAACTTACCTAGGGTGCAACTTGGGTCAGGTAAAACTGAGAACTGACCCAACCCGACCTAAATGGGTCGGGTTGGTTTGGGTATTTTGACTAAACGGGTTGGTTCGGTTCTAAGTTCTGTGGACCCAACTAAATACGAGTCGGTTCCGGATTGGGACTCGGGTAGACTCGACCCAACCCGAGAACCAAACTCATATATATTAGTCCACATAAATATATATGTCAAGGTTTTGGACTTTTGGGCTACGTCACTGTATGCGCGGAAAAAGATACGGGTCGTCTTTATTGTGAATCACACGAGATTACAGAGTGGCCGGGACCCGGGGGGCTCGGGCGTAGCGAGTCCGGGTGCGGCAAATGTTTGATCAGGAGATTGTGGGAGAGATCCTCTGGAGGGTCCCTTTGATCCGCGTCTCCATGTGGTATTCGTGCGAGAGCTCTAAAGGGGTTGCCCAGGACAGAGGTCTTTACAGGGTGAGGGTTTTTGAGAAGCTAAGGAGTTTCCGCCGTTGATTTTGTCCCGTCCGTGCTTCGCGCTTTCTCGGCTAGGGAGGCTTTGTGCTTCGTTCCTCGGTCTTTGTGTCTTCCTCGATCCTTGCTCGACCTCGGTGTCCTTGATCGTCGGTTTGCGGCGTCGATCGTGTTTTTGGCGTCAGCTTTGGCTTTAGCTTTCGGCTTTGGCGTAGCTTTGGCGTGGCTCTGGCTTTTGCTTTGCTTTGGCGCTTGCACGTGAACGTAGACGGGTAGGGACTTGCGATGCTTTAGTTCTTCCGGACTTCGCGTCGTATCGGCTAGAACGTGCGGTGCTTTGCTCGTGACCGGCGTAGTTGCTTGGCTTTGGCACGTGCGTTGCTTTGGCGCGGGCTTTACCGGTGCGTCTACTTTGGCTTCTTGCGTTGGCTTTGACTTTAGCTTTGACTCGATCTTCTTCTCGAACGGCGATGGCTACTTTTTCAGGGCTTCTTTATTCTTTCGACTTCCTCGATGGTTGTGGCATCGGCTGGCTTCTTCTCCGGGCGTATTTGGCTTGATCGGAGTTGAAGGTTTCTTGTGGAGATGGTGGGTGTAGCATTGATCTCCGTGCGACGGTTGTAGCGTCGGCTTTTGTTGATGAAGACGGTGGGGGTAGCACCGATCTCCGCACGACGGTTGTAGCATCGGCTTTTGTTGACGAAGACGGCAGGGGTAGCACCGGCTTCAGGCCTTATTCTCCCGGCTTTCTTCTTCGTGCAAGGAGTTGATGCCTTTGTTGAAGACGACGGGTGTTGTAAGCTTCGATCTTCTTCTCCGGCCTTTGCTTATGGCGTCTTCAGAGCTGATGAAGATCGTTGGAGCAGTTGGGGTGATGACGACTCCGGGTCTTCTTCTCCAAGCTTTCTTCTTCGTGCGAGGAGTCGAAGCTGTGATCTTCGAGTGCAAGGTCTTCACGTTGATGAGGACTTGAAGGGCCAAGGATTCCCGTAGGACGTGCTTGTCGTGCCTCGTGAAGCCTTCGGTCTTCGAGCGTTGGAGATTCTCTTGCGGAGCTCTTTCGTCTTCAGCCTTCGGACCTAGAGACGGTTGTGACGTTGGCTTCTTCTCCGGGCATGTTTGGCTTGATTGGAGTTGAAGGCTTCTTTTGGAGATGGCGGGTGTAGCATCGATCTCTATGCGACGGTTGTAGCGTCGACTTTTGTTGATGAAGACGACGGGGGTAGCACCGATCTCTGCATGACGGTTGTAGCGTCGGCTTTGTTGGTGAAGACGGCGGGGGTAGTATCTCCGCACGACGGTTGTAGCGTCGACTTTGTTGGTGAAGACGGCGGGGGTAGCACCGATCTTCGCATGACGGTTATAGCGTCGGCTTTGTTGGTGAAGACGACAGGGGTAGCACCAATCTCCGCACGACGGTTGTAGCGTCGGCTTTTGTTGACGAAGACGGCAGGGGTAGCACCGGCTTCAGGCCTTCTTCTCCAAGCTTTCTTCTTCGTGCGAAGAGTCGATGCCTTTGTTGAAGACGACGGGTGTTGTCGGCTTCGATCTTCTTCTCCGGCCTTTGCTTATGGCTTCTTCGGAGTTGATGAAGATCGTTGGAGAAGTCGGGATGACGACGACTCCGGGTCTTCTTCTCCAAGCTTTCTTCTTCGTGCGAGGAGTCGAAGCTTTGATCTTTGAGTGCAAAGTCTTCACGTTGATGAGGACTTGAAGGGCCAAGGATTCCCGTAGGACATGCTTGCCGTGCCTTGTGAAGCCTTGGGTCTTCAAGCGTTGGAGCTTCTCTTGCAGAGCCCTTTCGTCATCAGCTTTTTCGACCCTTTGTGCCTTCCCCCACCCCTTCTATTTATAGGCAAAGGGGGGCGGTTGGGGGAGATATGGCTGAAATCTTTTTGTTTCATCCGATATCTCCCCCCATAACCATCAAGATATTGTTCCTTTATCCGAGAAAACAAACTCGATCCCTTCCTTTTTAGTTGGGGTGGTTACGGGCTAGATATGACTCGATCTTCGAAGATTGAGTTGTTATTTTTTGCACTTTTGGATCGGATGGCGACACAACGTTATCTTGTCCGTTGGATCGAGGGATCGTCGCGGATCTACGGCTGCGTAGACGTCCACGCCACCTCCCCCCGCATCGAGGCGGTTTTGATTTTTTTTTTTTTTTTCTTTTCTTTTCTTTTCTTTTTTTTTCTTTTTCTTCTTTTTTTTTTTCTTTTTTCCTTTATGGCCGGCCCCACCTCCCCATGGGGAGGGGGGCACGGTTTTCAAGAAAGGGGGGGCCGGTGGGCCCCCCTTTTTGTGCTCAAGTTGCGGGTCGGGTGGACCCGTTTGCTTTGAGTTGGACCGCGGAGCGCGAATTGGGTTTGCACGCAGGCGATTACGCATATGGGCCGTTCGTGTGCGGGCCCAATTTCGCATGAGGGCCGTTGTGTATGGGCCGAGTTGCACATGTGGGCCGTTGTGTGTGGGCCGAGTTGCATGCGGGTCGTTGTGTGCGGGCCGAGTTACGCATGTGGGCCGTTGTGTGTGAGCCGAGTTGCATGCGGGCCATTGTGTGCGGGCCAAGTTGCGCATGTGGGCCGTTGTGTGTGGGCCACGTTTATGTGTGCGAGTCGGGTTCAACCCGAAGGCCGTTAGGTGCGGGCCTATTTTACGTGTGCAAATCGGTTTCGACCCGTGGGCTAATTTCAATGCCCACAGTCACACTAGCACCTGAGTAAACGTTATTTATTTGCCAATGTTGAACCAACTACCAAGAGAATTCAACGAGTGCCTAAAGCCTAAAGCCCAACATGAACCCTTAGTTTGTTAGTAAATAGTCGATAACTATTGTTTTTTTAGATCAACTCCCAACCCGAGAACCGACCCAAACCAATCCGACCTTAGTGTGGGTTGGATTGGTTCGGATCTATACACAGGTCGGGTTGGTTTGGGTTTCAATATGGTAAAACCGAACTTTTATGTGCCTCTAAACTATTAAACTGGTAATACATGAAAAAAACACAACAAACAAAAAGAGACAAATGTTCGTATTTTTATAGTTCAGATATTTTTGTACGGTAAATAAGGGTAACTCCATCTTTGCATTCCCCACAAGAGCCACATCCTATATTTGCAATATTACTTGAGAATTCTCGAAATCTGGTAGGACGCTGATAATTCCCAAAATAATAGCAACAAAAATTCCAGCATGATTTAGGGCTAAAAAAAAAAATTATAAATTACCAGTCTGTTTTGGGTTTTGATCCAAAAAGAAGAAGAATAAGAGCCAATTTCGATTTTTGATTCAAAAGAAGAAGAAGAAAAAGCAGGGGAAGGAAAAACACACATGTTGTCACCACGCCCAAGCGGCCATAGGGCCCATGCACGCCTGACCATCGCTCGAAACCTCAAAGCTTCTTGCTATTGTGCCGCCGGTGCCGGTCCATCATTCGTGAGATGAGAACCGGGCGTCCCATTCTTTGCGCCGTTTTCTCTGCTCTCCAAAGAAACCGAATGGGTTTAAAACCCTCATGAGATGAGAGCCGGGCTGAACTTCAGTGGATGTAAATTAAAGTTTTGGGTGGGCTCTACGGCAGGTTGGGCTAGTGGGCTGGGCTAGTTATGGGGTTGGGCTGGACCAACTATGAAAATGAATGGGTTTTAACTAAATCTCAATCAGACTACAGCTCGGTCGAGCCAACTCTTAGATCCGTCTTTGGTTCTGTTCTAATTTTTTTTCTTCGCAGATCTATCGATCATCATCTTACAGAGACGATTCATCTTTCTACAAATCTGAGCAAATTCTTGATCATCCCCATAAAGATATGATTCCTTGTTTTCGTCGATCATGATAGATCCTGGGTAGATGTAGATTTTCGGTTGAGAAATCCCAAGTAGGGAAAGGCGATCGAGGAAGCCCCAACAGTAGTGTGATGGTTTGGTCACGGATTTAAGTTTAGGGTGTGAAAGGATAGCAACTAAACTACTTTTGGTATGGTTTCGCGGCGCCCTGTGGACATCAAGAAGACTAGTGACCCCCAACCCCACCCAACCCCACAACCCGCGCGACCCTCCCATGCATGATTCAGCTTTAAATAATTGTGCATGGGGTGGGCGCGGGGGCCAAAAAAGTAGAGGCAACGCCTTATGGGGGCACATCAGCCCTGTTAGACGGCTAACTGATCTTCACGTGTTCAGCGTGGCCTTTTCTGTGTGGCCTCACCTGGGATCCCATATCGGACGGCTGGTATACATACAATTCAAATCAGCCCATGTGTCTCAGTAAAGAAGCCCTGCATGTGTGGCCAAGTACACGTCATCATCAACTCCAGCTTTTGCAGGGTTGAGAGCTATGGTCGATCTGTGAGTCGTCGATCTGTGGTTTTTCTCTTCTCTTCTTCTCCTTCTGTTTCTTTTTCTTCTCTATCAATGGAATGAATCCCGTGGTTTTGTTCCCAACAATAAACATCGTACTCAAGAATACACCAACCAGCACTCGATCTCTGACAGAATCAAACACACATATAACACTATCTTCGTCTCTTATTTCTGATCAACTTGTTCCAACCACAAAGAAAACATGAGCCGACAACTTCACCATTCTAGAAATCACCCCCATTGTATCCGCATAGCTCTGTGTTAGCTTGGATGCGGTGCAAGATAAAGAACAGAATCACAAGCAATTAACAGTATTGGAATCATATGTACGTGAGTGTTCTTCCACAAGTACAAGAATTTTTAGGCTGATCATAGCCTAAATTCTTTTATGTATCGTTTGTCTTTTTTTTTTTTTTTTGAGCATCCCTCTCGGTGAATGAGGGGGGGTTCGGCCTAGACCCCTACCGGTTTATTAAAAGAAGGGGCAAAAAGAACAGAGAATGCCTAAGAGGCATCGACACCCGAGGTGTACCCCCCACCAACACAGGCTAACAAAAAAGCCCTGCACAACAAGCACGAAAAAAGAAGACAACAAGCCGAAAGTCCTAAGGCTCAGAAGCCCTCGATCTTTCCATTTCACGGAATAGAGCTAGGAGCGATCCCGAGTTTTTCTCCGTGATGGAGAGGCCGGCAGCCGAAGCTACCTTGAGGATGGTTCTGTCCTCCAGGAGGTTGATGGGTAGACTCAGATCCGCTCCATCAAGATTAGACAGCTGATCCTTCAGATCTTGCATGAGTGGGATCTTAGGTCGTGGTGGTCGGCGGTGTAAGTTAGATTCAAGGGCTCGAGATTTGGCTCGGAGCGAAGCCCTGGCTTCAATCGTGTCAGATCCTCGGTTAGCTAGTCTAGGACTGCGGCGATTTAGCCCCCCCACCACTAAGCCTCCAGCTTGAGTAACCCCATCATCTGAGAGTGAGGCCCCCCCAACAGAGGCTCCACACTCACTAGAAAGCGCTATAATAGTTGGTCTCTCCTCCTCTCTAGCTGTGCTTTCTGCTCTCATACCAAGTACTTCTGCCCGCAAATCAGGAGCCACATCTCGCGTAACATCAGCACAAGCCGCACCTGTTGCAATAGAACCAACAGCACATTCTGCTTGCATAGCAGTTTCCATTTGCCGCTCAACAGCAGCCTGAACAACATCAGCCTCTGACAGCGCAGCAACAGATCTTGTAACAGCTCCTCTATGGCATATCTCAGCCTGCGTAACATGAGCAGTCGCTTCCTGAACTACCAAAGAAGCAGCAGTTTCCACACCAACTTCTTCAGCAGCTTCAGCAACAGCACCTTCACACTCCTCCACAGGTGTAACATCATCAAACACAGCATCTACAGCATTAAACTCTCGTGTAACACCAACAGGTTCAGCTACTACAGCATCTCTGGATCCAGAAATAGTAGCATCACATGCAACTCCCGCCGTATCACTTACAGCCGCGACCCTAGACTCATCAAAACGAGACCCTGTCCGCACAACCACAGGAATTGGAGACTCCTTTACCCTGGATGAGTGAGCCCTGTCGATAGTGTGCCACCCACCATCCACAACGCCCTTACCTTTGGATGAGGAGGGATCATTCCTCCTACCAAAATTCCTTTCCTGCACAATTTTTGGTTGCCAAATTTGGCTAACCCTAGCATTGACTAACTTTGGATGCTTCGTGCAATCTTCCCCACTATGGTTGAAAGTCTTGCAAGGTTTACAACGGGTTGGGATCCAGTCGAACGTGACCGGTTGCCAAGAAAGAAACTCACCCTTCTCATTACGAGCTTAAACCCGGCTTGGAAGCGGGTCTTCAACATTGATCTCCACGCAGATCCTCGCAAATTGAGCCCGAGTGCCTCCAACTGTAGTTTGGTCCATATAGATGGGGGTCCCAAAAGTACTCCCCAACCGACTAAGCATGGGCTCAGTCCATAGGCCCCCCTCAAGGTTAGGAAAGTTAGCCCAAATTGGGATTTTTGGGACAACCTCCCTATCCCTGCACATACCTCTTTCCCATTTTTTCACAATTAGAGGTCGACCTTGAAAATGCCACACTCTTCCTTCAAGAATTCGGTTGAAATCGACCTCTAGCTCGAATTTAAACCAAAAAACTCCATTATCTCTAGATAAGATGTCCAAACCTCCTGTTGGTTGCCAGGTGCGCATTATAAAGTTTTTGAGATGTTGGTAGTAAGGCCGCCTCCCTAGCACAAAGCCAACCAACGTATGCTCCCATCGTTTCGCATTGGCTTCTAGTTCGATAGTTGGGCAAATAGCCACCTTCTGCCCTTCAAAGACTCCGGGTTCAATGAAACGCAACCGAAGTTTCTCCGGGGGAAGCAAAGGCGAAGAGGCCACTGGATTACCCTCCCAAACTCCCAATCTACGACTCCCTGCTCCAACCCTACATGTTGGATTAACCTTAACTGCAGAACCTGAAACCTGGACTGGTTCAGGCATTTTAGCATACACCTGGCATCCTACAGATTTGCAAGCAGTGTTGCTGGACGGAACAGGATCTTGGCCATGGCCAGAGCACTTCCTATCGTCAGAATGGAGACTGACACTGGTGGAAGACAAATTCTCGAAATTCCCATCTGATTGAGTCATCTTCTCGAACAATAGGTGTGCATTAACCCCCGAACCCGAATCACAGCAAACTTCCTTCTCACCACCCTTCATCACAGCAGGACCCTTCTTCTTTGGGCTGTATTGGGAGTAGTGGAGAGGTGGGAACTCCTCCTCTTCCAGAGCCGCTATCTCTGCTGAATCTCTCGCTAAAGAAGATTCTGAAGCCAATCGGGATGTAGCTGAACTCCTAACAGACGTTGGCTCAGCATCAAAACAACCCCCGCTGGCAGCAAAAGCTGCAGCAATGAATCCATCAAGACCAGGTGCAGCCGGCGGGGAAAAGAGGTCTCGGATCTCCCGATCTTCAGGATCCGGCCCTGGTATCTTACTCCCCACCATTGGAGATGAGGAGGAGCAGCCATGGCTACCCGCTGCCAACCCCGAAGCCGCCCGGACCGAGAGGGTAGGAGACGCAAGTGGAAGCCCACTACACCCGTCCCTCTCTCCGAATCCAGGAAGTAGCTCTGGAGGGATCCGGCCCTGGTATCGTTTGTCGACATGAAATTCAACCTTCATTGAGCTTGTCATTAGTAATTCTTATTTAATTCTTCCTTGTTAGTGCTAACTTTATTTATTTATTATTCTTAACCCAATATTTACTAATATTTAATAAATTCAATGGCAATTTGGAAATATGGTGGCCTGGTTATTTGGTAAATATAGGGAGATGACTAATGTGTGTTTTGTTCATCACTTCCAAGCAGTAGGGGAAAAAAAGGGAGGCTGTTGGAGTTGGGTTATAAAAATGGATCCATATTTTATTTTAAAGAAATACCATCTCTTTCGAAAAAAAAAAAAAAGAATAATAATAATAGAAAGGCTGCCTGAGATACTCTTAGAGCATTGGAGCATCTCCGAAGAACTCCTAGTGTCATTCCCTAGTCTAGGGAGATCTTACGGTTTTTCAATTAAATAAGGAGCCACTTGGAAGGTATGGAACCATCTCCAACGGACTATAGGTGCCGCTCCCTATTTTTGAAAAGACCAAATGGTCCTTTGTCATCTCTCCATATTATCTCATGGGAAAAGGACCTTTAATTTGCAACGATCTGATTGTTGCTGCGATCACACAGACCGCGTCAGCGAGGGCCCACATGGTTGCGATCACTTATCCCAGTCGGCCGTTGAGTGGAGTGGGGGGCCCACCACACCCCACGTGGCTGTCCCACACAATGGACGTCTCCCAGGTCGCCTGGCGTCAGTGAGGGCCCCGACTACGTGGTGTCGTTTATCGAGTCAGAGCGTGTAGCTTTGACGATCACAGACGTTTGGTATACCCATGCAACCCACACTGTCGATCACATGCCACGTGCACTCGAGGGGAATCGCACCCAGTCCGACCGTCGATCGCGTGCCATGTTGCCGCGGGTCGCTGCCAGGTTTAGACGTGATTTCTCCGCGTGGTGCATCAGCAAGTGGCAAGATCGCCACCAATTTTTTAAGCACGTGAACCAACGTCGATTTTGACGAAATTCTGTTGCGGGGTCAGCCAAGGCCCACGGTTTGTGATCCGTGGCCGCTTGCCACATGTAGCGAGCATGTTATGTGGACAATGGAGAGCTGAATTTGGGTGGCCGGCTCCCTACATTAGCTAAGGAAGTAATGTAGGGAGTCCGTTTGAGATGCTCTTACAAGACGAATCCATGAAACAATAAAATGTTTCATGATTATTTATTCCAATGGTCCAATTCTGGTGTATAGCCCTTCACTCTGATTTGATTCCCGAATCGGGACGAAAGTAGCCATACGACCTGAATTTCGGATCTACCCGATTCTAGTTAACCATTTCAAATTCAAGATTTGTCGCGTGGCTTACTTGCCCCAACCCTCGGCATAATCCAACCAGGAGAGTCGGTTGCCGATCTTGAAACTCCCCTTGAAACCCTGAGGGTTGGTCGAAGCGGAAAAAATGGATTCACATATTTTAGGGTTCAACGATCCATTGCCTAATCGATGATGGGTTTATTGAACCGAAAAAAACTCATTATCAATTACAAAAGGGATCAAAACCATAATTACATGGATAACCGATCAGAGAAAACAGGCTCTGAAACTAAGTGCAAGAAATTATTGTACACGACAAGCATGCAATCATATCTATTATCGAGAACCATTTTGTTTGAAAACGATAAACATAGAGATTATAGGCGGAAGCGGTAGATCGAAACGTACCTCCAGCCATAATTTGTCGAGTGATGACGATCCACAATTGAATCGATGCAGACGAGTCTTCCTCTCACGAGATCCTGATTGCAATGGAGGGAGAGATGGCGAGTGACCGGATCCGATGATCCCGGGTGGAAGCCTTCAACTCCGGTTCTTCTTGGCAACCAAAAACCCGTGGAGTTGAAAGAGGGATTGCAAAGTTAAAGAATTCTCTCTTTCTCTCTCTCTCTCTCTCTCTCTCTCTCTCTCTCTCTCTCTCTCTCTCTCTCTCTCTCTCTCTCTCTCCTTTGCAAAGCCAAGAGCATCAAAGGAGAGAGGGGCTGCGATTTTTGCAGTCATCTCTCTCTCTATTCGGTTTCCGAGGAGAGGGGAGCGAAAGAGAGAAAGGAGAGGGAGGGTGGGTTGCTATAAACCTTGCAGCAACCCTCCCTCTCTCTCTATCTCTCTCTCTCTCTCTCTCTCTCTCTCTCTCTCTCTCTCTCTCCTTATCTTGCTCTCGGGCAAGAAAGAAACGGAGGGGAGGGGGGAGTCAGACTTTTCCCGGCTTCTTTCTCTCTCCTCGCAGATAAACCTGTGGACGGACGGACAAGGGTAGGGGGGAGTTTGCACTTTTGCGATCTTCCCTGTCTCTCCTCTCGGTTTTCGCATGCTAGAAACACCCCCGGACGAGATTAGCACCCCCCATATAACCCTCGTAGACCATTACTCTCATGTGTTTTCTCGTTTCCAATTGAGGGTCTCCTACGGGTTCGGGTTTACTAATGAGATGCGCTAGGTGTGACGCATTCTCTTTGCAACGGAGTTGGAACCCACACCCACTCAAACCTTAAAACTAACCCCAACATTTATAGAATTAGGATTGGTTCAAGATGACAACCATATACCTCTGAGTGTAGCCTATTACCCACTAGACCGACCGAGTCTAAGTTCGACTGGGTGAAGTCGAGCCAAAGCCCAATAGAAATGCTATTCAATCTGAAAGGTTTTTCGGATTCCACTCAGTCCGATTGATGTAGCCGTGTATGAGTGTTGCAACGCCAAATTCAAATGTCACTAGTGAGATTCAACCACCAGTCGTAAACAACCAGTCAATCGGACTAAGCGGAATTGAAAAAAGCTTCGGGGCTCAATAGCAATTTCTTTCACAAGTATATCTGACGTGCTTTTCCCCACTATACTGAACAATTAATTCATGACACACTACATATATATATATACTTCCCATGTGAAGTTTGCTTCAATCCTGGATTTCCACAATTCGCCAAACTTCTGCTTTTTTTGGTAGATCCAAGGTGAGGGAGAGATAAAAAAGAGATACTGATGCTACTCCAACTTCGAGATGTTCGAAAAAAGAAAAAAAAAACAAGAGGTACTTGGAAAATGATCCGAGTCCATGAAGCCATAAAATTTTCCCTTACTCTTTAGGCCAATTGTTGAGATGATTGATACCCCTCCGCTGCATATTCAGAGCCCGATCGGTAGTAGTAGGAAACAAGCAGGAGGAGGTGATTGACAACAAATTTATAACCAAAGATTAATTATAAACAAATTAAATATAAATATCTCCCAATTATTATTATTATTATTTTTCCTCCGCGTAGATTCTTAATTGGTTTGTTAATAACATAATATAATGCATGTTTTCCTTCCGGCCACTAGTTTGATTTCAGTAAACATCCCCGCCATCCAATGGATAGCACGTGTCCTCGCCACCGGTGCTCCACAAGAAATGGGCATAGTTGGAGGCGTGAAACGTGTTACTGGGTTCAGCGGCGATGGCTTCCAAGTAGGTCTCCTCCGCCGATCCCAGATCCTTCCGAGCCAGCCACAGGAAGGTCGCGTATCGGCTCAACGACTCCGCGTCCGCCGGCTTTATCCCCACCGCTCGCTTGAAGTAGTACTCAGCTCTGCAACACCGTCCGCAACAATTAATTAATTAATTAATTAATTAATGGTTAATGACATATAATATATTTATTTAATGAAAAGAAAGGGCGTGCTAGATCACTTCTTCTGCTAATATGAATATTCAAAAAATAAAAAATTCGTTTTGGAAAAAAGGAAATGGCAATCAATCGAGACAAATGAATTAATTTTGTTGAGAGTAAACCCAAAATCAGATAAAATGAAAGAAACGTACGGATAGAAATGATGATGGATGAATGAAGGAAGGAAAAGAAAGGGCGTGCTAGGATCACTTCTTCTACTAATATGAATATTCAAAAAATAAAAAATTAGTTTTGGAAAAAAGAAGGAGACAAATGAATTAATTTTGTAAAGAAAAATAAAAAATTCGTTTTGGAAAAAAGGAAATGGCAATCAATCGAGACAAATGAATTAATTTTGTTGAGAGTAAACCCAAAATCAGATAAAATGAAAGAAACGTACGGATAGAAATGATGATGGATGAATGAATGGATGAATAACCCTAATAATAAAAATTTACCTGTCATGGTCGTGGAGGACGAGGAAGAGGAACTGGGCGAAGTTGGAGAGGAGGAGGGTGTTATCGGGGTCTTGGGACAGAGCCTGCTGGTACATGAGTTCCGTTGGAGAGTAGGACGACTGGTCCTCCGCCTCCACCTCCACCGTAAAGGGCGACACGAACCGCTGCAACGTCTCCGGATCCATCAACGCCTCGTCCCTCCACGCCGCCTGCATGCTCGAAGCTTCCTCCACTAGGCTGTTCCACACCCCCGCCTCATCTTCCTCCGCCACCACCTCTGCTCCTCCTCCCCGGCCCTCGTCCGTCCGGATACCTTGGGGAAAGACGGCCCGGCCGTGGTACGAAGAGGATGAACCATCCGGCCGGCCGTCGTCGGTGGCCCCTGCCACCGTCCTCAACTTTCCACCGCCGCCGCTCCCTCCGACAGACGCCGTTCTTCCCCCCACAGAGAATGTCTTGATGGAGGATGGATCGAACC
This sequence comes from Chamaelirium japonicum, assembly GCA_947650365.1. Classification (NCBI taxonomy): domain Eukaryota; kingdom Viridiplantae; phylum Streptophyta; class Magnoliopsida; order Liliales; family Melanthiaceae; genus Chamaelirium; species Chamaelirium japonicum. Next base: position 2,515,705 of record OX393560.1, read on the forward strand.
TCTGCTGCGTCGGATGGCGGTTTTCTTCGACGACGGTGACTAGGGAAGGCTGATCCGGAGCGGCGGCGGCGGCGGCGATGGCGGCGGCGTGCCCCATGGAGGAGACGGTGAAGTTGGCGAGGAGGAGCATGAGGTAGACCATGAGGGTGGGGGTGCAGGAGAAGATGTGCTCGAAGAGCCAGACGAAGGAGTCGTGCATCTCCCCTTGAACCCGGGCCAGGATCCCCTGGAGGTTCTCGACGAAGAGGACCTCCCGCATCTGCAGGGTGTAGCTCTGGATCTCCCGGATGATGAACACCATGGAGGAGAAGGCCTTCTTCACGGACGAGCAGGCCGACTCGCTCGCCTCTCTGAAGCCCTCCTCCCACCGCTTCCGCCGCTTTATGAGCCGCAGGGACAGCGGCAGATCGACGCAGTTCGCCTTCCGCGCCACGCTCGCCGGCACCAGATCCGGCCACTCCGGACGTATCGCGGGCCATGGGGGATCGGCCGAGGGGTCGTGCTGCCTTCTTGAAAGGGGAAAAGGAGAGAGAGAAAAGGAGGAGGAGGAGGAGGAGGAGCAGGCATCTTGGCTTCTCCCGCTGCTCTCTGCATCCTCTTCTCGATTTCTAGATTCGGGAAGGATCTGAAGACCGTCGCTCCAGATTGCTAATTCATGGATCCTGCTCAAGAATTCCTCCTCGTCTTCGCCGTCGTCTCCGAAGCCATCGAGGCCGGCACTAGAAGCCCTACTTAGTCCCTGCCCTCTGCTCCTCCTCCCTCCACTCGTATTCTCCAAGGATCGTGTTCTTGAGAGCTTGCCGGAGGTGGTCCCGATGAAAGGCGACCGGCGGAGGTGGTCCGTCTGGTGGAGGACGTGATAGGCGAGGGCGTGATCAGAGCCACTGATCCCTCTTCTTCCTCTAGAGGAGAGGGAGCAGGTTGGAGCAGGAGCAGGAGCAGGAGCAGAAGAAGAGGGGTGGTGAGGAAGCAGCGAGTGCGACCAATGGAAGCAGGCACCGGCCACCTCGACTCCCATTTCTCTCGTCGCACCCGATACCTAAACTCCCCAAGGCTACGGCTCCCTCTCCTCTCTTGATTACAATCAAGAAGAGGATCCCTCTGCTGCTGCTACTGCTGCTACCGTATTAGCAGGATCTGAATCGATTCCCGTCTCACCGATCTTCACGGATCAGTTTCCCTTCTACTCCAGGCAGCAATATTATGCAAATAAGAAAGACTTGGACGCACCGCCTGATCAACTACGTCGCCACTCTCTCTCTCTCTCTCTCTCTCCCACCGCCCAAAACCTCACCACACCTTACTTATTTATACCGCAGATTTTACTAAAATATCCACAAAGTAATCTCAGATTAAAAACCTCTAGGAATAAAAATAAATTCTCCGAAATAAACCCCCAACTGCCACGTATTGCCCAAACTTTGTTTTTTTACTTGGCCTGCAAGTGTCGGGTTCGGGGTCAATCGCAAGTCACCTTTGACCCGTAACCCAACCCAGCCTAAAACCGGTCTTCCCATCCTAGCCTCAACCGAAGCAAAATTTTCAAGCTCCAATTAAACTCAAGTTAGCACAAGTTTGTCCTACGGAACTTATTGAGTCGGGTTATGTAAGCTAGGGAATGCTTATTTTCAACCCGAATTTAAAATTTGATCTTTGAATATCAAAAACTGAAAAAGAACTCATCATTGCTAACACTATCATAAACCTTTTATTGAATTTATATTCACTCAATTAACTAGATCATCATATAATATCATTACGTTATAAGCAAAAAGTAAACAAATAACATGACAATCAAATGGTAACAAAAGAATTCATATAACATGACACTATAATGGTATAACATGATATTTAAGCATATAAATATAAGAATACTTGGGTTCAGGTTGGACCGGGTTACCCGAACCCTCAACCAGAGCTCTATTAGAATGATCCATGCTTAGAGGTACACAACAGAAGTAATTTATCGATCCAAAGATCGTAGGTGGTGTGCAGTCTATTAAATAATTTTTCATCAAACTAAGATACATGTGCATTTATGAATCTAGCACGTGAACAAACTCCCTAACGGTAATCTAGCGAATCGAATATTCTAGCATGCATGTATATTCATGAACTACATTAGATCTACGTGTTAGAGATTTATACATTCGTGTGGATCTTTTAACCACGGTGGATTTTCTTTTTTGTCGATGAGACGGACGGGAATCCTCGTGGAAGAAGAAAAACACAAGGGAGAAGCAACATTCTTGTTCACCCGATCTCGCATGCTACCTAGAACCTCGCTAGAGGTTCTCTACGTGCCTCCTGCTAGCAAGCCTCCTACACCTTCGAATCATCACACGGGGAAGAAGACCCAAGGAGAATCCAAGGGAGAGAGATGAAAAGAAGGGAGATTTTGGCCAAGCATCAAGCAAAGGCCTAACCCAACCCCTCACTCCCCTCTATAGCTGGCCCATAAAACCCCTTGGTCGAACCCTAAGCCTTGTAGGTTTCGGCCCCCCCTCTCCTTAAGGTCGATTCCTATATGTTAGGGGAAAGGATAGACATCACAAAATGTCTATCCAATTCCTTAATGAAAAGGGATATATAGGGGGGGGGGGGGGGGGGGGGGGGGGGGCACATGAGTCTACCAACCATAAGGGGCGGTCACTTTAGGGCATGCAGAGACTTGATTTTCCAAATGCCCCTATGTCACTAATTGCCCCCACCACCCCTCCCCTTATATGGGAATCCCACGTGGCTGGTCAACCCAAGTGCAAGGGAATCCTAACTCATAAAGGAAACCCTAAAACACACGATGGCCTACAACAGTGAGGTACCTCTAGTGATTTCACTATTCACTAGGGTGTCCTCAGTAAATATGTTGTGTGCCCCTAGTAAAATCATTAGTCCACTTGTGCCATGCTCCGGTGCCTTGCACCCATGGAGTGGGGCCACACAGGGTAAGGATAGTACTTAGTATATCACTATACTACTCTGGGGTTGCCCCTTTCTAAACATACTAACATACTCAACTACCACGCTCTAGTGACACGCACACATAGAGCTTAAGATAATTTAGGCTTAGGTGTTCTTATTTTTCTTGCACTCTGAGAGACAAGAAGAAAGTACAAGGTCAATTTAGAATGTGGATAAGATTGAACCTTCAGGGAAGGGGGTTCATGGCTTTCAATCGGACTCGACTGGCACACTACCCAAGTGTTTCATCTAGTGTTATCAGAACCGAACCGACCGTTGACCCAGTCGATGGTCTGGGTCACGGGTCTCTAGTTCAACCAGTTGGACTGGATAGCAGAAACTATAGAATATATATATATATATATATATATATATATATATATATATATATATATATATATATATATATATATATATATATATATATAAAATATCCCTAAAAATACTTTTTATTAAAAACATATATAATTTTTTAAAACAAATCAAAAAATACAGTCCAATAAAAAAAGGGAGGAGGGTGACCCAAGAATAAGGAGAGGGCGATGTTGCACTATGGCAGCCTTGTAGCCCGCTGGGTCGGTTCGTGACACCGTCGGGCTCAACAGAGGGTTTGGCCAGTGAGGAACCTTTGTTAGATCACAGTTAAAGTCTCAGGCACAGCTAAAATTATGGATTAGCCGATTAGGTTTAGGATTTAGGGGCCTAGGGATGTGAATCTGCAATTGGGATTTGGGAGCGGATCCCTCGACGACCAACCTGAGGTGTTTTTTTGGTAGTAGGTCCCTCGACATGTAGCTTGAAGGGACCGGAGGGGACTCTGATGAGATCGAACTCAGCCTCTGCCTTTCCTTCGGCGGTAGCCTTGACATGGACTCTGACGAGAATTAGCTCGCCCAGTCGTCATTGTTGATCACCTCCCTCACGAAGCTTCCAGGAGAGGAGGATTTTCTGATGGTTGCGCTGCTGATGAGGACTTGCTCATCAAAGAATCTGCAATTCGGGTTTGGCCGACGAAGAAGAACACATTGGTTAGGAGGTTTTCTCTGGATCACACGTAGCATCTTGAGGATTTGGGGGGATTTTACCTTAGCAGGAAACCATCAGTTTTTTAATACCCTTTTGGGTCACAGGGGTCTGGCACGAACCGCTCAGTTCTCATGGTTTATACCAGGCTAATAGCATATGTGGTCCCAGTGCACAGATTGGACTCGCCAAGGCTCTAGGTCACCGGTTCACTGGTCCGACAGAGCAGTCTAGTCCGGTTCTGATAAAATTGGTTTTTATTAGTCCTTTGAGTCCCGGTTAGCCTAAGTAGCCACCTAGGGTGCGACACAGGCTGCACTCCAATTCACCCAGACTTATAATGTCCTTTTCACATACCACTGCTCTTCGTTTAGTATTGGTAATTACAATGTCCCTTCACATGGTGCCATGACTTAACTCGAGCTATGGAGAACACCGTCAGACTTGAGTGATTATTTGGCTTGGTTCCTTCCAGGTTGATTATGTATATCGCACTCCTGATTACTTTAGCCAAGTAACCAAATCAGGTCAACAGGTTGACTATTGAACACCAGGCTTAAGTTGAATGCGACGTAGGTCAAACCCAAAAACACTTCTTCCGTTGGGGGTGTGAATGGCCGACAAGAGTGGCATATTGATGCAATGTCAACCAGATAGCCTAGCACACCGTGGTATTGGATCATAAGGTAGACCCTCACACATTGATACGCCAAAGCACCACACAATTGGTTAGTTCACCAGTCATGGTTCCTCAGGGTTAAGGGCCGATTACCCTAAGCAGAAACATAATTAGTGCACTGGTATCTACTCACCGACCTGTACACCGTGTTTGTTTTGTTTGGCCACAGTCACTGTGTCAGGCGATGAACATGATGAACGCACATGCTTTGTCATCCCAATAACTTATCATGATAGGGCGACCAAACAGATCATAGCTGCGAACTCATTTATGTTACATGGGACTAGTCCACCGAGTCTCTCGCTCATATGGCTCTCGCTCATATGGATTACCATGTGCCATACCTTTTTGTTCTTTAGTCAGAACATGTAACAATATTACATACCAAGATATGATTCTTATCTTAATATTCAACCAATTTTATTGATTTAACAAATTTTTACAAGCTTAAAACACACCAACTTCAACAAGACCAACACTAATTCAACTCCGGTTGTATTTTTTCAATGCTAACTCTGCCCATTCTTCGAACACATCAATCCAAATGTGTCCAAAACTCGAGTTTGGCTCTGGTGGTTAGGTCCAACCTGTCCAAGTTGCAGCCATATTTTTTATGTTACTTTTATGACACCCATCACGTGTGAACCACACTTGTCTTTGCATATTTTCGAACTAGTTTATTTTTTTTAACTTAAAAAATATATATCTATAGTTTTTTTAAAAAATATAATTGTTCGTCTTCATCTTTTCCAACCTTCTAACACTGTATCCGACCGCATTGTTCTTCACCGCCTGGAGTCCCACACTTGTTCCTCCTTTATTACTGTGCAGTTGGATGACGCCAAGAAAATCACATCTCATTGCAGTCCGAATCGAGGAGAGTAATGATCATCGGATAAATCAATTAACTCATATGTATCACTTTCATAAGGATAGCTACAAAAGTATGTAACATGTTTTATAATAACGAATACATAATAGATATTACAAATTAAACATAAATCATAATTAATCGACCTACCTTGGATTAAGTATGTCAAGATCAAACATGGAAGAGTCATGTACGAGTTTATGGTCATTATTATTTGATGAATTGACATACATTGTATAAAGTTTATTCCTTCATAAGTTCCAATAAAGATTGCAAAAGGTATATATGAATGTACATATGATGAATCCACATAATATTGACTCTTTTACATTAAACTTTGAATGAATACGTGCTCTAAAGGAATGATTGTAATACGAGTTCAAATAGCTTTGGGGAAAATCATAGGTGTCTAATCTATGTTTCTCTTAGTGTATTATTAGATACAAGTATATTTGTTGTATTTAGTCATCTTGGTTATCAATAACGGGATATTTGAATTATCCACGTTGCAAAAATTATTTGCAATAAACATGCTATGTCGTCATTACCCATAATCTCTACAGGTGGACAATAGATCGAACTTGGATATAAAATCTTAAGAGTAATGTCATAATCTTCAACATTGTACTTTCTAATTATATACATTTATCGAATCAGTTAATCATACTTAATGGATCGCGTTATTCTACTAAGTACGACAAACTTTTAAACTTTCGCTATTCCACCCTTGTACTTGTACTTATCCTTGACATAGATTATTTCTCCATCATAAATAGATAATACAGCCAGTGATGAATCCATATTTGGTACGAATGAACTGGTGGAACAAAAATTGATCATGTTAAAATAAGCAAATGTGCAATAATACAATATCAACCAAAAATAATAAGTGAGTCATCGTTACATCGTTTTAAACTCCCTTATTATATATAGAATAAACGAAATTTAGATTCGAGCTTGGATCCATCAAAAAGATATGTGTTTTAGTACATGTCCACATCCAAAATTTGAAACTCTTAAAATGACAAAACTGTTGAAGTTTGACCCCTTGAAACCCTGACTCTAATATTAAGAATGAGATTTGACAAGCCCGGGTGAACTCTAGACTTGCTTTTGATTTCCTATATGTTGGTAGGGTCATGGTAGATTCTGCGATCTCCGATGAGCTTTTAGGGATGATGAGATCATAAGGATTTATACCTTATCGTTGAGAGCTTGACGAAGACCTCCGACAAACTCCAGACAACTTTTGGCAAGCTCTCGAAGACCTTTAAGATACTCGGCTTAAGAAATGGCAATCGGCGTGGGGAGAAAAGGATGGTAGGAAATACAGGTATAGAAGAAGAAAAGGGAAAACAAGAAACTTGTGCTTTTGTATATTTTTTAGTTCTAAGTGTATACTTAGCTGAAATATTATAGTTCGAGGGTCACAAAAAAAATGCAAAAAATAATGAGGGTCGATTTGAGCAATATGTTATAATTTGGGGTCATTTTGGAAAAAATCATAGGAAGAAAATGGCCGAGAATAATGTGATGCGCACACGCGGTTTAGGCAAACGGTCGCCCACGTGCCGAGGGAGCTGTGCATCCCACAAAACATGTGCAGATCTGAAAGATGATGCCACCATTGGGCTGTAATAGAGCTGAGTACCGAGCGTTTGTCTGTTTGAGCTTGGCTAGCTTGTTTTTTAAACAATTTCATCCTTGGACTTGGCTTGTTTAATAATCGGGCCGAGCTGAGCTTTGATATGTTTGAGATTGGCACGTTTATAAAACGGACCAAAACTTTATATTAGGATTGGCTTAATTAGTGGTCGACCAAACTCAAATGATTTCTTATCGAATTTGTCCGTAAACTCCATACTTACTCAAAAGCTTAGACTACATAAGTTAGGTCTATTCAAGCCCTTATGAACCTATTCACGAGTATACCGCAAGCTTGCTCATGAGCCCTAAACAAGCATGTTCGCGAGACCAAACAAGTCGAGCTTTTGATTTGCTTGAGCTTGGCTTGTTTATTAAACAAGTATAAACAATAAGCTTGGGCTTGGCTTGTTTAGTAATCGAACAAACTCGAATGAGCTTGTGTTGAGCTTCTTTGCGAACTGCTCATTAACAACTTGGTTTGTTTGCAGCCCTACACATTGGAGGCATATGATTGAAATCAAGTTAACTGATCAGAATTGGATCTCATGACACAAACTAAACCTTTTTTTTAGGAACCATGAGGTTTCTATTCATGGCGCCCCATCTCGAAAAAAAGAGAAGTTATTACAATTATTAGAAGGATTCAAATATGACTCCGTAAGGCCTTTAATAGTTAGGGGAGCATTATAGGAAGAGAATCAGCCCTAATCTGACAGCGCAAGCTTTGTCAAATCATTCGCACAAGCTTTGAGGTCCCTCCTCACATGTAGGAATTGTGGAAAGAAATTACGGCCATCATACGGTCTCCTGCCAACAGTTGATAGATGCTGGAGTTTTAAGTGCGGTGCACTGTAGCATGCTGAGATGTCATGTGCTAAGCAGTCACATAGACACTGGTGAGTAGAGAAAAAGATAGGGAGAAGGATAGAGAGAGAGAGTTGACACAGGATGTGGTGACGAGCCAAAACATATGCGGTAAGATGCAACCTTGAATCCACTATCTCCAAAATGTAGAGTGAACTTGACAAGTCTAGCATCACTTGTACATGCAATCAGAGAAAAGAGGAAAGTGGGATAGAAGAGGAGATCAATCCTCAGCCAGAGTTTTGCAACTATTAATAACTGAAGGAAGATCTCTTGAATGGAAATAGGATATCGAATGAGGATCCAATATAGATTATCGGTTTGGTCATCTATTTATAGGGCTTTGGAGCACCCAGAGGTCTGGGAATATCTTTGGGGGATATTTACCAGGCCCTGGATTGTCTTCGTGGGCCCTAATCATGGCTAGCGGGTTCCAATGTTGTCTTTGTGAGCCCCAGTCACGGATGGCGGGTCCTATTATCGTTTTCGTGGGCCCCAGTCAGGGCTGGCAGATCCCACTATCATCTTCGTGGCCCCTAGGCAGGGCTGGTGGGTCCCACTGTCATCTTTGTAGGCCCCAGGCAGGGCTGATGGGTCCCACTGTCGTCTTCATGGGCCCCAGTCAGGATTGACGGATCTCATTATTGGGCGTTAATCAGATTTTGCACCCATAGTTACCCCTTCCTAGTTAGCCAAGTGTTAACCTAGTTGACTTGGATTTTTTGTGCAACAAGTCGTCGCATGTCTAGAAGCTTGGTAGGTAGTGTCGCTTCAGATATCTAAGCTCCTTCAAAAGTGTTTGGCGTAGCTTGTGGAGTGAAGTGTCCGTCTGTCGACCCCCTGCCTAGGGCCAACTAGAGTATTTGCAGACCTGCTATCCGGGGTCAACATATGCGTCCTTTCAGGGGTGACGATTACTCACAAACTGGTCCTGATGCAAAATTCGGCGGTTGGTCGTCCATGTGTGGCTCGGCCAGAAATGACATCGCTCTTCTTCCGCTTACTATCCGCAACAATCTAACGGGTCGGCTTGCCGTGCATGAATTGGTCGAGGACGATATTAATTTTGTATAGATCTGTTCCTCAACCCTAAGCTTTTGCAAAGGGAGGATACAACCTGATCGTGTTAAGGATGACGACGAGTTATGGGCCAAGTGCTAACTGTCACGTCTATCGACCACCTATCAAAGGCCGATCAGAGATGTCTGCTAACTCCTCCAACTATGTCTGATGTAGTTTGTAAAGAGGAGTTTGTTTGCCGACCCGCTATCCGGGGCCGATCGAAGCGTTTGCCGACCCCCCGACAAGGGCTAATCGGAGATGTCTGTTGACTCCTCCAACTACGTCTGATGTAATTTGTAAAGAGGAGTTTGTCAGCCTACGCGCTGTTCGAGCCGACCAAAGCGTTTGCCGACCCCTTACCAAGGGCCAACTAGGGAAGATGTTCGGACAACGCCATTGAAGGACCATCTGATAGGTCGATTGGCAAACCCAAGGGGCGACTTGTCAGTCGCGACCAACCGACCACAGAGGATACGGTTAGTTGTTGGGTGCCCTTATCGACCGATCGCAATGCAATACTGACTGATCAGGGATCGGTTGGTCACGACCAACCGACCATAGAGGAGGCTGGCGTCAGTCTCTTGGTGCTCCTGGCGGCTGATCGTAGAGCATCTGTGACTGACTAGGCAATTGGTCGATTGGCATGGTGGGTCGATTGGTTAGTCGATCGAGCGGCATGGGGGGAATATGATCGTCATAAGGTTTTCCACCAACTGTCGATTGACGCTTGAGTTTTAAGTATGGTGCACTGTAACATGCTAAGCTGTCACGCGCTAAGTAGACACATATATGCTGGTGAGTATATATATATATATATATATATATATATATATATATATATATATATATATATATATATATATATATATATATATATATATATATATATATATATATATATATATATATATATATATATATATATATATATATATATATATATATATATATATATAATGCGGCATGCGGTACGTAAGGAACTATACCACAGCCGCCTGATGCAAGTGTTGGGTGCATCGCATGCACCGCTACGTTCATTAGACGGTTGCGGAACAGTGTCGCACTTACCGCATGCCGCATTATAGCATGCCCATATATATATATATATATATATATATATATATATATATATATATATATATATATATATATATATATATATATATATATATATATATATATATATATATATATATATATGGGGTGGGATCCGTTGACAACCCAAAATGGGAGGTAAATTTACCTCCCATTTACAACTAGCCATAATCATTGGTTAGAGGTTTCCGAATTTGCTGATTTTTTGTGAGGATGATCAACATGACAAGTTGATCATCCTCACAAAAAATCAGCAAATTCTGAAACTTATACGGGCGTCAAATGTGTTATTCAAATTAACGGTTCAAATAGATGGTTCAGAAACATTTGATTCAATCGGCATCCTTAGAAGTTTCAGATTTTGTTGATTTTTTGTGAGGATGATCATTATGGCAAGTTGATCATCCTCACAAAAAATTAACAAAATCTGAAACTTCTAAGGGCGCCGATTGAATCAAACGTTTCTGAACCGTCTATTTGAACCGTTAATTTGAATAACACATTTGACGCCCTTATAAGTTTCCGAATTTGCTGATTTTTTGTGAGGATGATCAACTTGCCATGTTGATCATCCTCACAAAAAATCAGCAAATTCGGAAACCTCTATCCACCGATTGAATCAAGTTAAAAATAGGAGGTAAATTTACCTCCCATTTTGGGTTGTCAACGGATCCCAGCCCTATATATATATATATATATATATATATATATATATATATAGGCATGCTATAATGCGGCATGTGGTACGTGCGGAACTGTACCGCAGCCGTCTGATGCAAGTGCTGGGTGCATCACATGCACCGCTACGTTCATCAGACGGCTGCGGTACAGTGCCACACTTACCGCATGACGCATTATAGCATGCCCATATATATATATATATATATATATATATATATATATATATATATATATATATATATATATATATATATATATATATATATATATATATATATATATATATATATATAGCCGTGTTACTGTGCGCTGCCCCGGCCAGATAATGCGCTGCGGGTTTTGTGGCCGTCCGATCGCACGGATCGACAGCGAACCCGCGGGAATAACTCTGCCTGTATGATCCTGTGCAGCGCACCCCCTCCCGGCCGTTCGATCGCGTGGATCGGCTGCGAAACCGCGCGATTATCCCGCCCGTCTGATCCCGTGCAGCGCATCCTCGCCCGGCCGTCTGATCCCGTGCAGCGCACACCCGCCCGCCCGTCCGATCGTCAGTTCGATTCCCGGCCGTTTGATCGATTGGAGTCGAACGATCGAAAATCATTTTTGCTGTTACTGTAGCGGCTGCAGTAACAGCGAAAACAATTTTCGACCGTTCGATTCTAATTGATCCAATGCATAGCATATTTGTTATGTTCGTTCGATTCCCATCCGTTGGATCGATGGGAATCGAACAGCTGAAAATTGTTTTCGCTGTTACTGTAGCCGCTACAGTAATAGCAAAAATGATTTTCGATCGTTTGATTCCAATCGATCAAATGGTCGGGAATCGAACCGACGATCGGACGGGCGGGCGGGGGTGCGCTGCACAGGATCAGATGGCCGGGCAGGGATGCGCTGCACGGGATCAGATAGGCAAGGAAATCGCACGGGTTCGCAGCCGATCCGTGTAATCGAACGGCCGGGAGGGGGTGCGCTGCACGGGATCAGACGGGCAGAGTTATTCCCGCGGGTTCGCAGTCGATCCGTGCGATCGGATGGCCACAAAACACGTAGCGCATTATCTGGCCGGGGCAGCCATAGCGCAATGTAACACGGCTCTCTCTCTCTCTCTCTTTATATATATATATATATATATATATATATATATATATATATATATATATATATATATATATATATATATATATATAGGGGACGGGGAGCCTGGACCTCAGGTGCAGCATGAACGCTGCACCGGAGCCGCTCCCCGCGCACCATGTGTCCAAGAAACCGGCGACATATCCGGACCCGTATGTAAAAACCCCGGTAAGAACCTCAGCTATCCGATTGCCTGGATCGAACGGCAGATCGGGTGTCCGGATATACAAAACACGGGATCCACGTCAGCCGTCCGATTGCCTGGATCGGACGGGCAGATCGGGCTGTTTGGATTTAAAAAACACGGTATTGCTTTCAGTCGTCCGATTGTTTGGATCGAACGGGAGGGATTCCACTCGGTCGGTGAATTGAATCACATATCAATCCAAACCGTTGGATCCTGATGATCGGACGACTGAAAGCATTCTCGCGGTTACTGTAGCGGCTACAGTAACCGCAAAATTTATTTCACCCGTTCGATCAAACTGATCGAACGGTGCAGCATACCCCCGACCGGATCTCGCTGTTACTGTTACTGTGGCCACAGTAACAGCGAGATCCGGTCGGGGGTATGCTGCACCGTTCGATCAGTTCGATCGAAAGGTTGACGTGGATCCCGTGTTTTGTATATCCGGATGCCCGTTCTGCCGTTCGATCCAGGCAATCGGACGGCTAAGGTTCTTACCGGGGTTTTTACATACAGGGTCCGGATCTGTCGCCGGTTTCTTGGACACGTGGTGCGCGGGGAGCGGCTCCGGTGCAGCATTCACGCTGTACCTGAGGTTCAGGCTCCCCGTCCTCATATATATATATATATATATATATATATATATATATATATATATATATATATATATATATATATATATATATATATATATATATATATATATATATATATATATATATATATATATATATATATATATATATGGGAAGGGATACTCTCACTAATGGATTCTTACTAATGGCCTCTTACTAATGATCTGGACCATCCGTTCCGATCATGATGGTCCAGATCATCCCTCCCCCTCTCTATCTATCTCTCTCTCTCATTTGGTAAACCCAATGTTGGAATGATATCGGATGCGCAACGGAAGGTGGAGTCGATCCCGAGGATCGTTTCGATGTGCGGTACATTTTAAAATTTTTATTCATATTAATCATATGCGTAAATGATAAAGCAAATACGAATCGAACCCCTATAGTCATCTATCACAATGATTAACATATTTCATATGTATGCATTATGATAGATCAAGGAGTTAGTAGGTTATACCTTCGTGCGGGATTTAACACCGCGAATAATTGCTTCAATGTTGATGAAGACAAATTCGGATCTGCACATACACACTTCAGTGCAAAGACCGTAACTTTCTATCCCGACATCGGAACAGAGCGAAACTTGATTTTCCGGAAAGAAGACTTCAACGCCAAGAATTTGCAACCAATTTGAAGTCATTTGGACTTCTATAACTACTGCGGTGATCAAAACAGTGCAGATCTGCTCGTAAAATCTGAACAGCAATCACGAGCGGGATCCTCGCGCAAGAGAGAAATGAATCTCATCGGATTCACCCGATCTCACATATCATCCCGGATCCTTGCACTCTAATCTCTGAGTGTCTCAGAGTGTAAGCAATCTCCATCAATCTCACACACACTTGGAGAAGAAGATAAGGGAGAAAGAAGAGATGAACCCGAGAGAGAGAGATGGCTAAAATCCGAACCATAAGAGAAGGGGGTTTGACTCTTCATCGGAAATCTGAGAAGGATGCACCATTTTCAGATCTGAAATTTGTGCCCCTCACTCTCCCTTGCCATTTGAAATCATTCCTCTCTCTCTCTCCATCTCATTACTCTCAAATTCAATGCCCCTTTTTATTACTAGTTGCCATATTAAAATTATTGCAATTAAGGAGATGATTCAAAATCTTTTAAATCTGAATTAATCCCTTAATTATGAGTTTGATAGCCATGCAAGCTAGCCCTAGTGAGGATGGCGACCACTAGGGTATGCGGGATATTTTGAAATGACCAAAATGCCCCCATGCATCTAGTGGTCGTTCACCTCATGCGGGACTATGTATGGCCCATATTCGTGCATGATAATGCACCCTAATACTTAGGGCATCTCATCGGCATCAGCAACAAGTCAATATACCATGGGATGATGAATAATATTTTTACTATTTACTGAGGTGCCCTTAGTAAAAGGTGGGGTGCCCTATAGTAAAAATTACTAAACTCGCATTCTGTGTTCTAGTGCAACACGCACACACAAAATGGACTCCTCATGGTATAATGGAAACATCGTATGTCTCTACACTACTCTGGGGTTGCCCCCTAGTGAATACACTTAGTCCTGTGCAACCACCATACTCCAGTGCGATGCACTGACGGAACACATGACGATTAGGCATTATTTCTTCAACTCATAATATACTGTGAGACAAGGAGAAAGTAATGATCCGTAACGATCGTGGATAGGGTGGAACCTTCAGGGACTGGGATTCATGGCTTCCAATTGAACCCGATCGACACACTACCCAAGTGTCACTGTCAATCCTCTGGGTCCCGGTTAACCTGCGTGGCTACCCAGAGTGCGACGCAGGCTGCACTCCAATTTTCCCAGACTTATTAAGCTCTCTCGCATACCCTTGCTCTCTGCTTAGTATTGGTAATATGATGTCCCTCCACTTGGTGTCATGAGTCAACTCGAGCGGTGGAGAACACCGTCAGACTCGAGTGACCATAGGACTTGGTTTCCTTCTAGGTTGACTATCACATCGCACCTCCGATCACTTTGGTCAAGCAACCGGATCCGGTCAATACCTCAACTGCTGACCACCAGGCCTGGGTTTAGTGCGGTGTATGTCATACCAAGGAACGCACCTCCCGATAAGGATGTGGATGGCCTGCAAGAGTGGCGTGCCGATGCAACGGCAGCCCGGTAACCCAGCGCACCGTGGTATTGGGTCGTGGTTAGATCCCTCACACGTTGGTGAACCAAAGTTACACGCAACTGGTTAGTCCACCGGTCATGGTTTCTCAGGGTTTAGGACCGATTACCCTAAGCAGAAACACGGCTATATGCACTGGTGTCTGCTCACCGATCTGTGCACCGTGTTGTTTTCGTTCGGCCACATACATTATGCCTGGTAATGACCATTATGGAGATACTCATGCTCTGTCATTTCAACAGCTTATTCTGATAGGGCGACCAACCCAAATCAGAGCTGTGAACAATTTTGGCTCATAGGATCAATCCACTGAGTCTCCCACTCAGATGGACTACTATATAGCCATGACTCCTTAAGTTCTGTAAACAAAACACGTATAATAATATGTTCCTTTGTACAATTCTAAATAAACTATCAACTATATACAGCCAAACCTAGGGTTTTACGAGCTGTAGACCACATCAAAACTAACAAACTCCCACTTGGTCTAGAGAGGAAAAACGGTCATAAGCTCTATAGCTTCTACATGCTGCCCAAAAGCCTTTGCAGGAATTTCATAAAGGAATCAGCAACATTATCTGCAGATGCTACCTCAGTTACCTCCACTTGCCTTTCCTCCTAAAACTACTAGATCAAGTAGAATTTGTATTTATTATGTTTCCCCTTTATGGTGGTGCCTAGGCTCTTGCTACCGCTCTTTTGTTGTTACAACAAAAAACTGAGCCTCTGGTATGCTTTCCAAGTTTACTATGAACTTACCGAGCCATACCACCTATTTTCCTGTCACGCATGCTATAATGTGCTTAGGCTTCTGTAGTGGAGCCCGTGATGCATTATAGCTTCACTCTCCGTCAACTAACCGCTTTTCATCCCAAGGTAAAAACTATACCTGAAGTCGATTATCTGGATTACACATCTGTTCATCTAATTGGCGTCAAGTCTTGTAAAGTATAAACTAACTCGTAGTCCTTGTTTGACGAGGATATCGAGTATACTCTTCACATCAGTCCAATTAACTGGACCCGAATTCGACTAAAACCGACCCACCATTCCTGCTGCGCAACAGATAACTAGCATCTTACACAATCATGGCATACATAAGACTACCCTTTGCAAAAGCATAGGACACCTTCTGTATTTCTGCCATCTCCTTAGGTGTCATATGATTTATATCATTCGATAGTTTCAAGCTTTAGCAAGAAACCTATTTTGGAGTCTTGTATATTGATTCCGGCTAGAACCATATCTCTATGCTCAGACTATGATAGCGTGAGAATCCTGTTATGACGATCTCAAGTTACCATGATCTCCAGAACATAACTCGCCTCACAAAGATCTTTCAGTCGAATTAAGATAATAACCAGACATTTAACTTAGACAACGTTCATACTTTATTTTTAATCAGTAGAACATCGTCTATGTAAAGTACTAAGTACACCCCTATAGTTTCATCGTTCCTCTTGTACACACTTGGCTTATTTTAATCAAATCTGTATGAATAAATCATACTTGATCAAGATAGATATTGCTTATCCTAGATACTTGCTTCAGTCCATAAATGAACCTTTGCAATTCTGTAAGCCAGGTAATCCTGACCTGCTAACTCCTAAGCCTGGAAAGTGCATTATATATCCTCTCTTCTGCCAACTTCTACCCAATGGGCTAAGTTGCCAGGTGCGCAAGCCTTAGATTCAGTATACGTCCACTCGAGAGAGGGTGTGCACAGTGATCCGCTTACACGGGTCTTTAACTTTGACCAAATCCAAATATGCTTTAATAAAGTTTTGATGAACCCTGGTACAAAAAAGTATCACTGGACACTGATGCAAGCTTTGTCTCCATGACTTCCTGTCAGACAGTTCTGTCAAAAAATTTTACTACTTCGTCGTAGCTCAAGGGGCCATCATCTTGAATTTATGGACTAATTTACAAAGTTTGTCCATAAAATCTTTCAAGAGCTCTAATGGTGCTCCCACTGCGACAAGATGGTTGTGGCACAGAGCAAATTATTTTTACAGTTTCTGATATACTAGTGTCTGCATCATCTACTACCACTACGTTTTCGATCATGCGCTCTCCACTAGTATCCAGTAATTCACCCAGAACTACCTTACTAGTGGACATATGGTCTACAATAGAATCCCGCTCTAGGTAGATGGCATTCGTAGAAACGATCACCTTCTATTCCTCAGGATCATGGATAGTCCACCTTATATTTTTCTAGGATAACCTATAAACAGATACACCTTGAACTTAGTCTCCATCTTATCCCTCTTGTCATTTTGCACATATGCAGGACATCCCCATATACTAAAATGCCGTAGTATCGGCTTTCGCTCAGACCACGACTTTTCAGGGGTATGAGGCATTGATTAGATGATACATTATTCAAGATATACTCTACTGTTTCTCAAGGTGTAACCCATAGAAGGTGGGTAGTAAACTTGGCAAAACTCATTATTCTATAGACCATGTCAACCAGGGTCTGATTCCTTCTCTTGGATATTCCATTCTAGCATGGTGTCCCTGGAGCAATTAACTGGGATATCATCCCATGCCCTATCAGGTACCTATGGAACTCATCCAATGGATATTATCCATCTGGATGCTCTTGGAACCACATACGTCAGAATGGGTTAACTCTAATACCTCAGTGGCCCTTTTAGTCATTTTGCCTTCCAAACAAGACTCATAGGTCGAAAGGGTCTCCGAGAGATCTGTATGTAGAAACTCGGCCTTCACTAACCTTTGAATTATGTCTGAGACAATATATCTAAGTCATAGGAGCCACAATTGGGTTAGGTTATCCTAATGATTATGATGAATATGAATTAGGTACTACAGATGTTATGTAATCTATTTTTGAACTGGATTTTAATACAAAGCGATTATTATGAGTTATTCCTTTAGCAATGAAGGTACCTATTCAGTTTAAGTGATGCACTAAAGCCATCGATTAGAACTGAAAACCTTTATTTAGCTTGGAGGAAACATAACTAAATCTCTAAAGATCAAAATCCTTCTATCGGGAAATCTAAGATAACATATTAACAGCTTCCACAGTAGTTATGGTATCAGTATCTATGCTAGGACCACCTTACTAATAAGTTACCTTCTACTTTCCTTGAATCTTTATAGACATAAAGTCTATATTTCAAGAAGCAGAAGAACTGTTACTAGATAGAAATTCAACTCTGCCAAGAGTTGATGTTTACTTGTCTTGGCACCCTGAGACCATATTCAATCTTCCAATACCCCTTGTGTTGCCACATCAGAAGCACTTTCGTACTAGGCTTCACCAGAATTAAGAGTCCGCTCCTGATTCTATACAGGCATTGTTTTTAGTTTCTGATCAGTTCTTACTTTTAGGTACTTCATAGAAAGCCTAAGTTACACACTAAAGAAATTACCTTTAATCTTGATCCCATCCTTAGTGACCTAGATAGCTCCCAGAAGTTTCGCATTTGTCATTTCCAGCTTGTAAAGGCTGAAGTCTTTGACAAAGCCTTCAAAGGTTCCAAATAAGGATGCAAGACAGATGTTCTCCATCACGTCGATATCTAGCACTAAGTCAAAGAAAACCAGTTCGCTCTGGAACCCAAGAATGTGTTTCCAAACTAGTATTCCATCAAACATCTTAGTGCTGACAAGTTTTTTGATGGTAAGATAGCGAGTCATTTGGCTGCGCCCCTCAGACATCTGATGCTATAACAGGACATTACATCAGAGGACCCGACATATGTCTGACTTACTTCTGAAGAGTTGTCCGCAAGTATGCTATGACATAGCACTTGCACATCTCTACAGACTCTCGTTAATCGTTATATGCCCTAGCCTGTGCCACAGTGGCATCTGAACCCGATAGGTCTGGTTTAGGGACATTAAGATTTATAGCCATTGTAGTTTACCAACCCTAAATATAAGGTCATGATGGCATTATCGGTCTACGAAGTCGGTACCCGTTATCTAGTTGTCTAATGGGATAGTGGACATGGGATCTATGGTTGAATATAGATTGTATTAAAACTTATTTTAAGGATATTATTAAAACAAGCTAATTACATCCATATGCCAACGCTACCCTCAAAACGAAGACATCTCCATGGAGTAATTTACCATGTATGTGAGATCTCGGATTCGGATACACCCGCCCGAGGGCGCAGTGTGTATCGTCCTCTGCTCACATCGGATCTTTCTGACCCAATCCAAATCTGCCACAAACGGACTATGATGGACCATGGTACCTTTTGGCTAGCCCCCCCGTGATCTCCATGCGACGCAACGGGTAGCCTCACGGGTGCTTCGGATGCTTACGCACGAGCCTAGGCACTCACGACACGGGAGTTCATACGGCCCCCGCGACGGCGGGAAAAGCCCTTCTCTCTTGGCATCGTGACCACCATATCCCGAAGGAGACTACTAAGCCTCTGGCATGACAGAACATAACTCTCACCCAAGGGAGATGTTGAGCCATACCCTATCACCTAGAAATTCAGCAATTGGCCATGGAGGCCATGGGCACTCACACTGAGTCCTCTTACACATCCCTTAATTATGGTGAGGGTTATTTTAGTGCAAGTATTTTAGTTCCTAGGTTGCGACAACCTAGACCTAGACCCTGGTAATACCGCGCTCCCACTAGAGTTAAGACCTCTTATAAAGTATAGATAGACTTGGAAAGGACCATAGTCCCTATCCCGTGGATACTCAGTTGTCACCTTTCTCCCAAGAATCACATTATGTACTCTCCAAGCATTCGATACTAAATAAAATGATCATTACCCTTTGAGCTCTAGAGCCTATCCTATGATCTAGACATACAAGGAAATGTCTCCCATTAGTATGACTCCTCATATGTAACTTGATGTTTGATGTCGTAGATGATCACCACATCACTATTGGTTTCGATATCAAACCAATTAGGGACATCCGACAACCTTCGTCGGACCTCGACCTAACGGTGGTATAACCGAGTGTTATGGGATCCAACTACCATCAAACACCAATTAGACTACGGGTGTCATTAAATGGAGATCTAACATAATGGTCGCATGGACCAAGTGGGGAATAGACATCCCACAAATAGTGGGGAAAGAGCATCCCATAATCTAACACATACTGCATCAGATTATATTCTTTCACCAATGTTTAAAGAAATATCCAACCAAAGAAAAACAAACATCCATTGATATCAAGTTCAGGGTCTGACCCCTGAACCTGACTAGCAATGCTCTGACATTTCTTCAATAGCATCTTCCACATATTCCTTACTTTGGGCCACCGCCCTCGGTCCTCCAGTGATGAATCTCCGATTTATCCTTGTCCTTCAACACTTCAACCTGTAACTGAAAATACTAGTACGCTCTGAGCAATTACTCGTTCGTACACATTTTCCTAGGTAGAAGAATAAAGACAAGAATAGAAATAAGGGCCGAAAAAAACCAAGCCATGGTCAACCTCCACGCGCTTGTCCCATTAGGCCTTACATTCATCCATCACAGAAACAATCGAAATACCATGCAATTATATTTCGGGGTCTGACCCCCAAAAACAAACAATCACACTATAGCGGTGCCCTGCAAAACACACTATGCATAACATGCGACATATATGAATATATGATCTACGCAAACCCCGGTGACGCATTCGTTCATCAAATGCACATACGATTCGTTCCATGAAAATTTTTCTCATGAATTGCACACCAAAATGGCTCTGATACCATTTGTTGGAATGATATCTGATGTACAACGGAAGGTGGAGTCGATCCCGAGGATCGTTTCGGTGTGCGGTACATTTTAAAATTTTCATTCATATTAATCATATGCGTAAATGATAAAACAAATACGAATCAAACCCCTATAGTCATCTATCGAAATGATTAACATATTTCATAGGTATGCATTATGATAGATCAAGGGGTTAGTAGGTTATACCTTCGTGTGGGATTTAACACCGCGAAGAATTGCTTCAATGTTGATGAAGACAAATTCGGATCTGCACGTACACACTTCAGTGCAAAGGCCGTAACTTTCTATCCCGACATCGGAACGGAGCGAAACTTGATTTGCCGGAAAGAAGACTTCAACGCCAAGAATTGGCAACCAGTTTGAAGTCATTTGCACTTCTATAACTTCTGTAGTGATCAAAACAGTGCAGATCTGCTTATAAAATCTGAACAGCAATCACGAGCGGGATCCTCGCGCAAGAGAGAAATGAATCTCATCGGATTCACCCGATCTCACATATCATCCCGGATCCTTGCACTCTAATCTCTGAGTACCTCAGAGTGCAAGCGATCTCCATCAATCTCACACACACTTGGAGAAGAAGATGAGGGAGAAAGAAGAGATGAACCCGAGAGAGAGAGATGGCTAAAATCCGAACCATAAGAGAAGGGGGTTTGATTCTTCATCAGAAATCTGAGAAGGATGCACCATTTTTAGATCTTAAATTCGTGCCCCTTACTCTCCCTTGCCATTTGAAACCGCTCCTCTCTCTGTCCATCTCATTACTCTCAAATTCAATGCCCCTTTTTATTACTAGTTGCCATATTAAAATTGTTGCAATTAAGGAGATGATTCAAAATCTTTTAAATCTGAATTAATCCCTTAATTATGAGTTTGATGGCCATGTAAGCTAGCCCTAGTGAGGATGGCGGCTACTAGGGCATGCGGGATATTTTAAAATGACCAAAATGCCCCCATGCATCTAGTGGTCGTTCACCTCATGCGGGACTATGTATGGCCCATCTTCGTGCATGATAATGCACCCTAACACTTAGGGCACCTCATCGGCATCAGCAATAAGTCAATACACCATGGAATGATGAATAGTATTTTTACTATTTACTGAGGTGCCCTTAGTAAAAGGTGGGGTGCCCCATAGTAAAAATTATTAAACTCGCATTCTGTGTTCTAGTGCAACACGCACACACGGAATGGACTCCTCATGGTATAACGACAACATCGTATGTCTCTACACTACTCTGGGGTTGCCCCCTAGTGAACACACTTAGTCCTGTGCAACCACTTTGCTCCAGTGCGATGCACTCACGGAACATAGGACGATTAGGCATTATTTCTTCAACTCATAATATTCTGTAAGACAAGGAGAAAATAATAATCTGTAACGATCGTGGATAGGGTGGAACCTTCAGGGACTAGGATTCATGGCTTCCAACCGAACCCGATCGACACACTACCCAAGTGTCCCTGTCAATCCTCTGGGTCCCGGTTAACCTGCGTGGCCACCCAGAGTGCGACGCAGGCTGCACTCCAATTCTCCCAGACTTATTAAGCTCTCTCGCATACCCCTGCTCTCCGCTTAGTATTGGTAATATAATGTCCCTCCACTTGGTGCCATGAGTATAGGGCAGGGATACTCTTACTAATGGAATCTTACTAATGAAAGTTACAAATTATCTTTTACCTAATCTAGAGGTTTCCGAATTTGATGAAACTTGGTGGGGATGCTCTCTATGGCAATTTGATCATCCTCACCAAAAATCATCAAATTATATAACCTCTAGGGGCATCAAATATTAGAAGCTTTATTGATCGTTCATTTTAACCGTTAATTTGAATAACATCTTTGATGCCCCTAGAGGTTATAGAATTTGATGGTTAATTTGAATAACATCCATTAGTAAGAGTATCCCTCCCCACACACACACACACACACACACACACACACACACACACACACACACACACACACACACACACACATATATATATATATATATATATATATATATATATATATATATATATATATATATATATATATATATATAGAGAGAGAGAGAGAGAGACGGATGCTTAGGTGTGGTCTGCGGTCCGCAGCCGTCCGATGCACCACTTCGTGCATCTGAGGCACGCAGCGGGTGCATCGGACGACTGTGGACCGCACAGACCGCACCTAAGCATTCTTCTCTCTCTCTCTATATATATATATAAATATATAAATATATATATATATATATATATATATATATATATATATATATATATATATATATATAGAGAGAGAGAGAGAGAGAGAGAGAGGGAGAGAGGAAGAGAGGGAGGGAGCCGACAGAAGATGTGGTGATGAAGATTGACTGAAACATACGTCCCCGTGCAATAAGACGCAACCTTGAATCCACTATCTTCAAAATGTAAAGTGACCTCGACAGACCGAGCGTCATTGGTCAAGGAATCAAAGAAAAGAAGACAAGGGGATAGAAGAAGAGATCAATCCTCAGGCAGAGCTCTGCAACTCTTAATAATTGAAGGAAGCTCTCTAGCATTGAAATGGGATATCGAATGAGGATCCGATCTGGATTATCAGTTTAGTTTGCTATTTATAGGGCTTTGGAGTACTCGAGGCTTTGGGAATATCTTTTGGGGATATTTACCAGGCCCCTGATTGTCTTCGGCGGCTCCAAGCATGGCTGACGGGTCCCACTGTCGTCTTCGTGGGCCTTAGTCAGGGATAGTGGGTCCCACTGTCATCTTTGTGGCCCCCAATCTGGGTTGGCGGATCCCATTGACATTATCGTGACTGACGTATTCGTGGGCCCCAATCGGGACTGACGTATCCATCTGTCGCCTTCATAGGCCCCAGTTAAGGTTGGCGTGTTCCACTGTTGTCTTCTTGGGCTCCAGGTAGGGCTAGTGGGTCTCATTGTTGTCTTCGTGAGCCCCTGACAGGACTGGCGGATCCCACTATCATCTTTGTGAGTCCCAAACAAGACTATCGGGTCTCACCTTCGGGAATGAACCAGATTTTACACCCACAGGAATCTATATGATAAAATCAAGAGCCATAAATATGCAGTCAGATGAAATATTTTGTATCTGCCATGATAGGAATTTGTCCCTACCTTGAATTAAAACCAATATTATACATGAAAATATCAAGGGCCTATTGATCCTTTTTAGTATAATTTTAAGAGGAATTGTATTAATTATACTGAGTCCCCGACGATCTTCTTACTAATCCCACACGTGTTTCGAGCTTTTTATGCATTAAGTACCTCTATCTTGAGTTAACAATCATATCATGTATAAATATCAAAGATATTTTACTTAATTTAAAAGGGAAGAGGATTATAAAAGAGGGCCCACCATGATCACTTTTCATGGCATTGATCAGTTAGTCATCCCCTTCTCCCTTAGTACACATAGTGATGTCTTATTAAATAAAGTTGTGCATGCTCTTAGTCGACCACATTTTAATAGGCTAAATTATATGCTAAGACTCATAATGTTAAACCGTCACTAGCTTAGTCAATCTTATCAAGTAGTTAGCATGCTATCAAAGCACAGATGCATTAGGAATACCCGCAACATGGGCCGAGGAAACCCGAGAACCAAACCAACCTTGCCTAAATGAGTCGGGTTTGTTCGAGGAGTTTGTAAGAGAAATGCTATTGAGCCCAAAGATTTGTCCCAATTTTGCCGGCCTGATTGACGTGGCAGCGTGCAACTGGGGGCTGAAACCCAATAGTGATTTTAAAATCTTTAACAGCACCAATTGCATGCTGCCACGTGCAAAATCGGAAAAACCTTCGGGCTGAAAAGCATTTCTCAGTTTGTAAATCCAAATTGTTTTGGTTCTCATTTTTTTTAGACCTGGTACATCTGGATCGGTTACAGATTGGGTCTCAGGTAAAACCGAATAAAACCTGAGACCGGACCCATACATAATAGTTTTTTTTAAGTATTTATATTGACGTTATATTTTTACACACCAATGGAAAAAAATATGTTTATACTTTCAAATTCATATTTGTTTGTTGGTGTTTGCAAAGTTGTGGGGAAGCATACATGTTACCCATGATGATAGGGGAGTTGGTAAGAAACTAATAGTTTGATTTAAGCATAAGTTATGGCTCGGTTTTTTTTTTTTGGGCAAATTACATAAACCTATCCTGAACTATCGGGGTAGTTTCACATTATCCCTCAACTATTTTTTTGACCAAATAGACCTCCAAACTATGGACCAAATTGAAATCGTCATCATTTACAGACGGAATATGTCAAATGACTAAATTACCTCATATTCTTTTTTTTAAACAGAATCGAAAGAAGAGAGGGAGGTTGCTCTGCAACTCCGGCCGCCGCCACCACCACCACCCTCCTCTTTCCTCTCGGCCTGGCACAATCGCCGGCTGGCCTCGTCGGCCCTAAGGTGCGAGGCCCAAGAAGCAAGGAGGAGGGGGGTCTGAGGTGGTGTGAGGGAACGAGAGGAGGAAGGTTGTCTTGGGGTTGGGCCAGGGGCTTCACCGGAATGCCGTTGGTGATCGGGGGGATCTAAGGTGGGTTCGGGAGGTCGGAGAGGAGGGCAGAAAGTGGTGGTGGTCAAGCCGCCTAAAAGGAGAGGGATGTTGCTCTGCAACTCCGGCTACCAACGGATTGAGCTGGGGATTCGTCGGAACGTCAGCAGCGATCGAGGGATCTGAGGTGGCTTTGGGAGATCGGGGAGGAGGGGAGAAGTTGGTTGTAGTCGGTCCGCCTACGAGAGAGTGAGAAGGGTAATATCGAAAGAATAATATTAATATTAACCACATCATTCATTTTCATCAAATCTAACGGCGAAAAATTAATGGAGGAGTCAACTTGTTAGCATTGCATAGTTTGAGTGTCTATTTGTTTAAAAAAATAGTTGAGGGACCAATATGAAACTACCCCCATAGGTTAGGAAAGGTTTATATAATTTTTTTTTTTTCTTTTGCAATCGCATAAATTATGCCTTTTGCCTTCACCCAACATGTCTCGCTAGTATGCCTGCTCTTGCTCTTTCTCATGCAAAGTGCTGCATAGACTTGTCAACCCAAGACTTGACCTGACTCAATCATTTTGTGGGTCAGTTTGGGTCTATAATCAAGTTGGGTCGGGTTTGAATTTGGTAGAGCCGCACGAGGTCATTTTGACTCGGATTTGATCCAAATATGAACCAACGTGTCTCAAGTTGCATCCCTAACATATTCATTAAAAGCTTTTTTTAATTGCTTCTTAAATAACTTAGATAGTTTGGAGGATTGTATTTCTGACCGGTTTTTTATTAATTCATCCATTAGACAATTGAAGCACTTATTCGAACATTTAGCAAGGCCATGGGTTGGATATATATACCGACTATGGTAAAAGTTTGGGGACTTAGTAATAAGTCATTATTCAAATTGTTTTTAGCTAAAGGATAAACAACAAGATAATTTTACAGCTGGTCCCTTCCGAAAAAGATGCATTTAAAGCAAATCTCTCCTTTGATTTTTCTTTCCATTAAATGACAAAACTATCCCTAATACTAAAAAATCACAAATGTTATCCTTCATTGCAGCAAAGAGTAACAATTTGCCATTGTTACTTTTATTTCCAAATTGTTACTCTTTGCTACAATAAAATCAATGTAGTGATTTTTCTTTTAAAAAATCTTTATAAAAATGGCTATAGTGAAATAATATTAGCAATTGTTACTCTTTATTGCTAAATTGAGTAACAATTGCTACAGTGGTGGTAACGAGTAACAATTCATGATACAAGAGAAACCATTGCTACAGTGATTTCACCCTTTTTTTTTTCTTTGAAAAAACTCGTTAAAAAAAATGCTACAATAAAATCACAGTAGTAAATTGTTTTTTTTCACCGAATTGTTACTTTCATAATTTCATGTGATTCCTTGCACACTTTATGTAGGGGGGAATGGATACTTTCCAAATGGAGGGATATATAGCTAAAGTGTCTTTATGTCCGTCCTTATCATCAAATAAATCTCTTGTTAGGGATCTTTGACACATTATCTCTAATTTATTTATTTATTATTTTTGAGAGAAGGTGACATCCCTATATGGGAGTGGGTTAGGCAAACCCTAATCTGTGTATTAAAAAAATAAGTAGTATACATATTACATAATACTAAATTAAAAAGAGTTGAGTTCTACACAGGCTCAAAATACAATAAAACATGTCCAGTCCAGCCTATACTATAATCCAAACATGATCCCAATATCAATGATCAAGTCCAAACATGCAATGATCATGTTCTCATAAGAGGTTGCCCTATGTTGGAACCTCTCAATATCTTCGCATAGTGCGCTCCAGTCTCATCATCTTGTGTATGTCCTTCTCTGGCATACTAATGCCGTAGTCTTGTCCCAATTGTTGAAGAGCCTCGATTGAAGACGATCAGATTGGTTGGTTCAGATCTTAGCGGGACTTGGGTGAGGCGGTCTTTAGTGCGTGCCCGATTTAAGAGCTCTAGATTTAACTCAACGTGAAGCCCTCACTTCAATAGAATCAGGCCCAAGATTGACCAATCGTGGACTGCGTCTCATGGACAATGAGCATGGGCTGTAGTTGTACGTACTGATCACCCATGTAAAGTTAAAATATGCATTCACCTTGGTCCTACCTTGTACCGCCTCTAGAACATCATCCCCCCGTTTATCGGATGTCCAGCAACAGTCGCAGTAGCCTCACCCCCCACTGGTTGGACTGCCTCTACAAACTCACTGCACAATCCACTAACACTAGCCAACTCTGCTGCATCACTAGTTCATGTGACTTCAGTATTAGCCGCAACGTCAGTGGTGCCAGCAGCTCCAGCTGCAACTGATGTATTGACAACATCAAACACACCCTCCTCAGCTTCTGCCATAGCAGCAGCTTCAGCAGTTGCTGCTCCACCCATCACATCGCCACTATCCGTAGCATCGCCACCATCTTCAGCACCAGCTTTAGGATCACCAACAGCCCCAGCTACACCAACAGCCCCGAGGACACCTTCAGCATCTATACCCCCGTCGCCACCATCATCAGCGCTTACACCACCTGCAGAACCTTCAGCATTGATGATTGTGCCAACCCCATCAACACCTTCACCATCTACAAGAGCAGTAAATCGGGAACTAGTAGTCAAAAGAATCGTCGCCATCGAGTGAGGCATCCTTGACTTAGCAGGATCCCCACCAATGACATGCCATCCTTATTCTCACAGCCTTACCTTTAGAGGAGGATGGACTACTCCCTTGGGGTATCTTCCTCACATTCAGAGTGCCCGTAGGTACTAAGGACCCAATCATATTTCACCGGCTGCCAAGACAGAAAGTGACCACGATCAATCTTTACTTGAACTTTACTCGGTACATATTCGTCCAAATTATGCTCGTGAACCTCCCGTTGTGGCTTGATCCATATAGATATGGGTTTCAAACACACTCCCCAATCGACTGAGCATATTGTCAGTCCATAGATCGCCTTCAAAATTTGGAAAGTCCAAATAGGAATTTTAGTAATTAATTCTCTTTCATTACACATACCTCGTGCCCATTTTCGCACAATTAAAGGTCGGCCTTCAAAATGCCATACTCTACCTTCCATGATTCGGGTAAAATCAGACTCGAGCTCGAATTTGAACCTAAAGACTCCATTCTCCCTTGAAAGTATATCCAGGCTTCCCTTGGGTTGCCAGGAACAAAAGATAAAATTTTTGAGGTGGAGGTAGTAGGGCCTTCTCCCAAGTACAAAACCCACTAGAGTGTGTGCCCATTTTTTTTGCGTTCTCTTCTAAGTTAGCGTGTGAACATATAACCACTTTTTGCCCTTCAAAGATACCCGGCTCAATAAAGTGTTGTTTTAGCTTCTCAAGAGAGATTCGGGGTGCCATAGACGCAGCAGATTGACTTCCCTGGCCTGGTGTTGGCAAACCTGCAAACACCCGATCTGCAGAAAAAGTTCGAGCACCCCAAGAATTCAAACCGCTGCCCCTATCATGAGAATGAGTTCCGGCTCGTTTTTTTTTTTTTTTTTTTCGCTTCGTCCTTGAGGTTAGGGTTTCTGACCCCCCATCTTGGCATCTCCGGCCGCTGGCGCCGGCACCGGGGAGGCCAGGGTTTCAGATCGTGAGGCCTCGGGGGGGGGATAGATCTGGCCCTTTCTTCCCTCCTTTGTAAATAGGTGGCTGGTTCCCATCAGATTGGAGATTTTGTGTCAATTTCTATTGGCGCAGCTCTCTCCTGTACGGATCGGCATCGGCGGCTCTTGGCTTGTGGGATCAGGGAGGTGCGGAGTGATGTTCTGGACCCGGCCGAAATATGCCGTGGGTTTTCCAGACCCTCCTTAGCTCGGCGTTGATTCCTTGATGGGTTCGAGGCGGCGGCGTTCGAGTTTCGTGGCAGATCAGGGAGTTGCGGCTCCTTCCTTTCTCCTTCGGTGGTGATGGATCTGGTGTGTGATCCAATTTTTGGTTTTTTTTTTTTTGTGGTAGTCTTGTTGGTTTTGGGTGCTTGTTTGCCCTTTCTTTTTGTGGGTTTGTCTAGACGTCGGAGTCCGACGACTGGTGTGAGCTCCGGTGTGGGGTTTATCCCGCCATGGATGGCGGTTTTTGTGGGGCTGTGTTTCCCTTCTGGTTCGTCGCCGCAAGGCAGTTTCTTTGTGTTCTGGCCGTAAGGCCTTTCTCTGGTTGCCGAAGTGATGACTTTCTGTGCTTGCACCAGGCTGTGGTGCTTCTTAAGATCTGTTGTAATCTCCCTTCTTCATAGTACAAAAAAAAAAAAGAGAGAACGAGTACCTGAAGGGGTGACAAATCCACCCGTCAGCTCAAAAGTCGTAGCTCCCTCACATGTAGAATGCCTAGGACTGTGCGGGGTATATATATGAGAGGAGGGAAATCTGAAGTAGCTAGGTGCAGCCCAAAGCTCACCTGTATCTACCAAAACTTCCAAACCATTGTTGCTCCCTAAGCCATTAGAGCCCACAAGAATTGTTGTCCCGATGCCACCAAGTCGATTCTCCCCAGCCATACCTGTAGGACCTTTGGGGATGGCTACCTCCACGAAAGCACACAGTGAATGTTTTTTTTTGGGTTATTTTGTCTTTGCCCCCCAAATTTTACCTTGAATTGGACTTTACCCCCCATGTTTTCATTAATTAGACTTTACCCCCCGAAACTAACTGTTCCGTCAGCTCATGATCTAAGAGGAAGGGTGAGCTGACGGAAATGAAATAAAATTTTGAGAGGTGAGTTAACGGAACAGTTAGTTTTGGGGGGTAAAATATAATTAATGAAATAATGGGGGTAAAGTCTAATTCAAGGCATAATTTGGGGGGCAAAGTCAAAATAACCCCTTTTTTTGTATGTGTGTGTGTGTGCGCGCGCGCGCCGAGGAATCCCCTTCCCACCCTTGACCTTCAGCAAGGTCAAGCGCATGATCATCTCGAGCCACTGCAGATCCAGTCAAGGGCTCATCATGGGCTGTAACATCAGATCCAAGTGCACACAAAGCTCTATCACCAGCCGGCTCCAAACTTGCCAAATCCTAGTGAACATGAAGGCTAGCACTACTACCGTCCTTCCCTCCAAACCCAAGGAGGGGGATCGGATCTTGGGGGGGCTCCATTGCCCCCAACAGAAAAAGAAAAAGGGAAACTTGTGAAAATTGAATCTTGGATTCCCACCTCCTCACAAAACCGGCTTGTAAGGAAAGATCCAAGACGGACATATAAGCAGCTCATCATCCACTTCCATTACCAATGTGGGACTAATTACCGGTGTGAGGCATGATCATCTCAACACACCCCCTCATGTGGGACATGCGTGGCAAGGGCCCTATCGAAAGGAGCTCCTGGAGCAAGTTTTGGCTCTGATACCATGTGAAAAATTTAATCTTGGATTCCCACCTCCTCACAAAACCGGCTTGTAAGGAAAGGTTCAAGACGGACATATAAGCAGCTCATCATCCACTTCCATTACCAATATGGGACTAATTAACCAAATCACTCAAAATCCTTAGATTAAAGTTATGTAATCATCCAAATTACCTCTAAAATTTTTATGAAGCTTTATTAATTAAAGTTATGTAATGTAATCGATCTCAATTTAGCAGTTATGACCCCGTGCTTGTCCAGGATTAGACTGATAGCGGTGATAATGGACGAGTTCAGAATATCTCTTGTCGGTCGGCCCTGATCGGTGGGCATGTACGCATCATCGCCGTACAATAATAGGCAGCTCGAAAGTAAATCATATTTCAACTGACTATATGCGGCTGTGATAAGTGCCGGACCCAACGATCGGGGTGACCGACTGAAGGAGATCCGAACTCTTAATGGACGGAGCTCTTAGTCGACTGAGTCCAGCGGTTCCAACACAAACATCGATCATCCATCCCACTCTCTCAGACATCACTGGATTTTGCATTGTGTGGAAGGTGACTCGGTGATCCTACTCCACTCTATACCTAGAACCCTACACACCTGTCCCTATCCCTATCCCCCTCATAGAGATATTTATATGTTGCGAGAATATCCACCCTCTTTTTCATAATTCCACACCCCATTACAGGTTGTAGCAGGTTCCTAACATCACGTATTTAAATTAATAGTGATTCTTCATAAGACATACCGTATGTAGGTCAACGTATCACAGCTATCAGTGTTGGAGCTAAGTGTCATTCACCTGTCCCGTTGTGGTGCGCATTTCTTATATTTAAATCGCCTGGCAAGGTGGCAACTGGCTGCAGCAGGTCGTTCAGCCGATTGCACCACATCAGTATGGGTGGGTTATCAAGAGGAGGGGTGATGAAATCAATCCCTCGTGTCATATGGGCACCAATATGCCGAGGGTGGAAAATACTTTTCGTACCGAAAGCGTTTTAACCCCAAGCCCAAGGGTCAACCAGAATAGTGCGTCCGGATCTCAACCGTCCGCCCCTGCCGGTGAATTCCACTCAACCCCGACCGGCAGGCAAAGGGACGCTGTGATTGGATGCCACGTCTCTAAACAAGTTAAAAAGGTCGGAGGGAAGTGACAGAAATTGGCGTTTCTGTGTCAGTGCATTAAGTTATGATGAACAAACAAATCTACCGCACCACACCGGTGGAAGAAGCCAATTTGCCACTGCCACTTCAACTTGCTGCTGCTGCTGCGCGCCCTGCACTTCTCAGGAAAAATTTTCAGCATAGCCGGCCTATGCTACAACCGTTACCCAGTGCCCATCAGTACACTCTAATTGCTTAGGACCACTACCCCCATGTGCTGGGACTTGTTATCCCATATCTCTTGAATTGCAGTGGGCGCCACGATTGTAGCATAGACAGGATGTGCTGAAATTTTTCCCCTCCTAAAGAGAGAAAAATGTGGGAATCGAGACAGTGCAACTAGGTAAGTGGCTGTTTTGCATAAGGAACCATCATCCAGAAGAGAATATTTTTGTTAATTACTATCTCTAACATAATTCTATGATTCAACGTTTCGGACGGTGTACAAACGCATGGAGTGATAAATTCTTGTTCTCAACTCCTTCATTCCACTTGAGCAAATACTATACGTTACTTTATAAAATCTGGAACTGAAAATAGAAACGGAGGTTTCAGATGTTGGGTTTTGGCTTGACTACACCAAGCCAGTCTTAGACTCGGTCAAAGTAGTGGGTAATTAGTCGGGCTCAGAGGTATATGGTTAACTATGCTTAAACCAACCATAACTTATTGGTGTCGAGATTAGATTGTATTTGAGAAGGTGTGGGTTCTAACTCCAGTAAGATAGGGGTGTGCGACATCTTGTACACCTCATTAGTAGACTTGAACTCGTGGGAGACATGAAATATAAAACAAAGGGGAGCTGTGGTTTGCATGGGGTTTAAAAGAAAAGGGGGGGGGGGATCGGGATCTCCAAAGATCATCCGATCGGGGTCTTGTGCGTGCAAACCGAGAGGAGACAAAGAGGGATTACATGAGGTATCTCAACTCCCCTGGCCTCTCCCCTTTGTTCGTCCATTTGTGCAAATCCCGAGAGGGGAGAGACAGGGAGATCGCATGAGGTATCGCGACCCCACCTCTCCCCTTTCTTCCGTCCGTCTGCAGCAAACCGAGAGAGAGAGAGAGAGAGAGAGAGAGAGAGAGAGAGAGAGAGAGAGAGAGAGAGAGAGAGAGAGAGAGAGAGAGAGAAGTCGCACAAACCGCGACCCCCTCCCTCCTCTCTTTTGGTTCTCCCCTTTCCCGTGAGCAAAAGCGAGAGAAAGCACCCTCCTTTGGTTCTCTCGGCCCAATCAAGAAGGGACAGAGAGAGAGAGAGAGAGAGAGAGAGAGAGAGAGAGAGAGAAGGTTTTGCCCTTCTCCTCTCACCTCGGGTTTCGCTCCTTTCGTTGGATCACAATAGAGAAAAAGAGGATATTTCGGCATCTCGATTCCTCTCTTGTCTCGTTGATCGCTTCGAGGTCTTCGCACGTGTGTTTTCGGTCGCCAAGAAGAACCGGAGTTCAAGGTCTTCACTCAAGATTATCAGATCTTATTGCTTGCGATTTCTTCCTTCATTGTGGCTCGGATCTCGCACAAGGAAGAACTCAAGATCATCAAGTACAATTGTGGATCGTTATCACCCGGCGCGTTATGGCCGGAGGTACGTGAATCGATGCCTTCGCTGTCACCTATAATCTCTATGTTCATCATTTTCAAGGTTAATGGTTCTCGATAATAGAGCTAATTGTATGCTTCATGTAGAATAGTTCTTACACTTGGTATCAGAGCCATTATCTGATCGATTATCCATGTAGTTAAAGTTTTGATCCCGTTTTGTAATTGCTAACTGGTCGATTCAAGTTTCTTGATTCCGTTAACGATCGTTTAAGAGATCGTTTGTTTTCTGATCTAATCTGCAAATAAATTTTGTCTCCGATTTATCGAAAATTTATGGATCCAAAAGCAGGCCTATGACATACTATGTTTCGATTTTCAGAATGGAAGGTTGTATACCATTAGATCCGTTGTCTTGGCCATAAATAGCTATTGCGGGTTATTTCATACTGTTTTTCACCGAATAATATTTTCTCCCTTGACGATGCTATATGAATAATTGTTTTGATGTAGTTTTCAGAATCAAAGTATGTCTTTGAATCGATCTCTCTTATTTATATAGCATTATTCTTAGATCTTTTTCTTGTGAGTGTTAATGAGTTTACTTCAAGTTCTGTGAACCCATCACCGATTGACAACAGATCATTAGGAACTTTAAAATTTGCATATATTTTTTCTGCTCTGATCGACCATCAGGATTTTAAGGGGAGTTTCATGATCGGCAATCGACCATCCTGTTTGGCTTATGCCGAGGGATAGGTCGGGTAGGCTACACGACGAACCTTAAATTTGAGACGATTGACCAAAATTTGGTAAATTCGAAATTCAGGTCATGTAGTTACTTTCATCCCGGTTCGGAAAATGAATCAGAGCGAAAGGTTATATGCCACAATGCATGTTTCTTTCGATCATTAAATTCAGTGTACGAGTTTATTCGGTTTTTTGATCGAATCCAGTTTCTTCGATCGTGCTATATGAATAATTGAGTTTGGAAATCTGTATCAATTATTCATTGATGATAGGCAATGAATTATTTGTGTGTGTCAACCAGGCATCTCTTATGGATGTCATGCACTAGATATTTTCACACATTACGATGGAGTACCGTACCGGTTGGAGCGGGTGATTACCCTTATATAATTTTAAATTCATATTGTTTAGGGGCTCGTCTTTTTAATGGTGCATCTAGTTTTCTACATTCAAGACTGTGGACTTCGGTTTGAATATCTGGATGCATGTTTTTCAATTTTTCTATGATTGCCTAGGATGCCTTGGTCGGCACTTAAAGCCAAATTAAACAATTGATATAAGATTTTATCTATATCTTACATATTCTCTCTTGTTTGAATCTGTATTGATTTTATGATTGGTCTAAAGGCCTCCCGTGGGGAGTGATTCAGGAATAAACAAAACATCCTGGATCATTCTCAACGAGTGATTCATATAGTACGCACCATGTGGTGCGTTGAATCACATAAATTTGATTGATTATGATATTTTCCTTTTGGTTATATCGGTATTAGGGATTGTCTTTACCCAAAGGGAGGAGATCCCCAATACCATGTAATTAAGATAAGGAGATAAATTATATATGGAGAAAATGATGGTTCTTATGTCCACAGAAAAAGAACCATTGCTTAGGTTAGCTCCTTATATAATTCACTGGTCTTATCAGGAAATGTAAAGTTTCTTTTGGACCTTTTA
The DNA here is from genome assembly GCA_947650365.1 of Chamaelirium japonicum. Lineage (NCBI taxonomy): Eukaryota > Viridiplantae > Streptophyta > Magnoliopsida > Liliales > Melanthiaceae > Chamaelirium > Chamaelirium japonicum. The sequence goes on from OX393560.1 coordinate 2,550,730, forward strand.
GTAAAACTCATACAAGGAGTGGTCATTGCCCATAGGGAGGTTTGAGTTTTACTAATTGATAATTAGCATGGGCTAATTATCAGATAAATATTTCTGCCACAAAATGTAGTAAGATTTTTTATTTTTCGGTCGTCACACCTTATGTCTCAGACCTTACCCTGAACCTTACCTTCCTGTTCGGGGACATTTTCTCAGACAAAAAGAATAAATTGTCATCTAAGTGTCTGACCAGTGATAAAGTAGTGCAAGAGTATATCATACAGGTCCATGATACTGCTTTGGTGTGTTAAGAATCTAATAATGTTTATTCTTATAAAATCTAATAATGACTGGTGAATTAATTCTGGATCACAATCCATATCTCTACCGTCATATAGAGGTTTCTTGGCTTATGAGACCCACCTGATGAATAGAAGATCATATTTTTGAGAAATAAACTAAGCTCTAAGTTAAAAGATATGGGGACCTACAGACTAGTCCTTCATACTGGATACTCTTTGGACTTAGAGTTTTATTTGTTCTAAGTTTCTCTAAAATTTTGCTATCTATTTCAAGATTTGGGCTTGTGGGCTTTGTCTTCAGCTTGATGGTTCCATCATTCTAATCAACAAAGACTTAGTTCTTATAGGCTTTAGTAGGTTGATTGATGGCTTATATAAACTGGATATAGACTTTAAAAATAATTACTCCATAATGATCGTAAAAGAAAATATTGTTAGTAAATATTCATCATCTCTATGGCTAAGAGAGGTTATAAAAGGAAGGGGTTCTAAAGACCCTTGACTTTACTAATTTCAGAATTTATAGGGATTGTATAAAGAAAAAATAAACCAATAAATCCTCTAAGGGTGTTAGGAGAAATAATGAAAAGTTAGATATCATACACATGGATCTCTGATGAGGTTCTGTTGTCTATCGTACTTATCGAAATAATAGAAGCTAAAAATTAATACTTATTTTCTTGAAAGTATAGTGGTAACTTCAGTGAGATTGTCCTTACATAAGGAATTATATTTGAGGAGATTCAGGTTCTTATTTAAGTACCTGTAATACAGAGGGACAAGTTGGTAATCAGGATGAACCACCTACGATAGTTCCTAATCAACCAGTTCCTGACATCCCAACTGATGCAGAATAAGTTGCCACTGAGCATGTCATAGAGGAACCGACAAGCTTTTAGGAGATCCAAGAGAAGATATAGAACGATAATTTTTAGCGACTACAAAATATACCTCCAAGAGTCAAAGAAGTTTGACACTATTGTTGAACTGTCTCTAAATCTCGAAATGTTTTCTAAAGCCATGAGAAGAAAAGATTATGTAAGATAGTTAGATACCATGAAGGATGAGATGAAATCCTTGGCGGTTAATCAAGTTTGGGATTTAATAAAGTTATCTAAAGGGGCTAAGGTCATCGGCTACAAGTGGGTATATAAAACCAAGACTGATATCGCAAGTAACATCAAACGACATAAAACAAGACTTGTTGCCAAGGGATTTACTCAAAAAGACGATATTGATTATCATGAAATATTCTCTCCAGTTTTTAAAAAGAATTCATTAAGGATAATCTTGGCGTTGGTAGCTCACTATGATCTTGATTTACAACAGATGGATATGAAAATAACTTTCCTAAATAGGGATCTGAAGGAGGAGCTATACATGGCGCAGCCAGAGAGTTTCACCTTAGGTAAAGGAAGTCAGCCAGTCTATAAATTGAAGAAGTCATTATACAGATTAAAATAGGCATCCCGATAGTGGTACTTAAAGTTCCACAATGTTATTATCTCATTTGGTTTCACAGAGAACATTATGGTTCATTGCATTTACCTTAAGGTTGGTGGGAGTCATTATGTGTTTTTAGTCCTACATGTGAATGATGTTTTTCATTATAGTAATGACTTGGGGATGACACACACGATAAAATAGTTTCTCTCTCATAACTTTGGCATGAAGGACTTAAGCGAGGTATCCTACATGATTGGCATTAAGATAATTAGGGATCAATCTTAAAGATCACTAGGATTGTCTCAAAGGGCCTATATTGATAAAGTTCTAAAAAGATTTAATAGGAGAAACTGTTCGCCGGGTATTGCTCTCATCGTTAAAAGTGAAAGATTCAGCTTGTCCCAAAGTCTGAGAAATTCTCTTGGAAGAGAAGTTATGAAAAACATTCCATATACATCTGCAGTTGGTAGCTTGATGTATCTAGAGGTCTGTATTAGACCAAATATCAGTTTGCAGTTGAAATATTGGGTAGGAACCAGAGTAATCTAGGCTTGGATCACTAGAAGGGTGCCAAAAGAGTCATGAGATATCTTCAGGGAATAAAGGATTCTATGCTTATGCACAGACACTCTGAGGTAGAGGTAGTTGCACTCTATAAGACAATATTACAGGCTTTTTGGCTAAGAAATTTAATTCGTCACTAGGATTAGGATTATGAATTCTATATCCAGACCTATACGGATCTATTGTGACAATATAGCTAGTGTGTTCTTATCAAAGAACAACAAAAGCGAAAGTCGAAGCAAGCACATCGACATAAAGTATCTTGTCGTGTGGGATAATCAATCAGTTGATAAGATCATCATTGAGTATATTTGTCACGCCCCAGAAATCTGGAACCGATCCCTGGAGTGTGAGTTGAAGAAAAACCAAGGGATTTAGGGTTTGGTCAATTGTCTACTCCAATTAGGGTTTCTCACAGGGCTTCTACTTTCTCAAAAAAAAATATTTTAAAACATACTTTTTATGAAAACATTTTTTTTTTCTTTTCAAAGGAAAGTATAGAGATATAATTTTATCGACAGATCGAGAGATGATTACGCTCGACCCTCAACCAGGCTATCCTCTCAACATGTGCGGCCTGCCGGTGTCCCACATGCTGACAGAAGTCCCTCTTAAGGGAGCACGGGACTCAAGCCTCTGACGGCGAGCCGAGTGGCCTCGCCCGCTCTCTAGCACTCGGGCACTGGTTCACATATCCTATCTAATGGGCTATTCAATCAATTCACTTTACACCTTATATTTTCCTAGTGAGCTATCTAGGCTTGGGGCCTTGAGGAGAGGCCTACCCAAAAAGAATACAACTGTATCATTGCCAGACATAAAACATACACTAAGCTAAATAATTCTTATCGAATCTAATTCTAATACAATGCCAGGAAGAAAATGGACTACTACAAGACATACTAAAACCTAAAACTTTACCACCCTCCTAACTCCGCCGTTGGCCTCGTGCTGCGGCTACTCCTGAGTCTCTGAACCTGCAGAAGAGCCTACTCGTGGAAAGAGTAGAGCCCCAAACGGAGTTAGTCCAAACCACTGACTGGCAAGTAAACCCCCGCTCTAAGGGGGTGAGTGTGTGCGATGGTGTCTTTATAAGAAACAAGGTTTTTGATGATAATAATAAAAAGGGCAATCATGTAACTAATAAGAAATACCTTGTGAGATCCAAATAAAAAATATTTATTAATTCGTACTATGCTATTGGTTCGCCAACTTCTAACGAATATTGTACTTTTTTTTCTCATAATATGTATATAAGTAAATTGCAACGAGTGTCAATGGTATGTGTCACAATACCTAATCATCAGTCAGATGCTATACAAATACAATATCTGATCATTTTCAATTATCTACCAAGTATGAGTCTCTTCCAAGGTGCTACTCAGAACCACACCATACTATTCTAAATTAACAATATCAAAGGCAACATACCACCCTAGTCTACTATTAACCAATATTAGTATTACACAATATACGAGAATTATTTATGAAAGATCGCAAACTAATGATATGAAAACATAATTCGAAAATAGTCTCAGAGCAAGTGAATACTTGCCTTAGTTATTGTGAAATAAAATTCTGATTGTCCAAATCCGCTCCACGTCCAACGGGCCTTCACGGTCAAGGTCTGACAAGTTGCGCACTACCATACATTACTATTTATCCATTAAACAAAGACATCTACAACGGAGTTTAGAAAAAATATCGGGGGTTTGGTTCGTCATCCGCCCGAGATGCCCTCGGGTTTAGAAGAGTTTACGGGAATCGATATAATAATAGATCTCCCTAGATCTAAATTCGGTTCAAAATCAACGAACATGCCTCATATGGTCGAATCCCGGAATCGGCAAATGTTGACACAAGGGCATAGAAACTACTATTGCCAAATCCTAGGCTCAGACATCGATGTGATTGGTTTGGCAGCATTATGATACCGTGCACATAGGCACAATGACCTCACACTCAAAGGGGGCAAAACTAGAGGTTGATTTCACGGCCAAAGAGGTCAAACGACGATTGTCGATATCCCAAGGCGGTTCACATTGCTAGGCTCCATGGCTTAGCAAGGTCAGATCTGTATTAATAGCGAATCAGGTCTTAAACACTTATTAATAAAATCCCCACTGAATTGATGATTCAAAAATGAAGACTTTAAAGGGTTTTCGGCACATGGCGGAGACTCCAACAGTCAGGCATCGTGTCGAGTATAGGTAAGTCGACTAACACCAAAAATATTGAAGGCTGCGATACAATCGCAGAGAAAGGATCGCGGATTGACTTCAAACACGACATAAAGTTGTCGGCACCGAATCCGGTGGATAGGGCAGGGGTCGGCAGCGCTGGTGGCCAGTAGATGGTTGTCGGTTTCTAACGACTGCCTAGTCGTCGGCCAAGAGCCTACGACGGCAATTAGCAAAGAAGGAAACAAGGGGGATCGACACTCGTGTCTAAGCACCGGGTGGTACTTGGCCAAGGTGGTCGGGATATACCCGCTGCCTGATCGCCGACAACCGGGTGGTCAACACCCACGACGATAAGGCAAACCGGGGTGGCATGGCCGGGCTAGTGGCCAGTGGGATTTGGCCTATTTGGGTCAAGCCTTGCCGTTTGCACAGTTGCCGACGGCAAGGCCGACGGCCATGGTGAAGGCAAATTGCAGGGGTCGAGCTAGTCTCATCGGCGCAAGAAAGAAGAAACAAGGGAAAGGAGGGGACGCTTAGAAAGAGAAAGACAGACAGACAGATACACCTCAGTCACATGGATCTCACAATTAACGTACACTACTGATCGATCATGATCAGTAATCTCAGTGATCTTTGAATCGTCAACTACTGATGCTGAATGCCAAATGATATCCACTTTGATCTCACCGTACCTGCCCGGAGCCAATCCCCTAGTGGTCCTGCCACCACACCGCAGAACGGGGAGCTCCTCCTCCTTGCTCGTCTTTGGCCGGCCGACCTTCTCCGGCGCCGGCTGCCACCTTTATCCGGCCGCACACGTAGACCACCGGAGGGGCAAGAGAGAGATCAAAGGAGAGAGAGAGAAATCAGAGAGAGAGGTAGAGAGGGGAGAGATTGGGGCAGAGATCGGGCTGGGCTAGGGTTTTTTAAAAAAGAAACAGGGGCGACGGGTAGGGGGCGGCTTGATGGGTAGGGGCGGCTCGATCGGTAGCTCGATGGGTAGGGGCGGCAGAGTAGGGCAGCTCGATGGGTAGGGACGACAGGGTAGGGTGGCTCGTAGGGCATAGGGGGTGGCTCGTGCGACATTTCGGGGGGGAAGGGCCGGGTCGGATCGGGTTCGATTTGGGGGGGGGGGAAGGATCGGTAGAGAGAGAGAGAGTGAGATCAGGTGAGAGAGAGGGAGATCTGAGAGAGAGGGAGAGAGATCGGAATGTGAGGGAGAGGGTGAGATGAGAGGGAGAGAGAGAGAGAGAGAGAGAGAGAGAGAGAGAGAGAGAGAGAGAGAGAGAGAGAGAGAGAGCTGGGTTAGGATTGGGTCGGGTTCGGGTGGGATGAGAGGGAGAGGGAGAGAGAAGTAAAACGGGTTTGGATTTTGGGTTGGGTTTAGATTTAGTTTTTTTTTTTTCTATCTCTTAGTTCGTCAGCCCGACTCGCACACGAACCCATGTCATGCCATAACCCTCCGGCACGTAAACCTCGCCAGATCCGATTGACCCGCCAAAACAATGATTTAATTAATTATTTATTTTAAGTGATTTTTATGCAGCGAAACACTGCATACTGAGAGCTGTAGCCTCGCGACCCTGATCCTGGACCCATTGCCCGGTCCCGCTCAAGTTCAACCAACAACATCAATAATATTTATGCAGGATCGAATCTAATATTCAAAAATATATAATACTAATAAAAGGTCGAATCTGGTCTGCCTTAAGCGAAAAACAACCCTGGATACCGGGTATTACAATATTGATACGGAGCTTATTGTTTGTCAGTCCGTGCAAATCCTGAGAGGAGAGAGAGAGAGAGAGGGAGATCACATAAGGTGTTGCGACCCCCCCTCTCCCCTTTTTTACGTTCGTCTGCAGCAAACCGAAAGAAAGAAGGTGTCGCACAAGCCGCTACACCCTCCCTCCTCTCTTCCGGTTCTCCCCTTTCATGTGAGCAAAAGTAAGAGAGAGTGAGAGACTCCTTTGGTTCTCTCCTCTCGATCAAGAAAGGAGAGAGAGAGAGAGAGAGAGAGAGAGAGAGAGAGAGAGAGAGAGAGAGAGAGAGAGAGAGAGAGAGAGAGAAGGTTTTGCCCTTCTCCTCTCACCTCGGGTTTCACTCCTTTCATTGGATCACAATAGAGTGAAAGATGATCTTTTGGCATCTTGATTCCTCTCTCGTCTCGTTGATCGCTACAAGGTCTCCGCGCATGTGTTTTCGATCGCCAAGAAGAATCTATGTTGAAGGCCTTCACCAAAATCATCGGATCTCATTGCTCGTGATTTCTTTCTCCATCGTGTCTCGAATCTTGCGCAAGGAAGAACTCAACTTCATCAAGTACAATTGAGGATCGTAATCACCCAATGCGTTATGACCGGAGGTATGTGAATCGATCCCTTTGCTTCCTTCTATGACCTGTATGTTTATTGTTTTCAAGATTAATGGTTCTCGATAATAGAGACAATTACATACTTTGTGTATAATAGTTCTTGCATCAGAATGATGCTAGAAGAATTTATTGAGCAAATAAGGAGAAAAAAAAATTCCACCAAACGAGCGAGTGCTAGAAGCATCCATCCACTCCACAGTTTACATCTAGCAAGGTCACATGATTCATATGGGAAGTCTTGGACACATCTGAAGTCAGATTAGTTTACATGCCTCACATAATAAATGCTAGGGTGATAAACGCTTAAAGTCGAAGGGGGTTAAGCACCATAAAAGCTCGTTCGTGTTTCTTCCATTATTAATTAAGCCAAGTCTTGATTTAATAAACGCGCCAAGCTTAATTAGACCAAAGACGGGATCGGTTGAGCTTGCGAACATGCTTGCTTAATTAGGGCCAATGTATTATGTATATAGTCTAAGATTTTGACTTTACATGGAGTTCACAAATATGCTCGGTAATTAAGGACTTGTTCGAGTTTGCTCCTCTACTAAAAGGGCTAAGTTGCAAATCTTGAACTCAAAATAGTCGAATTAATTGTTGGCTCAACTCATGACCTTGGCTCGTTTGCAGCCTTAGTTGAAGCCGTATTTGGCTGTGCGTTCGGCAACCCTAAAAGTAAAAGCTCAGTAGCTCAATATTATATTTTTTCGTAATTTCTTTTTTTATGGCAGGATTTTCCCATAGCAAGTAATATCATTTCACTATACGAAACAACAGTTATCTTGTTGAAGAGATCCATGCATATGACATTCATGTTAGCTAGCCAATATTTACGGGGGGAAAAAAAAGAGAAATGCTATTCAACCTGTTGAGAATAGTCTCACATCAGTAATGGGGTGGAAGTTCCTTGTTTTTATATACCGTAAGTTGTCCGCTCCCTCTTATCACCGGTTTTGAGAGGGCACAGGTATTGTAATATGGTATCAGAGCTGGGTCCTACTCCGTCTCCCCTCCATGTGATCCCGTCGCATCATCTTTTTTCCTCCGATTGAGAGGTGCTCTGTGTGTGGACGGGTGTTGAGAATAGTCCCACATTAGTAGAGGGGTGGGAGTTCATTGTCTTTATATATCGTTGTCCCCTCTCTTTCATCACCGGTTTTGAAGGGACATGAGAATTATAACACAACCATATGCGTTTGTAGACAAGTTTGTGGACGGCGTATGTGGCAATGATCATAGTACGGGTCGTTGGTTTGCACTCACGCCTGACTAATGAATAACAATAATTACTAGGGCTGGCAATTTCGGACCCGACACGAAGTTAGCGGGTCTGGCTCAGGGCTAAACGGGTTCGGGTCGTAAACAAGTCGACATGATAGACCCGTTTAATAAACGGATCGGGTCTAGGTTTACGGTCTGGATATGGTAGACCCGGGAAGACCCGTTTAAAATTCAACGGTCGTGTCGGGTCGGGTCTACTTGCAATCCGATATTGTAATATATAGTATCAGCGGGTCTATCGAGTTAGGTCGGGTCGAGCCGGATCGGGTCAACTGAATAAACCCGTGTGGTAAATGGATCTAACGGTTCTTATCGGGTCTACTCGTTTATAAACGGGTCGGGTACGGATTTAGGATTAAGACACGGTTAGTTAAATGGGTCGGGTCCGGGTCTATGGGTTTTGGACACGATCCGAAACTAGACACGGCACGACACGACCCGTTGCCATCCCTAATAATTACCGATGGACGGACGGACGGACTTTAGGCGATCTGTAAACCAGGTGATTTGGTTGGATAGCAATATCTCTGTTGCTGTTAGGATCGGAATCACAAGAATATTTAATTTACTGTGTACGTCATTGCAAATGAATTGGAGTGATAAAATATGGGGGAGTGGACGGCTGGTATTAATTTGGGAGAGGTAGGTAGCGCCAAAAATCGCTTGTCAACACAACGTACCCATGTTGACAACGGTGCCTGGCGGAGTTGGAGGCGGAGATGGATGAACCGTCCATATATTTGTTTTTTTGTTTACAGAACGAACGGTCCATATTGGGATCCAATACATATATAGTTTATCTCTGGATCACTCACTCACCTGTCGTGGTTTGCGTCGCTATCAGTGGGAGAGGAGGAGAATACGACAGCCACATCAATAGAAATAATAGGTTTTATTTTAACTTAATTGTGAGCTATATAGGTTCGATAGATATATCCTCTCTGTCTGTCTGTCTCTCTCTCGGATGAATTGAATATATATGCGGCCCATTCAGCGTCTGTCCTGTCTCTACCTTCTACCCTCAATCAACTTGAAAGGTTCACACCTCGATCGATCAGTACAGTACTGTAAGAAGACATCGATCACTAACTAGCTAGGTTAAGTGATCGACCATCTCCGACTCTTAATTAGCCCTCTCCATCCCGGTCAGCTTCTTCGCCCGTCTCAGCGACTCAAACCATAAAAACACACTCTAAAGGCCTTGCTTAATCCAGCGCGCTTGCTCGATCGATCGGCGGGGTCTCATATATAGGTCAACATCCCCTACGTGATAGGATCGATGTTGTAGAATCATCCAAAACGTACTATTGGTTTCGCAATCTAGTTCTAGACCGACCGTCCATTTTCATGGCATGTGCTTGTTGCAACCAACTACTCGAATGCTAAGGGAGTGGGAAGGAAAGCTGCTATGCATGTGCTGGAGGGGAAAAAAAACTCCACTCCCTTATTAATTTACCTTAAGTGGTGAAAATGGCTCCCTCAACTGAACAAGTGTATGTTAATTAAGGGAAGCCCTAGGAGATGCTCTTAGCACATTTTCAACAACCTCCCTTAACGTTTGTCTAGCTAAGGGAGCCATTTTCGTCACGTCACCCAAACAAGGGAGTGGAATTTTGTTCCACTCCAACAGTCTCCCTCCCCACTCCTTACATGAAAAGTGGATGGTATTGATTTTCTAAAACCAACGGCTTTGTTTGATTAATATCACCTGGGTGATGTTGATATGCATGCAGTCATTTGCTATGGAAATGGATGGTCTTGATTTTCTAAACAACCACTCCGGTTCATTCTGCAACATCACATGGGTGATGGTGACATGTGGGACCCATCCAAGCAAGTGGAGACGTCGCTCAAGCGGACGAGCAAAAAGTCCTTTCCCTTCGTTTCGCTGGGTTTAAGCGAGTGGCTAAGCGAGACTCTTGGAGGTGATTTATGTTACGTCACTTACTCAAAAAGGCCAAGGGAGCCAGCTAATTAAGGGAGGCCGTTAGAGATGCTCTTAGAGCCAAAATCGAATCACAATCGTCTATTACATCCAGCCTCTACAATTGAATTTATTGATTGTACATGTGCTTTTATCTTGCTTGTCTTGAGGAACGATCATAGAAGACCGATCTGCTTGTGATTGTATATCAGTGGTATCAAAGCAAGCTAGGTTCCGCTCAATCATGTTTAGTCGGGTCAAGTGTGGCCAGGTTCTGTCCATATATGTGTGCCCCTTCCTCAGAGTTTGTCTAGCTCTTGCCTCGTGTGAGGGCAAAATTGTTGGATTTAGTCACACATTGGGTTGAGGTTGGACAGTGGCGTCTTCATATAATCTCTGTGTACCTTCCCTTACAACTTGGGTTTTAGGACGAGAGGGTATCTAACATAATTGCACTCATCCCTGAATAGAGTGACAAAAATAAAAAAACTAATGAAAAATGGATGTGCAAAAGATAAAGGATGTTGACACGGATCTATAATTCGTCTCTTTTTTTTTTCTTCTCTTGAATGCGATTGTAGAGTGATTGTCACCCTCCTCGCATTTATGTCATACCCTATAACGCCATATGGGTAATAGTATATGTTAGGGGAAAATTTCACTGGTGTGGCCGCACGACTTGCAAGGCAAGAAAAACGTGTGAACGGCTGGTTCCGTGAGAAGCACAGACCCTCCGACGCTCAAGTTAGTGAAGGTTCGATAGTGAGAAGCTTAGTAATCGAAAAATGTCTGGATTTTAGAATTTCGAACCTGTACTTTGGAGTCGGGGATCGTACCTTTATAGACCTTTTGCAGACAGCCAGAGTTTGACACGTGGCCGCTCTATCTCGTGCGTTCTACTCCTTCCATGTCAGCCCACATGGGCCCTTAATGAACTTTGTCGTTTAGCCTGACAAGCGGTGGGCATGGGTCACGTGGAGGGATGCACCAATCTTGTCTAAGCTAAATGGGCATTCTGGAAAGCTCCAGTCGGGGGCGCTCTAGACCGACCTTGGCCGGTGAACGCGGCTCACAATCGTCCATGTAGTTCAACGAGGGTGGTGACATTTGGCGACTCATTACCGCCTTACTGTAGGAGACACCCACGAGCATGTATGTGAACTCCTTTTTATGGTCGCGTGATAGGGCAAGCTCTTGGGCAAGCTGATCAGCGGGGTAGTTCATCAACTCAACTATTGTCGTTGCTCAGTGCCTTTCTTCTTCCTATTATCAACAAACGAGCTACCACGGGTGAGCTGGCGAGCTCTCGAGCGAGCTGGGGGATGTCGTGGATATCCTTCTAAGTTTCTTATAGGCAAAAGATGATCTCTCTGCATGCGAGCTGATCGCGTGCGGTCAGATCGTGCTCTCATGCGGACGGGCAGACGGTGTGCAATCACGATGAGCTCTCTAGCGGGTTGGGGGTACTGAATCTTCTGAAGTGTTCTTCCTTTACAAGAGGGCATCCTCTTTTTCGTGCGAGCTAATCGCGTGCGAGATGGAGGTCCTTGATTTCTAAGTGTTCTTCGAGCTGCGGATAGGAGGGTACTTCTGCGGACAAATCAATTGTGCGTGGTGAAGGGCGATCTCTTGTATGAGCTAGAGGGTGCGTTTCAGCTGGTTGCTTGTGATGACGTGGATACTCTTTCTAGCTTTCCGCTCGTAGTGATCTTCCGGATCAATCCAAGGAGAGAGGTCAACGGAGGAGAGCGTCGATTTTGCTTGTATCTGACCCTTAATCCTAAGTCAGAAAAGGTACTGGCTATCTTAGTTTGGGTATTACGTCTCTTGGTAGGAGTAACCGCTGGCAAGCTAATCATGTGCGATCTAGGGGCATGCCAATGGTAAGCCACTTTATGGTATGTGCCACCCATTGGCAAAAGTGGAGGAGCTGATGGTGGGATGACCGCGGGCAAGCTGATCGCTTGCGGACTAGGCTAGCTCTTGGGTGAGTTGATGGTGAGATGACTGTGGGCGAGTTGATCACGTGTGGACTAGGTGAGCTCCTGGGCAAGCTGATGGTGGGACGATCGCGGGCAAGCTGATCGTGTGCGGGCTAGGTGATGTCCTTGCCCAATACCTTATAATGGGCTTTTAGGCAGCGAGCTGGTGCTAATTTTTCGGGCTCCATCATTACCAGCCCCTCCCAGATGGGTGAGCATTATGAACGGTCCAAGCTCGTCTGGGAGCTAATTAGTGACCCTAGCCGTAAGCCAAGTCATCTCCAACCTCGGAAACTGTGAGGATCCGGATCTTCACCCATATCTTTTCATTAATGAGGTGCAGAATCGAGACCCGAAGTGCCAGACCTTATTATGCGGTATTAAATGGCTCTATACGGCATCGTGACACACGTCACGTATCGGTTGGTCAGAGATCGATCGCGAATCTGCCAGATAGAACGCCGCTGGCGTCGCTTCTGTCAGTCGCTGGTGTCGCTTCTGTCGCGAATCCGCTGGAATCGAGGACACACGATAGTCTACGATCAGGAGAGAAGGGATGGTCATGTCGGCAGCCGCTACGTCACCTCGTATGTCGTGCCCTGCATTTAAACGTTTGCTACTTCCTCTGCCTTTAATGACTCTATAAATAGGGGGTGGGTGAGTCCTTTACTCACTTTTAATTCAAAAGAGCTCTCCCTTCCAAATCGCCCTTGCCTTCTTCTCCTAGCTTTCCATGGCGACCTCCTCTCCCTCTGGTATCGATGTGGCGACCTCCCTGGCCGAGCCCATTATCGCCATCTCGGTACCCATGGTACCCCCTCCCGATGAGCATTTGGGCGAGGTCGACTGCTCTCTGGAACAAGAAGTCCCTACGCCGCAGAGCGAGGCTGCCATGGTCTGGTTCAAAGATGCAGGCGGCGAGCTCGTTCCTGAGAGCCTGCGTGAAGCCGCCAACATTCCATCCCAGCTCTTACTTGCCCCCATGCCGCTTTCGGGAAGGCCATCCACTGGAACCATAGTCTCAGTGGGTCTACTATGGTCTGGGCTCAGGCTCCCCCTGAGTTATCTGGTCAGCGAACTTTTGGAACTGGCAGGTTTATGCCCCACATAAATCATGGGCAACTCCTGGGGAGTCCTGTATGGGCTTTCTCGACTGGCAGACGCCCTCAACGTGAAGATCCCTCTATCCTACCTACTAAAGAAGTGATTCCTCAAGGCGGGATCTACCTATAACGATGTTGGCTGCAACGTTTATTACCTCGTCGGACACCCCATCGAAGTGCTCCCTTTCTCATCCATCGAGAACAAGGACCGGTACTGGAAGAAATTCCCATTCGTAGTCATCAAAGGGTGGCAGACGGGCATTCCCTCCCATCCGGGCAAGCCGCCAGTGTTTGTCTTCAAGGAGATTGCCCTCTACCAGTCCAGCGGGAGGAAGTGCATCATGCCTTCGAGGAAGCAATTACTCGATGCTGCGATCTTAGATTTCCTAGGAGGACGGATTTCCGAGAAGATCATCGTGCCAGACTTCGCGTTCCAATTAAGGACGTCAAGTCGGGGGCCGTCTCCCTAAAGAAAAAGGTGGTTCGGAAGAAGCAGACCACCATTCTCCCTAAGCCCGGGAAGGGCAAGGGAGCGAAAAGCGCCGGAGCTCCCGAGGATAACTCGTGGAAGAAAGCGGGTAGGAAGTAGGCTCCTTCGGTCAACTTTTCCGACGCTAACACCCTGGAGATGATCAATGAGCCCGACAACGTTCCACCACCTCCTCCTCCTGGTAGCGTCTCCGCCCCAGGTCAGCTTCGTGCTCCTTTAGTCCTTCTTCCTACTACCTCAACCATTGTCTCCTCCACGGGCCCCGCTCCAGAGGCACCCATAATCTGACGAAAACTTACCATGGTTTGGGATGTCACAGACCCTGATGCGCGATTTTCCGGGACACCTCTCAGTGCCCCTCTTTGTTGCAGTGATGACTCTAGAGATGGAAGCTGGCAAGAGGAGGAGGAAGGTTGTTAAGTCCACCCCTCGCATTACAGGGGGGGGGGGGGGGGCAGGATGACTCAGTCCGTCTTGCCCATGAAGCCTTCGCAAAGGTGCTTGCAGAGAGTAAGAAGACCACCCTCCTAGAGGCGGGATTGGGGTCCAACGTCGGCTCCAACTCGGAAGAGGAAGAGCGACTCTCTCCGGGGCTGTCTTGTGCAAGCCCGACTATGGCCTCTGGGGCTGTCGACCTGTCATTGGTGCCGCCTCCCAGACCTCCTCGCTCGGGAGTCGAGGCATCCAAGCTCGTAGCGCCACCTCCCCCTCTCTGATGTGATTACCGCGAACGCCGGCGGACCAATTGCCCTCGCAGCTGCTAGGGTCACTCCCACTCCCTCGCAGGGTAGGCTGGCACCGCAAAGCCCACCTCGCGAGGCCGCCCCAGAGAGTGTCGACCCCTTGGGAGGTCTGGGGGACTTGGTCTACTCATCTCCAATCCTAGAGCCCACCAACTCCAATTCGTCGAGCTCCCGCTCCGAGGGCTCGTAAGAAGAGGAGACGAAATTTGACGATGAGGAGCCGGTAGAACAAGGCCGTAGGGTCGAGGGAGACCGCATCCCGGAGGTCTCTCCGCTGACCTCCCCGATCATGGTGCGGGTCTCTACCCCTACCGCCTCTGCTGCCACGTGCTCGAGTCATTCAGGGGCCACTGTGGTCCCTTCGACCACTGCGGGCGAGGGGAGGGCCCCTGTAGCACCTAAGGCTTCGTATTTTAAAATTTTAAAATTATATGGAGTGCTCGTCCGAGTTCAGGCGACCAAGTATTTTTGTAATTTGGTTTTGGTAATCATAGCCGATCCTTATTGTTGTTTTCAGCATAAGGTTTGGGTTCGAACTTGTTTTGGACTGGGCCATTTTGTAAGGTGGACCCGACCCCCTAACAACTTCTTTCAATCTTTAGGTTCACGTCAAGGGAGAGAGGCCCAACTAGGCCTTTTTTTCCCCCTTTATTAGGTTGTTCAGATTGTTGAGATTCAAATAGATTTGTTGGAGATAACTGATCATCTCGCTCCCATTATCATCATTAACTACTCCGTAACACTCATCGTTTCTTCCTTAGTTTTTCTTTATTTGGCCGCTACCGTATTAGTTGTACAACTGAATATTAAGATTGAGAGGAAGAGAAAATATCGAGAAGAGGTAGAAGTAGAGGCGGGATAAGAGCAACAACCGAGCCATGACCCTTTCCCTGGGCCATCTTTTCCAGCACTGCTACCCCTTCGGCAGCCCGTCTTCCATCGAGGTAGGCCACGAACCAACCTTCTCTTCTTTGTCTTCTGCCTCGAAACACACCATCACCATCAGCGGCCGTACCACAAGAGCACAACCCCATAACCCCACTTCACCACTTGAGGCACCACCCGAACCCCCTTGAACCCATCAACCCGGCATCCATATCTTCGGTCACACCACCACTGCACGACCACCACCTTTATCCCCGGCCACCCAGAAATACACATCGACACCATGTTGACATGCTGAACGCCACTGAATCTATCGGTGGCTTTACCGATCTATAACAACCACCCAAGCTTCTGATCTTCGATTCCTACAGCCAGAGAGACCGGCCATGTACCTACGCCCACCTACGGCGCATAATTAGAGGGTCCGAATCACTGCCACTGTCGAACCCAACATGAGGAGCAATAATATTTTTCTTATTTAGTCCCCTGTATGTAATTTCAGATTGTACCCGGACTAGGAGTAGATCGACTCACGATCGATAGCCACGCTCCAACAGGTTAGTCGTACTGCATGTAAATATTTTAATTAAAAATAAATTATTCACTTAATATGTTGCATGGTTAGTTAAAGATCATGGGCATATACCTTTTGATTTGTCAAGTTGGTAGATATTATCCTTTAGTTCTATTTATTTAAATGGAAATTATTTAGAGACTGGTCGATTAGGAGAACATTTGATTTATATGATTTTATGGGGTTTGTTTCAACTTCTGAAATGTCCTGGCGTTGTGGCAACCTAGTTGCCGACTGGCTCTCGGTATAGATCCGCATGCACATCATAGGTAAGTAAACCCCTAGCTGTGCACAGACCGAAACGAGTAGGGAGGATCACGGAGTTAGACCACGGGTTATTTCCTGTAGGAAAATTGAGGTGGAGTAACCTAATCCTGGGGTTTGGACCCCATAGAAAGCAAGTTGGGTGAGAGTGCCCCGTGGTGAAAGACCAAGCCCCCTTTTTGGCCACTAGGGTAGTATGTCTCGAGGCTGTATCCTGAGCATAAGGAACGGAGTGGTTCCCTTGTTGCGAAAAAGAAACCCAATAGTAACGCCAACAAGGTGGGAGCCTAGCTCAAACTTGGGGTTTATACTTGTTTTCCCCCTCCTTCTTTTCCTTTCTGTTCTTTTCCTTAGCCTAGGGCTTTCATCACTATGCACGACCTAGGAAATGAGTTTTCTCATGAAGTTGAATGGGACGCCTCATGAGGGAATTATCGGTTAGGACATTAAACGTATAATATGGGATTACTGGACACAGTAGAATAGATCACTTAGTATATACTTGTGGTAGTAGTAGTTATTCTGTTGGTTACTCAATTATGTTGCATCTTTATTTTACCGTAGAAGTATATTTCTGCTTTATATTTTTCTCACGTTCTCTGACTTGTTCTTTAGGACCACTGAGTTTTATACTCAGGGGGAGTTGTTTTGTTATTTTTTCTCCCCCCTAGGTTCTTTCTCTCGGACGGAGTATTAGGAGCTCTGTGGCAGTTTCAGTTGGAGTAGCAGTTCATCGCCGGATTTGCGAGGATAGGAGTGACAACTGGACTTGCCTAGTTTTACTATTTCTTGTTATTGTATTTGGACTGTAAACTTTGTAAGATTATTGTCAGTGGGAATGGATATTTAAGTATTAGTTATTGCTTCCGCGTTAAGTTATCTCTGTAATTATGTTTCCCTCTATTTCAAAACATCACCCTCGAGTTTTGGACCCTCTCATCTTAGTCTAAAATTCGGGACGTGACAGCCCCCCACTATCTCCGTGAGATTTTGGGCCATAACGTGTTTGCCCTGGCCCCTTATCTGGCGGTCTGTGGAAGGCTCATTGAGGTATTCTCGATCTCTCTCGCATCTTCCTTCATTCCTCACTCTAACACTTGTATTTTGCTTCTTCAGATGGGACGGAGGGCCCAAGCCTTCACTAAGGATGCTCACTCCGTCGGGGAGGATCTCGTTGCCATCTACGATGGCACCCTGCACGGCTTGGAGCGCAAGCTTAATGAGCACATTCACTAGCTCCACCAAGTGAATCGCTCCATCGAGCTTGGAGAGCAGGTGGTGGACTTACCCCGGCAAGTTGCCGCTTTGACGGAGGCATCAACATCGGCGAAGGAGGCCCGGTTTAGACTCGCTGGCGAGCTCCAAGAGGCGATCAGGGCAAAGAAGGTTGCTCAGGCCGAAGCGCTCCAGCTCCGGGGGGAGGTGGAAAACCTGAAGGTCGAGCTTGCTGCTGCAAAAGCGATGCACTCTAGGGGTCTCCAGTCCCAGCAAGCTCGCTTCCAGGCCCAACTTGACGAGCTTCTCCAGAAGGGTGCGATCACCGCCATCAAGAAGTATAAGGCAGAGAGGTCAAAGATGAGACGCCGCCAAGATGACAGCGGGGCGAACACGAGCAAGCCTTAAGCTCGATCTTGTAATCTCTTTTTGTAACCTACTCTTTGTTTTAATGAATAGTTCGCCTTCATGCAATTGTCTTTGTTGCCGGAGGTTTTTTTGTCAGTGGATGTTTGGGGATTTCAAGGATCCTACCCCGAGTGAGGCAACTAAAGTGTAAAACAGAGACCGCAAAAAAATCGATGTGCAAGAAAATTTGATATGCCCCACAAAATACGATTTGACCCTTGAACTCGGTAAAACTCATAATTCAAAACTTAAATCGAAACTTCCAAATACCAAGATTTCAATATTTTCAATTTTGAAAATAAATTAAGTGCTAGCTGCCCCCTGCTCGGTTAAAAATCCTTTCCACCCTTATTATTGGGCTTGCCTTTAGCTCGTTTTAGGTAGCTCACATATTTCTTTTTGCAGCCTCACCTGTTTCGAGCTTCAAGGGGTTACCAAGGGATTTTCAGGTCTCCTAAATAGGTCCCCTCACTACAAAAAAAACAGTTATTACCGACGGACAATCTCCGTCGGTAATATTAACATTTCGTCGGTAATGTTCTATAGCGACGGAAGATATTTCCGTCCCTGGCTGTCGGGAAAAAAGGCGTCGGGGAAAACAACACGACGGACCAAATATTACCGTCGGTAATAATAATTAATACCGACGGTAATATTAAAGCCGTCGGTAATATTTAATCAATTAAAAATTAATATAATATATTTATACCGACGAAACTAAATAATACGTCGGTAATATATAAGCATTTTACCGACGGTTAGGATTGTACTGTCGGTAATACTATATATATTACCGACGCATATATATATTGCCCGTCGACGATAATATATATATTACCGACAGATATTATATATCCGTCGGTAATACTATATATATTACCGACGCATATATATATTACTCGTCGGTAATAATAAATATATTAACGACGAATATTATATGCCGTCGGCAAATTATTTATAATTTAAAAAAATAAAAACATTATTACCGACGGAATAATTAATTTTCGTCGGTAATAAGTATGTTTTTTTTTTTAATAAATTTACCTAAATAATGTTATTTAATTCCTGTGATTTACAACAATACCACAATATATTACCACAATTTATCAAATATTACCACAATTTATAAAATATTACCGCAAATTTTAAAATATTATCGAAATTGATAAAAAATTACAGCAAATTATCAAATATTACCACAGTACCCGGCCAACAATTATAGACAAGAACAAAAAATAACCATATATTACAAAATAATATTTACACAATCCAGAACTAAGAGATGATACATGCCCTATCTCAACCACCCCCGCCCGCCACCAACGCTGGTGCTCTCATCGATCCTCTGACACCGCCCTATCTCAACCACGCCCGCCCACCACCAATGCTGGTGCTCTCATCGATCCCCTAACGCCACCCTGCTCCTGCAATTAACATGTATTTGTTAAAAAAATGGTTTATATCTATAACTGAGTCTAAGCGTTAAAAAATGATAAGTTAGCGTGTTTCGGTTTTGAAATAGGTTTGGATTCGATCGGATCGGCATCCGATAATTCGAAGTTGGAATTATTCCGTATTTTGGACTTGCGAGTGGGTTCTAATTGGATATTTGACCAATTTACGCTCCGATTCACCGATTTAGTTTCTAAGTGTTGGAAAATCATAACTTAGCGTGTTTCGGATATGAAATAAGTTTGGATTTGATCCGATCGTCATCGGATCGGCATCCGATAATTCGAAGTTGGAATTATTCTGTATTTCGGACTTGCGAGCAGGTTCTAATTGGATATTTGACCAATTTATGATTCGATTCACCGATTTAGAGTCTAAGTGTTGGAAAATCATAAGTTAGCGTGTTTCGGATATGAAATAGCTAGGTTTGGATTCGATCGGATCGTCATCGGATCGGCATCCGATAATTCGAACTTGGAATTATTCCGTATTTTGGACTTGCGAGCAAATTCTAATTGGATATTTGACCAATTTACGCTCCGATTCACCGATTTAGAGTCTAAGTGTTGGAAAATCATAACTTAGCGTGTTTCGGATATGAAATAGGTTTGGATTCGATCCGATCGTCATCGGATCGGCATCCAATAATTCGAACTTGGAATTATTCCGTATTTCGGACTTGCGAGCGGGTTCTAATTGGATATTTGACCAATTTACGCTCCGATTCACCGATTTAGAGTCTAAGTGTTGGAAAATCATAACTTAGCGTGTTTCGGATATGAAATAGGTTTGGATTCGATCGAATCGTCATCGGATCGGCATCCGATAATTCGAACTTGGAATTATTCCGTATTTCGGACTTGCGAGCGGGTTCTAATTGGATATTTGACCAATTTACGCTCCGATTCACCGATTTAGAGTCTAAGTGTTGGAAAATCATAAGTTAGCGTGTTTCGGATATGAAATAGGTTTGGATTCGATCCGATCGTCATCGGATCGGCATCCGATAATTCGAAGTTGGAATTATTCCGTATTTCGGACTTGCGAGCGGGTTCTAATTGGATATTTGACCAATTTACGCTCCGATTCACCGATTTAGAGTCTAAGTGTTGGAAAATCATAACTTAGCGTGTTTCGGATATGAAATAGGTTTGGATTCGATCCGATCGTCATCAGATCGGCATCCGATAATTCGAAGTTGGAATTATTCCGTATTTCGGACTTGTGAGCGGGTTCTAATTGGATATTTGACCAATTTACGATTCGATTCACCGATTTAGAGTCTAAGTGTTGGAAAATCATAAGTTAGCGTGTTTCGGATATGAAATAGCTAGGTTTGGATTCGATCGGATCGTCATCGGATCGGCATCCGATAATTTGAACTTGGAATTATTCCGTATTTCGGACTTGCGAGCGGGTTCTAATATGATATTTGACCAATTTACGCTCCGATTCACCGATTTAGAGTCTAAGTGTTGGAAAATCATAACTTAGAGTGTTTCGGATATGAAATAGGTTTGGATTCGATCCGATCATCATCGGATCGGCATCTGATAATTCGAAGTTGGAATTATTCCGTATTTCGGACTTGCGAGCGGGTTCTAATTGGATATTTGACCAATTTACGCTCCGATTCACCGATTTAGAGTCTAAGTGTTGGAAAATCATAACTTAGCGTGTTTCGGATATGAAATAGGTTTGGATTCGATCGGATCGTCATCGGATCGGCATCCGATAATTCGAACTTGGAATTATTCCATATTTCGGACTTGCGAGTGGGTTCTAATTGGATATTTGACCAATTTATGCTCCGATTCACCGATTTAGAGTCTAAGTGTTGGAAAATCATAAGTTAGCGTGTTTCGGATATGAAATAGGTTT
Source organism: Chamaelirium japonicum (assembly GCA_947650365.1). Taxonomy (NCBI): domain Eukaryota; kingdom Viridiplantae; phylum Streptophyta; class Magnoliopsida; order Liliales; family Melanthiaceae; genus Chamaelirium; species Chamaelirium japonicum. The sequence continues at coordinate 2,571,780 of OX393560.1, forward strand.
GGATTTGATCCGATCGTCATCGGATCGGCATCCGATAATTCGAAGTTGGAATTATTTCGTATTTCGGACTTGCGAGCGGGTTCTAATTGGATATTTGACCAATTTACGCTCCGATTCACCGATTTAGAGTCTAAGTGTTGGAAAATCATAACTTAGCGTGTTTCGGATATGAAATAGGTTTGGATTCGATCCGATCGTCATCAGATCGGCATCCGATAATTCGAAGTTGGAATTATTCCGTATTTCGGACTTGCGAGCGGGTTCTAATTGGATATTTGACCAATTTACGATTCGATTCACCGATTTAGAGTCTAAGTGTTGGAAAATCATAAATTAGCGTGTTTCGGATATGAAATAGCTAGGTTTGGATTCGATCGGATCGTCAACGGATCGGCATCCGATAATTCGAACTTGAAATTATTCCGTATTTTGGACTTGCGAGCAAATTCTAATTGGATATTTGACCAATTTACGCTCCGATTCACCAATTTAGAGTCTAAGTGTTGGAAAATCATAACTTAGCGTGTTTCGGATATGAAATAGGTTTGGATTCGATCCGATCGTCATCGGATCGGCATCCGATAATTTGATGTTGGAATTATTCCGTATTTCGTACTTGCGAGCGGGTTCTAATTGGATATTTGACCAATTTACGCTCCGATTCACCGATTTAGAGTCTAAGTGTTGGAAAATCATAACTTAGCGTGTTTCGGATATGAAATAGGTTTGGATTCGATCCGATCGTCATCGGATCGGCATCCGATAATTCGAACTTGGAATTATTCCGTATTTCGGACTTGCGAGCGGGTTCTAATTGGATATTTGACCAATTTACGTTCCGATTCACCGATTTAGAGTCTAAGTGTTGGAAAATCATAACTTAGCATGTTTCGGATATGAAATAGGTTTGGATTCGATCCGATCGTCATCGGATCGGCATCCGATAATTCGAACTTAGAATTATTCCGTATTTTGGACTTGCGAGCCGGTTCTAATTGGATATTTGACCAATTTACGATCCGATTCACCGATTTAGAGTCTAAGTGTTGGAAAATCATAACTTAGCGTGTTTCGGATATGAAATAACTAGGTTTGGATTCGATCGGATCGTCATCGGATCGGCATCCGATAATTCGAAGTTGGAATTATTCCGTATTTGGGACTTGCGAGCGAGTTCTAATTGTATATTTGACCAATTTACGCTCTGATTCACCGATTTAGAGTCTAAGTGTTGGAAAATCATAAGTTAGCGTGTTTCGGATATGAAATAGGTTTGGATTCGATCCGATCGTCATCGGATCGGTATCCGATAATTCAAACTTGGAATTATTCCGTATTTCGGACTTGCGAGCGGGTTCTAATTGTATATTTGACCAATTTACGTTCCGATTCACCGATTTAGAGTCTAAGTGTTGGAAAATCATAAGTTAGCGTGTTTCGGATATGAAATAGGTTTGGATTTGATCCGATCGTCATCGGATCGGCATCCGATAATTCGAACTTGGAATTATTCCGTATTTCGGACTTGCGAGCTGGTTCTAATTGGATATTTGACCAATTTACGATCTGATTCACCGATTTAGAGTCTAAGTGTTGGAAAATCATAACTTAGCGTGTTTCGGATATGAAATAGCTAGGTTTGGATTCGATCGGATCGTCATCGGATCGGCATCCGATAATTCGAAGTTGGAATTATTCCGTATTTGGGACTTGCGAGCGAGTTCTAATTGGATATTTGACCAATTTACGCTCCGATTCACCGATTTAGAGTCTAAGTGTTGGAAAATCATAAGTTAGCGTGTTTCGGATATAAAATAGGTTTGGATTCGATCCGATCGTCATCGGATCGGCATCCGATAATTCGAACTTGGAATTATTCCGTATTTCGGACTTGCGAGCGGGTTCTAATTGGATATTTGACCAATTTACGCTCCGATTCACCGATTTAGAGTCTAAGTGTTGGAAAATCATAACTTAGCGTGTTTCGGATATGAAATAGGTTTGGATTCGATCCGATCGTCATCGGATCGGCATCCGATAATTCAAAGTTGGAATTATTCCGTATTTCGGACTTGCGAGCGGGTTCTAATTGGATATTTGACCAATTTACGATTCGATTCACCGATTTAGAGTCTAAGTGTTGGAAAATCATAAGTTAGCGTGTTTCGGATATGAAATAGCTAGGTTTGGATTCGATCGGATCGTCAATGGATCGGCATCCGATAATTCGAACTTGGAATTATTCCGTATTTTGGACTTGCGAGCAAATTCTAATTGGATATTTGACCAATTTACGCTCCGATTCACCGATTTAGAGTCTAAGTGTTGGAAAATCATAACTTAGCGTGTTTCGGATATGAAATAGGTTTGGATTCGATCCGATCATCATCGGATCGGCATCCGATAATTTGAAGTTGGAATTATTCCATATTTCGGACTTACGAGCGGGTTCTAATTGGATATTTGACCAATTTACGCTCTGATTCACCGATTTAGAGTCTAAGTGTTGGAAAATCATAACTTAGCGTGTTTCGGATATGAAAAAGGTTTGGATTCGATCCGATCGTCATCGGATCGGCATCCGATAATTCGAACTTGGAATTATTCCGTATTTCGGACTTGTGAGCGGGTTCTAATTGGATATTTGACCAATTTACGTTCCGATTCACCGATTTAGAGTCTAAGTGTTGGAAAATCATAACTTAGCATGTTTCGGATATGAAATAGGTTTGGATTCGATCCGATCGTCATCGGATCGGCATCCGATAATTCGAACTTGGAATTATTCCGTATTTTGGACTTGCGAGCCGGTTCTAATTGGATATTTGACCAATTTACGATCCGATTCATCGATTTAGAGTCTAAGTGTTGGAAAATCATAACTTAGCGTGTTTCGGATATGAAATAGCTAGGTTTGGATTCGATCGGATCGTCATCGGATCGGCATCCGATAATTCGAAGTTGGAATTATTCCTTATTTGGGACTTGCGAGCGAGTTCTAATTGGATATTTGACCAATTTACGCTCTGATTCACCGATTTAGAGTCTAAGTGTTGGAAAATCATAAGTTAGCGTGTTTCGGATATGAAATAGGTTTGGATTCGATCCGATCGTCATCGGATCGGTATCCGATAATTCGAACTTGGAATTATTCCGTATTTCGGACTTGCGAGCGGGTTCTAATTGGATATTTGACCAATTTACGTTCCGATTCACCGATTTAGAGTCTAAGTGTTGGAAAATCATAACTTAGCGTGTTTCGGATATGAAATAGGTTTGGATTTGATCCGATCGTCATCGGATCGTCATCCGATAATTCGAACTTGGAATTATTCCGTATTTCGGACTTGCGAGCTGGTTCTAATTGGATATTTGACCAATTTACGATCTGATTCACCGATTTATAGTCTAAGTGTTGGAAAATCATAACTTAGCGTGTTTCGGATATGAAATAGCTAGGTTTGGATTCGATCGGATCGTCATCGGATCGGCATCCGATAATTCGAAGTTGGAATTATTCCGTATTTGGGACTTGCGAGCGAGTTCTAATTGGATATTTGACCAATTTACGCTCCGATTCACCGATTTAGAGTCTAAGTGTTGGAAAATCATAAGTTAGCGTGTTACGGATATGAAATAGGTTTGGATTCGATCTGATCGTCATCGGATCGGCATCCGATAATTCGAACTTGGAATTATTCCGTATTTCGGACTTGCGAGCGGGTTCTAATTGGATATTTGACCAATTTACGCTCCGATTCACCGATTTAGAGTCTAAGTGTTGGAAAATCATAACTTAGCGTGTTTCGGATATGAAATAGGTTTGGATTCGATCCGATTGTCATCGGATCGGCATCCGATAATTCGAAGTTGGAATTATTCCGTATTTCGGACTTGCGAGCGAGTTCTAATTGGATATTTGACCAATTTACGCTCCGATTCACCGATTTAGAGTCTAAGTGTTGGAAAATCATAAGTTAGCGTGTTTCAGATATGAAATAGGTTTGGATTCGATCCGATCGTTATCGGATCGGCATCCGATAATTCGAACTTGGAATTATTCCGTTTTTCGGACTTGCGAGCGGGTTCTAATTGGATATTTGACCAATTTACGTTCCGATTCACCGATTTAGAGTCTAAGTGTTGGAAAATCATAACTTAGCGTGTTTCGGATATGAAATAGGTGTGGATTCGATCCAATCGTCATCGGATCGGCATCCGATAATTCAAATTTGGAATTATTCCGTATTTTGGACTTGCGAGCGAGTTCTAATTGGATATTTGACCAATTTACGCTCCGATTCATCGATTTAGAGTCTAAGTGTTGGAAAATCATAAGTTAGCTTGTTTCGGATATGAAATAGGTTTGGATTCGATCCGATCGTCATCGGATCGGCATCCGATAATTCGAAGTTGGAATTATTCCGTATTTCGGACTTGCGAGCGGGTTCTAATTGGATTTTTGACCAATTTACGCTCCGATTCACCGATTTAGAGTCTAAGTGTTGGAAAATCATAACTTAGCGTGTTTCGGATATGAAATAGGTTTGGATTCGATCCGATCGCTATCGGATCGGCATCCGATAATTCGAAGTTGGAATTATTCCGTATTTCGGACTTGCGAGCGAGTTTTAATTGGATATTTGACCAATTTACGCTCCGATTCACCGATTTAGAGTCTAAGTGTTGGAAAATCATAAGTTAGCGTGTTTCAGATATAAAATAGGTTTGGATTCGATCCGATCGTCATCGGATCGGCATCCGATAATTCGAACTTGGAATTATTCCGTATTTCGGACTTGCGAGCGGGTTCTAATTGGATATTTGACCAATTTACGTTCCGATTCACCGATTTAGAGTCTATGTGTTGGAAAATCATAACTTAGCGTGTTTCGGATATGAAATAGGTTTGGATTCGATCCGATCGTCATCGGATCGGCATCCGATAATTTGAACTTGGAATTATTCCGTATTTCGGACTTGCGAGCGGGTTCTAATTGGATATTTGACCAATTTACGCTCCGATTCACCGATTTAGAGTCTAAGTGTTGGAAAATCATAACTTAGCGTGTTTCGGATATGAAATAGGTTTGGATTCGATCCGATCATCATCGGATCGGCATCCGATAATTCGAACTTGGAATTATTCCGTATTTCGGACTTGCGAGCGGGTTCTAATTGGATATTTGACCAATTTACGCTCTGATTCACCGATTTAGAGTCTAAGTGTTGGAAAATCATAACTTAGCGTGTTTCGGATATGAAATAGCTAGGTTTGGATTCGATCGGATCATCATCGGTCCAAATATTTTACAGCAAAAACATAACTTGAGAGCATCTACATCAGATTTTTAATCTATGGACAGACCAAACCCAACCTGACCCGACCCGACCCGTACTAATCTGTCCGTTTTTTTTTTTTTTAATTTGAACCCTGAACTATGCTCCGCCTACGTTTAGCCCCTCTGTCAATTTTTATCCCGAAAACACCCATACCCTTATCCAAGTAAGCATAAGTTAAATATTTCAAAAATCATGAGCCTTTCGGTACCATTACCTTTATCCTAATAAGCATAAGTTAAATATTTCAAAAAATCATGAGCCTTTTGGAAATTGATAAGTGTTTTTTTGGACAAAAAGTTTACGGAGGAAGCTAAATGCAGACGGAGCATAGTTCAGGGTTCAAATTGTTTAAAAAAATAGCTGAGGGACCAATATGAATAGAGGTGTAAAGTTCAGGGAAGGTTTTTGTAATTTTCCCCTTTACTTAATGTTCAATGGATAGGAGGGGGAGAAGGATAATATTTTCATACCTTGAAAGATAAATCTTGTGCAGGATTGTTAGTAAGTACACCAGTTTACTACTCTAGTTTGTATGTAAACCTCTTCTTAAAATAATCCAGTTCATCACCATGCACCTGTAAAAGATTCAGAAGGCTCATTTAAACACCGGACAGAGGTGCTGAACATTATTGTTAGCATTTCAAAAATATTTGTAGTACTACTTTATGACCTTATGTAACCGGTTGAACCAACAAATGGATTTCTCTTGCACCAGTATCCAGTCCATCGCCATCTCGTACTCAATCGTGTTCGGCTGTGAGCAGTGTGACGTTGCCACGGCCTTTTTCTGATAACAAAGTTTAAGCATTAGAGCAAAAAAAAAGCTTCAGTGAATTTAAAATAATTTGCACTTACAAAGCTTCAGTCAAAGTTTACCTGTATGCCAGCATAACTGCAGAGATAGAAATCGAACTCCGTTGGGTGACATATTGTTGTGTCCACTACAAATGTCACATGAGGGAGATATCCCTCTTCCAACGAGGCACACACCTAGCATGATTAAAAAACAAAATTCTATCATTTAAAAGAAAAACAGAGGCTACATCATTACCATGAGAGAGAGACAGAGACCATTTACGATCCGATTTACCGATTTAGAGTCTAAGTGTTGGAAAATCATAAGTGTGATAATATGATCTAAACTCAAATTAGTAAATTCATATTTTTTGCTAATATTATAAAGATTAGTAAGTACCTGATCATGAGGATGAGCCACCGCTAGACCGGTTTATGAATTCATAAAATTTACGCTCTAGTTCCCTGCGAGCTTCTCTTTCCTCATCGAGGGCCTTCTTCTCTGCCTCAACCCTCTGCTCGAGGGCCTGCCTCTGCTCTCGCTCCGCTTCAATCCTCTGCTCGAGGGCCTGCCTCTGCTCTCGCTCCGCGTCTAGCGCAGACTGCAGCTGAGTGATAGCACCGGTCTGGGTGTCCCGTGCCCTCGAGCGCATACCCTCTCGTCCAAAGTAGGAGGAGGGCATGACTCCAAGGCCCGTACAGAGGACACGGCCGTGCGTGACAGGTCTCAGCACAGTATCCATCGCTGAGTCGACAGATACTGAGCTGGAGGAGGAGCCGGCCTCGCCCGACGGGGTCACCAGAAGTCGCATCCTCTCCTATATAAAAACAACCAATGATATTCAATGATATTTTATGGCATATGTATAAGAATATATTAACAGTAATTTAATTACTTACCACTTGCGAGGCAACCCTGTCGTCCAGAAATGCCCCATCGATACGCCGCCTCTTAGAGGCCTCAAAAAGGTCAATCCTAAATTAGGCTCGTGGCCCAAGGACTGTGTCTGTTGGACATATAAAATAAATAGATGAGTTAATATAACATGTATAGAGCTTTAAATAATAACAATGTTTGTATCATTTACCAGCTGCTGGGCAAGCTGGGGCATGGAGGTCCTCCCCTTCACTGGAGCAGGTGTCGTCGAGGCACTTCTATTCTGCTTGCCTATAGCAGATTTCGCCTATGTCAATCGATTAAATTTTGAAACATCAATACAAATTTTTAGTATAACATTAAAACAAGTACGAATCAACAAAATTATAATTATACCTGAAAGCTAGGGGTGGCCCAGTGAGCGACCAAAAACTGTAGAATATGTAGCGGTGGCGCGTCTCTCGTCCCGGCCGCAGCCTGTACCTCCTCAGCCGGCTGGCCGACCAAGTAACCGTAGAGCTGGTAGAGCTCGTGACGGTAATCCTTGTACCGCTCACCCATCATCTTCCACAAGTCCTCCCGATGGGTGTCGGTTTCCATGTTCTCCCATTTAAATTTCTCCTGTAAAATCAATTTAGAAACAAGTCATTTTATCAAATCAAATTATAAAGAAGTACGATATTATTCTAAAATGCTTTAATGAAACTAACGTACCAAAAACTGCTGATACATCCTCTCCTTATAGGATGCATCAATGTTCTTCCACCCCCTTAACCCCACAATCGGGGCATTCCTCTCCTCCCGTACTATCATGCCGACCCACGTGGCGGCGTCAGAAGCGTGCTCGCCCACAAAGGTCCTGCCGCTCCACTATAGGGACAGCGGCTCGCGTAAGGCCGACAAGCACCGGGCCGTCGTCACGCCCCGGTCGACCCTGCAAATAAAATATACATCAGTACTGAAGAAGTATTTACAACATGTATAAAACTTTAGATCTAAACATTACCTGTGGTCGTAGACGTTGTAGCCGAGTGCTGAGCACTGCTCGAAGCTCCGGAGGCTGCGACCACAGCAGGAGCTGGTGTGGAGAGAGAAATAGCACTACCAGATCCGGACGGCTCAGCATCGGACCCTGGGGTGGTAGCCGGAGCGCTCCGAGCTACCCCACCCCTGCCTCTGCCTCTACGAACATATGACCGTGATGCCATCTGAAACAATTTAATTTACATATGAAATAGTAAGATTTACATATGAAACAATATGAAACAGTTTTATTTACATATGAAACAGTATGATTTACATATGAAACAATATGAAACAATATGAACCCGCTCGCAATATGAAACAATATGAAACAATATGAAACAGTTAGACTCTAAATCGGTTAATCGAATCCAAACCTATTTCATATCCGAAACACGCTAAGTTATGATTATCCAACACTTAGACTCTAAATCGGTGAATCGGAGCGTAAATTGGTCAAATATTCAATTAGAACCCGCTCGCAAGTCCGAAATACAGAATAATTCCAACTTCGAATTATCGGATGCCGATCCGATGACGATCGGATCGAATCCAAACCTATTTCATATCCGAAACACGCTAAGTTATGATTATCCAACACTTAGACTCTAAATCGGTGAATCGGAGCGTAAATTGGTCAAATATCCAATTAGAACCCGCTCGCAAGTCCGAAATACGGAATAATTCCAACTTCGAATTATCGGATGCCGATCCGATGACAATCGGATCGAATCCAAACCTATTTCATATCCGAAACACGCTAAGTTATGATTTTCCAACACTTAGACTCTAAATCGGTGAATCGGAGCGTAAATTGGTCAAATATCCAATTAGAACCCGCTCGCAAGTCCGAAATACGGAATAATTCCAACTTCGAATTATCGGATGCCGATCCGATGACGATCGGATCGAATCCAAACCTATTTCATATCCGAAACACGCTAAGTTATGATTATCCAACACTTAGACTCTAAATCGGTGAATCGGAGCGTAAATTGGTCAAATATCCAATTAGAACCCGCTTGCAAGTCCGAAATACGGAATAATTCCAACTTCGAATTATCGGATGCCGATCCGATGATGATTGGATCGAATCCAAACCTATTTCATATCCGAAACACGCTAAGTTATGATTTTCCAACACTTAGACTCTAAATCGGTGAATCGGAGCGTAAATTGGTCAAATATCCAATTAGAACCCGCTCGCAAGTCCGAAATACAGAATAATTCCAACTTCGAATTATCGGATGCCGATCCGATGACGATCGGATCGAATCCAAACCTATTTCATATCCGAAACACGCTAAGTTATGATTTTCCAATACTTAGACTCTAAATCGGTGAATCGGAGCGTAAATTGGTCAAATATCCAATTAGAACCCGCTCGCAAGTCCAAAATATGGAATAATTCCAAGTTCGAATTATCGGATGCCGATCCGATGACGATCGGATCGAATCCAAACCTATTTCATATCCGAAACACGCTAAGTTATGATTTTCCAACACTTAGACTCTAAATCTGTGAATCGGAGCGTAAATTGGTCAAATATCCAATTAGAACCCGCTCACAAGTCCGAAATACGGAATAATTCCAACTTCGAATTATCGGATGCCGATCCGATGATGATCGGATCGAATCCAAACCTATTTCATATCCGAAACACGCTAAGTTATGATTTTCCAACACTTAGACTCTAAATCGGTGAATCGGAGCGTAAATTGGTCAAATATCCAATTAGAACCCGCTCGCAAGTCCGAAATACGGAATAATTCCAACTTCGAATTATCGGATGCCGATCCGATGACGATCGGATCGAATTCAAACCTATTTCATATCCGAAACACGCTAAGTTATGATTTTCCAACACTTAGACTCTAAATCGGTGAATCGGAGGGTAAATTGGTCAAATATCCAATTAGAACCCGCTCGCAAGTCCGAAATACGGAATAATTCCAAGTTTGAATTATCGGATCGAATCCAAACCTATTTCATATCCGAAACACGCTAACTTATGATTTTCCAACTCTTAGACTCTAAATCGGTGAATCGATCGGATCGTAAATCGGTGAAACGGTATGATTTACATATGAAACGGTATGATTTACATATAAATCGGTGAAACGGTATGATTTATATATGAAACAATATGATATACATATGAAACAATATGATTTATATATGAAACAATTTGATTTAAATATGAAACAATTTGATTTACATACGGTCTAGTCATTTTCTGTCTCATCTCTGTCACTCTCATCGCTTCCCTCTTCTATTATTTGATCTGCATTCGCTGTCCAGTTTATATTATCGACATCTTCATTTTCGTCGTGCACTGCATCGACAATGATTATCTCATCATTCTGGTATGCATCCAAATCATCATCGACGACCCCCGCATCCTTGTCTCCCATGTCATAAAAATCTCTGGGTGGTGACCTGACTACAATTTGCCAACCTGGAGAGGTATTATCCGGTGCATAAAATATCTGTTGCGCTTGAGAGACAAGAATGAATGGATCTTCATATTGGGTATTCAATCTCTTGGCAGTGTTGATGCTGATAAAACCGTATTTGTCGACATTATAACCAGTCCCGCGATTATTAACATCATACCAATCGCATTTGAATAATACGATCCGATTTTGGCCAAGGAATTTAATCTCGAGAATCTCGTTGAGGACGCCGTAGAAGTCGATATTTTCTAATTCTTCTTGCTCACCGTTGACGACAACCCCACTATTTTGGGTTCTTCGTGATTTTTCACTATCTTTCGTCCGAAATCTATAACCGTTCACGATATAACCATCATACGATATTGCGTCTTGCAAAGGATACAAGATAAGCGCCAGAGATCCTCATTCATCAGCGGATCGTGGTTGTCGTGCAGCTCCTGTGCCTATAATAACCACATGACATTCATGATATGAATACATAATTATTGTTCGGTAATGGATGTCAATGAAATTCAGTAATGATGTGAATACTTACGTGTTTCTTGAACCACGATAGGAATTCACGATCATGAATTTGGGGAGCATTTCGAGTACCCCGATTATTAATGATGGCTTTATGCTTCCTGTTTTACCGGTTATGAATTAGATTATAATTAGCACATATACTTAATGAATGGACTGAAAGAATGAGTAAATGATCGTAAAATGCTTACTCAATGAATGGCCACACTTCATCACATTGGCGCAACACATACATATGTGCCTGTTGAATCTCATCTACAGACAATCGACGGGTTTTGCCTCCTCCTACAGGTCTACCCATTTCGGCAAATATAGATAGACCCCCATCGAAGTCTATTGGACCACCGTCATAGTTCCGCTCAAGTTGATTGAATCGCGTGTCTATACCATGTAGGTATCTTGAGCAGAATGTTAGACATTCTTCTGCTAGGTATCCTTCAGCAATTGATCCCTCCGGATGACTTTTATTACGAACATATGATTTCAATGTTCACAAGTACCTAATTTGAGAAAAAAATATTTGGATGAATATATCAAGAACGATCAAATACATTGTGCGAATGAGACGAAACGATTACCTCTCGATAAAATACATCCACCGGTAATGAACTGGGCGGCCGAGTTTGGCCTCATTTGCCAAGTGAACGGTCAAATGCACCATGACATCAAAGAAGGAAGGTGGAAATATCATCTCTAACTTGCACAATGTGAGCGCAATATCCCTCTCCATCTGTTCAAGTTGGTCCACTCTAAGTACCTTCGAGCATAACTGTCTGAAAAAAGTGATGAGCTCAATTAACGGACCGGACACCTGTTCGGTTAAATTCCCACGTATAGCAAGAGATAACAATCGCTGCATAAGAACATGACAATCGTGGCTCTTTAATCCAGACAACTTCCGGCCGTTCTCTTGCACGCATCGTGCGATATTCGAAGAATAACCGTCTGGCATTTTCACAGACCGTAGGAATGCACATAAGGCTGCCTTTTGCTGTGAGCTCATGGTGTAGCATGCAACTGGCAACACATACTTATCCCCAATCTCTTGGGGATGAAGTGATTTTCGGATGCCCAACTCCTTAAGATCGAGACGAGATTTAAGATTATCCTTCGTCTTACCATCGAGATTCAGCAGTGTTCCTATAATGTTGTCACACACATTTTTCTCGATATGTATGACATCCAAGTTATGCCGCAAGAGTAGGCTGCTCCAGTACGGTAGTTTAAAGAAAATACTCTTCTTCTTCCAGTTATGCTCACGCGTAGAATCTTCATGCGTTCTCTTCTTTTTACCTTTTCCAAGTGCCACGACATCAAGCTGATCCAATTCGCACAAGACTTCTACCCCCGAAAGCTGCTCCGGGGCCTTTGCAAGTTCCTTCTTGCCGTTGAAAGCTCTTTTGTTCTGCCTCCACTTATGGCCGTCACCAAGGAATCTTCAATGGCCCATATAACAGAACTTGCCTCCGTTCTTCAACCGTAATGAATCTGTCTCCTTATTGCATGTAGGGCACGCCAATTTTCCTTTAGTACTCCACCCGGATAAGTTGGCATATGCAGAAAAATCGTTGATGGTCCATAGAAGTGCCGCATGCATCCGAAAATTCTGGCGCAACGAGGCATCATACGTATCGGCCCCAACTTCCCATAACTCGTTCAACTCCTCAATCAACGGCTGCAAGTAAACGTCAATATCATTACCAGGCGACCTTGGTCCGGGAATGAGCAAGGAGAGCATTGTGTATGGCTTTTTTAAGCACATCCAAGGAGGTAAATTGTATGGAACTAGGACAACTGGCCAAATGCTGTACGACACACTCATATTCCCAAAGGGATTGAAGCCATCGCTAGCAAGCCCTAACCTGACGTTGCGAACTTTACATGCGAATTCAGGATAGGTATGATCAAAATCTTTCCATGTCAGAGAGTCGGCCGGATGTCTCATAATCCCGTCATCTGTACGTTCTCGTGCATGCCACCTCATGTGCTCAGCAGTCTTCGATGACATAAACAACCTCTGAAGTCTGTCCCTGAGCGGGAAGTATAAGAGAACCTTTGCAGATACATTTTTCTTCCTTCGACTGGTACTAGACTCGGCATCCGTCTCTTTATATCTCGTTGCTCTGTATATGTGGCATGACCGCGCATGTTCGTACTCTTTCCGGTACAACATACAATCGTTCACGCATGCATCAATTTTCTCATAACCCAGACCGAGATCTTTAATTGTCTTCTTCGCCTCGTAGAATGATTTCGGTACTGTCTCACCCATAGGAAAAGCCTCTTTCAGCAACTCTACCAACATATTAAATGATTTATTACTCCAACCATTGAGGCACTTCAAATGAAGAAGCTTTACAGTGAAAGAGAGTTTTGAAAACTTCTCACACCCCGGGTATAGAGGTTGTTCGGCATCTTTAAGCAATCTGTAGAACTTGTCCGCTTCGATATTGGGCTGATCACCTGACGGTGTTTCCGTGCCTATTCCACCTTGCAAATCATGTATCATACCCTGCATGTCATCGTCATCGTCTGTATTAATATTATCATTAGTGATCACTGTGTTTGAAGTTTCACCGTGAGCTGCCATGGGGACTGCATCTAGCTCCTCACCGTGCGAGAACCAACGGGTATAGGTAATGTCAATGCCACGCATTACCAGATCAACCTCACATTCCTCTCGAACCTTCCTAATCACCCTTCCGCAGTCTATACAGGGACACACAATTTTTCCATCAAGCGGTGCAAGACGCTCAAATGCAAAATCCAGAAATTTCCTGACTCCTTCTCTGTACTCTTGGCTCATGCAATTCAAATTACGCATCCAACTCTTATTGATCGAAGACATCTTCGTCTATCTGGCTATACAACACCTGACATATAATTTCAAACAATGTTATAAGACTCCGCACAATTTCGATTTCGGTTCCCGGGTATGGAACACCGAACCAAAACTTCTACAGGCCATCCACATCCCTAATGGATGGGATAAATCTTTATATTTTTGAGCTAAATTTTTTGAGCTAAACTTTTGAGCTAAAATATTTTTGAGCTAAATAGATTCGGGTATGGAACACGGAACCGAAACCGAAACTTCTACAGGACATGCATTCATAATGCTACGCCTACATGGCGTGTATGTAAAGTGTGCGTAGTATCCAAGCCGTGAGCGCCATAGGATATGTACGTGCACTGTGCATGTGGACCACCGTCATTCTAACATCACAGTTGTGCATCAAGATTTGTTTGCTGCCCCGATCCCACGGGGGCTCACGAAACTAGGTTGCATACGTATATACATGTCACAATATCTAATAGTATAATACTTAAATGAAGCCCTCATTAATTCCCGTGTTGTGACATGTGGACATCTTTTGAAGAGCTAGAATCCTTCTCCTGTGTGTGAAAATGATTATCCATTGTAAATCTTATTCAAACCCTAATATAAAGATGATAAATATCCATTCAAAGGTATTTAATAATCATTTTATATTAATTTGGAAAATCATTTGTACTATCTCTCTCTCTTTAACAAGTGAATCACACTGTGACAAGTGAATCACACTCACATACTCCAAATTGCACATTCCTTCGGATGACTGTAATTTCGTCTGTGCCAAGTGACATAATCAAGTTCATGTCTTACTACTTATAAGAGACTATTGGGACTAATATAAATTCCTTCTCACTATCGTGTAATTAATGGAGAGAGAGAGAGAGGAACATGTTTAATACAAAAATATTAAAGGATGAGTGAGATAGAGGAACATGTTTAATTAACTACAAATAAATTAAAGAGAAGGGGGGGGGGAGGGATGTCATGGGGAGTCTGCTACATGGCACCAACGACCTTAGCATTATAAGAATGATATAGATAGATAAATTATAAATAGATGAAATTCGGACAACGCTCGAGAAAGAAACACAAAATTAAATTTTCACCTTAGAAACCCTTCAATCTTAGCTAGGTTCTTCCTAGAACCTCCTATAAATAAACCCAACTTTGTATACAAGTTGTAGGAGGAAACCCACATGAAACCGCAACTAGAACCAACCTAACTCTGCCTATTAACTAGGGGGGAGAGGGAGGAGGAGGAGGAGGAGCTCACCGGAGTCCACAGGAGGAGGAGAAGGAGCTCGCCGGCGCGCACGAGAGGAGCTCACCAGAGTCCACAGGAGGAGGAGGAGGCGGAGCTCACCGGCGCGCACGAGAGGGGAGGGGTGGCCGGCCGGAGGGGGGGAGGGAGGCCGGGGAGGGGGGGGGACGCCGGGGAGGGGGGGAGGGAGGCCGGGGAGGGGGGGAGATTGAGAGAGAGAGAGATTGAGAGAGAGGCAGGGAGGGGTTTAGTCGAAACAGAACAGAAGGGGGGATCGCTGAATCTGATTTAAAACAGGGTTTTTACCGACGGATATATTATATTCCGTCGGTAATAATAATATTTTTACCGACGGCATAATAAGGTCCGTCGGTATAATGGATTTATACCGACGGAAAAATAAGGTCCGTCGGTATAATGTCACGACGAAACTCAGAGTTCCATTTTTTCCAGAGGCTCGGTTTTTATCCTGTGTTTCGTTGGGACAATTATACCGACGGATATTTAATTACCGTCGGTACCGTACCGACGGCCATATAATTTCCGTCGGTATAATTATTTATACCGACGGAAATATAACGTCCGTCGGTAAAAATCGCCGACGAAACTCAGGGTTCCATTTTTTCCAGAGGCTCGGTTTTTACCCTGAGTTTCGTCGGGACAATTATACCGACGGATATTTAATTACCGTCGGTATCGTACCGACGGCCATATAATGTCCGTCGGTATAATTATTTATACCGATGGAAATATAAAGTCCGTCGGTAACAATCTCCGACGTAACTCAGGGTTCCATTTTTTCCAGAGGCTTGGTTTTTGCCCTGAGTTCCGTCGTGACATTTTACCGACGGTCTTTATGTAGCCGTCGGTATAAAGTATATTACCGACGGTACATATATGTACCGTCGGTATAAATAATTGTACCGACGAATACTATTTGACCGTCGGTAATAAATGTGCAAAAAAAAATTTAAAAAATTGAAGTTATAATACCGACGGATATTATTGTCACCGTCGGTAAAAAGTGTATTATTACCGACGGTGATAAAAATCTCCGTCGGTAAAGACCCTCTTCCTTGTAGTGCCTTAAATCATCCCGGGTCGCTTTCGATCACAACATGTGAACGGGAAGGACCCCAATCGGGCTTAAAGTCCCATGACGGTAGACTGCCCCAGTGATCTTAAGGTCGCTCAAGACAGCCTCTGAGAACCCCAGTCTTGCTTAGAGTCCGCATATCAGCGAACTACCCTAGCGATCTCAAGGTCGTTCGAGACGGCCTCTGAGAAACCCAATTTTGCTTAGACTTCGCTTAGCAGCGGACTACCCCAGCGATCTCAAGGTCATTCGAGACAGCCTCTGAGAACCCCGGTTTTCATTAGAGTCCGCCTAGCGGCGGACTACCATGTCGAACTGAAGGTCGGATATACAAGTTACCAAAGGGGAACCAACAAATACTTTTAAACAAGCGCTTTTATTTCCAATGGGTTTTACAAAAAAGAGCACCCATACACTAAGGGTAATACTTTTGGAGATGGACGATATTCCATGGTCACTCCAGGAGGTCGCCATTAGAGGTTTTCAATCTGTAGGAGCTCGACCCTCCAGCATCGACACAATATAAGGACCCTCCCAGTTCGCTGCGACCTTCCTGACATTGGGTTCTTGCATGTTAGCGAACACCTTTTGCATTACAACGTTGCTAGATCTGAATGCTCGATGGTTGACACTTTTGTCGTAGGAATGCTTCATTTTGTGTCTATAACCGGCAAGATGCAGATTCGTGAGCTCTTTGTGCTCTTCGAGTTGGTCGAGGGAGTCAATGAGCAGGCCGTCGTTGCTAACCTCATCTACGGCGAGCATCCTCTTCGAAGGCACCTCTGCTTCTACGGGCAAGATGGCTTCGCAACCGTAGGTGAGGCTGGAAGGTGACTCGTTCATTGAGCGATGCATAGTGGCTCGATAAGTCCACAACACACCATCGAGCACTTTCTCCCATAATCCCTTGCATCCTTCTAACCACTTGTTCAGGTTATCTAGGATTACCCGGTTTGTAGCTTCAGCTTGCCCGTTACTCTAGGGGTATCACGGAGAGGATAATCTCAGATCGACTCTATGCTCGATGTAAAACCTTCTGATTAGGTGGTTGTCGAACTGGCACCGATTATCCGTGATGAGTATGCAAGGTAGACCGAATCTACAAAAAATGTTCTTCCAGAGAAAGTCCTTTACTTGCTTCTCGTCGATCTTAGCCAGTGGGATTTCTTCCACGCACTTGGTGAAGTAGTCCGTGGCGATCAAGATGAATTTCATTTGCTGAGTAGACACAGGGAAGGGTCCAACTATGTCAAGCCCCTATTGCCGGAATGACCAAGGGCTGACAAGAGGATGCAGCTCTTCTGCGGGCACGTGGTTGATGATGGCGTACTTTTGCCATTGAAGACACTTCTGTACGGTCTTGACAGTGTCTTAAGCAAGGGTGGGCCACCAATACCCCTGTCTCCTCACCGTCCCGGCTAAAGATCGTCCGCTGGAATGGTTACTGAATTCCCCAGAGTGAATACGAGCCAAGACGCCCTTCGCTTCAGGAGGTTCTACACACCTGAGGTTGGGACCGCCGAAGGATTTTCTAAATAGACGACCCCAAAGAATTAGGTATCGACCAACGCTCTTCTTTATCCGTCGAGCTTCTTCTCTATCTCTAGGGACCTCGCCTTCTCGAAGATAGTGAATGATCAGCGAGGTCCAACTTGGGAGAGGGTCCTTGGTAGAGGTTTGATTCACAACGTTGCTTTCGTCAAGCTGTATTCGGGTGCGGTCTTGCACCTCTATCATTATCTGCAGAATATCGAGACCTCCAAGCAGGGAGGCGGTGTTGGGGAGGGCGTCAGCCCGCTTATTGTCGGATCGCGAGATTTACTCGAATGAAACCTTTTCGAACTTTATGGCCATGCTCTTGACGAGGTATACATAGGTCGCCATCTGCGCATTCTGAGAGGCATAGTCACCATTGATTTAGCAAATGATTAGCTGAGAGTCGCTGAAGACTTTGAGCTTCCTCACGCCGATGTCACTATCGAGCTCTAGGCCGGCTAGGAGCGCTTCATATTCTGCCTCATTATTCATGGATGCAAAATCGAGTCGGATAGACTTCTCAACGATTACCTCTTTGGCAATCAGTACGACCCTGATTCCTGCTCCAGAGATATTGGACGAGCCATCGACGAATAGCTTCCAATCTCCAGTAGCCGCCAATTCAGTTTGGAACCGATCACATTGCTCATCGATGAAGCTCGCCTTCCCAGGGTGTGCCTCCGTTGGCTCATCTTCCTATAGAGGAATGGGCTCTTCGGAGAAGAAGTCCGCTAGGAAATCATCAAGAGCTTGCCCTTTGATCATGGTTCATGGGTAATAATCCAATCCGTGAGCGGTGAGCTCGGCAGACCATCGATAGAGCCTTCCCACCACCGAGGGTATAGAGAGCGCACTTTTTAGAGGATGCTCGGTGATGACTTTGATGGAATGTACTAAGAAGTAAGGATGGAGCTTCCTTGCAGTCAAGACCAAGGCTAGAGCGACCTTCTCGATGGGTCGATATCGGAGCTCGGCAGGAACCATGGTGTGGCTTACGAAGTATACGGGCTTCACTAGCTTCGCTTCTTCCAATATGAGGACTCATCTTACTGCATGCTCGGTCATAGAGAGATAGATGCCAAGCTCATCTCCCACTTTGGGCGCCGCCAGAATAGGAGGACAGGCTAGATAATTCTTAATCTTCTGGAGCGCGAGCTCGCACTTTTTATCCTATGAAGGGCAACTCCTTTTCGAAACAGTTTGAACAAGGGCCGACAAACATTGGAAGACTTCGAGATGAAGCAATTTAGCGTAGCGATTCGTCCACTCAGTACCTGGACCTCCTTCCGCATCCTCGGTGATGGCATCTCGACGAGCACTCTAATTTGTTTAGGGTCAGCCTCGATCCTACGATGGGTGACCAAGTACCCCAAGAATTTTCCAAATGTCATCCCGAATGTACACTTTGTTGGGTTAAGCTTCATTCAGAATTTCCTCAAGACGCAAACACTTCTTTAAGGTCGACAATATGCCCTTTCCGCTCCCGAATCTTCACCAAGATCTAGTCAACATAGACCTCGACATTCTTACTGATATGATCATTGAACATGTTGGTGACTAACCTCTAGTATGTTGCTCAATCATTCTTGAGCCCGAACGACATTACTCGATAGCAGAATAGCTTTGGTACCCCGCTCTAGAGTAAAAGGCGGTCTTCTCTTGATCATCAGGATGAAGTGGTATCTTGTTATATCCAGAGTACCCGTCTTTGAACGAGAGAGCCCGTAATAGTGCTCCGATTCTAGGGAGAGGGAACCTGTCTTTTGGCTCGCTTTGTTAAGGTCGGAAAAGTCAATACACACACACGGATGACTCCGCTCTTCTTCGGCACAACAACGATAATGGAGATCCACTTGGGAAAACAGGCTTCACGGATGAAGCCAGCTCGCTTTAGCTTCTCTACCTCTACTGCCATTGCGACGACCTTTGCAGTCGGAATATACTGGCCTTTTTGTTTTACCGGAGGAAAATCGCGCAAGGTGTGTAGGCAATGACAAGTGATCTCGAGGTCGATTCCGGGCATGTCAGCGAAGCTCCAGGCAAATGCGTCTCTGTATTAAGGAAGGCCGTGAATTGGACAACCTCGAAATTGGTTAATGATGTCCCAAGGTGGGTAATCCTTGGAATCCCATCATCTCCGATGTCGATATCTTGGAGGGGCTCAACGATGGGTAACCTCTTTCTCGGAGTATCCACCGAGGTTTCGGCCACGTATTGCTCTCGACATGCACCGTCCCCACTCGTGCAGGTTAACCGTGTGGGTGAAGGGAGAAGATCTGGTAGTTCGATTAAATGTTGAGGTTTCTATCGACAACACCCTCTTCGTCCGTGCCTGCTGTCTGCTTTGAACTAGAGAGCGGTCTTGGCAGCTCAACTGCATGTAGGGCTTCTTTGCTGATAGTCTCCACTCCGCCCGCACTGACTTTTCGCTGGAGTGGGGTGGATCTGTTGTGAGGTCGGAGGGTCACGCCAACCCCGGTATTTGGATTGGCGGGCGATTAGAGCAGGGGAGCAGCTAACTGCTAAGAGGGTGCAAACCGCCAGAGTTTGACAAGTGACCGCTCTTTCCCATACCTTCTATGCCTTCCGTGTCAGCCCACATGGGCCCTTAATGGACTTTGTCGTTTAGCCTGACAGGCGGTGGCCATGGGTCACGTGGGGGGATGCACCGGTCTTATCTAGGCCAGGTGGGCATTCAGGAAGGCTCCAGTAGGGGGTGCTCTAGACCGACTTTGGCCGGAGAACGCGGCTCACCATAGTTCATGTAGTTCCACAGGTGACATATGGTGACTCGTTACCGCCTTACTGTAGAGGACACCAGCGAGCAGTTATGCGAACTCCTTTGTGGTCGCTGATAGAAAGCTTTTTGCTATGTGTCGTTGTTGTAAGCTATTTATCAAAACCACTACCTGCATACATAAATCAGAGATTTTTAACTAGTATAGGGCAAGTAAGGATCGAACCACACGTAAGTGCGATGCCTAAAAGAAAGAAATCACAAGAGAAGCTGGATTGAATTGAATGAAGTTTAGATTTTTTTATTATTTTTGAAAATGATTTATTTTAGAAAGTAGATACAGAAAACTAATAATTCAAATTGAAATAAAACAGATGAAATATCCCACCTAAGAGAGGGATTTGTAAACCATAGTAAAGAGTCACTTCTCTTGCAATGTTACTCTCTTTTATCTGCACTTGAGACCGGAATTTTTACCATCTCAAGCGGAAAATTTAGAGTTAAAACCCATTTTATCTAATTTTATTATGTAATATTCTCGCAATCTCAAGAACTAAATTCTTCTTATAGTGAAGAAGAAAGATTAGTACTCAATTGCAAAAATTTACATAATAAAAATTAAATAAGAAAAAATCATAATAATTTGCCTACTTAATCAATGATTAACTATTGGAGTGTGAAGTATCACCCGAATCCCAATTGAATGGAAACACGGGAGAGCTAGCTCTCCATAATTAAAATCAATTAATTGAGAAGCGTATACATTAAGCGAGATCGAGAGCAATACGTAAGAAAAATAAAGATAACTACTCACTATGGCATCGAACCCCCCTCCCTAGCGGGAGGGAATTTAGCCGGGCATGATGCAAGTACGGAAAAAAAATAAAGAAAGAGATATTGCAGAAGAAGAAGGATGCATAAAAATAAAATGACAATAAAGTTTTTATTAAAATAACACAAACAACTACATCAACTAATTCAGAAATTTAACATTATAGCACACTTGTTTTGCACCCTCTCTACAAAATAATAGATGATAGCTACTGGAAAAACTGCATGCTCCTCCCTGGCGGGAGGGGTTGGTCGGTTCTCCCTCTACTCCACACATGCCTATGTCCCCCTACTTATAGGGTCCTCAGGTTGAAGGGGCTCCATGCATGACTCGGGTTTTGCAAAGGACGGCTGTATGGCTCTCGGATTGAACGGACGGCTGGGATGAGGTCGGGTAGAGCTAGAGACGTCGGGTCTGTTATGGAAGGAGATAGAGAGAGATGATCGGAATGGGGGCTGATCGCAGGTTTTCTGATCGGGTTGCCAAGTTAGGCGCTAGAGAGAGAGAATCTCGGGCGGAGATTTAGAAAGAGAAGTGACGGATCGGAGGAGATCTAGAGAGAGAAATAAATAGAAAGAGAGAAAAATCTGGAAAGAGAGACGGACGGTTATGGAAGGATTTAGAGAGAGAAACTCGGGCTCCAGCTGGGTTGGTTACGGGGTAGCGAGCTAGGGACCGTAAGGGAGATCCGGAGGGAATTTCTGCTGGGTTTAGAGTTTCAGTTTTAGAGAGATAGAGTATCGGGTAGAGAGAGAGATAACCGGGCGGTTGGGATGAATAAGGAATGAGTAAGAAAGAAAATCGGGTAGGAGAGATACGGTAGAGAGAGGCAGATGATCAGGTCGGTGCCGGGTTTTATGCTCGGGATGGCTGTGATTGGGTTACTGCATGGTTCACGTGGAAGGCTTGGTCACAGCTGGGGATCCGGTTTTGATGGGCTTGGGTTTAATGGAGTTGCATGTGATTGGGCGGCTGGGATTTGGAGTCCGGATGGCTGGGATGGTGGGAATGAAAGAAAGAGTGCTGGGTGGATCGGTGCCATGCATGCATGCATGCATGGAAGGATGAGCAATCGGATGGCTATGATTTGTTTTGAGAAAAGAGAGAAGCTGTATGTGCTGTTAACACATGCATGTGCATGGAAGCTCGGGACGGCTCAGATTTGTTTTGAGAAAAGAGAGTTAAAGCTGATCGATGCATGGGTTTTCTTAATCGGATGGCTGTGATGGGTTGATGCATTGTAAGGGACTTTGGTTGGATAAACATGGATGGCTGGGATCAAATGGTCCATGAGAGGAACTTGGGCTCATGCACGGGAAAGGAACGATTGCGATCCGTTGGGAATAAAAAGGGATGTTGCACAAAATGGTTGACTTGCATGCATAGGTTTAGGTGCATGGTTTTGGATGGACGCGATGAAAAGTTGGTAAAATAGAGGGTTGAGATGAGTTCTAAAGAGAGAGGTTAATTGAGTTTGTTTTTGTTAATAACATAAGAATAAAATTAAAATAAAGAAAATGAAGAGTGGGAAATGGTGACAACAAGGGTGTTTTGGCTCGGGATTTAATGAGAGGCAGCTAGGGATGTATTTGAGAGATGGGATCCAAGAAGGTGCATTAGATGGAATTGATCAAGGCCGTGCCATCTTTGCGAGTCACCATCATGATGCATTAGTCTCGGTACCACATCCGGATTTCTCCTCTAGTTCGAATCGTGCGATTCGTCCGCCCGGTGATGTCCTTCCTCCTTCGAATCTCGTAATTGGCCTTTTTTCTATTCCTTATCAGAAAAGCCTCCAAACGAGCTGTGCAACCTCCATCGAATCGCCATGAGAATATCCCTTGCTTGGTCATACGCTCTTGAGCTGACTGCATCGAGGACCGAGTCGATTTCCTTAAAATCAAACATAAAATAACATCCATCAGATTTTGATATGATACTTAATCTATAGAAATTAAAAATATAATTTGCAATATCGGCCTCCATATTTCTCATGCAGGTAATATATGATTACAACGTAATATATTGTTTGTGTTGTATGAAAATGGGTTATGCAATGATGAAAAGGAATTTACGCACTTTTACTTTTAATATGATTGTTTTACGTAAAAGAGTGATGAGATATGCATTATAAAGAAGGGATAAATCGCACCATTTGGACGCTCAACACACCTCCAAACTTGAATCTTTCTCGTCCTCGAGAAAGCAAATAAAAAAAAATAAAAAATTAATAATAGGAGAATAAAAATAACTAACTCATTTTCGCAGGAATCGCGATTGCACTTAGCACGTGCAACAAGCCGTTAAACCCCTGGGTTACCCCAGTGGACGGGTGTTGTCTCGTGAGGGTTTGCAGTGAATATACCCACAAAATTCAAAATTTTTTATATATTTTTTTTATATAAATTAAAATAGAAAATTAAAAAATAAGAAAAATCGGTTTCGAAGAATAATTATAAAGTACTCAAAAATATGATTTCTAAGGCACACGACTCATAAGATAGTTAGTCCAAGCTTCGGCTTTCAAAGTAAGCACTTTAGGTTCTAACTATTAGTCTCCCATTAGAAAAGGTCAAGGTCAACTATGCTCGAGTGCACGGTGCTGTCTGGGCTAAACACAACTGGGGGTTTAGTTCTCTACCCGCATATCATTCTAACAGTCTCCTAGAATGGTCAAAGTCGACCTTAGAACCTGAGTCAAAACCAGCTAATCTAGACAGGCTAGTGAGAGTTGTGGATATTCACCTTAATACCTTATGGGCTTTATATGTGATATTCCAGTTTCCCCACGTTATTTATAACGACGGCTTTCACACTATTTTATTTTCCTTTTTTTTTTCTTTTTTTTTTCGGTCTTTTTTTTTTTTTTGAATCTAATTATATATCCCTTCCTAACTTGTACCATGTCAGCTGCACTCTATGCCCATGACACGCTGCCAACGCTCTCATGAGTTAGGTAGCCATCCTCATGTTACCTTTATATTCGATTCACTCGAGTGCATAGGATCATTCTCATAACCCCATACACCAAGCTTCACCAATATTAGGGCATACAAGTTAGGACTTTTACATAATTAGGTCATAGACCATGCTAATAGGTAGCCCTTTCCGCTATACCTTTAAATTCACTGATCGATTTTCTCAAACCAAGTGAACCAGATCCGCATGGTTCATCAGGACTCCAAGTAACTATTAGGTGATATGAAAGCTTTGAACCTAAACCCTAGATGTATAAGCCAGATGTGAAGTGAAAAGTCGAGTCTAATTTGTTTTGATAATCTCTAACAGATTACTAAGGGTCAGAACCATATTAGACATACTTTTCCTAGCTAATCCTTGGACGTTCTACCTTGATTACCACGTGCCTTATAGTCCTATTCGAGTACAATAAAATTAGACTATAAAACCTGAAATAAAGGTAAAACTTTTTTTTTTTTTTGACATAGATAAAACAAAACGATAAAAAGGCTACGAAAAATACTAATATATGAAAAAGAAAATGAAAGCATGCAAATGCGAATTCCTATAGATTTCTATACGAACGCTGTAGTTTTGGTAGGGGACTATAGACTGGACACACATACGCCGAGACGTATGTGCCGAGCTTTCCCACTACAGCGTAAGTTGATGCAACAATATAATTAATCTTTTTTTTTATATATAAATAAACCTAAAACTGATAAATTTTGCAGAAATTAGATGCAGACAGGATTTTATTTTGTAAAAAAGTACACCACACCCCCAAACTTGAAATAAACATTGTCCTCAATGATGCATGAGTATGAGGAATGTGGGATGGTCAGAAATAATAAGTGCAGACATTTAAATGAATTTTTTATTTTTTTTACTTTTAATGTAAAGAGAGCAGAGATATATACAAATAAATAAAACCTCTAGCAGGTATAGAGGTTAATCAGGAACGGGCTTCAGTTTGCACATATA
Organism: Chamaelirium japonicum; assembly: GCA_947650365.1. Classification (NCBI taxonomy): domain Eukaryota; kingdom Viridiplantae; phylum Streptophyta; class Magnoliopsida; order Liliales; family Melanthiaceae; genus Chamaelirium; species Chamaelirium japonicum. The sequence continues at coordinate 2,597,037 of OX393560.1, forward strand.
TGCATAATTGTAAAGCTATATATTCAATGCATGCCCTGTACCACCCTAGAAATAGGTTACTATCAATGCAAAGTTGAGTGTACACCCCACGCTTAAGACACACATACAACTTTAAGAGTCATATGTGCCGAGTCGGCGACAACTTTGCAAGGTTGAATGTAATTTTTGTTCTTTTCTAGGGGGTTAGAATTTTGCACATTAATAATTTGCAATATTTTATTCTAGAGTAGCAACCAATAAAAATAAATTCAGAGAAATTCAAGGACTTAGCTGGTTGTTAAGCTTTACTGCTCAACTTTGCTACTGCTTCGTCGTCATGGCTTTATCCTAGCTTATATGTGAATCCTCTTTAGGCTCGTTACGTTGGCAACGACGCCATTTGATAGAAATCTTTTTGCTATGTGTCGTTGTTGTAAGCTATTTATCAAAACCACTACCTGCATACATAAATCAGAGATTTTTAACTAGTATAGGCAAGTAAGGATCGAACCACACGTAAGTGCGATGCCTAAAAGAAAGAAATCACAAGAGAAGCTAGATTGAATTGAATGAAGTTTAGATTTTTTTATTATTTTTGAAAATGATTTATTTTAGAAAGTAGATACAGAAAACTAATAATTCAAATTGAAATAAAACAGATGAAATATCCCGCCTAAGAGAGGGATTTGTAAACCATAGTAAAGAGTCACTTCTCTTGCAATGTTACTCTCTTTTATCTGCACTTGAGACCGGAATTTTTACCATCTCAAGCGGAAAATTTAGAGTTAAAACCCATTTTATCTAATTTTATTATGTAATATTCTCGCAATCTCAAGAACTAAATTCTTCTTATAGTGAAGAAGAAAGATTAGTACTCAATTGCAAAAATTTACATAATAAAAATTAAATAAGAAAAAATCATAATAATTCGCCTACTTAATCAATGATTAACTATTGGAGTGTGAAGTATCACCCGAATCCCAATTGAATGAAAACACGGGAGAGCTAGCTCTCCATAATTAAAATCAATTAATTGAGAAGCGTATACATTAAGCGAGATCGAGAGCAATACGTAAGAAAAATAAAGATAACTACTCACTATGGCATCGAACCCCCCTCCCTAGCGGGAGGGAATTTAGCCGGGCATGATGCAAGTACGGAAAAAAAATAAAGAAAGAGATATTGCAGAAAAAGAAGGATGCATAAAAATAAAATGACAATAAAGTTTTTATTAAAATAACACAAACAACTACATCAACTAATTCAGAAATTTAACATTATAGCACACTTGTTTTGCACCCTCTCTACAAAATAATAGATGATAGCTACTGGAAAAACTGCATGCCCCTCCCTGGCGGGAGGGGTTGGTCGGTTCTCCCTCTACTCCACACATGCCCATGTCCCCCTACTTATCGGGTCCTCAGGTTGAAGGGGCTCCATGCATGACTCGGGTTTTGCAAAGGACGGCTGTATGGCTCTCGGATTGAACGGACGGCTGGGATGAGGTCGGGTAGAGCTAGAGACGTCGGGTCTGTTATGGAAGGAGATAGAGAGAGATGATCGGAATGGGGGCTGATCGCAGGTTTTCTGATCGGGTTGCCAAGTTAGGCGCTAGAGAGAGAGAATCTCGGGCGGAGATTTAGAAAGAGAAGTGACGGATCGGAGGAGATCTAGAGAGAGAAATAAATAGAAAGAGAGAAAAATCTGGAAAGAGAGACGGATGGTTATGGAAGGATTTAGAGAGAGAAACTCGGGCTCCAGCTGGGTTGGTTACGGGGTAGCGAGCTAGGGACCGTAAGGGAGATCCGGAGGGAATTTCTGCTGGGTTTAGAGTTTCAGTTTTAGAGAGATAGAGTATCGGGTAGAGAGAGAGATAACCGGGCGGTTGGGATGAATAAGGAATGAGTAAGAAAGAAAATCGGGTAGGAGAGATACGGTAGAGAGAGACAGATGATCAGGTCGGTGCCGGGTTTTATGCTCGGGACGGCTGTGATTGGGTTACTGCATGGTTCACGTGGAAGGCTTGGTCACAGCTGGGGATCCGGTTTTGATGGGCTTGGGTTTAATGGAGTTGCATGTGATTGGGCGGCTGGGATTTGGAGTCCGGATGGCTGGGATGGTGGGAATGAAAGAAAGAGTGCTGGGTGGATCGGTGCCATGCATGCATGCATGCATGGAAGGATGAGCAATCAGATGGCTATGATTTGTTTTGAGAAAAGAGAGAAGCTGTATGTGCTGTTAACACATGCATGTGCATGGAAGCTCGGGACGGCTCAGATTTGTTTTGAGAAAAGAGAGTTAAAGCTGATCGATGCATGGGTTTTCTTAATCGGATGGCTGTGATGGGTTGATGCATTGTAAGGGACTTTGGTTGGACAAACATGGATGGCTGGGATCAAATGGTCCATGAGAGGAACTTGGGCTCATGCACGGGAAAGGACCGATTGCGATCCGTTGGGAATAAAAAGGGATGTTGCACAAAACGATTGACTTGCATGCATAGGTTTAGGTGCATGGTTTTGGATGGACGCGATGAAAAGTTGGTGAAATAGAGGGTTGAGATGAGTTCTAAAGAGAGAGGTTAATTGAGTTTGTTTTTTTTAATAACATAAGAATAAAATTAAAATAAAGAAAATGAAGAGTGGGAAATGGTGACAACAAGGGTGTTTTGGCTCGGGATTTAATGAGAGGCAGCTAGGGATGTATTTGAGAGATGGGATCCAAGAAGGTGCATTAGATGGAATTGATCAAGGCCGTGCCATCTTTGCGAGTCACCATCATGATGGATTAGTCTCGGCAGCACATCCGGATTTCTCCTCTAGTTCGAATCGTGCGATTCGTCCGCCCGGTGATGTCCTTCCTCCTTCGAATCTCGTAATTGGCCTTTTTTCTATTCCTTATCAGAAAAGCCTCCAAACGAGCTGTGCAACCTCCATCGAATCGCCATGAGAATATCCCTTGCTTGGTCATACGCTCTTGAGCTGACTGCATCGAGGACCGGGTCGATTTCCTTAAAATCAAATATAAAATAACATCCATCAGATTTTGATATGATACTTAATCTATAGAAATTAAAAATATAATTTGCAATATCGGCCTCCATATTTCTCATGCAGGTAATATATGATTACAACCTAATATATTGTTTGTGTTGTATGAAAATGGGTTATGCAATGATGAAAAGGAATTTACGCACTTTTACTTTTAATATGATTGTTTTACGTAAAAGAGTGATGAGATATGCATTATAAAGAAGGGATAAATCGCACCATTTGGACGCTCAACAGTCGCGTGATAGGGCGAGCTCTCGGAAGAGCTGATCAGTGTGGTAGCTCGGCAACCCAACTGTTGTCGTTGCTCAGCGCCTTTCTTATTCCTATTGTCAACAGGCGAGTTGGGGGATGTCGTGGATATCCTTCTAAGTTTTCTATAGACAAAAGACGATCTCTCCGCGTGCGGTCAGATCATGCTCTCATGCGGGCGGACGGTGTGCGATCAGGGCGAGCTCTCTAGAAGGCCGGGGGTACTGAATCTTCTGACGTGTTCTTCCTTTAAGTGAGGGCATCCTCTTCCGCGTGCGAGCTGGAGGTCCTGGATTTCTAAGTGTTCTTCGAGCTGCGGACATGAGGGGACTTCTGCGTACATGTGCGTGATGAAGGGCGATCTCCTGTGTGAGCTAGAGGGTGGGTTTCGGCGGGCTGCTTGCGGCGACGTGGATACTCTTTCCAGCTTTCCGCTCGTAGTGATTTTCCGGATCGATCCAAGGAGTGAGGTCGACGAAGGAGAGCGTCGGTTTTGCTTGTATCTGACCCTTAATCCTAAGTTGGAAAAAGGTACTGGCTGTCATAGTCTGGGCATTACATCTCTTGGTAGGAGTAATCGCTGGCGAGCTGACTGCGTGTGATCTAGGGGCATGCCAATGGCGAGCCACCTTACGGTATGTGCCACCCATTGGTAAAAGTGGGCGAGCTGATGGTGGGATGACCGCGAGCAAGCTGATCGCGTGCGGACTAGGCGAGCTTCTAGGTAAGCTGATGGTGGGATGACCGCGGGCGAGCTGATTGCATGCAGGCTAGGCGATGTCCTCGCCCGACACCTTATACTGGGCTCTTAGGCGACGAGCTGGTGCTGATTTTTCGGGCTCCGTCAGTACCCATAACCACATCAATTTGCGATTGGTAGTCTTACAGGTAAAACTTTGAGTTTTACATGCCCACTAATCTTCTTCTGTATATTGTGGGAGTGATCATTCTAGCACTAAAGCACAGGATCTTATCATAATTCTTGAATTAAGCTTGCTTGGACGAGATCAAGTAGTACTTGGATGGGTGATCGTCTGAGAAGCTCTCCAATGACATCCTTCTAAAAGCGGGTGCTAGTTAGTTCAATCGGTATAGTCTCAGCTTGTTTGCACCAAAGATCTGGGATAGAATTAGTCCCGTCTTCAGTAAAGAAAATAACTTGAAGGGGTTCAGATTTTATCCCTCCTCAGACATGAGGCTGATGGATTTATTAAAAAATAAAATAATATTTTTAAGTTGCTCAACTTCAGTCGAAGTTCTTCAGCAGTTGGGAAGATACAAATCGGATTCTCTCTTTCAGAATTTGTCGGATCAATTGTCAAACTTTGATGAGGAGGGACAGAACCTTCCTCTTAATATACTGGAGGATGACACCATTTTTGACATAGTTTCGTCTAACGGTTCTCTAGTAAGGGAGCTTGTTCGAAGTCCTTTCTAGTCCAAATCTGTGAATTGGAAAGGTCAAGATGTTGAATTGAAGTCTTGAAACCCAAGAGTCCCTTGTTCTTCATGTTAGTGTTTTTGGGCTATTCGATCACGAGTTTCTTCTGGACATATGGTGCCTCTTAGGCATAGGTTATACATTCTTTTTAATTTAATAAACTGGTAGGGGGTCAAGGCCGAATCCCCCCTCATGGCCAAAATGGATTTCTCAAAAAACAAAAAAAAAAACCTAATCCTCTTTCGGTTAGTGGCCATTGGGGCAATCAAACTAGGACCCTCCGCGTGGTGTCACTATCAAGAAGAGTCGGTGCATGTTTCCCTAGCTCCCCGACGAGCTGTCTCCCTACCCTTCTTTAGCTGGAACGTACAAGTTGAAATTTCATAAGGTCTTCATCAAATAAATAAATAAATAAATAAATATAAATTAATTCTCTGGCTGTAAGGGAGATGACCATCTCTTTCCCCATCTCTTTCCTTTCCCTCATCCCATGGAAACCAACAAGAGAAAAGGAATCCAGACCTCCACCATGCATTAGTGTCCCCACCCGTTGGGAACGATTTTCATGCACGAACAAATAAACCCCACTGTGGCCGCAGAATTTGATGGCAACATTTTGAATAGCCGCTTAAACATTTTTTTAAAACTTATAATTTCAAACCCTTAATCGGCGGCTGAACCCCTCCAATTAGATATCCATATGCAACAGATGATTTGCACAATCTCCTTAAAGAGGTTGGAACATTCACGGTCCTCTTATTGCCCATCCTATTAAATCATGGTGAAATGGTCAAAAAAATCCTTGAAATGGACCAATAAGAGGGCCGTGGAGCTATACTGCTATTTGCGACGGTGGCTTTTGTGGCCACATCAGTTGCTTATCAGTTCCCCCATAAAAATATATTTTATTTTTGGTCACATTTAGCCGCCAAAATAGGAAGCTGTCACATGGGAAACCGTTATATTCACATGGCAGAAAGAAAACACATGTGATTAGGGGTGTAAAATGGGCCGGGCCCGGCCCGGCCCGGCCCGTGTATAGATAAATTAAGAATTATGGGTTGGGTAGGATCAGATTTAGGCTAAAAACTGTGTCAAAAACAAAACAAAAGTTGTGGGGTCAAACTCAAAACCTTAGAGTTTATGGCACACTTGTACCAATGCACTAACTTTTTTTGATGTACAATATGTACAGTTTATGGGTCAAGATGTGATCTCTAGGGTAAGGTGATCATCCTCACAAAAAATTAGTAAATTTTAAAACTCTTAGGGTCATCAAATGTTTGAAACTTGATCGACTGTTCACTGTAACCTTTAATTTTGCTTAGCTTATTTGATGACTCTAGAAGTTCTAGAATTTGCTGATTTTTGTTGAGGATGATCATTTTACCTCCCTAGAAGTTTTAGAATTTAATGATTTTTGGAGGGTGTGTTGTCTATATATATATATATATATATATATATTTTTTTTTTTTTTTTGGAGGGTGTGTTGTCCCCTTCCGGCGACACCAGCAGTCCCGACCGGCGCATCCCCGACTGCCCTTTCCCTCCGGCTCCAGTGCCAATCGCCGGAGGGGAAGGGGGCAGTCCTGATCGGTGCCGATTGCCGGAGGGGAAGGGCATCGATCGCCGGAGGGAAAGGGGGCGCTGATCGCCGGAGCCGGAGTCGTCGGGGTCGGGGTTGAAGGGCTGCCGGAGCCGGAGCCGAAGCCGAAGCCGGAGGGGAATGGGTTGAGGTCGGGGAGGTCGGGGGGGGGGGGGGGGGGGGCTGGTTTTAGTTGATCAAAAGAGAGAGAGATAGAGAGGGATGGTTTAATCCCAGCCATCCATCAGATCCGGATGGATGGCTGGGATCATTTGTAAACCCCATTAGTAAGCATCTATTAGTGAGAGTATCCCTCCCCTATATATATATATATATATATATATATATATATATATATATATATATATATATATATATATATATATATATATATATATATATATATATATATATATATATATATATATATATATATATATATATATATATATATATATATATATATATATATATATATATATATATATATGGGGTGGGATCCGTTGACAACCCAAAATGGGAGGTAAATTTACCTCCCACTTATAACTCGCCATAATCGTTGGTTAGAGGTTTCCGAATTTGCTGATTTTTTGTGAGGATGATCAACATGGCATGTTAATCATCCTCACAAAAAATCAGCAAATTCTGAAACTTATAAGGGCGTCAAATGTGTTATTCAAATTAACGGTTCAAATAGACAGTTCAGAAACATTTGATTCAATCGGCGCCCTTAGAAGTTTCAGATTTTGTTGATTTTTTGCAAGTTGATCATCCTCACAAAAAATCAACAAAATCTGAAACTTCTAAGGGCACCGATTGAATCAAACATTTCTGAACCGTCTATTTGAATCGTTAATTTGAATAACACATTTGACGCCCTTATAAGTTTTCGAATTTGCTGATTTTTTGTGAGGATGATCAACTTGCCATGTTGATCATCCTCACAAAAAATCAGCAAATTCGGAAACCTCTATCCACCGATTGAATCAAGTTTAAAATGGGAGGTAAATTTACCTCCCATTTTGGGTTGTCAACGGATCCCAGCCCTATATATATATATATATATATATATATATATATATATATATATATATATATATATATATATATATATATATATATATATATATATATATATATATATATATATATATATATATATATAGATATATATATATAGATATATATATTTAGGGAGATGCATAAATGAGGTCTGCGGTCCGTGCGGTCCACGTTCGCAGCCGTCTGATGCACCACACCGTGCATCTGATGCACGCAGTGGGTGCATCGGACGGCTGCGGATGCGGGCCGCACGGACTGCAAACCGCATTTAAGTATCCCCCTATATATATATATATATATATACAATGGTGCTCACCTACGGGACGTCCCGTAAACTAATTTCCCCGACAGCCCCCTGACTGTCCGATTCGGTTCTATCGGACGGTCAAAAAATGAGCCGAGATTCGCTCAATTCGGTCACGGCCTGTCAGAGGAAAGTTTTCGGTGTCGCTGACCGTCCGATGGAAGGCAATCGGGCGGCTCACAATCGGTCACGGGTGCTTACTCGGGCCGCGGGCGGGAAAAACATTTCCGCTGTCACAAACCGTCCGATTGAAGACAATCGGGCGGCTGAAAATCCAGCCGGCTGACAATCGGTCACGGGTAACGCGGGCTCGCGGGCGGGAAAAACATTTTCGCTGACCTCGCTGACCGTCCGATTCTCTTCCATCGGACGGTCGAAAAGCCAGGCGAGATCCGGGGCTGTCGCGTGAATTTGTTTCGTCTCTGACCGTCCGATTCTCTTCCATCGGACGGATGAAAATCCAGGCGGCTGACACTGGCCTTTTGGATGACAGCTGTGATCAAACTTTGATCGGACGGTTCTATCGGACGGTCGAGAAATGAGGCGTACTTCAGACGAGACGGGAGACGGGTGACGGGACATCCTGAACGCTCGTGATCTCTTCTCACCCCTCACTCTCCCCTCTCTCCCTCTCTTTTGATCTCCCTCGACGCCGGCGAGAGGACAGTCGACGATCTCAGATCTCCCTCGACGCCGAGCGACAGCCGGTCTCAGATCTCCCTCGAGATCTCCCTCGACGCCGGTCTCAGATCTCCCTCCACGCCGAGAGAAAAACCTACCGTCGGCGAGATCTCCCTCCACGCTCAGAGAGAAGAACCTACCGCCGGTCTCAGATCTCCCTCCACGCTTAGAACCAAGGTTGTACTCTCTCTTTCTCTCTCTCTCTCTCTCATTTGAGTTTCAATTCCGAGCTGGGCTCAGATCTACCATCGGTGGAGGACAGCCGGTGGCGCACAGCTGGACGCGAACGGAAGTTGTTGTAGTGACCCTCCTCTCTTTTTCTCTTTCTTTCATTTGAGTTTTGATCCATGAGTGTTAGGTTTTCACCACAAAAATATGGTTCACTTGTTCATGTTGTTATACTAGTTCAAAACCTTTTGTTAATCATGATTTTCATGCCATAATCCCTAGTCTTCTATATGGTTTTCTTACAGCCTTTTCAAATGAACATCTCATCTTCCCATTTATTTCCGGCATGTACCTATGTAAGCATAGGTCATTGGTTATGGTGCAATTTAGAGTACATGTACTAGTGATTTTCTGAGCAAAAATTAGGTATTAAATACTTTTTAATTGGAGATTCTATACTAATTAATTACTATGGCTAATTGAATTGGGGTGCTTACTATGCCTAATTGAAGGGTTAATTTGGATAAGTATGCCTAATTGAAGGGTTAATTAGGATAAGTATGCCTAAATTAAGTTTCTCCTTTGAGTTGATTGATGTATCATGTATGGATGAGTTGACTTCAACTATATGGCTAATTCCTACTATATGGCTAAATTAAGTTCCTCCTTTCATTTAAAAGTATTATCTATGAAAAATATTACCTTGTTTTTTTTGCAAATAAAATATTGTCTTGTTATGTGGTACAATTAAAGAAATAAACATCAGCCTTTTCAAATGAACATCTCATCTTCCCATTTATTTCCGGCATGTAACTATGTAAGCATAGGTCATTGGTTATGGTGCAATTTAAAGTACATGTAATAGCGATTTTCTGAGCAAAAATTAGGTATTAAATACTTTTTAATTGGAGATTCTATACTAATTAATTACTATGCCTAATTGAATTGGGGTGCTTACTATGGCTAATTGAAGGGTTAATTTGGATAAGTATGCCTTATTGAAGGGTTAATTAGGATAAGTATGCCTAAATTAAGTTTCTCCTTTGAGTTGATTGATGTATCATGTATGGATGAGTTGACTTCAACTATATGGCTAATTCCTACTATATGGCTAAATTAAGTTCCTCCTTTCATTTAAAAGTATTATCTATGAAAAATATTACCTTGTTTTTTTTGCAAATAAAATATTGTCTTGTTATGTGGTACAATTAAAGAAATGAACATCAAAAACCAGCTTGATGAGATACTTTCTTATGAGATGCTTTCTTATGACTGCATCAACATCAAAATCCGTAGCATCTGCTTATATTCTTTTAGATACCGTAGTTATCATTGATGTCGTAGTTTTTAATCTTTTAGATTGAAAAATGAATCATGTAATATTTTAATGATTGTGGACAGTTACACACTTAACTAATAAATGGTTTTTATCTTCTTTCTATGAACAAGGAATGGAAGAACAATCTTCTGCTGAAATATACAATCCACAAGTTGCAGATGATCTGAAACCGAAAATAGGACAGGAATTCAATTCAGTAAATGATGCATATGCCTTTTACAATGCATATGCAAAGGAGGCTGGATTTAGCACAAGAATGGATTCAAGTAAATGGAAAAATAAAGAATTAACTTGGAAACAATTTGTTTACTTCAAAGAAGGTGATACAGACGATACATATCAGAAAAAAAAGTTAAAAAATATTGATCAAGGAGAATCTGAAAGAAATAGAGGAACGGTACGTGTAGGCTGTAAAGCAAGGCTCAGCGTTGTGAAACGAGAAACAAATTGGATTGTTAGTAAATTTATTGAAGCACATAACCATATACTTGCAACTCCAAGAAATGTACATTTACTAAAATCACATCGAAATGTTTCAAATGCGAAAAAAGTTTTGGCAAGACAGTTTACCGAGGCAAATGTATCAACCAGTCAACAAATCAGGATTATGGAAATTGAAGCTGGTGGAATTAAAAATGTTGGGTGCATTGGAAGAGACTTAAGAAATTATGAACGAGATTTAAGAGAAGAACTGAAGGGACACGATGCAGATATTTTATATGAGTATTTCACTTCAGAAAAAGAAAAGAACCCTTCATTTTATTTCGAATTTGACTGAGATGAAGATAATAGAATGACCCGCTGCTTTTGGGCTGATTCCACATCAAGACGAGCATACAATTTTTTTGGTGATGTAGTCGTGTTTGATACGACATATAACACCAATAAGTATAGTATGATATTTGCTCCATTGTTGGGAGTTAACCACCATGGTCAAACAATAATGTTTGGTTGTGGTTTTTTAAATGATGAGACAACCGAGTCTTTTGTTTGGTTGTTCAAGCAATGGCTTCAATCTATGATAAAAGGTCCACCCAATATTATTATCACTGACCAAGATCCGGCAATGGCAAAGGCAATCGCTGAAGTTCTTCCTCATACCTTCCATCGTTATTGTATTTCACTACAAAAAAAACAGTTATTACCGACGGACAATCTCCGTCGGTAATATTAACATTCCGTCGGTAATGTTCTATAGCGACGGAAGATATTTCCGTCGCTGGCTGTCGGGAAAAAAGGCGTCGGGGAAAACAACATGACGGACCAAATATTACCGTCGGTAATAATAATTAATACCGACGGTAATATTAAAGCCGTCGGTAATATTTAATCAATTAAAAATCAATATAATATATTTGTACCGACGAAACTAAATAATACGTCGGTAATATATAAGCATTTTACCGACGATTAGGGTTGTACTGTCGGTAATACTATATATATTACCGACGCATATATATATTGCCCGTCGGCGATAATATATATATTACCGACAGATATTATATATCCGTCGGTAATACTCTATATATTACCGACGCATATATATATTACTCGTCGGTAATAATAAATATATTAACGACGAATATTATATGCCGTCGGCAAATTATTTATAATTAAAAAAAATAAAAACATTATTACCGACGGAATAATTAATTTCTATCGGTAATAAGTATGTTTTTTTTTTTAATAAATTTACCTAAATAATGTTATTTAATTCCTGTGATTTACAACAATACCACAATATATTACCACAATTTATCAAATATTACCACAATTTATAAAATATTACAGCAAATTTTAAAATATTACCGAAATTGATAAAAAATTACAGCAAATTATCAAATATTACCACAGTACCCGGCCGACAATTATAGACAAGAACAAAAAATAACCACATATTACAAAATAATATTTACACAATTAATCCAGAACTGAGAGATGATACATGCCCTATCTCAACCGCCCCCGCCCGCCACCAACGCTGGTGCTCTCATCGATCCCCTGACGCCGCCCTATCTCAACCATGCCCGCCCACCACCAATGCTGGTGCTCTCATCGATCCCCTGACGCCGCCCTGCTCCTGCAATTAATATATATTTGTTAAAAAAATGGTTTATATCTATAACTGAGTCTAAGCGTTAAAAAATGATAAGTTAGCGTGTTTCGGTTTTGAAATAGGTTTGGATTCGATCGGATCGGCATCCGATAATTCGAAGTTGGAAGTATTACGTATTTCGGACTTGCGAGCGGGTTCTAATTGGATATTTGACCAATTTACGCTCCGATTCACCGATTTAGTGTCTAAGTGTTGGAAAATCATAACTTAGCATGTTTCGTATATGAAATAAGTTTGGATTTGATCCGATCGTCATCGGATCGGCATCCGATAATTCGAAGTTGGAATTATTCCGTATTTCGGACTTGCGAGCGGGTTCTAATTGGATATTTGACCAATTTACGATTCGATTCACCGATTTAGAGTCTAAGTGTTGGAAAATCATAAGTTAGCGTGTTTCGGATATGAAATAGCTAGGTTTGGATTCGATCGGATCGTCATCGGATCGGCATCTGATAATTCGAACTTGGAATTATTCCGTATTTTGGACTTGCGAGCAAATTCTAATTGGATATTTGACCAATTTACGCTCCGATTCACCGATTTAGAGTCTAAGTGTTGGAAAATCATAACTTAGCGTGTTTCGGATATGAAATAGGTTTGGATTCGATCCGATCGTCATCGGATCCGCATCCGATAATTCGAAGTTGGAATTATTTCGTATTTCGCACTTGCGAGCGGGTTCTAATTGGATATTTGACCAATTTACGATTCGATTCACCGATTTAGAGTCCAAGTGTTGGAAAATCATAAGTTAGCGTGTTTCGGATATGAAATAGCTAGGTTTGGATTCGATCTGATCGTCATCGGATCGGCATCCGATAATTCGAACTTGAAATTATTCCGTACTTTGGACTTGCAAGCAAATTCTAATTGGATATTTGACCAATTTAGGCTCCGATTCACCGATTTAGAGTCTAAGTGTTGGAAAATCATAACTTAGCGTGTTTCGGATATGAAATAGGTTTGGATTCGATCCGATCGTCATCGGATCGGCATCCGATAATTCGAAGTTGGAATTATTCCGTATTTCGGACTTGCGAGCGGGTTCTAATTGGATATTTGACCAATTTACGATTCGATTCACCGATTTAGAGTCTAAGTGTGTGAAATTCTGACACTACTGAACAATTTGAAGCGAGCTGGAAGTATGCACTACAAAAGAGTTCATTGCAAGATCATGTTTGGCTCTCCACAATATATGAATTGCGTGACAAATGGGTTCCTGCCTATATTAATCATATATTTTCTGCAGGGATGTCAAGCAGTCAGAGAGCTGAAAGCTCTCATTCTTTTTTTAAGAAGTATGTTTCTAAGAACAATTCATTAATGGATTTTGTCACATGTTTCAACATGGCAATTATGTATCAACGACATCAAGAGTTGATTTCTGATCATATCGACATTAATAAAAAACCAAACCTGAAATCTTTATTTCCTATGGAAAAACAGATGGTTGGTGTGTACACCAAAAAGATATTCAGAATTTTTCAAAACGAGCTGTTTGAAAGTAATGCCTATTTTTTAAATCATTTTTGGGAAGATGAAATACAGTGTGTTTATACAGTTGAGAGGGCAGAGGAACAGAATTCGAAGGTGCAAGAGCTTGTTTTTTTTAAAAATTCAGATATGGCAAGATGTGGATATCATTTTTTTGAGTTTGAAGGAATCCCATGCCGGCACATTTTAGCATTTCTTCGATTAAAGCAAGTGTTATATTTATCAGATCAATATATCTTGCATAGATGGACTAGAAACGCGAAAGCTGGAAGAATATGGGATGAAGATGGTGTTGAACTTAATAATATTTCAAATAAGTCAGTAATGTCTAGACATGCGAAGTTGTCACAGCTGTGTTCTATTGTTGTTGATGAATCATCTCTCTCAGATGAAGGAACTGAATTTTTCAGAACGACAATGCAATCTGCTCATGAAAAAATTAAAGATCTTAATATAAGCAGTGGTGTTAGTGGAAGAAGAAGTATAAATATTTCTGAGAATCGGATAATGAACGACCCACAACAGGTAAGGGCAAAGGGTTGTGGAAGTAGGTTGAAGTCATCCAAAGAAAAGACAATGAATAAAGGAGGTGGTAGGCGTTGTCGTGGATGTGGACTACGCGGACAGTCACATGATAAACGGAATTGTCCATTGCTAAATAATCAATAATAACTCCATTGTTATTATTTACTTCATTATGTATAATTTACTTGATTCAAAATGTATAGTTATATGTCACTTTTATTTTTTTGTAGATTTAATATAAATGACGATAATGCATCTTTAGATGAATCGCAACAATCTGATGCCACTCCACTTACAGGTAATCTAAAGTTGTATATCTTTTTTACCCCTCAAAATAAAAATGTTGTTTATTTTTTAATGCCGCTCCAATATAATTATTATATTTTGTATATCTTTTTAGGATTGGATTTTGATGGATCTTATTAGGAGCTGAGAAAATCATCTCAAGTAGCATGTGGTGAGAGTTTTCTAATGTTGTTATTACAGTCTGTGGTTAGAAAATTATCTCAAGTATGCAACTTTAAGTTGGTTGTTCTCTAAATTGTCGTTGTTATATGTATTTGATAATATAATCTTTGTTTGCAAGGGTTGCTACTCAAGATGGCAGGGGTCGCTGCTCAATGTGCTGTCATTGTAATGTCTTAGTGCAATCTTCAGAATGTGACGAGGCCTAACTCTGTATAATGGGTTTGGATTTGATAAGTGGTTGTTTAATGAGATTATTATTTTTTGCATTGTGATGTGTCATTGTGGTTGTGTAGTGAGATTCTAACTCTATGTAATGTAATGTGATGTGTCCAATAGTTTGGTTGTGTTTGGTGGATGGATGAAATGATGCTTAGTGAATTGATATTTGGTGTAGAGAGTTGATTACTGTTATTTAACCATGCAAATGAAGCTTTTCTTCTTTCTACCATGCAAAGGAAAATATGCACATCAGAAAAGACTGGGTTTTCAGTCATGTTTTGCTTTATGTAAGTTGGGTTTTCAGTCATGTTTTTTGTTTTATGTAGAAGTAACTCTGCCTTAATGCACAAGAAATGCATAGCATTTAGTTGATCTTGGTATGTAGATACTCATTCTTTTATCATTTCTATGTTTGTTCTATCTTGAGCCTTATTACTAACTTCCTTTTCTACTTAACCTTTTTGCAGTACTACTTAAAGACGGGAACATGCAAATTTGGAGCTACATGCAAATTTCATCACCCTAAAGATAAATATATTAGGCTATCCACTTCGTCTGGTTTGTGGTTGCTATTTATTAAGTTGTTTTGCATTTTTTTGCTTTATATTAGGCTATGCACTTTATTTTCTATTTAACCTTTATTTTTTATATATTTTTGTAGAAACTGTGTTGCATGATAATTTCTTTTATTGTAGAATGAGGGGTGTGCACATTATTTAAGAAACGTGGCTATACTGGTTATACTCCTATATATTCGCCAACAACTCCTGGTCAACAGTCTTATCCCGGGGGATTGACAAATTGGAAATTTTCTGTGTTTGTTTTGTTAACTTCTTTTATTTGCCCACTCCTTCTGTCATTACATGGGTGATGCAGAGTTAGCAGTTTTGTTGTATTTGATCACATACTTCTGAAATAGAATATCTTTTAACAAATTTTTTTTTAAAAAATGGCTGAGAGTCACATGATTGTCCAACAAGGAGAGAGACTTGTATAATAGAAAGTTGGCTGTTGTCAGGAATGAACCTACTTTTCTACTTAACTTTTCTCCTTTCTCTTGCAGATATTCTTCATATTTTTTCTTACTTGCCTAGAGATCTTAACTTCATTGAGCACACAAGAATATTGGTTGGAAAGAGTAAGTCTAGCCTTCGCCCCTGTGTTCTCCTTCAACAAAGTTTAAGTTTTTGATTGTGATAAATATGTGTTTCTTTTCCTTGTATATTGCCAAAGACTTCCCAATCATTCCCTCATTTAATGCTTGTAGGTACCAGAGGGCAAGGCCTATTGTTGTAGACCCAGGACTGTATGGCTCAAATAGAACCGATGTATTTTGGATTAAAGAGAAAAGAAGCTTGCCTGCATCTTTTAAACTATTTGTAGGTATTATTTTGAATTTATTTTCCCTATTTGCTTTCAAACAAATTCATGTCGTTTAAGTATCTTTTTGTAGAAAGTTAGTCTTGCTAGACTTATGAGCCAAACCAAAAATGCTTGCAAAAGATGGGGCATACCTTGCATAATGTTGTAGAATTGTAAGTGCCATGAAAATTGCAAAGGTGCTGGTTGGGAAGGTATAGTAGGCCGTCTAATACCTAGTAATCATGGTTGGAAAATAAATTAGGCATAAGATTTGACAAATCTTAAATTTTTTTAATAAGCATTTTTAATATCTAGATTCAATGTAATAATTATATTTCAAATAAAGATTCTCATACATAAATTTGATGAAAAAGGTCACGTTCAACAAACATAAATACAAAAGGTACATCACTGCAAACATTAACTTCAGCATTGCTTATAAAGACTCTCTTCACATTAGTGTTGTCAAGGCGGCTAGGCCTAGGCGACCAGGCTTGCCTATGCGAAACATGGCCTAGGTGTCCCCATGGCTCTTGGACGGGGTCTAGGCGACAGATTTTGTTTTAGGTACATATAAGGGCAAATTGCATTTTGACCCCCTGAATTTTGGGTGCTATTGCACTCCTATCACCATAGTTTTTCTTTTATTACCCTTAGTTTAGGTTGTTCACTTTCAACTCCTCTGTTAACTTGTGTGCCTTGCACTCCTATCACTATAGTTTTTCTTTTAATACCCTTAGTTTAGGTTGTTCACTTTGGACTCCTCTGTTAACTTGTGTGCCTTTGGAATTGATGGACATCAATCCAAGCTAGTCACATGTTCGATAGAACTTTTAAAAAAGGCTAAAATTCTCTTTTGTTTAATTTACTCCTTTCCCTATTAATCATGCCCTTCCTTCACTTCTGAATATTCATATTCTTATCCAAATGGCCTCCAATCTTGCCTCGACCAGCGTCTTATGGTGATCAACTACCTCCACTTCAACGATCAACTAAAGGATCCTAGGCTGTACTGCAGGCTAGTACAGGGTCAGTACTGTCGTTAGAAAAAAAAACATGGTCTTTGCAACCTGATAGTGAGCATCAGGAGGTAGAGAAGGAAAATGTATCCTCCAAATTCTCAAAGGCAACCTCTCCCGTTAATTCTATGGTTTTCTTGTGGGTAATGAGGCCAATAACAAATTATTCGGGGTGCAACGTTGTATTGAATTTGGGCCTAGTAGTGTTTAAGGGGTCTTTCTCACAGCACATATCCTCTATGGAATGCAGGAGGGCTGTAGTACTCCAGCATTTGTTTGGCTTAGTTTAAAGGGATCAGTGTTGTTTCTCCTCAAGTTCTGTTATTGCATGTCATTGCGCCATGTTAGTGGGAGACATGGGAATATACATATTAGATTGGTTCTCCTCAAGTTCTGTTATTTCATGCTGTTGCACCATGTTAGTGGGAGACATGGGAAGATACATATTAGATTACGGGTTTCCTCCATTAGAGTTCTCTGATGGTGGAAAGCCAAGAAAATTAATATTCAAGTTTCAAATGCTTGAGAACAAGAGTGTCTCTATGATTAGTGTAGGTGGTCTCCAATGATTGGGCTACCTTGCACTAGGTCTTGCTAGAATTTGTACTACTTCGTCTGGTTTGTGGTTGCTATTTATTAAGTTGTTTTGTATTTTTTTGCTTTATATTAGGTTATCCACTTCCTTTTCTATTTAACCTTTATTTTTTATATATCTTTGTAGAAACTGTGTTGCATGATAATTTCTTTTATTGTAGAATGAGGAGTGTGCATATTATTTAAGAACTGGGCAATGTAAGTTTGGGAACACCTGTAAATTTCACCATCCACAACCGTCTAATGCTTTGGTTACAGTATGTGGCTCTACTGTTTATACTCCTGTACATTCGCCAACAACTCCTGGTCAACAGTCTTATCCCGGGGGATTGACAAATTGGCCCCTGTCAAGAGCTTCTTTTATTCCAAATCCTCGATGGCAAGGTCCGTCCAGCTATGCTCAGCTGATTATTCCTCAGGGATTGGTGCAAGTTCCTGGATGGAATGCATACCCTGTAAGTTCTTATACATTTGTCCTGTTTACACTTGTTCTGTTTCCATTGTATTCTGAACAAGTTCACGGTCATATAAAATAACAACTTATCATATTTGGTTGTTTGCATAAAAAGAATATTCAAGACTGATGTTACCGTGAAGAACCTGTATGAGACAAGTGAATGAGGTTTCATAACCATCCTTAGTGTGGATTACTTGGATGATATACGCACTCTTCATTTTTTGTGTTTAGATTTATAATGTTTTCCAGAATTACTATAATCCATTAGATGTAAAGTGTCATGCTATTAGAGCAAGGTTTCTTTAAAGTCCTGGTTTGGTTGCAAAGTCAATTTTTCTGTACAGAGGCTAACAAATTCTGTTTCAATAATGACAGCAATTGGAATCAAAGTAGGGATGAAATTAAACAAAAAATCTTCACATTGCAGTAGTAATTGATACTTGTGCCTGATTGCTGGTTGACATCCAATAACTCGAAGCAAGCAAATTCGAAATTTTCTATGTTTCCTTTGTTAACTTCTTTTATTTGCCCACTCCTTCTGTTTTTTTGAACAGCTTTTGGCTTAGAAGAGAAGTGGTGGTTGTGGCAAATTATCTGTAGGTATTATTTTGAATTTATTTTCCCTATTTGCTTTCAGACAAATTAGTCTTGCTAGACTTATGGAAATAAATTGGTGATGTTTGTGACCACCACTTATTCAATGTTTCAGGTTGAAATAAAAACCTTGGTGCCCCCATGTATGGTGCTGGTAACGGGTACGGCGGTGGTTACGGTGTCTACGGCGGCGGTCGGGGATCTGGGGGCTGCTACCATCCCTCCGGTTTATTATTGTGTTGTGCGAGGCACACCCCTGTGCGGATGTTTACGGTGTCAAGCAATATACGAATATGTATTGCGTGATGTTCTGAATGTGACTCACTGAGGATCCATTTGTAACAGTTTAATGAATCGATTTATGGTAATGCATAATAGCATAAATTGCTGGTTTTTTTCTCTTTTTTCTCTCCTTTTTTTTTCTTTCTGTTGAAGCCTTCCATTGGTGCCACTATTTGAGCTGTGTACCGATATCAAGATGGACCTGCGGAAATTGAAGCGATATCAAAGATGTTTATTTCTTGGCAGGACATTTTGCGTGCTACTTACTCTTGTGCCGAGCCACGGTTTATTCGTTCTGTACATAGCTGAAGAAGCTGTTTGCTTCTTCGGTATGATATCCACTATCGTACAGGTTGAAAGTGTTGTAATTTTTATGACATTTTTTTGGTATCATAATGTGAGCTTGACAAAAAAAAAAAATTTATGTGTTCCTATGGATTGTTTTTTCCTGTTTAAGATGTTCCACCCAAGAGACATTACATCAGGTTGAGAGTGGGAAGCTGAGGAGAGAGAAAATACAGCCCTCTGTCCATGTGTAGATGCTGCATGTCCACGTCTAGATACCCGACCCGGGGGATAATCTCTACTTTAAAGAGAAAGGACCTTATGAAAAAATTTCATTTATACCCCGGGTAGAATAATTTTAGGAGCAAAAAAAAAAAAAAAAATTAAATACTGAAAGCATAATGGTCTATTTTTAGACCCCTGTACTTACTCTCTCTCTCTCTCTCTCATGTGCAGAATTAGTTTGGAGAAATGCAAGCAGCTCAAAGCAGTCATGGGGATGGCCCTCCATTCCACTATGCCAAACATTGTAAGGGTGCAGGGCTGCTTCTGCCCTCCATTCCACTCTGCCAAACATTGTTGTGCGAGGCACACCCCTGTGCCGGTGGATATGGTGCTGGTAAAGGGTACGATACGGGTTACGGTATCTCAAAACTTTGTTTTGCCTACTGTACTCAACTGGTGGGGGGACATGCAGAGGCATATAACACCGTCTGGTGGGGCAAAACATCTCAGAAAGGCTATATAAAAAAGGACCATGCACTGATTCAATAACAATGTGCCACAAGACTTAGCCAGTTACCAACATAGATTGGAGAGAGTTCGATGATTGGAGCTACAATTCATGTCCATAAACATTCCATAAACATGGGATTACAATGGATACAACAAAAGGATTAGAAAGTAAAATCTTACGAGAAAGTATTATCCACATGATACAACATTAAGTGGGTATGAATAACAATAACAGACTGAACAAAGAAAAAATCACAACACCTAGGATCTTCATCAGTAGTGCTTGTTTTGCTTCCAATGCTTCTACTCGACGAAGTAAAACATCATGAGATTGTTTCGTTGTATGTTCTTCATCAACAAACATTGGGTCGCACCAACCAATCCAACCACATGCATTATTCACGCATGCATAATATAACCGTCCCGGATTCTTCATAGACTCAGAAACTTTGATTCTAGCCCTTTGACCACACCGACAAGTCTTGTTTCGAAATCTCACGCCACTTCCAATGGAAGTAGTATTTCCTGATGATTCCATCCTTAATTACAGAAAGCAATAGATTCAATTAAACAAAAGTGGGTTAATGGAATCAAAGGGACAAGTATTTAGCAATTACAGAGAGCAATAGTCTGCAAATCTTAGAAAAAAATTAAAAAGTTAATTACAGAGAGCAATAGTATTTAGGATTACACATTCAGTTTTTCTCTAAGGCCCAAAAAGAATTTTGATTCATTTCTTACTGGACTGCAATACTAAGGCCCAAAAAATTTTTAATTAATTTCTTACTGGACTGCAACAGGATGCGCGCATCGGCCCTCTTCTTTCGAGCAACAGGATGGGCGCATCGGCTCAAGCCCGATCTGAGTAGTTGAAGAGAAGCTCGGAGAACCCCCCCCCCCCCCTCTCTCTCTCTCTCTCCCCCTCTTCCTTCGAGCATGTTGTTGTGGTTCTCGAATGCTAATCTCAAATCCACCGCCCGCGATTGAGTTTTCAACTCTCGGGTTTTACAGTACTGACCCATCATGTTGTAGATGAAGTTTATACAAACTCCATATACTATGAATTTGCTGTGTGAACAAAAATCACTGCCTTGGATTGTTTATTTAATTCCATTGCTTGTGAAGGAATCCCAACATTTTTGTTTTGACAATGAGTTGCATTGGATATGCAGTCACATCTTAGAGTTGCTTTTATTTGTAGCTTCATAGTACTGGAAATCTGAAAACATTGTTGTTTATTACTTGCAAATGTTGATATGAGTGATTGCTTTGTGGTGAAAACCTAACACTCATGGATCAAAACTCAAATGAGAGAAAGAGAAAAAGAGAGGAGGGTCACTACAACAACTTCCGTTCGCTACCAGCTGTGTGCCACCGGCTGTCCTCCACCGATGGTAGATCTGAGCCCAGCTCGAAATTGGAACTCCAGCAAGGAGGTCTGAGCCCGGATCAACCAGCCGTGCGCCACCGCTGTCCTCTCGCCGACGGTAGATCTAGACTAATGAATAGAAACTCAAATGAGAGACAGAGAGAGAGAGAGAGTACAACAACCTTGGTTCTGAGCTCGGCATCAAGGGAGATCTGAGACCGGATGTCCTCTCACCGACGGTAGGTTCTTCTCTCGGCGTCGAGGGAGATCTGAGACCGGATGTCCTCTCGCTGACGGTAGGTTCTTCTCTCGGCGTGGAGGGAGATCTGAGACCGGCGTCGAGGGAGATCTGAGACCGGCTGTCGCTCGGCGTCGAGGGAGATCTGAGATCGTCGACTGTCCTCTCGCCGGCGTCGAGGGAGATCAAAAGAGAGGGGGAGAGGGGAGAGTGAGGGGTGAGAAGAGATCACGAGCGTTCAGGACGTCCCGTCACCCGTCTCCCGTCTCGTCTGAAGTTCGCCTCATTTCTCGACCGTCCGATAGAACCGTCCGATCGAAGTTTGATCACAGCTGTCATCCAAAAGGCCAGTGTCAGCCGCCTGGATTTTCATCCGTCCGATGGAAGACAATCGGACATTCAGAGACGAAACAAATTCACGCTACAGCCCCGGATCTCGCCTGGCTTTTCGACCGTCCGATGGAAGAGAATCGGACGGTCAGCGGGGTCAGCGGAAATGTTTTTCCCGCCCGCGAGCCCGCGTGACCTGTGACCGATTGTCAGCCGGCTGGATTTTCAGCCGCCCGATTGTCTTCAATCGGACGGTTTGTGACAGCGGAAATGTTTTTCCCGCCCGCGGCCCGAGTGAGCACCCGTGACCGATTGTGAGCCGCCCGATTGCCTTCCATCGGACGGTCAGCGACACCGAAAACTTTCCTCTGACAGCCCGTGACCGAATTGAGCGAATCTCGGCTCATTTTTCGACCGTTCGATAGAACCGAATCGGACGGTCAGGGGGCTGTCGTGGAAATTAGTTTACGGGACGTCCCATAGGTGAGCCGTCCGATGCACCACACCGTGCATCTGATTCACGCAGCGGGTGCATCGGACGGCTGCGGATGCGGGCCGCACGGACTGCAAACCGCATTTAAGTATCCCCCTATATATATATATATATATATATATATATATATATATATATATATATGTGTGTGTGTGTGTGTGTGTGTGTGTGTGTGTGTGTGTGTGTGTGTGTGTGTGTGTGTGTGTGTGTGTGTGTTTGTGTGTGTGTGTGTGTGTGTGTATGTGTGAGGATCAAGGGATACGCTACTTTGCCACAGATTTCGACACGCATCTTTATAATCTTTTATAGAGATTTAATAAATTATTGATTTTTTCTGAGGGTGATAACCTTGTCGTAGATAACACATCAGCAAAAAATCGACACATTCTAAAAATTATAGACTAATCAAATATTTCCTTTAGTTTAACAGTTAAAATGAATGGTCGAAAATGCTTTTTAGATTTGATGCACCTAACATATTTAGAATGTGCTGATTTCTTATGGATGTGCTATCAAA